>JAODXP020000033.1:16292481-16361879 GCA_027497455.2 Sardinella longiceps | reverse complement strand
CAGATTAAACAACCTTTCTATTAACAAACCTCTGCCAAACTTGAATAACTATTTGATTATTCGTATTCCATGCGTTTGTCCGGTTGTTTCGTGCTTTGTATTTGAAGCGCTAAGGCTTTTATATCCTATAATATGGACAAGGGCAGGGAAGTTCTGATTTAGATATGCACTGTGAAGCTACATTTCCCATGTGCTTTAGGACATTAAAAGGAGGATAAACATGAAATCTATGACGATTTTAAACACACGCGCGTTATAGCAGCCTATAAGTATAGTATTGGTTCTGGGGGACGCTGAATTGTGTCGGTTCCTCTAGTGCTTCAGCACTTATCAGTAAAGATAAAATGTAAGACATATACACACACACACGCCTAGCTGTTAACACTTGAGCTTTGAACATGGCCTTTTCATAAAAGATTGGGTGGCTCTTAAAAGAGCCTTTGGTTTTCAGAGTGCGGAAACAAATTAACCTCCAAAGCCGTACAGAGTGCGGCCCTGGCGTTTCAGAGCGTAAACGACATCCATGGCAGTCACGGTCTTTCTCTTGGCGTGCTCGGTGTAGGTGACGGCATCACGGATCACGTTCTCAAGGAAGACTTTAAGGACACCACGA
Source organism: Sardinella longiceps (assembly GCA_027497455.2). Taxonomy (NCBI): domain Eukaryota; kingdom Metazoa; phylum Chordata; class Actinopteri; order Clupeiformes; family Clupeidae; genus Sardinella; species Sardinella longiceps. The sequence goes on along the minus strand of JAODXP020000033.1, from coordinate 16,361,266 downwards.
GTCTCCTCGTAGATCAGACCGGAGATACGCTTCACTCCACCACGGCGAGCCAGGCGGCGGATAGCGGGCTTGGTGATTCCCTGGATGTTATCACGGAGAACTTTACGGTGACGCTTGGCGCCCCCTTGCCAAGACCTTTACCTCCTTTGCCTCTGCCAGACATCTTCACTGATTTGCAAGTGAGAGTTACTGAAATTGAACCATCTAACTTGTCCCTACCTGGTATTATTACCGGGGCGACGACGTTGACGAAGACTATTACGCACGCCCCCTCTACTTTCCCTCTCCTATTTGAATAGAAGCTGCGCAACAAAGACACGGAGTGGGCCTATCGTATTGATGTTGTTACTCTACCTACATTTTCAGACCCCATGAGTTAGCTAGTTTATAAGAATGCCTATATATATAGGAGTTGGACCAAAATTTCCTGCGTTTTTGTTGGTTCAAAATGATTCAGATTCAGAAAACTTTATTAATCCCATCAGTGGGCAATTAAGTTTGCAGTCCCAGTCTCCATCAATCATCAATAAATAGTAATCTTATAAATAAATAAAAAAGTTAGAAAAATATAGAAATACAAGACCTAAAAAAAATAAATAAGAAGATGACATATGCACATGCATATGCATATGCATCTTAACACACACATACAGTTAGCACACACATACAGTCAAACACCCTGTCCTGTCAGTGATGGACAGCGCTCAGTAAATCAAATTGTCATTAGTGTACTCTATCCCTACAACCATGTTTAATAATCCAAATCTGAAAGATCCAGAATACCTTTTTGTTTTTGTCCTGACAGAATAATAGCGTCTCCCAGAGGGCAATAATGAAAATTCACCACCTAAAACGTGATTAGGCTGACTGATGATACTTTTAGCCTTTTGGACTGCCTGTTTGTTAAACAGAACACTCAGACTATTTAGCGGTGTTCCAATAATCTTTGATGAAGCGTTAACAATGCTGCTGAGACTGTTCTTGTCTTTGACTGATAGGCTATTGAACCAACATAAAAAAAGAGAAAGTTAAAAGACTCTCAATAAAATACTGATAAAAGTTACGTAGAATGGTTTTAGAGACACTGAAGGAGTCAAGCTTTCTTGGCAGATGAATTCTCTGTTCTCTATTCTTTTTGACAATTGTCTCAGTGTTTACATGAAACTTCAGCTCACTGTCAAATATTGTACCTAAGTACGTGTAAGAATCAATGATTTCCACATCCCCCCATGTATGACACTTGCTATTGGTTCTGCCTTTGCCCTCCTAAAATCAATTATGAGCTCTTTTGTTTTGGCTACATTTAAATCGAAAAAGTTATTGTCGCACCACTTCACAAATGATGTCAATGCTAGCCCATGATTGGAATGTGGACCTTGGAGTAAAGTTTTTGTTGGTTCAAAATGTTCCAGTGATCTTAGTTTTTGTCTGAGGGCTGCATATATTGTTATTATTATCACATATATTACATGTATTTAAGCTATCACATAAAATTCATTTAACTCTAAATATCCTTAAAGAACAGATAAAACTGTCTACTCTACTAATTAGTTCTCATTTTCTCAACTCAAGAATAGGGCAAAGTTATGTGCTCTCTGAATCAGGGAGCTCAGTTACATTATAGGGTACAGTCTTTCAAGGTATTCGTATGGTATTCTACTCTTGACTAATTTTGACAATTGAACAGACCATTATGCATATGATGATACAATGCAATCAAGTTGACATATTTTGGAGAGAACAGCCAGTAAGACAATTTACTAATCAGTTGAGATCAACAAGATCTATTCAATTGGAAGATATGCTAAATGTAGACAAACTGTGCAAAGACATGCAATTAAAATTTGATGAAAGCAACTGCAAGATAGTTTGAAGATTTGTCCATGCTATTTTGAGACACAGTATATAGACATTTGGAGAAGCCTGGGTCACATGTTAGGCTTTTATTTGCAGATTTTTCCTCTGCTTTCACCAAAATGCAGCCACATATCCTGATCGAGAGACTAGCACATGATTTTCAGGTGCCGAATCAACGGTAACACTTTACTTTACAGCTCGGTAATAAGAGGGTAGTTTTGTGGTTATAACCTGGTAATTTGTGATAACAACTCATAATTACTCACATCCCTGAGTAATAACTGAATAATAACTGATAAATTACTGGGTAATTTTATGTTATTACTAAAGAGAGCACATGTCTCTCCACTATTCAGGGAGCTCCACTGGCTGCCCCTGGCTGCTCGCATCAAATTCAAGTCACTAATGTTGGCTTACAGAGTACTGGATGGAACTACTCCAGTCTACTTGACAGAGATCATCAAACCATATGCTAACCTCCAATCGCTCCGCTCAACCAAGGATCGCTGCTTAGAACGACCAACACCACGCACAGGTCAATCTAGGCTCTTCTCATGCACTGTTCCTAACTGGTGGAATAGTCTTCCCAAGACTATCAGAACAACAGACACTCTTTCTACTTTCAAGAGACTCTTAAAGACCCAGCTCTTTCAAGAGTATTGTCCTAGTTCCTTAAATTACCTGGAATACTCTGACCAAGCACTTCTAAACTCTTGCACTTGCTCTCCTATTAGCAAATGGCACTCCTGGTAAGCATTTACTTGTATCGTGTTGCAGTTTGATTGTTATCCCTCTTTTGTAAGTCGCTTTGGATAAAAGCGTCTGCTAAATGCATAAATGTAAATGTAAATGTAAACAATAGCCCAATATTTGTTGTGGTAATAGGTCAATAACCAAATGGTAATAACAAGGCATACTTGTATGGTATAGTGAGATTGGATTATATAAAGTAATTGAATGGTAAAATATGTATTCATTGCTGGTTACTACCAAGTAATTACTTATGTAATTTCATCAAAATGACACAGAATCAGGGCTGTAAAATGCATTTTGGCCTGTTTCAATTTCATTACAGTATAATTGTTACTCCAAAAATGACAATGAATCAAATTACATTAGATCTTGAATGGGATCCATTTATTGTGATGGTAAGATCATGCATTGTTTCCAAGAAACTACCAAGTAATTACCTCTGTCCTTACATAAAAATTACACCGAATCAGGGCTGTAAAATACATTTTTGCCTGTTTCATTTCATTACCGTGTAATTGCTACAGTAAAAATGACAACGGTTCAAATTACATTGGAGCTTGAATGGGTTCCATTTACTGTGATAGAAACATAATAAGACAACATGATAAAACCATGATAAACCAAACATGCATTACAATTTTGACTTGAGTAAATATCTAGTTTACAGGATCATGCCAAGATAATGCTAATTAGCATAGTCAACCTATCCAAATCCACTAGCAGGAACCCCATATCTACAAACAAGCAGCTATGTCCTGAAAATTTAGTTTATATCTTCACCATTTTGGTCAGTTTGCTAGCGATTGTCATCCTCTGACTTATTTCATGTCCACAGCCGAGCTGTAATGTAAAGTGTTACCGAATCAACTATTGTTGCTACTTTTAAATTTTTTAACAGATAGAATACAGAGAGTATTTGTAAATGGTCAGTTGTCCCAACCCATTACTTCAAATACTGGCTCGCCTCAAGGTTGTGTACTCTCTCCCTTGTTATTTATTTTGTACACAGATAGCTGCAGATCTTTCCAACAAGGAAGCTACATAGTCAAGGTTTCAGATGACACTGCACTGCTATCTTTATTCCAAGGTCCACATTCCAATCATGGGCTAGCATTGACATCATTTGTGAAGTGGTGCGACAATAACTTTTTCGATTTAAATGTAGCCAAAACAAAAGAGCTCATAATTGATTTTAGGAGGGCAAAGGCAGAACCAATAGCAAGTGTCATACATGGGGGGATGTGGAAATCATTGATTCTTACACGTACTTAGGTACAATATTTGACAGTGAGCTGAAGTTTCATGTAAACACTGAGACAATTGTCAAAAAGAATAGAGAACAGAGAATTCATCTGCCAAGAAAGCTTGACTCCTTCAGTGTCTCTAAAACCATTCTACGTAACTTTTATCAGTATTTTATTGAGAGTCTTTTAACTTTCTCTTTTTTTATGTTGGTTCAATAGCCTATCAGTCAAAGACAAGAACAGTCTCAGCAGCATTGTTAACGCTTCATCAAAGATTATTGGAACACCGCTAAATAGTCTGAGTGTTCTGTTTAACAAACAGGCAGTCCAAAAGGCTAAAAGTATCATCAGTCAGCCTAATCACGTTTTAGGTGGTGAATTTTCATTATTGCCCTCTGGGAGACGCTATTATTCTGTCAGGACAAAAACAAAAAGGTATTCTGGATCTTTCAGATTTGGATTATTAAACATGGTTGTAGGGATAGAGTACACTAATGACAATTTGATTTACTGAGCGCTGTCCATCACTGACAGGACAGGGTGTTTGACTGTATGTGTGTGCTAACTGTATGTGTGTGTTAAGATGCATATGCATATGCATATGCATATGTCATCTTCTTATTTATTTTTTTTAGGTCTTGTATTTCTATATTTTTCTAACTTTTTTATTTATTTATAAGATTACTATTTATTGATGATTGATGGAGACTGGGACTGCAAACTTAATTGCCCACTGATGGGATTAATAAAGTTTTCTGAATCTGAATCATTTTGAACCAACAAAAACGCAGGAAATTTTGGTCCAACTCCTATATATATAGGCATTCTTATAAACTAGCTAACTCATGGGGTCTGAAAATGTAGGTAGAGTAACAACATCAATACGATAGGCCCACTCCGTGTCTTTGTTGCGCAGCTTCTATTCAAATAGGAGAGGGAAAGTAGAGGGGGCGTGCGTAATAGTCTTCGTCAACGTCGTCGCCCCGGTAATAATACCAGGTAGGGACAAGTTAGATGGTTCAATTTCAGTAACTCTCACTTGCAAATCAGTGAAGATGTCTGGCAGAGGCAAAGGAGGTAAAGGTCTTGGCAAGGGGGGCGCCAAGCGTCACCGTAAAGTTCTCCGTGATAACATCCAGGGAATCACCAAGCCCGCTATCCGCCGCCTGGCTCGCCGTGGTGGAGTGAAGCGTATCTCCGGTCTGATCTACGAGGAGACTCGTGGTGTCCTTAAAGTCTTCCTTGAGAACGTGATCCGTGATGCCGTCACCTACACCGAGCACGCCAAGAGAAAGACCGTGACTGCCATGGATGTCGTTTACGCTCTGAAACGCCAGGGCCGCACTCTGTACGGCTTTGGAGGTTAATTTGTTTCCGCACTCTGAAAACCAAAGGCTCTTTTAAGAGCCACCCAATCTTTTATGAAAAGGCCATGTTCAAAGCTCAAGTGTTAACAGCTAGGCGTGTGTGTGTGTATATGTCTTACATTTTATCTTTACTGATAAGTGCTGAAGCACTAGAGGAACCGACACAATTCAGCGTCCCCCAGAACCAATACTATACTTATAGGCTGCTATAACGCGCGTGTGTTTAAAATCGTCATAGATTTCATGTTTATCCTCCTTTTAATGTCCTAAAGCACATGGGAAATGTAGCTTCACAGTGCATATCTAAATCAGAACTTCCCTGCCCTTGTCCATATTATAGGATATAAAAGCCTTAGCGCTTCAAATACAAAGCACGAAACAACCGGACAAACGCATGGAATACGAATAATCAAATAGTTATTCAAGTTTGGCAGAGGTTTGTTAATAGAAAGGTTGTTTAATCAGGTTTCTACATTAGATGAGCTGAGATAAGTAAAAAAAAAAAAAAAAGTCCATGTGTACCTTGCTGAGAACCTGCGCAAGAGAGGAATCAAAGGCTATGTCCGCTAGAATAGTTATTTAACATACCTATTTATTAAAAGGCCAACATATATCTTGTAAAAGGGTGAACTATTATTGTTGTTTCTGTTGCCAGCTACCTGACTTCCCATTCAACTATAGAAATGAAGCGGGAAATGAAACAAAAGGGGTAAACTCCTAAACCGCTACATCATAGGTGGAGCTGAACATCGCTCACTGACCGCCCCCTTGGATGCAAACTAACCAACCATTTGCCTGCGTGATTCAGAGTGAACTCACAAGACTGTATGTTTGGGCGTGTCTGGCGACAAATATTTGCATAGGCATTCCTACATATGCAACGCGAGCTGCCAGTTGGAGTTACCTTTGACTGCTCTATCTAGAGAGGTATCTACTATGCCTGACCCAGCTAAGCCAGCGCCCAAGAAGGGCTCCAAGAAAGCCGTCACTAAGACCGCCGGAAAGGGTGGCAAGAAGCGCAAGAGGACCAGGAAGGAGAGTTATGCCATCTACGTGTACAAAGTGCTGAAACAGGTCCATCCTGATACCGGTATTTCCTCCAAGGCAATGGGCATCATGAACTCGTTTGTTAACGATATCTTCGAACGCATCGCTGGCGAGGCTTCTCGCTTGGCGCACTACAACAAGCGCTCCACCATCTCTTCCAGGGAGATTCAGACTGCTGTGCGTCTGCTTCTGCCCGGTGAGCTGGCCAAACACGCCGTGTCCGAGGGAACAAAGGCTGTCACCAAGTACACCAGCTCCAAGTAAATGTCGTATTGTGCTCTCGAATCCAAAGGCTCTTTTAAGAGCCACCCATATTTTCATAATCTGCCATTCCAATGTGTATGTATGTAACTTGCTGTGGTAAATTAATCGTTGAAGTGTAAGGAAAACCAGTTAGCAGGCTGTTCTGTCACACGATTCGGCCACTGCAGAAATATTTTTGAATATTAAAAGCCCCTTCAAGTGACACAGCAAGTCTCCCTCTATGGCCATTCACCAGAATAGAGTAGAAAGTTAAGTCGGTCAGTCAAAGAAAAAAACACAAGTTCACGGAATGTGAAAGATGTGCTTGTTAAAATAAGGACAAAATATCAGAGTTTGTGTGCGAAGTATGCATTTAAGCCTGAAGTTCAGGGGTTTACTATGCAGATGCTGCATGAACATATAAAGTCAGCACTCTACAACCTAATCGAATCAGTTATTTATATAATCGCCAACTCAAACGTTGAGTCGAATGAGTTTTGCTTTATAACCACCGGGTTAGTTGAGTGATTGGGTTACGTTGCGCACACCACGCGGGACATGGCGCATCTGACCAGGACGTAAAGAAAGTGTGACCTAGTGTTTGGAGTGCATCTTTGCAAATGAAGTTAAAGATTTTCTTTTCGTGACAACGTATTTGTTTCATGCTTAAGTTTATAAAAGCCGGGACATAGTAGCCACACGAAATGTCTTTGGAAACCGCCTTTTGGAAGGTTTGTGTGGCTCTTAAAAGAGCCGTTGTGAAATTAGGATTCAGATTTTCAATTCGTTTAGGCGCGTTCTCCGCGGATGCGGCGAGCCAGCTGGATGTCCTTGGGCATGATGGTGACTCTCTTGGCATGGATGGCGCACAGATTAGTGTCCTCAAACAGGCCGACCAAGTAAGCCTCGCTGGCCTCCTGAAGAGCCATGACGGCAGAGCTCTGGAAACGCAGGTCGGTCTTGAAGTCCTGTGCGATTTCCCTTACCAGACGCTGAAAGGGCAGTTTACGGATAAGCAGCTCGGTGGACTTCTGGTAGCGACGAATCTCTCTAAGAGCCACGGTACCGGGCCTATAACGGTGAGGCTTCTTTACTCCACCGGTTGCAGGTGCGCTTTTGCGCGCAGCCTTGGTGGCGAGCTGCTTCCTCGGAGCCTTGCCTCCGGTAGACTTACGGGCTGTCTGCTTGGTTCTTGCCATTGTTGGAGCTTCGACTCAAGTTGTAACATTAACTTGCGGAGCGTGGTTATTTAAAGGCTACCACGTCGGCCTGCCCACTGTGCAGACTGCGTCATGCGCTTGGTCTCTGATTGGACTGTTAACGAATAGCGCAAACATTTAAAACAGGAAGCCAAGCCCCCAATACCCCTTGAACATTATGCTTGTAAGCGCCAGCCGTGCCATTAGATTTCATGTTAAGATTTCATGTTCTCTTGATTTGAGAATATTCTTATGCGAAATCATCGGTGATGTCCTTACTTTAGTTGAGATCATATTTACGAATTTGTACAATTTAAACCCGGAAAAAAGCCTCACATACATCACTGAATACGTTTCCAAAGCAATGGTTCGCATTTCGGCCTATATCTAGTGATGGCAAGGATCTTTCTCTCTCTCTCTCTCTCTCTCTTTGTTTTTTTTTTTTTTTTGTAGTGTTTGCAACTCTGTAAATCCAACCTGATAGCAAAGTTATCGATTTGCAGGAACATATGGGCAAGCTACAAATATTTTCAAGAATAACTTCTGTCGTGTAAATAGTCAAACAAAGCAGACAGTTTTTGTTATTCTTCCCTTTCTATTCTGCGCCTGGAAAGCTAGTTACTACTTCATTTTTCCAGCAGAAGTTTCGCTGGGCACCGTGTACATTAAAATACTTGAGTGATTTGGTGTCCGGGGTTTGAACCATTTGGGTACGTTATAACCAGTGGTTAAAGTAGGATTTGGCTGGAACTCTCATATTTTGTGTTGGCACAAACAAAGAAAAATGTACAGACAAAGAATGGGATGATATTGTTCATTCATCTGAGGTGCCGGCACTTCGTACCCCCACTTTGACCTCTGGTTATAACAAACGTATACGCAAGTAGGACGGCGCAACACGGCATTTGGAATGGTATTTTTTCCGATGTATTTGGGTGGCTCTTAAAAGAGCCGTTGTATGATGGAGACACATTTACTTGGATTTTTCGGTTTTCTTGGGTAGGAGCACGGCCTGGATGTTAGGCAGTACACCACCCTGAGCGATGGTCACGCCGCCGAGTAACTTGTTCAACTCCTCGTCGTTACGCACGGCCAACTGCAGGTGGCGGGGGATGATACGGGTCTTCTTGTTGTCGCGAGCGGCGTTGCCAGCCAACTCCAGAATCTCAGCGGTCAGATACTCGAGCACGGCAGCCAAATAGACCGGTGCGCCAGCGCCAACACGCTGAGCATAATTGCCTTTGCGCAGCAGTCTGTGCACACGGCCCACGGGGAACTGAAGTCCTGCCCGGGATGAACGGGTCTTGGCCTTGGCTCTGGCCTTGCCTCCGGTTTTGCCTCTTCCGCTCATTTTTCCTCTAGCTTGCGTGGATCGATCACTGTCCGTAATAGACCGGTGAATGTCCTATTATTCCACAGCGATGGAGAAACTCATCGCCTCAGTGGCTGAGGTTAAACTAGGGAGAGCCAATCAACGTGCACCCACCTATGACACGCCACTTTCGTATCTGTTTGGCGCCTTTTCCAGTTCGTCCTCAATGTGATGCTTTCACTGAAAATCTGAACAAAAGCGTTTGAATTAATTGTAGAATCAGCCTGCTGTGCCACCCAAAGACTTGAGCTGCTGGTGGTTTTTACCAGGTTTTGGAGAAACATTGATGATAGTAGCCCTCTTCCAAAGTAACATTGGCAGTTCAAGTGGTTCCAATATAATTTGTTACACATTTTAAGTTTTCTTATGCATTGTATCACGTTGTGCATTGTATCATGTTTAGAGGCAATATGGTTTAGCGGAATAAGCAACATGATGTTTGGTACTGATGCGTACATTATGGAATATGTAGCCTACAACAAATGATAATCATTGCCATGATTTACCACTCTGCTGCGTCTCTTTCGTTCACTCTAACGGGCTTGAGCTCATTGTTTATGTTAGTGCCTCTGTTACAGTGTAACCAAAGTGTAATGCCACATTGATGGCATTACATATTATACCATAATTAAATTCCGTGACATTAGACTCCCTGCAATCGCCGCTCTCCAAATCTGACAGTCTGTGGCTGGAGCAAGTGGCATCAAAGTTAAATACGTGTGCCTTACAAACTCATAATCAATTTCCACTATACCGTCACTGCTGGTTCACGCGTTACTGTATTAATAGCCATAGCCTATGATTCTTAATAGTATAACTTTAGACGAATTATAAATGGAATTGTCTGCATTGTACAGAAGTTGTGGGTGGCTCTTAAAAGAGCCTTTTTGTTATGAAGAACATGACACAGTTCACTTCTTCTTGGGTGCAGCCTTTTTGGGCTTGGCAGCTTTAGGCTTGACCGCCTTGGGCTTTGATGCCTTTGCCTTCTTCGGACTCTTCGCTGCCTTCTTGGGCGCTGCGGGCTTCTTCGCCTTCTTCGGACTCTTTGCTGCCTTCTTGGGTGTGGCGGGCTTCTTAGCTGCCTTCTTCGGGGACTTCTTGGCGGCAGCAGGTTTCTTGGCTGCAGCCTTCTTGGGCTTCTTAGCCGCGGCAGGTTTCTTCGCTGCTGGCTTTTTGGCTGCTGCCTTCTTGACAGGCTTCTTCTTGGGCTCGGCCTGCTTCTTGTTGAGTTTGAAAGAACCTGAGGCGCCGGTTCCCTTGGTCTGGACCAAAGTTCCCTTCGTTACCAGACTCTTGATGGCCAACTTGACACGAGCGTTGTTCTTTTCCACGTCGTAGCCACCAGCAGCCAACGCTTTCTTCAGCGCAGCCAGAGAAACACCTTTCTTTTCTTTAGATGCGGAAATCGCCTTAACGACGAGCTCACCGACACTAGGGCCGGTCTTCTTGGGTCTGGGTGCCTTCTTCTTTGCGGCTTTAACAGGGGTGGCCGCGGCAGCGGGAGCCTCTTCTGCCATTATGTCGTTTGAGACAAAGTAGTGATCTCAGAAATTGAAATGAATGAATAAACATCAGCTTAGAATGGGTGGGATTTAAAGTCAGCATGAGAACCGTCTCGACTCAACCTACTCAAAGCTCTCCGGGGTTGTCCGTGGCGATGAGGCGACCTGTGTTTTCTCCACGCACGTTCTTTCAAAAATACGAAGACTGAATTCATATTTTTGAACAAAATGATGCGTGTTCTAGAGAGGAAAGCCTGTACTTCAAGTAAAACCTTTTCGAACTTGTGCTTCTCCTTTGTCCCGTTTGCAGACACATGGAAACTGCGGAAGTCCTTTTGGAGAGGTTGCGATCAGACTTGGATTTGTGAGGAAAACGTACACTAAAAGACAGTCATATCGCCGAATCTATTAGCTATGATGTTACACTGATAGAAAAATGAGACCCAATAATGCTCAAAAGTAGAGACGGTGTAAATTGTGCGTGTCTGGACTTCAGCAATGAGACCTTTTAGGAGACGCAAAACACAGTTGACTAACCAATCGTGACACACACACAGGCTACACAGTTTAGTCTACTATGCGTGTCGGTGTATTTACAAGTTATGGGGAGGGATGATCTTATTGTGACCATAATATCTCTGTGTATTACTGGAGGGGAATAATGCCACATGTTGTACTACCGCGTTATAAGCCCCATATTAACAAAAGTCCCTGATACATAGGACGAATTTGTATAATTAATACCCTGCCACGAACTTGTATAATAACCAACAATTAGCTAGAAAATGATGTTGGAAAAATTCTTAGTTAATGGTTTTATGTGAGTATGTAAGCTCAAGCGGGAAAAGGTAGTCTATATGTGATACAGTCAGAACATGATTATTACTCATTTGCATGTTAGCAGGCCTAGTTAATGGCCAGTGTGTGTGTGTGTGTGTGTGCGTGTGTGTGTTTGTCGAGCAGTTATTAAAATGTAACATGAGAAACAAAAAGACCTTTCTGGCATTAACTCATAGAACTGTGGTATAACTTTTTTTTTTCGTTTGTCTTCTCTTTTTCTAAATTTCGCACAATCAATGAGTCACTGCAAGTGAGAAGAAGAAGAAGAAGAAGAAGAAGAGTGATGACTGTTAACTATTCATTTGGGCTTCTCACGGACTACGTAATAAAACAACATTTTTGGCCAACATTTGGATATACCTTCAGTACTTTAGATATGCAACAATAAAAACATTTTAAAATGTATCTGAAATTGTGATTGGGTGTTCCTGGGTTAGGCTGATCAGGCTACAGTGTGCTAAACCTTCTGTAATAAAACTATGTTTTGCTTTTCAACAAATATTCTAAAATAAAAACTTAAACCCACACATAGCCAGGTTTCCCTGGAAGCTCCTTATTAAGACCATGATGTGGGATGCAAATACAGTACAAAAAAAGTAAATAATATGAAAACACGCAAATCCAGATGTTTGCATGCAGGTATCCACACCCATCAACAAAACAGAAAATGACCACAGTTTGATTTATATTCATATTAGATGACCTACTTGTGATGTTATTATGTAAGCTGCTTTGTTTTCAGTCGATTACAAATTCTTGTGAGCTTACATGCCCCAAGGATCCCAAAGCTTAATTGCCTAAGCACCAAAATTAATTAAACCTAGTTTAGGGCAAAAAAAAAAAAATTGTAAATGTTGTAAAATTAGCAAATGTTTAAACCAGGTTTAGATTAGAGATATGACATTTTAATTTCAACCTTGGATTTTTAAAATGATGATTAAAATAAAATTAAACATAGTCTGTTTGTTGCCATGATGGATTATAATGTCTCCAAAATAATGATACAAGGAGTACAAAATTGATACTTTTTTAAACACACGTCTCATGACTGTCATTACATTATCATTGTCACTGCTAAAATAGCCTAATAAAATAAATAATAACATAGGCCTACAGTATTAGCAGTAAGAGATATGAGACCACGATATGTAGGTGGATGCAAATACAAATTAATAACAATAACAACCAGAAAAAAAAAAACATATTTTTCTGTCCAATGCAAATCGAGACGTTTGCATACAGGCGAGTTTTCAGGCAGTAGCCACACTTTTGTCTTGCCTAATACAGCACAGTTGGGAGAACACTTGTTCTCCTCCATTTGGAAAGGTGTCCTGGCCTCCTTTAGTAAGTAATTACTTTTACTAAAGTACTATTTGTCTGGCTTTTCTGATCCATGTGCAACATTCTTAATGTCTCTCAGCTGCATTTTATAGAATATGTAACATATATAGTCTGGTGATGAATAGGCCGCAAGACAGTGAATTGATATTTTTGTGATATGTTTTTATTCCTCCATTTATTTAATTATTTATTTACATTCCGGTTGAAGAGTTGTGTTTCCTGTTGTTTTCTCACCACATTTGACGCTGCAATATCTTGTGAGTACAGTATAATGCAGAAAAGTATTTCTGTTGTGCTTAAGTGGACTCATTCTTTCAGTTCCAATCTCATCTTAGAATATTCATAATAATGAGAAAAAAATATATAAATTATTTTTATGGTATTTTTTTACCATGTTCATGGATATTTTTTTTTTTTTTTTTAGACTGGTGAATGCAGCTATGTCACACAAAGGCGGTGTAATTCTGTTAACAGTCTTGTTCATTTTATCAGGTAATTTATTGTTTTTTTTTGTTTGTTGTTGTTTTTTTGTTTGTTTGTTTTTGTTTGTAAATCAAAGACATCATAGTCCAGGCAAAGTAGCTCATTTTGGGGCCAGAAACAGGAGTAATTGTGTAAAAAAACAACAAAAAAAAACAGCTTAGATCATTTCTTTGAGGTGTCCAGAACAACATACTAAAAGCACTAAGAAATCCTAGTTGAGGAAATATGTTAAATTCTCATCAATCCGATATGCGTATCAGTATAGGCCAGAATAGGTCTGAATAGGGCTATTTTTTTCCTTTAGTCCTAGCCTGACACGTCAGACTATATCATAAGAATGTATAGTCTGAAGATCACTGATAGACTGTACCTCAATGGAGGGGCGGGTGATTGCGTTGTCTTTCAAACTGCCTCTCCACGTAATAGGCTAGCGTTCCGGCCAGTGGTACCAGCTGGTATATCAAACTTTTCCCGTAGCCCGTCGGTAACACGGCAAAGACATCTTTTTCAGAACGAAAAACTTCAGTGCACTTTCTTGTTTCACTTTCAAAGAAAATGACAAGTGCAATTCGTCCAAAACTAAAGCCAAAGACGATTCCGCTCTGGTTTGAGCAGGGCTGTCGTCATCGTACAAAGCCCGCCTTACGATTTCCTGTACACATACCGCGCTGTGATTGGTTATCCGCCTCCAGAGGAAGGCTAAAATGGGTTTCTATCAGTGGCCTCTAGACGTACCTCTGTGCAAATTCAAATTTGCTACCACTAGGGGTACGTCTAGAGTCTAGGCTACTTTAGTCCTATCAAAATAAAACTTTACACAATGAAAGTACCCATGAAAAGTAGCATTTTTTGTATTACAACTTTTTCCGAGAAATTATTTTAATATGCAAATGAGCTATGCACCAATCAATTAAACCCAAATACACCCATATACATGGATAGTGAAGAGATGAAGAGGGTGGGACCTGTCTCAATTAATTTTATATGACACCCTATGGATGTCAGCTTTCAGAAAAGGTATAGCATAAGGGGTAGGTTAGTTTTCTCTTAATCTCACAGGTCCAAATACATTGGCTATACACCAAAATCACCAATACCAGCTGATCTATAAATGGATATCAAGGGGAGGAGGGGGATGGAGCCTGTCTAAATTTATGTGTATTGAGATCCTGAAGTCTTCTGTTCAAAAAAGCATTACTTGTCAAGGTTTATTACTTTGTAATACATTCCATAGGCACATTTGTACAAGAAATGCACATATTTTTTCATTTTCCTCAAAAATAGGCATAACCTTTAAAATAAGGAGTGGGGTGGGAAGAATTTTTTCGGGGTGAAATCCTGGGCATATAAGCTTTCAGAAAATATATGGTTTATGGGGTCTAATATGTTTCCCCTACACGCCACTGGCCTAAATGACCCATTTTGCAAATACAAAATTTCTTAATTTTGGCATTTAATGTAATGAGGAGGGTGGGGCATACCTCAATGTAAAATCATACCATATCCTGAGGGTGTTTCCTTTCAGAAAATGTATGGGATATACAGTATGGTGAAATTAGTTTCCCCTTCATGCTTCAGGCCAAAATGTACTAGTAGTGTACATTTTCCTCCAAAATCCACCCGAATCCCATTCATTTCAATGGGAAATTTACTTTCCTCCACTATTTTTACATTTCCTCAACTCGGATTTCTTAGGACTTTTAGTATGTTGTTCTGGACATCTCATAGAAATTAACCAAGCTGAAAAAAATTCTTTTACAAATAGTCCTTCGAAAAATGCTACTTTGCCTGGACTATTAGTTTCTCCTTAATTTTTGGATTATATGCCTGTCTTCCAATTACTGTGTCTAGGTGTTCATGGGTCAAACATGAGTGTTACGTATTCCTCTACCAGTATATTTGGCATAAAGGGGTCATTTGTGGACATCCCCTGCACTTATACATATCCTAGTGGCCGTCAAATTCTAAAAACATTCTGGCATATTGAACCGGACACTAAAAAAGCAAAAGACTTGAGTCTGAATCCCAGATATCAGGGGCGTGTGGAGTACCTTGGTGACGAGGTTGGCAACTGCACTCTACGAATCAAGGACCTGAGAGAGAGTGACGCTGAGAAGAGATACAGATTCAGATTCATTACTGATGCCCTAAAAATTAGATGGTCTGGAGGTCCAGTGTCTCTCGCAGTGAGTAAGTAGAACATAATGTATAAAATAGATTTAAAGACACATGGATTTGCATGGATTTGATGGATGTGTGTGTGTGTGTGTGTGTGTGTGTGTGTGTGTGTGTGTGTGTGTGTGTGTCTGTGTGTGTGCGTGTGTGTGTGAGAAAAAGGGATGTACCGAATCCAGATTCTGGGGGGTTCAGTCTAATACCGAATCCACTGCCTGAAATTGGACGAATCTGAATCCCCAATCCTAGCTCATTTATACAGATTAGATATAAATAGATACACTGATAATGTCATCATCAAAGTGTCATGCAATGGTGTACCTTAAAGAATATCTTCAGTCAATTTCAACAGAAGCTAAAGCACACTTCTTTAACCACTTTTTTAGACATTTGAGGTCATAAACTCTACAGTTCTGTGTTGTAAGGTGTTCACTGATGTTGCATAGCATTTAGGGTGAGATTTGGGACATGTTACGATGTTAAAAAACACAGTTTAAAAGTAGAAGTCTGTGTTAATTCTCCGGTCAAGGAAACGTGAGTTGGACCAAAAATTATTGCGTCTTTGGAAAGCTACTGACATGTCTCAAATAGCTTGAGTAATAGAGCTTTTGTTGAATTTGAAATTAAATTATCCTTTAAAGAGTTGGATAAATTTGCCAAAGTGCCCTGAGCACACTCATACAAAACATTTAACATGTAAAAACTCACCACCAACTTATGCGTATATATCTGCATGTCTTTATGCACTTCACACACAGGGATAGATTCTGTAGTTTCTCTGTGTGTGTGTGTGTGTGTGTGTGTGTGTGTGTGTGCGCGCGCACACACAGAATGTGTTTACATTTAAATTAGCTCATTTCAATTAGATAACCTCTAACTCCTTAATCCATTAACACATTTCGGTCACAAAACCTCTACCTCCCTAATGAACATGTATATGACTTGCTAACAATATTTTGACAGTTGCAGTCTACAGTCTACATTTGTGTTGCACACTGACAGTTTTCTGACTATTCATAGATGTGATTTCTGACTATTCATAGATGTAAATGAATGTGAAAGAAACAGCTCGTTGTGTGGTCCTGATGCTGCGTGCAGGAGCACTTATGGAGGCTTTAATTGTACCTGTGACCATGGATACCAGAAACCTCCAGGAGTTACTGTCACCAGTGCTACAAAGACATGCCAAGGTAGTGTACTGTATCGTTGTCCACGTTAAACTCCAAAAATCTAAAATAACTTCAGTGACTCTACAAGATATTTGGATCCTAGACTAGCATCTTAAAGGGAGAATGATGTATGATTCACCCCAGTAGTCCAAATTCACAAGAGTTCTGCTGAAAAAGTAAAAGTGGAAGCAGTTGCAAATGTAGGCCTACAAGTATTCGGTCTTTCGGTTGCATGGCCTTCCTCTACTTGTATAATCTGTTAAATCATATCCTATATACCCTATGTCCTCCTTTGTTTGTGTGTGTAATTTCCCAGCGATTACTGGCTGTGACTCAGACCCTCCTCCATGCCCTGCCTCAGCCACATGTGTCGTGACCAAAGGGGAGGTTCACTGTAAATGCCCAAAGGGTAAAATGCCCAGTCTTAATGCAAACGGAACGTTACTTTGTAAAGGTAAGATTGTGATTGAGATTGTTATTAATTTCCCGTTTTGGTTATATTATGGTTTCAAATGGTGGAGAAATAGCTTACCATTTGTGGAAGAATAGTTAGAATGTGGCAACTACAGACACAGACACCTAAATTCAGAAAATCAATTGCATTAGAATGACATGTGTTTTGTTTTCAGTGGGTTTATGTAACATATCATCAATGTAAATTATTAAATTAAATTCTCTTCTTGACAATTAATGAGTGTGATTTGTGTATTTTTTTATTTTATTTGCAGGTCAGAGTGAAGGCAATGAGGTATGCACAATTTTCTCCCATTGGCCTACGCTCGGTCACCAATCCAGATTAGAAGTTACACTGCAGTTGACCATAGAGGTAGCCTAGAAATCTAGATATGCTCAGCTAGTAGGTCAGTAGCAAGCCATAGGGAATTTGATTGGTTGGACACCATTGGTGTTCACTAGTCACAATGCTCCATGTGTTTAGGGTGTGCTTCGTTGAATTGAATTGGTGTTTACATTGTGTTCGTTCAACTGATTGGTCATAGGTTATCCTATTGCATGCAGAAGAATTTTGAAAAATAACTGCCTTGTACCACCCACGATTGAGTTTGGTCGATTTATCCATGCCAGACTATCCATTTTAATGACATAGAATGGCTTGAGGCTACCAGAGTAGGTGAAAGCGGGGGAGAAGGGGGAAAAAAACACCTTTTTGCGGAGCAGAGTAGAGCTCTCACACACTAAGTGGAAAGTTTATATCGTAAAGTATTGCACTTATGCAGACCGGATTAATTCATGTTTGATCCCATTGAAACGTATTTTGCACCTGTATCTTGGTCGGTATTCTATGATCTTACTTTGTAAATTGAATTTCACTGGGAACAGGTAGTGAAAACTGGAGGGAATTAATTAGGACTTTCCATTGCAGATTATTTTCAGTGAAATGTAGTGAAATAGTGGTATTGGTATGGAGGTTTTAGGGTTTTATCACATACCTTGGCGGAAGTAATTATTAGACAGCTCTGAGCTAAAATATGGGGGAATCTTCACAGACCAAAGAGACCAAAGTTTGACAAAGACCAATAAAAACAGGTAAATTGAGTATTTCTTCAATTCAATGATTCGTTCATTGACAGGAAGCCTCACCCGAGGTTCAGTTGAACAGTCTTCACAACATGATCAGCACCTTCACTGATGACATCATATTGGCACCATTTGTGAGTATTTCTTGATTTCTCTCCTTAAACAGATATTAAAAAATAATAGGCCCAAATGTTCATGCAAGAGACTAAAAAACTAAAGCACAAAATAATGCTCTTCAATGATAAACATGTCAGCCTATGAATTAATCAATCATTTTCGAGGCTCTTTGGAAGTGTCATGATATAATAATGAAATAATAATATATTTAATTTATAGAACACTTTTCTCAATACTCAGAGACACTTTACACACTTTCCATTACATTTTGTAACACTAAAATTAAAGCAATATACCGGAGTAAGTTTAAGCATAGCCATGCTGCACGAGCCTTCTAACAGCAATATATGTCGCATGAAATGAAAGACTTTCGAACATCACAGACCTAACACAAACGCGAAACACTTTACATTGAGTCAATGTAACCTGAGATCTTACTTTCGGTTTCCAACAGTCAGGTCCCATTGATTCAGTGTAAAGTGCCTGTTCGCTTCTGCGTTCGCGTTCGGTCTGTGCTGTACCAAATTATTTTGTTCCACTCGCTAACTAGCGCATTTAGCAAGCTCTTTCAACAGGGCTATGTTTGAATTCACTCCGGTACTCTCCTTTAAGTTGAACATTTTCTATATATATCTTAACATGTACCCGTGTGTCACTGGTCTGAAGGTGGTGAGGTCCTTGCTGGAGAGTATAGGTGACCAAGCTGAGGTGGTGTTGCAAGAAGGCAAGACACAGGATATGGCAGCTGTGGGTGATGCCATGGTGCAGTCCATAGAGAAGGTGGCGGCAGCCATGGTGAAGCCCACAACCACACAGAACACAAAAACGCTGAGGACCAAAACCGTAGGTGTGCATCTGTCTGTTTGTCTGACTGCCTGTCTGTCACCATCAAGCAGAGCTGTAGTGTGTCTGGTGCTGTTGCAAAAGATTAATACAAAAGTGAGTGTGTTCTGTTCTCTTCAATTGACCACTTTGACTTTTTACTTATAGAAATACAAGCTTTGGCCATTGGAAAAGACACCACCATAAAATCAAGCGCCAGTGTTGAAACTACACATGTCTCCTTGAATATAGACCTGACTGGTATTGCACGGAACAACAATGGTGTGTTCATAGCGTTATGCTTGACAGTGCTCATAATACTCCTCCATTTGTACCATGTTATGTTTATAACAGCTTGATGATTTATGATGATGATGACGATGATGGTGAAGATATTAGTATAGCCTAATGTTACCACTTTATTTGAAGGTGTTTACATAAGAGTGGGCCTACATGAGTGACATTAGCATGATAGGACATATATCATGAACATTTGGAACATTCAATGCTTTTGACTGTTGTCACTACTTTGCTCTTCTGTTTTTGTAATGTAATGTTGACATTGTTTGGGATGCAGACATTACAAATACCAAATGACACTTTTAATAGCAAGTCATAATTATAAATGAAGTGTCATTAATGCTAATATGACTTATGTAGACACTTCAAATAAAGTGTTGACTTTTTGTTGTTTTTTCACTAAAGCACTGAATGTTTATGTCTCAATTAGGTTCAGCTTCAGTAGCCTTGACAGCCTTCAAGAACATGGGCTCAGTTCTGGGTGCAGACCTCTACTATACTGTCAATGACACTGTGAAGATCATGATATCCAAGGTTTTGTCCGCCTCTCTTCCAAAAACTCAAAACAAAACCTTAACAAGCCCAGCCAACATCACCATTAAGCACATCAGGGTTAGTATCAAGGGCGTAGATTTAGGGTGGATGCAAGTGACATGTCACCACCAATCTCAAACGATTGCTGAATTGTCCAAACCAGTGCTAGAGATCTTTCACACAGAATAATATAGGCTAACATCATCAGCATAAAATGCCACATTAATATAACAATCGGGGGGGGGGGGAATCCCACTGTTTATACCCATATAAATATTGCCTGTAACCGGTGGCACAAAAACAGCATATGCAGTGCTCTGGAAAAGGGAGGAGGGTGGTGGGGTGCCTAAACATGGGAGAAAGAAGAAAAAACAATTTCTTTCTTTTTGTTTACTTTTTAGGAGATTGATCCTAATTGTTTGTTCTCCTGTGCGCACTGGAATAGCAGTGCCTGGGTTGTAGATGGCTGTGATGTCACCAACACCAATGCCACACACACTGTCTGCACATGTACACACTTCTCTACTATCTGCCTGATCATGCAGATGGAAAAAACCCCAGAGGTAGGCCAGTGCAATGCTTGGTAACACTTAGTGGTTAAAGTGGGATTTGGCAGGAGGGGGATCTCTCAACGTTTGTGTCAGCACAAACAAAGAAAAATGTATTTATAAGAAGAAGAACGGTATGATATTCCTCATTTATCTGAAGTGCCGGAAATGCTTTCCCCCGCCTTTCCCACCCACTTTAACCCCTGGTTACACTTCCACATAGAGAATCCTTTCTAGAATGTTTCAAGAGAGTCTGAGTAGCTGCTCCAAAGTGTTTTAGTTTTAATACCGGTAGAATAAAGAGTAACCCCAATGGTTATCAACGGTGCTATTTATACCTTGTCGTTTCGTTAGGGTCCCCAAGATGCTCCAGGAAAAATGCATTGCTCCAACACTCCAACACATTGCTTTGCAAATTGTGTCAAATAAATAAATGCATATTGTACATGCATACTGTACATATGTAGAGTACATGTATACACTGATACTTATATTACATGCATACATTCATGCATTCTCACATTATATCCCATATATGAGAAGAATTACATGTTTCATCCATGTATAATATGTTGCAATAGTCTACATCATTGTGCCTCTAATCAAAGACAGACCCCATGATGGAATTGCTGGATAGGATTGGTGTGTCCATTGCACTGGGATCCCTTGCCCTGGCTCTGTTGACCTTTGCCCTCTGTGGATTTAACCCCAAAGTGACCAACACGACTCGTCTGAACCTCTGTATTTGTCTGCTTCTGGCTCACCTGCTCCTCCTGCTCATCCAGGAGTTCATCCACCTCATCCATCCACATGAGGTGCTTCAAACTCTGTTCATATGTCTCAATACACTAGCCTAGCAAGCTAAACCCTACAGAGATTCTGTACTGGGGTCCAGCAAGGCTTGGTTATCATGTGGGTGGGCAAAGCAGTTGTCTTTCATCACAACGAACATAAGCTTTTTTATCTTCATATATTTGAAAATAATATTAAAATGATTCAGTGTCATTATATTGTTTGTAATCATTCATGATACCAACAAATGCAATTTTGGGGTTCTACAGCAGTTCAGTACGTCCAAGTTAGCGTGCTAATTTTTTGGGCTCTTCAACCATTACAGTTTGGGAATATCAGGGATACATCCAAAAAACTCTCAATAACTCCATAAATGATAATGACCCAATTTATTGGTACCATTCCACAAATCTCCACTTACTTTGCTTCAGCATAACGAATACCCAGATCTCTGCAACTCTTTCGTCACTTGTCACTCACCCCTCAAGACGATTTGATTAGTCTGATGCAACTTATATCGTCCCATCTTCTGCTCTGCTCAGCCTGGCTAGACTCCCCCGAGAGGAAATTAAATTTGCTGCCACACACACACACACACACACATTGTATTTTTGTATGGGTGCATACAGTTGAATTTCTAAGTGGTAATCAAACATGCAATATATCAAATAAGCAATGAAAAATTACAGGCAATAACAACAGACAGTGAACATTCAATTCTGGCATCCACACAATCTTACCTTGTTTGTTTACTGTAACTGTCTTTCTTTAACTTGAACTTGTTGCCTGATGTTCAGACCCTGTGCAAGGTGCTTTCCGGAGTGCTTCACTTCCTCTTCCTGTGCTGTTTCGTGTGGATGTTCCTGGAGGCTGTCTGGCTTTTCCATGCTGTCCTGCGGCTCAAAGACGTCAGGTCCACACTGGGGACGGGGCCTCACTGGGGGTACCAGTGCCTGCTGGGTTACGGAATTCCCTTTGTCATCATTGCGGTCTCAGTTGGAATTATGCCTGAGGGTTACGGGAGTGAAAGGTGAGATCACACCTTATACAGTTTTAAAATCCAACTTGATTTATTTATTTATTTATTTATTTATTTATTTCCATGTTTTTAACAAAATTGTACATTAGGTGCTGGTGAGATTTAGTTTGTCTTATTTATTAATAGGTGTTATGAGGTCTTTTTTTTTTCATTTTCTATCAAACCTTTCAGGTGCTGGTTGAACTATTCTGAAGGATTCATCTGGAGTTTCCTGGGTCCTGTGTGCTGTATACTTGGAGTGAGTGAAAAGCAAAATAAAACAAAACAAACAAAATGCTTTAGCAGTGAAAGGTCAGTGCAGCTTTGATGGGGTGGGGGGAGGGGGGGGGTTGGACAGGAAGAACATCAAGTTTTGAATGTAACTGGCCCGTTGCCTTTGTCGAAGAATACAGTGCTTTGTTAGTCCTATGCAAGTCTAGCCTGACATTGCCCGCCCATAATACTCCTTTCATACGGATGAAAGGAGTGTTATGGGCGGGCAATGTCAGGCTAATGCAAGTCCAGTTACGCCATCCAGTAGGCTAAGAATCAAATAAAGCTGTTAGCAAATGTTTCTGACGATAATCCTCCATGTAGAATTGTGTAGTCGAGGGAGGAAGACGTTATCAAAATGTATTGATGGTTGCATGGCCTGAGAAGCTATAAATCCTGTTGTAATTCAACAAGTAAACTTAGTTAAGTCTGCTAACCAAAACATAGAAATGTTTGCTAACAGCTTTGTTTGATTCTTGTATGTATGGGAGCAAGTCTGCAATTATGTGTCACTTGTCTTCCGATCTAGACAAATGCCATCCTGTTCTTCTTGATCATTGTCTTCATTCATTCAACCCTATCGGAGAGGCAGAACATGGGGCCCGAATTTGCCAGGTAAAAAAGGCTTAACAGTAGGCTGATGCACTTGTAATGGGAGTCTTGAGGGAGTCATAGACTTCAAGTTCAAAATAAAATAATGTGTGAATACAAAGGCCTGACTGATAGTCAGTGCAAGGTAACAGGAGAAAATAAAGCATGTCACAGCCTACAATTCTTTTCCAATGGGATTTGCAACATGCATTCAGGCTGCACTGAAAATAGTTTAATAATAAAAATAATGATAATTGTAATAGTAACAGCAATATTAAATGAAACAGCAATTTTTCCTCTGTAGAACCTTCGTGTTTAAGGCCATGATGCAGTCTGTTATCATCGGTTTGCCTTGGGTGCTGGGATTCTTCACGAGAAGCAGCAGGGCACTGAGTGTGCTTTTCCATGTGCTCAACAGCCAACAGGGAACCTTCATATTCCTGCTGCACTGTGTGCTCAATCAGGAGGTAATGTGGGGGTATTTTATTTATTTATTTATTTATTTATTCATTCATTCATGTATTTACTGTCTTTAGGTCTTTACTCTTGGCAGTAGTTCTTTAAAGTTTACTTACGTGACATTCTGTTGTACTAAATGTAATTCTAATATGATAGAGATCAATAAAGGCTTACACAGTACACACACACTCACACAGTACACACACACTCACATAGTGCACACACACACATACTGTACATCTAGTGCATAGTCCATACACATAAGTAAACAGACACACACAATTCTTTTCACCAGGTGCGGCTGCAATGCTGGAGCCGGTGCATGAGAATCAGACGGAAATTATGACGACATCTTCATCAAAATAACGGAGCATTTCAACCAATAGCCCTGCTTTTTTTCAGGTCACTGAGAGTTGTTGGTATACAGTAAGAAAAAGGCTTATTAGTTTGGTACAACATAGATATAGGCTATTAATTTAGGCCTACCAACATGCTAACTGAACAGAGCATATTCGTTTTCATGTCCTTTTGACCAGTTAGCTGCTGGTGTGCTAATCGTAGCAACCAGGAAAAAAAAAAAAAAAAAAACTTTTCATAAGCATAGGTGCTTTCCTTGTCAAGGCAGTCAATAAATCTCCATATATGTGGTTAAGCAAAACAAATCTATTTATGTTTCTCATTATCCTATGAAACGCACACACACACACACGCACACACACACTGTCATGGTCCAGGTTTTACAGTTTTTTCTCAGTAACTAACTCTGGTACAATTCTCAAATCATCCTTGCTATTTGCAAAACAGTAAGAGCATTTCTCAAAACAATTTGGACAAATGGCAAAACACCATGGATTGCCTGCAAAAGGCAATCTCTTGCTCAAAATCCTAAATTCATCTCTCAATGTTAAATATTTTTGTCAATAAACATGTCTGGCTCTCAGAATGACAAGTTCTTGTGTCATCAGATGTGGACAAAACAGTCAAATTGCTTAGTCATGTTATCAAGGTGTACACATGAGGAGTGTTCTGATGTAAACTATGGTTATAAACCCAATAAACTGTATTCTTTTGGTGATAAGTATTGTAAACTGTAAATGACATCTTAGTGTATGTGAGAGATTGTTTGAATAGATTAGAGAAGTTTCAAAATGTATTGCTACTCTTCTGCAATTTATTGACAAATCTTGTCATTGTGCTATAGAAAGGAAAATACAGCATTACAGCACTAAAAAAGCTAAATGTGAACATGGGAAATTGGGTTTGGGAAAACTATACATAAAGTGTTCTAGAAATTGCAGTTCAGTCATCCTACACCTTGCTTACATGCATTATCTTGCTTATACAGTATGCTTCTGTCCTTGACGTAGCCTATTATAACATGTTCAACCATTCAAAGACCTACACGATGAACGAACCAATGCCTATGTTATGGGGTGTGAGACTATTCAACAGAGAATTGTACACAATTTTTCTGCATGGATGTACCAATGAATTTGCAACTTGTTGACACAAATGAGAAAGTACTTTTTTGATGTGCCCAGGTGACACTATGTGAAGATTGAACAAGTAATTTCAACCTGTCCCTCATGATTGTCCTGTTAATTTGATTGTAGTTTAGTCCTCATTATTTAAACCCTATCTTGTGTCTTTGACCTTGCTGAATCATTTGTCTGAGTTTGTCGGTCAAGCCACGTGAGTTGTCTAATCTGTTCCAAGTCTGTTTTCTATCTGAATTTGTTTGTAGTTTTTAGTTCTTTGTTGCGTTTTAGTCTCTAGTCTTGGTTGTCTTGTCAAGCAGTGATGCTCTACTTCCTGTATGGTTATGCTACTGCTCATTAAACTCCCAACATCTATCCTCTTTGTCTTGGTGTCTCCATCTGGGTAAAGAATCTACACCCTGGCCTTACAGGCCGTGACACACACACACACACACACACACACACACACACACACACACACACACACACACACACACACACACACAGGGGCGTAGCACCAAATTCTGGGCCCTGTACACAAACATAGTGGCCATGGGCTCCCTTGATTGCCTGGAATACAATGCCAGTGGGGCCCTCTCCCCACTTAGGGCCCCAGTAACTCAGTGCCCCTTTCCCCCCCACTGCCACGCCCCTGCACACACACACACACACACAAATCCAGACCTTTCAATCGGCTGTCATAATCAGACAAACAGACATATGCATTGAGATTTTTAAGCCTACTATCAGAAACGTTGAAGGCATGAAGTCAGAGGTGCTGTATAGCCACATATAACATACCTGCAGTCAAGAGTAGCCTCAACAGTTCCACAGACTAGGTTTTAATAATTATAGTCCAGGGAAAATGTTGATTGATGTAATATGATGTTATTTGGTGTAGAACACTATTTTTCACAGTATGGACACTGCCATGCTTTTCACAAATGGCACAGTACTCTCATGGCATTTATAATTTTATTAGGCAACATAGCTATTATAATATTTCAACAATTTAGCTGCATTGCTTTTATTGCTTTTATTATAGTGTGCTAAATCCACTTAAGTAGCCTATACTGTATGCCAATACAAGAAATGATAGCTAACTTCCAGCATTAAGAAAAGAAAACTAAAAAACGCTTAATATAATACCTACCAAAAATACTACGGTGACAAAATGTATTTGCCTTCAAAAATGGAAAGGGGTAGGCCTATAGCTAGAAACATTCAGTCTAACACAGGGTGAGCAATTATTTTGGCCAAAGGGTTTTTAGATATTGAGTGACATGTTGTTGGGGGTTGAGGCTGGTAAATTGGCAAGTCTCAAGCCTTGCTTAAGGTTAAGTAACATGCAAGATTAAAAAGGGGGAATTTGTATTTCATGAATATAACAAATTTGACAAATCAGGGCAATAATCTAATTCTCATTGGCTAAAAAATAAATTATGGGAAGATGCCACGTGCTGGATTAAATAGCCCAGCAGGCACATGTGGCTCCCAGGATTTCGTTTGCCCAGCCCTCCAAATACCCCCAGCCACCCCTGGTGCTCAAAATTAATTGAGGCCTACTGCCACCTTGTGGTAGGCTGCATTTATTTAGATATGGGGATTTATTCCTCCGGCCCAAGAAAATTAAAACATAGTGTTGATATATGGTTTACTCAAATCACTGATTTATAATAGAAAATCGATGTAGGCTACTGTTACGACCCGGCTCGTAGGATCGCAGCATAAAGAGGAAGACAACGGGTTCAAAGTTTCAAAATAGAATAATTTATTTAATCAAAAATAGTAAATGAAGAAAATGTCTAGGGGAGTCAAAAAGATGATGAGTGGGTGCGTGTCTGCGGTATGTGAGTGAGTAGGAAAAGAAGGTTGTGTGTGTGCATCAAAAAGAGTATCAAAACAAAAATGAGAGAGGAGCCAAAGAGCTGGGGAGAGAAGGGGAACTGGGGTTCTTATAGCCAACACCGGCGCCAGGTGTAGCCAATAATCAATTACAGATGGCAATCAGGTCCCCAACCACTGCACTACTCCAGCGCAATCTGTAGGAGGCGCAGGGGGGCGTAACAGCTACATAAAACCGATAACTGCACAATAAAAGTCTGAAATGAGCCTCCTCGATAAATAGCAGAGCCTATCCTTTTCCATCCATTACAGCACAAGACGTGTTAATAGAATAGTCTATTGACACCTCTAGTGAGACAAGCCTAGGCTACTACATTGGGCCAGCAGATATTATGCGCCGCTGTAATAGGAGCTTAAATATTTTGCTCAGCCTTGGGTCTCCCGTTTTCGGTGATAGGCTATTTGTCATCCTAATCATAGATAGGCTATAGTCTACACAGCATAATTTTCATTAATCATGACAAGTGTAAAGCTAACATCGTCTACTTTCACTTTACAGTAAAAACGGCAAGCACGCGCGGCAGACCAATGACAGAGTTGCACAGATGCGCATTTTGTCCTCTCGTCACTTTCTAATTCAACTCTAGTCCGCGTAGGCCTGATGAGAAGTTTGTTGTTGTTATAACACACTGCAAGTTTTGTGATACTACATTCTTATTTTAAAAGCTCCTCAAGCGATTGCTTTGGGGAGAAATGCAGTCAGAGGCCTGTATGATTGGTTGGGTTTATTTTATCTGTTTTGGTGATCATCTTGTAGGCTACCCATGTTCTGGCCAAATGCATCCATGAATTGTTGGTAAACAGTGTTCTAACTGGGTTCCCTATTGGAGAGCAGACCCGACGCACTATCAGACCTGGCTACGCTCGACATGAAACTGACTCGTAAAGTCGAATTAACCGTGTCATGATCTTACAAACAGCCTAGTAATTATATATAAGTAGCCTGGCTTTGGCCATCCACTTTGTCTATGTTTCTGCCTCGTAACGTTAGGGTTCGTAGGGTGGAGGGAGATGATAATTTAGCAGAAGTAGGGAAAGCGCAGGCTAAGTTGTATGTCTGATTTATTTTGTCAGGGTTAAAGGCAAAGACTCCAGAATCTTTGGTTGAAAGGGTGTAGCCCGCCCACTGTACTGTTATGAGGTCATAATGAAGCACTATGAAACGTCATAATTACAGTAGCCGTAGATGTCATATAATTCCAATTAGTTATGCATTTGATTCACTTCAGTAAACAATTCAGTACAATTCACACACATAGAGAGCGTATTATTTTTGGTATTGCGATTTTGGAGAGAATCTTTTTTATCTGAGGTAAGTCTATCATCATTTTTTTTTAAGACAAACCAATTAAATCTACTTAGGATTGACCTTTATTTTTCATTATATTTACCTGTATCTTGTTAAACCATAAGTTATTTGTAGGAGACGATGGAGGAGGAGAGTGAACCTCCGGCTATACAGCACAGCACGGTATGTCCCCTTACAGTTTTAACCTCTCTCAGAACAATATGCAACTGATGTACTGTAGACCATGAAATTAAACATGCTGCTTACTGCCCAGACATATTGCAGAAATGTCATCATGATAAAAACAGGACAGAATAAAGAAAATATAACAGGGGTGGAAAGTGACATTTTTAATGATAATAAATATTTATGGGTTATACCAAAGTCCTTCTAAGTGTCTCTGGTTATATTTAAACGTTGTGAACGGTTCTGAATCTGGAAGTATCTGTTACCCCTTTGGATTTAGAAAGTGCTGGAGACTGTGAGCAAGAGTGGACACTACTCTTCTGAGAGCACGGTGAGCATCGACAGGGAGAAGTTGCTTTCTCTCGTTCAGCATGTTGTTGAGCTGAACACGAGGAAGAAGAAACACGCGGCAGAGATTGAAAGCCTGCGCCTCAACATGGCTGAGCTGAAGGACTGTCAGCCTATGAGGACTCATCTACAAAGGCAGCCAGCCCATGAGGTACAATAGATACATAAAATTAGTAAATATAAATAATAAATTTGGCCTACATTAAGCAGAAACACCATGAGAAAAAGTCTATACTTTTTTTGTACCTGAAAGAGCAGGTGTCTTTCATATTTCCTTATTCTCTGTGTCCCATCTTAACTTTCAGCAGCTCAGTATAAACCAATCACCATTACCTTCTCTGCCTGGACAGGAGTGTGACAGCATTCTTCACCAGGCCCCAAAATCCTCCTCTCGTCAGTCAGGTTTAAACCCACCTGGAGATGGGAAGGAATCAGAGGAATACGTTTCTAAGAAGAACGTATCAGCAGCCAGACTCAGGCGTCGCAGGAGTAAAGCTGCAGTGGCCTCAGGGACATCAGTCTGTGAGGTAAATGGATCAATGGATGTAAATAAATAAATAAATAAATAAATAAATAAATAGATAGATAGATAGATAGATCGATTCGCTTTTTCTTTTTAGGCAGCCATTGATACTGAGTCAGTCAGTCATAGTTCTCTTTTCTCTGTGCCTATCTGAACTTTCAGCAGGTCAACTCAAGCCCTCCTCAACTGCCTTCCCTGCCTGCTCAGGAGCGTGGTCACCTGGCCAAGAAATCCTCCGCAATTCTCTCCGCATCAAACAAGCCTGGAGACAGGGAGGGACCAGGGAAGCACACACAAGAGGAGTCAGTTGAACACATCAGGCACCGACTCAGGAACGAGACAGCTGCCCGACTCAGGCG
This sequence comes from Sardinella longiceps, assembly GCA_027497455.2. Taxonomy (NCBI): domain Eukaryota; kingdom Metazoa; phylum Chordata; class Actinopteri; order Clupeiformes; family Clupeidae; genus Sardinella; species Sardinella longiceps. Next base: position 16,331,594 of record JAODXP020000033.1, on the reverse strand, counting down.
CCGTGTGACCTCAGGAACGTCTGCTCCTCCCAACAGCCTTGAGAGTTTGAGCCCCAGGACTGATGTTGAAAGCTGTGATCTCCTCAACGAAGGGCCATCCCAATCTGACATTGTGGCACGTCAGCAAGATCCAGTGGTCGTGGGAAAATCTGTGAAAAAGCACAAGAAACGTCCCACCTTTCAGCCTCCTGAGTGTCACATGACGAAGCCTAAAGTGTCATCAGGAACGTCTGCTCCTCCCAACAGCTTTGAGAGTTTGAGCCCCAGGACTGATGATGACATTGTGGCTCGACAGGAAGAAAAGAAGGAAGAAAAATCTCCATCCACAGCCACAGTGAAGGGTCGCATGAGGAAGACCAAAATGTCATCAGGCACGTCTGCTCCTCCCAACAGCCTTGAGAGTTTGAGCCCCAGGACTGATGATGGTAGCAGTGATCTCCTTAACCAATGGACATCCCAATCAGATATTGTGGCACAGCAGCAAGATCCAGTGGTCGTGGGAAAATCTGTGAAAAAGCACAAGAAAGGTCCCACCTTTCAGCCTCCTGAGTGTCACATGACGAAGCCTAAAGTGTCATCAGGAACGTCTGCTCCTCCCAACAGCTTTGAGAGTTTGAGCCCCAGGACTGATGATGACATTGTGGCTCGACAGGAAGAAAAGAAGGAAGAAAAATCTCCATCCACAGCCACAGTGAAGAGTCGCATGAGGAAGATCAAACTGTCATCAGGCACGTCTGCTCCTCCCAACAGCTTTGAGAGTTTGAGCCCCAGGACTGATGATGACATTGTGGCTCGACAGGAAGAAAAATCTCCATCCACAGCCACAGTGAAGAGTCGCATGAGGAAGATCAAAGTGTCATCAGGCACGTCTGCTCCTCCCAACAGCCTTGAGAGTTTGAGCCCCAGGACTGATGATGACATTGTGGCTCGACAGGAAGAAAAGAAGGAAGAAAAATCTCCATCCACAGCCACAGTGAAGAGTCGCATGAGGAAGACCAAAGTGTCATCAGGGACGTCTGCTCCTCCCAACAGCTTTGAGAGTTTGAGCCCCAGGACTGATGATGACATTGTGGCTCGACAGGAAGAAAAATCTCCATCCACAGCCACAGTGAAGGGTCGCATGACGAAGCCTAAAGCCACATCAGGCACGTCTGCTCCTCCCAACAGCCTTGACAGTTTGAGCCCCAGGACTGATGATGGTAGTTGTGATCTCCTTAACGAAGGGCCCTCCCAATCAGATATTGTGGCACGGCAGGAACATCAAGTGGTCATGGGAAAATCTGTGAAAAAGCACAAGAAACGTGTCAAAGTGTCATCAGGCACGTCTGCTCCTCCCAACAGTCTCCAGAGCCTGAGCTCCTCCCAGAAGGATGGCAAGAGCTCCAACCTCCTGATTGGCACTGTGGAGAAAGCCCAGAGTCCAGTGGAGCCTTACAAACTGACCGAGGACTGGCTGTTCACCCCACTGGACGAGAGGGATGCCAAGATGGAGATGACCCTCAAGAAAGAAATCCTGAGGCGGGGTCAGATGGCGATTGAAGCCAGGGATATTGGAGATAAACGGAAGGCTCATGAGCAGATGGAGCACAAAAGGAAGGCGCAAGAGAAACTTCTAGAACTCTTGCGGATCAGACAAAGACAGAACCGGAAAGTCCAGGAAGTGTGGAAGGAGCAGAGCGAGGAGGAGGAGTTGAAAAAAATAAGAGAGGAGATTCTGAAAGAAGAGAAGAAAGAGAAGGATAGGCAGCTTTACTACGCAATAATCAAAACACAAAAGGAAGAGAAAGACCAGGCTGGCAAGGGAGCTAAAGAAGAGACAAGCCAGTGGGCAGCCGAACGGGCTCTTACACAGAGAAGGATGAAAAGACGACGTCAGGAGGTGGAGGCCCGTCAGGCTTACCTGCTAGGGTTTCAGACAAAGATGCCTGAGAGACAGAATACCGAATGGTGGGGATGCAGGCCGATGAGACGAAGGAACTTCCTCAGTCGATGTGGAGCAAGAGTAGCTAAAAAAGTGGGGCGTGTGACCAGGGCCATTGGAAGGTACAACAGGTACTGAAAGGCCCTTCACCTCCCATAAACACCTACATAAACCACATTGATATGATCTTCAAGATACTTTCATTAATATAATTATTTGTGTTGAGCTTACAGTTGTCTAACTCATCATATCTTATTGAAAAACACAACTAAACTACTAAAATGATTGAACAGTCATTCTTGGAGGCAATTGCCTGTCCTGATGCGACGGCCCTGTTTGTGGCATAGTAAGATAATATCCAATAATAATTAAACAGGAGACACCAGTTCTTCAAATTTAGTCTTGTCAACCTATTGATAACTGCACCCTCCCAAAGCCCATCTCATTTATACTTGTAGGCCTATTGAGGATATTTTGGCACAATGTACTAAATGTTGTACCAAATTCTCTCATTCGTGCACTCATTGAGCTTGTGGGCTATAGGATGAACCAGGATATTCCTTTAATGAAATGAAGTTTTTAAATTGTGTGTGTGTGTGTGTGTGTGTGTGTGTGTGTGTGTGTGTGTGTGTGTGTGTGTGTGTGTGACGTATTTTTTGTCTCTTCTGTTTACAGTCATAAGATCAAAAAAAAGATCAAAAAGAAGATCCGAAAACTCTGCAAATACTTGTGCCCCATCTTGTATTGCTGCATGCTCATACCCGCACTATTGAGAAAGGTCGACGACGACTCTGACGACGACTCCTGACTCCTTTGGCATCAATCAATCAACCAACCCTGCAACATGCCTTTCTTCTTCATTGTGATTTTTTGTTGCACCTTTCTCTCCTCTCCTCCCCTTCTCCTTCTTGCTCAACATGTCAGCCGGCCAGAAGCAGATGGGCTCCCCCTATTCAGTCTGGTTCTGCTCAAGGTTTCTTCCTGAAATATATGGGAGTTTTTTCTTGCCACAGTCGCCACAGTTGCTTACTGACAGGGGGTTCAGGCTGAAAATTTTGCAACATAATAAAATATGAAATTTTATCAGAATTCTGTGTATTTTCTAAGGAATCATGTAGCCTACACAGCCATCTTCAAAGCTTAGGCAAACACATTTGAAATTACCAGATGGCCTATAAAATGGCCTATAAATATCACAGTATTGGAATAAAGAAGAGAAGCCTGTTGAAGGAAAATAATTTAAAACTGATGTTACATTTTCAATATCACTAATTTTATCAAAGCATGGCCATGAAGTGCACCATGAAGTGCACACTAATTTTATCAGAACATGGCCATGAAGTGCACCATGAAGTGCACACTAATTTTATCAGAGCATGGCCATGAAGTGCACCATGTAGTGCATGCAGGTCATGTTTAGCCTACATGTAGGCCATGTAGAAGGTGTAGCCTAATGTAGGCTAACCCTGGTGTAAAGGTGAAAAAGGTGCTATACCCACACATGATGACACTATATTGAAAAAGGGAGACATAACGTTAATAAAATATAAAGATGCAAACCAAGATGTCCTCTTTAACATTGAGCTTATTCAACTTGCTGGCAAACTGGCAATGCCTCCCAACCACAGTATACACGCTCCCAACAGCCAATAATCTTGCAAGCCTGGAAGCTTGGACAAGACCTCCTCTCACAACAATAGTAGGAGTGTCTATGTTATGCCTATTCGTTCACACGGTATCGGAGAAGGATGGTGGATGTCTAACTTTTCCCGACACTATTTCGAAGAGCCCTTGTGATCTTGGAAATACCACATGTGATAAAAATAGCTTAGATGTTAGGTTTAGAAATGGAAGAGATACGATTCTACGGTGAAACATCACGCACCGGGCCTATTTATTTTAACAACAAACAAAAAAGCTAACCATAGCTAGCGAGATAGCTAGTTGGTAATTGGAAACAGCGCTTTTTGGCAGACTTCCTGTTGCATCAAACGATTGAAGTTTATGCGTGCTTGGTTTGTTGAGGACACTAAGCGAACGGTGAGTCATGTAACGTTATACCTGCATACTTTCATGATTATGAGATCCACAACAATGTATCTACACGATGCGAGGGTGTTAATAATTTACAGTTTTATGCTGCTGTTGGTGGCGGCTGAACAAGCAGCTGCAATGGCAACGTTAGCCTATTAGCGCTTCGACTAGCAGCAAAATCCCAGCAGAACTAATGATCCGAAGCAAACTGGAATTCTGTTAACTTAATACTTTCATTCCTGACAACTACACAATTTGCAGTCACAATATTTCAACAGAACTAACGTTACTGACACTGATTTGATTTCGTAGCACGATTTAGCTGCTTTTATTAGCTTTGAGAAGAAACAACCACGAACGTTGCCAAAACATCATGCTAGTTACTAATTAGCCAGCTCATTTTGTTTGAGTAGTTAGCTTTGCCAGTACATGGAGGAGTTGCATGATCATAGCGTGTAATTTGACGATGCAATCAGATACTTGGCTCTCAAAGATTGCTTTATAACGTTAGATTGAGAGAGGTGACTGTTTCAATACCAGATGTTTACAGCTGGCGTTGTCCCCTGTAAGTTTTGGACAAAGTCTGACTATCTTATTGTACGTAAATGTCACACAACTCAAGCCTTAGACTTTTGCACAGCTTGTCTTCATGGTTGTTTTGTTAATTTGTATCCAGCTTTTAAAAGGACTCGATGCCGCCCGTCGGATTACGATGACATCGCCCTGATCTTTGGGGTAGACAGTTGAAGGATGGCGGCAGAGCTTTACCCCACCACCAAGAAACCGGCTCCGGAATCTTCTCAGGCGTCCAGCAGCACCATCGTGCAACAGTACCAACAGCAGAACATCAGCAACAACAACACGATCCAGAGTTGCAACTGGCAAGGCCTATACCCAACGATAAGAGAGAGGTAACGTTATCCAAATGTACACTCTCACTGACTCTTCCTCGTCTCTGACTGCCTAACCATGTGTGTTGCATTCCATTTTTCTGTCCAGATTCAACAACATTGTCAAGCAATGTCACTGGCAAGATATTGAAAAGATTATTTATTTAGTAGGCCTAGTTGTAGTGGTCTATGAGTAATAATTTCTGGAAACCCCTGTATTCAGTAGTATTGTGTGGAAGCAGTTTTGACACACACTCATAGAAATCCCATTCAAGTATCAGACAGCCAAAAACAAAATGGCATGCATTGTCTGCTCAGACAGTTGAACTAAACAGTGTCCTTCCATCGTTACTGTAGCAGCGCCAGCTTAGGGAATTTTTTTTCCCCTGCATGCCCTTTACTGTAGTAGCCTACTGGCCTTGGCAGCACACAATGTGTGTAGTGTTGTTAACTCCGCTCTGTTGCTGTTGTCCCTGAGAGCAGACCAGTGAGCTTTTCTACAATAGCAAGAACACTTCAGCTCTGTCTCTTTTGTCCGTTGTGTTGGCACACTATTGTTTCATGCAGCCCTGCTGCCATTGCTCACCAAGGGCAGTATTCTCCTGGGCTGACAAGCCAGACATAAAATGTATAGTCTGGCCATGATGGATAGAGCCTTTGGAGTGGAATCTTTGAAACTGTCTCTGCATGGAATAGGATGGCGCTATCTATGCCAGAGTCATATACTGTAAAGTGCTTTGTATCGCTCTTAAGTACAACCAATCCGAACAACCGACAAGGCGATTCAAACAACGCTAAACCCACCCAATGACTCCCTGTCCACATGATTGGATAGACTCTTAGTCGATGTCTGCATACAACGGTTCCCTATGGCTGATAGCTAGACGTACCTGCTGATCAAATCAATTTCATTATCGCTATAGTAGCCTACATCTAGAGTTCTAGGCTAGTACTCTCTCAGGTGTTAGGCCTAAGTCCCAGTGCTGAAATTCATGGAACTAAGCACTTTTTTTTAAATTTTTTTATTTATGTATTTTTTTTTAACTTATACACCTGGGAGAATACCAGCTCAAGTGCTTACAATATTTTGTGTTTCACTTCTGAGAACTGCAGTAGTAGCTTGCCGTTGTCACAAATGTGTTTGTGTTTAAATTGCTGTCATGGGTGGCATGATTAGCCGAGAGTCAGTCTGTGTGCCATGCCAGCGTGCCTTTGATGATGATGATGATGATGGTGATTATGTTGATGATATCATTAGTAATGTGAAACATAATGCTGTCAATTGTTGCTGTGTTGGTCTGGCCTACAGAAACTCAGTCATGTTCAACAACGAGCTGATGGCTGACGTGCACTTTGTGGTGGGTCCACCGGGGGGCACTCAAAGAGTCCCGGGACACAAAGTAAGTGGATGGTACTGCCTCTGTGGTGGTCCTGCTTGTTATTTACTTTCTCAAAATCACAAAGTGTTTTTATTAAGTAAGTAAGTAAAGAAATGTGACGCATGTCACATACGCATGTGTAGTTCCAGGGTTGTCAGGGTTGTAGTTGTCCTTGTAGCAGAGTGTATGTTTTTTCCAATGTCTGGACATGGCAGTCTGGTTTGAATTAAAAAAAAAAAAGCCCATGTCACTGTGGTGAAAAAGCTGTTCTTCACCTCTCAGTATGTTCTGGCGGTGGGGAGTTCCGTGTTCCATGCCATGTTCTATGGGGAGCTGGCCGAGGACAACGACGAGATCCGCATCCCAGATGTGGAGCCTCCTTCCTTCCTGGCCATGCTGAAGTAAGATAACACGCACACACACAACACGCACACACACACGCACACACACACACACACACACACACACACACACACACACACACACTCACATCAACACACACACACACACACTCACATCAACACATACAGTGGTACACATTTAGCTGTGTACATCCTGTCCACCAAGTGGTCACTTCCTGTCAGCCAAACCTGACTTCCTGTGTTGTGGTCAGTGACCAATGACCATTCATAGAACAGGCAGGAATACTGTACAACACACCATGGAAAGACAGATTTAAAATTTATATTAAAAATGCACTATGTGATTTAACACGTTTTATCATTTAACATCATAGATCCACATGACTGTTGTAAAAAAAATGTCCCTGTAAAGGCATATGCCCTGAAAACAGTTGGGGCAGCCTGCCCCCCAAAAATAACTGAATGCAGTACACATTCTCATTTTAAATGACACTTGGCTGCAGATTCTAGAGTGCAGTTTTTGTCTCCAAAAATTAGTCAAGATTCACTGACTGTACCTATAAATGTGTAGTTCTGATAGCCCTTTCCTCCTTCCCCTCTCTCCCTCTCCTTCAGGTACATCTACTGTGATGAGATCGACCTGTGTGCCGACACGGTACTGGCCACGTTGTACGCTGCTAAAAAGTACATCGTGCCCCACCTGGCCCGTGCCTGCGTATCCTTCCTGGAGACATCGCTGAGCGCGCGCAACGCCTGCGTGCTTCTGTCACAGAGCTGCCTGTTCGAGGAGCCCGAGCTGACCCAGCGCTGCTGGGAGGTGATCGACGCTCAGGCCGAGCTGGCGCTGCGTTCCGACGGCTTCTGCGACATCGACGTGCCCACGCTGGAGAGCATCCTTCGCCGCGAGACGCTCAACGCCAAGGAGACGGCCGTGTTTGATGCAGCACTGCGCTGGGCGGAGGCAGAGTGCGGGCGGCGGGGCGTGACCCCGACGGCAGAGAACAAACGAGAGGCGCTGGACAAGGCGCTCTACCTGATCCGCGTGCCTGCCATGCCGCTGGACGAGTTCGCCAACGGGCCGGCGCAGTCTGGCGTGCTGACGCTGGCCGAGACCAATGACGTGTTTCTGTGGCACACGGCGGCGCGCAAGCCCTCGCTGGAATTCGTGCGAGAGCCACGTGCCGGCCTGGCACCGCAGCGCTGCCACCGCTTCCAGTCGTGCGCGTACCGCAGCAACCAGTGGCGATATCGCGGGCGCTGCGACAGCATCCAGTTCGCCGTCGACCGCCGCGTCTTCATCGCCGGCTTCGGCCTGTACGGCTCCAGCTGCGGGTCGGCCGAGTACAGCGCGCGCATCGAGCTCAAACGGCAGGGCGTCGCGCTCGGCTCTAGCGTGGCCAAGTACTTCTCCGACGGCTCCAGCAGCACATTCCCGGTGTGGTTCGAGCACCCGGTGCAGATCGAGCCGGACACGTTCCACACGGCCAGCGTGGTGTTGGACGGGAACGAGCTCAGCTACTTCGGGCAGGAGGGCATGACAGAGGTGCAGTGTGGAAAAGTAACGTTCCAGTTCCAGTGCTCGTCCGATAGCACTAACGGAACCGGGGTGCAGGGAGGACAGATACCGGAACTTATATTCTACGCTTGAGGAAGATGGAGGGGGGGGGGTCGAAGGTCAAGGGGTAAAGGAGGACAGGAGCTGGACGTTATGAATAAGAAGGAGGAAGACAAAGCCATTGTTTTCCTGTGAAGGATAATACAGCATTGTCAGTCAAACTCAGTCAGTAGGGGGGGTTCTGTCACATTTCTGTACAGAAAGCATGGCAGTCTGATTTTTATCATCTCTGGTTATCCTCTGTGAGAGCTGAAGAAAGATGGTTTGTAATTCTCTCCCCAACATACACTTTTAACACTTAAACATTCCTTAAGAGGCCGGATCTTTCTAGAGGTTCTTGAAGTATGTCATGGGGGTCATGTCCTTGATCTGGTCACCTTTGTGTGAAAAAAAAAACATAAGCACTGATGGTTTGTTTCAGACTACGGTCTTTCAAAGTTTACAACTAGAAAAGCTTCAATGTCTTGTCTGGGTAGGAGTCAATATCCTCCCTAAACTTTAGTTTTTATTAATATTCTATTAAGGTTATATTATTATAACGATGACGTTAATAATGATCTCGTGTTGATAGTCATGTATGTACAAGCTATAACTGCGTAATGACAATGATTTTTTTTGTTTGTTTTTTCTCTGGAAGAATAATTCCAGTTAATACTATTTTATAGCCAGCATTACTAGCAGCACAATTTAATGTTTCTGAAAAAGAAACTGAATTTGCCAAACAAGAAGAGGTGGTATTTATACATATTTACAAGAAACCTGTGATTTTAAACTTTAACTTTTTTTCTGTTTTGTGTCAACATAAAAAAAAAAAAAATCTGTGCCAATATGAAGATTATGTAGTAGTTCCGAGCCAATATCATAAGACACAGTGTTAGCAGAAATGCTGATGGATTTCAGACACTAACAGGATGGCATTCCTACAGACAGAGCATACAGTAGAGCCGAACACTAACTACATTTTTTGTGTCAAATACAAATGGAGCTGGTTAGGTTATAAAGAGGTAGAAATGCTGCTAGATCAGTTGTATCTTTTGCCTTTTGGGATTGAGTAGCATTTGTTTACATTTTGTCAGGATCAGCATCAAAAGGTCACATAATTAATTAATGTACTGTATAATCATTCACATGAATATGGTAGCGAAAAGGTCTGGACACTTTTTTTGTTTTTTTGAAACCCCTCAAAGTCCCAAAGGTGAGGTGTTGTGTCATCCACACCAGGTTATGGGTGTGCAAAACAATCATCTGCACATGAAGAACAGGATTTGTTTCACAAAAAGCATAGTTGCTAACCAGTTAGCAACTTTGTTAGTTGTAATGCAATTTCCGATTGCCAACGAACTAAGTTGCTATATTAGTTAGCAACTATGCTTTTGTGAAATGGACACCTGGGGTCTGTTTCCCAAAAGCATAGTTGCTAACTAAGTTAACTAAGTATGTTGGTTGCAATGCAATTTCCCATTGACAACTAAGTTGCTATATTAGTTAGCAACTATGCTTTTGTGAAATGGACACCTGGCCAGCCAAACTAACCTCAGTTGATAAGTTGCCTCAGCATCCATTACCAGAAACTAGTCACTCTAAGACTAGTTAGTGAAATGACATACAGTGTAACTAGTAGTGCTGTTCTATGTAAATATTGCTAGACCAAATAGTTGAGAATCCTTCCTATGTGGAACAGCGTTTCAGAAGCAGAGTTGCCTGGGGAAACAAACAAATAAACAAATGAAAAAAAGAAAACGCCAAACTTCTGAATAATTAGTGAAGCTCCCGGCTCTAGTAAAGGTATACCATGTACAGTTTAAATAGCGCTCTTATTTGGTGGTCTTTGGAGGGGTTGCCCTCAATGCTGCCTCTTCTGGGCAGAGTTGCCTTCAAGGTACTCTCCCAAATCTAGGGTGAGGGTTAAGGGGGTTAGGGTTAGAATTAGGGATAAGTTAGTAGCTTGCAGGCAGTGCTGCTTGGCAGGTACCACTGAGGGCAAAAAACACCATCAAGGGGGGTGTTCCAAGAAGGTGGTTAAGTGATAAGCCTGGCTAAGTTAACATAGAGGAAGTCGTAAACCAGCTAATAGAGGACCAGCTACAGGCCTTGTTTGTTAAGAGAACAAGGAGTCGAGGCTCCTCTATTATGATGTTTAACTTAAACCCAGGTTTGTCGGGGCGCCGTGGCTCAAGATCAGTGGCTAGAGCGTCAGACCATTAGCCCGGGGACCTGGGTTCGATTCCGACCCGAGGTCATTTCCCGATCCCACCCCATCTCTCTCTCTCCCACTTGTTTCCTGTCATCTCTACACTGTCCTATCTAATAAAAAGCCCCCAAAATATATTAAACCTGTTTTTTTTTGTCACTTCAATGCCTTCTTGGAATCCCCTCCAGGTCATTTGGTGCTGTTGTGTAACTTTGAGGAGTTTGAGAAAAGACAATGAAGACTTTCATGTACTCACACACCATGTTGCACTAATTGTACAGAACTGCCTTTTTTATAAAGTGATGGTTTTGTTTTTGTTTTGTTTTTTTACAACACTTAATTCTACATGGTGGTATTTGTTTTGTTAAATTTGACTGGTGTGTGATAGGTGCTCTACGGGTAGTTAGACCACCTGTGAGATTCCAGTGCTCAATGTGCCTGTCATACAGTCATAACTATTTCTCTCTCTTTTTCTCTCCCCCTCTCCTTTTCTCTCCCTGTGTGCAAGTGCCAAAAGACTCATGAATGTGTGCAGTGGTAATCCAATCAAACAATAAAAAATGTTTAACAGTGCTTCTGTGAAAGTGATGTTTTATATTTTCTTCTGAATCCTCTTTAATTAATATTAATGATGACTATGAAAAGGTAAATACAATAATCTTCAGCCTCAAAACAGAAATAAAGTTCAAATAGAAAGTTGCTGGATAGTCCATGGATATTCAAAAAAACTAATCGTCCATTCAAGCAACCTGGTGATACACACTTCTGTGTGTAAGTTATGATGCTTCTGACCACAGCAATGGTGGTTTAATCATAAAACTGGTCCGTTCCAACAGTACATGGCACAAACAAATGAGGGCAGACATCCCCCAAATTGTGCAAGAAGGTTTCAAACGCTGCAGAGCACTCCCATTACATCTTCTGTTTCTTGCGGGCCTGGAACTGTTCTGTCTTGTTCTTGATGTTCTTAATGAGTAAAGACAGACTAGAGTCCATCTCTTTCCTCTTGGACGTTGATGCTGGTGCATTCGCTTCCCCGTCCACTTCCTGTTTCCTCTTCCCTCCAACTTCCTGTTTCTTTGAAGCCATTTCCTGTTCCTGCTTCCGTTGCTTCTCCTCGCGGCGGCGCTGTTTCTCCTCCACGATGCTCTGCGTGGCCTTGGTCTTCTTGTAGCCGGGGTCTGACGGGTCCAGATTGTACAGGTGAGATGTGAACATGGCCTCGAACCGAGGGTCTTTCACGTCCACCTATAAAAAAAGGGGAACAGGAAGGAAGGTTAGAAAGGTACCACAGAGCAAACTGAAATAAAGGATTCGCAGTGGAGTGGGCATTGTCATGGCAACAGTCTGGTGTACTGCATCAGAAGAACTGTCTGCGGTTTTCAAAGACCTTAGAGGAATAACCCATTTTCATAAAAAGGTGGACTATTCACCCCCTTATCAGGAGTTACATATGTGGGTTAAAGCATTTTGGTCTCAGTGCTTGTGTTTTCCTAGGCTGTTCATTTTTTGGAGCTGCATTTAGTAGGTAGTGTTTCCCACAGACCAGCTAGCAATTTGTGGTGCTCCCCTAGTTCCAGTGAGGAAATCGAGTACTGTGGTGGTTACTTGGCTTCAGTCAACAGAATGAACGAAGTGTGTACAATAGACAGCATTCAAACACACTTTCTGAGCTGCAATATCAAATATACACCCGCTTGGTGCTTATCAATTGTAAACCTACAAGAAGCATTTGAACTTTTTTAGCTAAATCTTAATCTGTCGTGCTCTGAGTTTATTCTGTGTGTGTGTGTGTGTGTTTTTTAAACCCCGGTATGTACTACTATTTATCATTGAAACATCAAATGCATATTCTGTAACCTGTACATGTGTGTCATGATACTGAATGACTGTTACAGGTCTCTGGTAATTTAAGTAGCCATTTCTTTATCTTTATCCACATGATTTACTCATTAGCTCAACACAGCACCATAGACTGCAGTGTAGAGAAAGAGGAAGTGGTAATGGGCAGTGAACTCTGACCTGGAAGTTGTCCTCCTCCAGGGGCGTGTTACTCTTCAGCAGCTTCTTCTTCTTCTTCTTGCTCAGGTTCTGCTGCTCCACGATCTTGTCGTAGTTGAAGTGTTTGTGCTGCTCGCCGTCATCATCGTCCATAAGCAGAGCCATCTCAGCCTGATACACACACACACGCACGCACGCATGTAAGTAAACACAAGCATCCACATGCAGGAGCACTTAACACACAGACCTGGGCAAATTAAGGCCTGGAGGCCACATGCGGCCTGTTGAGCTATTTAATCCGGCCCGTGGAGATTTCCCAAAATAGAATAATTTCTCATTTAGCAAAGGTGAATTCGATTAAAGGCCTGATTTATCAAATTTGTTGTAGGCTACTCATGAAATACAAATCCCCCCCTTTAACACTGTGCATGTCATGTCCTCTGAAGAAAGTGGGGCTACTGGTTTGAGATTTGCCAATTTACCGACATCAACCGGTTGACTGTTAACACTCGGCCCATTAATCAAAATTTAAAACCCAATGTGGTCCTTTGGCCAAAATAATTGCCAACCCCGGTGTTAACCAGTGAGAGCTACTGAACAAACAATATGACAGTCCACACAATCATCACCTTCTGCCTCTCCATTTCCTCCTTCTCTTCCGGCGTCAGCTCCTCCACTTCCTTCTTCTTCTTCTTGCCCTTGCCTTTGCCCTTCACACCTGTGGGCCAATCAGAATGAGGAATTGTAGAACGTTCTAGGGAAACTCAAACATCATTTTGTGTACTGGAAAACATTTACGTTTTAAGCACTTCTGTGCTATGACTACAATAAATTTCTAAGAATAAACTCTCCTCAAACACAAATACACACACTGATTCTGTGAGTGAAGTTGGCACATGATGATGAAATGCCAAAAGAGTGCTTTAGTTTATAACTTTGGGGTTTGCGGAGGTAACTGGAAAAGACACTGTAGCATTTTGCGACATTGGGGAACATTTTCCGTTATATATTTTGAGCCATGTTTTGATCTCAGAACTGGGCCCTCACCACTGTTGCCAAGCTCCTCTGAGAAGAAGGGATCGTTGAAGTCCACATCAGCAGGAAGCTCATCATCACTGATACCAGCTTCAGCAGCCTCTGCAGCCTCCTGAGTAAGAGAGAGAGAGATCAGAGAGAGAGTGTGTGTGTGTGTGTGTGTGTGAAGAAGAAAGAGAGGAAGATATGTACAGTATATCGGTACATATCTCTCTACTACGCTGAAAGAACCAGTTCCCAAGAAACTCAAGACCAGTGTTAGCGCATTGTCAAAGATATTACTTTTCAGACCCGAGCCTTAATAACAAGTGAGTTTGTGTGTGTGGTGTGTGTGTGTGTGTGTGTGTGTGTGTGTGTGTGTGTGTGTGTGTGTGATGTGTGTTTGAGTGTGTGTGTGTGTGTGTGATGTGAGTTTGTGTGTGTGTGATGCATGTTTGAGTGTGTGTAAGGTTGCGCTTTGCCTTACCTTCCTAGCTTTCCTCTTCTCAATCTTCTTGTCTTTCTTCTTCTGCAGGAACTCCTCCCATGGGGTCAGTTCATCCTTGCCCTCCATCTTCTTCTTCACCAGCTTCTCCGTCTTCTCCTTCAGACCTGCACACACAAACAACCATGGCTAAAGGTTCCCCTCCTGCTTTCCTATTCACCTTTCCTATTTTTTCCCTCTCTTTGTTTCCCTCCATCTTAATAGTGTCACATAATTTTTGTCAATTGGAGCTGTATTTATTTATCTTATTTGGCAGGAAGAGCAAGACATGGGGCGGAGTGGCTTTAGGGATGAATGAATGTGGTTGAATGTTGTTTAAGTTTTTTTTTTTTTTTTTTTTTGTGGTTGTTGTGGTTGTCTTGCGTGTATTTTTTGTTTGCCTTGTTGTATGAACTATAAATATAATAAAAAAATTGATCACAAAAAAAAAAAAAAAAAAAAAAAGAAAAAAAGGAAGAGATGCTTTGTATGAAGGTCTGGGATTCTGGCTATTGACAAAACAATTGCTTGCTTGTTTAAATTCAAAAAGATTGAATCAGCCCTTGACGGATAGATGTTTCTTATTCTTACACTACATTCTTAAGGTTTGGTCAGGATGGAATGCATCCTGAGTGAACAAGGCCAATGGCCAGAATCTGAACTGATGGGAGTGCTGAAGGGAAATGAGAATCGAGTGGAATAACATACTGTAGGAAGGCAAAGACCAGGCTAGGGGGCCTGTATTTTGCTCAGAGTCGAGACTTTTTTCAACGTGTGAATGTCCCACCATACATGTAACTTTCTCGTGTTCAATAACAGTGGAACGTTCTCACTCACCTGGTACCCAGGTGATCTCCATCTCCATATCACGGTCCCGCTCCTTGCTGCGTTCTTTGTCCTGGATGCCCTGAAGCAGCTCTCTGTACTTGGCGATCTGGTCCTCCTTACTGTTCTTCTTCTTCTTCTTTTTCTTATTGGTCTTCATTGTCTTCTCCTCCTCTTCCTCCTTTCTCTCCTCAATCACTACTACACTAGGCTTTGGAGCTGGGATAGGGATCAGAGGGGAACACTTGATTAGGCAGGAAGTCATTATGCATTACTGTAATACAAGTTACAACACACTATAGCTTGCATAACAACCCATCCCAAGACTTCCATTATAATTAGTGCTGTCAAAAGTAACGCTTTAACTCAAGTCATCAATCCAGAAATATTAACTCAGATTAATTCTGATGGATATGGTTCCACTTTCATGGCATGTACTGTGTTCAATTTCAGATAGAAAATGGCTGGGCTTTTAAGTCGAACTAGACTACGGCCTAGCTCATGAATGTCCAACAACAGCAGAGGGTGGTTGATGTTTGGGGAATCTGTGGGGGTAGACTATAGGTGTGAATTGCCCATTTGATTAATAATAATTTAATAATTGATTACATGTCTATAGCGCTTTTCTACCCTTAGGTACTCAAAGCACTCACAGTGGAAGAGGGACCTCACTAACCACCACCAATGTGTAGCACCCACCTGTGTGATGCACAGCAGCCATTATGTGCCAGAACGCTCACCACACACCAGCTAGACGTGGAGAGTGAGGGAATGAATGAATGAGCCAATTACAGTGGGGGGATGATTAGGGGGCCAGATTGAATGAGCCAGGACACCGGGAAACACCCTACTCTTTGCGACAAGTGTCATGGGATCTTCAATGACCACTGTGAGTCAGGACCTCGGTTTAACGTCTCATCCGAAAGACGGCCTCTCCTACAGTACAGTGTCCCCGTCACTGTACTGGGGCATTGGGATTGATCTTAGGTCCAGAGGGAAGAGAGCCACCTACTGGTCACCCATTTGAGAACAACAAAGCCACCAGGCATTTAGCAGCAATCGTTGGACAGCACTAATTATAATCCAATTGCCACAGTCCTAATATCTAGATGTGATATGTACCTAGCTTACCAGTACTTATTATTTCTGTGTGATTTTATTTCTAATTTTATTTCATAATTACTAATGGTGCATTTTATTTATATGGCTATTTCCTAAATAGACTTTGGGTGTACTGTAAATGTAAACAACAACACCACAATGTTGTTGTCTAATATTTATTTGTGCCAATTCAGGTATCAACTTCTTAGTCCTGTTTACCTTCTGGCTCTACTACCGCCTCCTCTTCTTCATCATCGCCATCTTCTTCCTCCTCCTCCTCCTCCTCCATCTCTTCCTCACTGGAGGACGCCAGGTAGGCCTTAAAGTCCATGTCCAGCAGCTCATCCTTGTTAAAGTTCCTGCTGAACGCTGTTACACGATCGTGGTCCGTCTCGTCCCATGTCAGCTCCACCTGTCCACACACACACACACACACACACACACACACACACACTATATCAGCATACGACTAATATACCAACATAAAATAAATGCCATCCATCTTTTAATGGAATACTTAAACATTAAAATGTGAAAACTGCAGTATGCAGTAAATAAAGTAATCGACAACATCAATGAATTTACAGACTTCAAGAAGTCACTAATGGTTTAATGAACAAATTCAAAAAAGAACGGATAACAGATGTTTGTTTGTGTGTGTGTGTGTGTGTGTGTGTGTGTGTGTGTGTGTGTGTGTGTGTGTCTCACCTTAGCAGTGGTGCTAGCAGTGGATTCAAATAGTTTAGGCTGGTAGCTGGCCAAGTCAACATCCACTGCAGAATCCGTGGGTGCCTCATCAAACGTCAAGTCATCTGGAATAAACCTAAACACCACCATGAAAAACAAACCATGAAAAACAGTTTCATAACATACAGTAGACCTCAAGCTGCAACGTTTTAAAAACCAGCAACGTTCTAAAACTCAGTAACTGCGATTTGACATGTTAAAACTTTTGCAA
This sequence comes from Sardinella longiceps, assembly GCA_027497455.2. Lineage (NCBI taxonomy): Eukaryota > Metazoa > Chordata > Actinopteri > Clupeiformes > Clupeidae > Sardinella > Sardinella longiceps. Next base: position 16,314,819 of record JAODXP020000033.1, on the reverse strand, counting down.
TGGCTTGCAACTGCTTGCAACAACCTGCGACGATTGATTCACTCCGCCGCAATTGCTCTCTAAACCCGTTTCATGTTGTTGCGGATCTTCAGTCTGAATTGGCCTATGCATGTTTGCATTTTAACGTCATGTAATATAATTCTCTTCAAAAAGATAATAGGTCTAAAGGCAGAACTTCTTTCTCCTCACCGTAGGTCGATGGTGGAGCAGCTGCTTTCGTACTCAAAGCCGTCGCACTCGCTGTAGATCTTCGCCGCCGTCTTCACAGTGTCACACTCCACCACGGCGTAGAAGTAACGCAGGCGCTTGAACTGGTAGTCCCTGATCTTCTCGCGGTATAGCCTGGAAACACAGGGGAAACACATATAGTACAATGAGATCGATATGCTCTAAAAAAAAAAAAAAACACACATAATTAGTACAGTAGAATGCTAAATGAATGTTAAGTAAGGTATAAAGGCCTCCGAGGTGTCCCGGTATAAGGTAATAATGGACGAGGTGGAGGCGAAGAATGTCCTGATGGCGCAGTCGGAGGATCCACAAGGCTGCATTCTAAAGTAGTGCTGGCAAAATTAACTGATTAATCACGTGATTAATCCAAAAAATTTAACTCTGATTAAAAAAATTAACTCAGATTAATCCTGATGGATATGGTTCCACTTTCATGGCATGTATTATGTTCAATTTCAGATAGAAAATGGATCAGTTATCAAGTCAAACTATACAAAGATTATGGCCTAGCTCCTGACTGTCCAACAACATGTTTGGGGAATCCTCCGGGGTAGGGGACAGGTGTGAATTGCCCCATTTGAGACGAACAAAACCAACTAATTAGTATCAGGGCCTTTACAGGGCAAAATAAGGATCCAATATACCCTAGCATCCAAATTCTTACTGGAGGAAATGAGTTGCGATTAAAAGTGATTAATCACGATTAATCTTTGAAAAATTTTGTGATTAATCAGATTAATTTTTTTTAATCGTTTGACAGCACTATTCTAAAGAGCATTGATAATTGTAATCGTTTGTATGGATAAATAGGAAGCATGTACATGATAACGGTCCTCTCTGTCAAGCTGTAAGCCGCTGCATATTCTCAAGATGTTTTAAGTCCCCCTACCTCTTCTCTTCTGTGTCGTTGTCGTCCAGGTCCTCTGGGAGTGAGGTGAGCTCCATAGGGCCCTGGCTCTGCTCCGCCTGCAGCCGCTCCTTCCCAAACTCAGATGGGTAGATCTGAAGCACATGGGGAGATACTGTTACAGCGTGTGTGTGTGTGTGTGTGTGTGTGTGTGTGTGTGGGTGTGTGTGGCATTGGACATGAAGAAACACATCCATGTGTTTCTCATTGTACAACACCAGATGTGTCGCATTCTTTGACAAAGTGTACAAAAACAGTGGAGCCTACAGTACTACCATATCGTCAGACTGCAGTTTTTTTCACAGGAATTATGTCCGTGGCTACTGACCGTAATTGTGCTATACACTGAATGAATGTCATGCAAACGCTACCTTGACAGAGAGGATCACGCCATCCTTGGGCTTGAAAGAATTAAACAGAGCGAGCAGATCTTTGGCCTTCATCCGGTCCCAGTTCATGTTACACACAGCCAGACGCCTGGACATCTGAAAGGCAACACAGAGACAGAAATATATATAAAATTAATACAGAATCAAGAGAGATTAAGGGGTGTCGCAGTGTGTGTGTGTGTGTGTGTGTGTGTGTGTGTGTGTGTGTGTGTGTGACATAAACTTGGGTGGAAGAGCCCTTGAGGAGTCTGGAATTGTGTTCCAGCTGGTGAGGGGGGGCCCATGGCCACTGGTTGTGCACAGGGCCCAGAATTTGGTGCTATGCTCCTGAGTTTAATATCAAGAATTATTGCATGAATTACTATATAAACTTATAAAGTAAACTTCCCTTCTACAAGCATAGTGTTACACAGTACAGAGTACAAACGTACAGAATACATACAAAATATTTGGGCATACGCGTGTGTTTATGTGTATTACAAGCAAAAAGTCTTACATCATCAGTACGGGGAGCATCTTTCCACATCTCGCCCCAGTCGTGAATAATCTCCTCTTCCTCACGACGAAGGAGTTCATCAACCTCATTATCATCATCATCATCCTCATCTGAGCTGGTCTCCACGTTGCCTTTGCCTCGGGCCAGGTCAGGGCCACTGTCACTGTCACTCTCCTCCTCAGACCCCTCTTCCTCTTCGTCGTCATCATCCTCATCGTCTTCCTCATCTTCCTCTTCACTACCTTCCGACATTCCCTCCTCCATGTCAACATCATCAACTTCGTCGTCGTCATCATCCTCCTCATCCTCATCATCATCATCGCTTGGCTCTTCCTCTTCTTCCTCATCTGTAAAACAAAAACAACAACATGATGATACAATACCACAACATTTCTGTGTTAAGTTAGGATCCAAGAGCCCTATTTCCACCCAATAAGAAGCAAAATAACGTTTTGTTATACACCTCTCTTCACTTCCAGCACTTACCTTCCTCATAAACTTTCACGCCTTTTGTCGGCTGCATTGTCTGTAGTGGGGTTTCTTTTGATTTGGAGATTTTTTTGTCTTTCTTTGAAATCTTCTCATGTTTCCCTTCATCCTCTTCAGCCTCTTCGTCTTGGGTCGCCTCTAATTCTGCTTTGAGTGTCTTCTTGGTCTTTTTCTTCTTCTTTTTCTTTCCCTCTTCTTCCTCCAGATCAGCATCGGACACTTCCGAGTCTGACAGCTTGTAGAACTTTTTCAGGTCCTCAGACGATGTGTGGTTGACTGGTCTACCGCGCTTGTCGACGGTATATTTCAGCTTGAAACGGTCATCATGAAACATAGACTGAAACCGCTTATCAATCTTGATTTTGCGATCCTTCTCTGGCATCTCCCAGAAGCGAGGATCCTTCTTTACCTTGAGGAAGCGGTCATCGCCGTCTACGTTCTTCTTTGAAGCCATGTCTACGGTTCGATTAGTGCTTATTAAATTGCCTGCAATGAAAAAAACAGGTAGAATCAAAGCCCTTTTTCTTGTAAAGTCTGTGTAGTCAGTGAGTCAAGGAGTGTAAAAATGATCTGAATTAACGTTATGCACTTTCGGTACACGTTAACTATACTTTCTCTCTAACATAACATTAAAGTAGGCCAGTGAATCTAGAGGTACGTTAACTTATTGATCAATATGAATTGAACTAACTCTGTTGAGTTGTAGGAGACACGTTTTCAACCAAACGGATTGAGCAATTAGGCAGAATATCCTTACCTGTTAAATCGTGCACTTTCTGGGGGTTACATTCGAAATATAATGTATTAAAATGCTTAAAAATTGACACGAAAGTATCAGTACAGCAGGGTCAGCTGCATGAAAATACAGCTCTCCACGTGTTTTCCCGTCATGCCCTTGTTTCACGTTCTCTACATTCTACGGCAACCCAGGAAGATCAAAACACCAGTAGTTTCTATAACGCGCAAGATGTTTGCAAACGCTGATTTACCTTATACAATAAGTGATGCTTTTACAATTTCACTTAACTGTAGTAACATTTTGATTCTAAATCCATAAGCTACCATCTCTAAGCCAGTACGATATTTGTTTCTACAGCAATTATTATATCTAAGCTTTGCATTGTTGCTACCCGGAAAGGTCACCGTGTCGGACACATAACAGACTGATGTGAGGGAAGGCTTGTGTGGGGTTGCGTACTCTTAGTTACAAATACTTTAATTCCCTGGCCTAATTTAATCCACAAACCTCGAACAGCGGCACAGAGTGAAGCATGTATACCTTGGTAAATAAGCGTGTTGTATATGACGGATGTGTTTGTCAGATATTACGGACATGCATGACCAAAGTGACAGCGCTCCCTGAAGTACACACTCATAGAAATATCTCCACTGGAAGGACGAATCCTGAACATATTTTGTCCAAATCACATGTGTTACTAAGATGTGTCAGGCACCTCTCTGGCAGACCAGGGGGAGCGATGAACGTCTTTGACAGGGCTATGAAGAGACAGCAAAAGAAGTGGGCAGCATCACTTCAAGACGGCGACAAGTACGATTACCTAAGAGCAGAGGTAACGTGACTCTCAGTAAGTAAAGTAGTGTGAAATAAGAATTATCATTGTTTTCACTAATGCATGATTTTTGTTTTAATCAGGCTGGACTTAGGGTTGCAGACAGAGTTTACGACGTGGCAAGGTAGGTTTTGGCTGTGCACTTTTATTGACCTCTGGCTGATACATGATTGACCTCATTGAGATGCTAATCTCAATTGCCTGACCAGCCTACCTAACACAAAATCAGTAAGATCAGGATAAAATGCATCCACTTGCATTCAGCTTCATTTTGGATTGATTGTGTTTTTTTTGCAGGACATTCCCTGTAGCTTTAGATGTTGGTTGTGGAAAAAGTTACATTGCTGAACATTTGAGTAAGGTAACAGCACTACAAAGACACACAACCATAATCTTTATTTTCAGTATTCTGCTTCATAACACTGACTGAGCATTAATGCTATCTCACCTGTTTAGGATGTGGTTGAACGGTTCTTCCTCACAGACATATGTAACAAGGCACTGGTGAGTGGGTTAATCTGTTGTTTAATCATTTTTTATTTTTTTATTTTGTGTTATATATGTGTTTTGTGTGTGTGTGTGTGTGTGTAATGGCTCATAGCATAACCCACATAAGAATGCCAGACTAGCCTTGTCAAGTGGCAACTACAGTCGACATACATACCTTATGATGTTTACATGGCACCCCTTTAACCAATATGACCTCAGGCACTTGGGTCATTTTGACTAGGGACCTGCCCAAGGTTTATTCCTGCTTAAAAGGATTTTTTGCTTTTACCTTTTTGCCTTTACCTTTACAACCACATTGACTGTTGTACTGGCACTGCACGATTTAGATAAAGAACAACAACAACAACAACAACAACAACAAAAACATTAAACTGAATAGAGTCTGTTTATTGCAATGGCCCCTGGGTCATGTCCTCCAGAGACAGACAAGGCCGAGTGAGATGCCCACCCATTGTGTCCTGGCAGATGAGGAGTTCCTGCCCTTTAAAGAGAACACTTTTGATCTGGTGGTCAGCAGTTTAAGGTAATAATGGCTCTCTCTCTTTCATAGACAGTCAAGGCTGAGTGCTCGCACATTTACCCTCAAATTACACTCAGCAGTAACACAGACACAGACACACACACACACACACACACACACACACACTCTCACTCTCTCTCTCTCTCTCTCTCTCTCTCTCTCTCTCTCTCTCTCTCTCTCTCTCTCTCTCTCTCTCTCTCTCTCACTCACTCACTCACTCACTCACACACACACACAATGCTTTACTGCTGTGCTGTGCTTTTGGATTACATTTAGAATTGCAGTCTTGGAGTTTAAACAACATTATTTTATCTGTAAAGCCATTTTGGTGGACAGTGGATAAGGCTTCTATTTGAGCACATAGCCCATCACATCACAAATCTCTCTCTCTCTCTCTCTCTCTCTCTCTCTCTCTCTCTCTCTCTCTCTCTCTCTCTCTCTCTCTCCCAGTTTACATTGGGTCAACGATCTTCCTGGTGCTCTACGACAGGTATGTCACTCCAGCACATTTCCATTTATGGAATGTCCATGTCAGTAATGTCGATATGTTCTGAAATATAAGTAAGTGCATTAGCTCTGAAATATAAATAAGCGCATTGCCCTTTCTATACAGTAGGTGGCACTATTGTGTTAAGCACCAAAGTCTGGCTAGAGAAGAGTACATTTCCCATTCAAACTGCTCTGGTCATCAGGAGCTTAACTATGGCTCATGTGTGAAGGGCAGGAACCACAGCCATAGCTACAACAATGCCTACTGACATGTCACTATGTCATTTAGATTAGCACCACCTCACCAAAGAGGAACGAATGTGAAGAAAGAACCTTTCACTCTATCTTAAATGGAATGTGATGGCTCTCTCCGTCTCTTCCTCATTCTCTTTGTCTTCATTCTCTCTCTCTCTCCCCCTGTTTCATTTCTGTTTATCGCCCTCCCTGTCTTTTGTTGTGTCCATCTCTCTCTCTCTCTCTCTCTCTCTCTCTCTCTGCTTCCACACACTTAATGACTAACATCCATCTGTCGTCCTTCCTATTTCATCTATTCCTTGTCTTAATCTTCCTCTCTCACTGCCTTTCAGCTCATCGATAGCCTCCGCCTATTTATACACGCAAATGCTGCATAAATAAGAACCTAATACTTTTTGTTTTGTTTTGTTTTTTTAATAGAAAAAAGCACATCAACCAACTAGAAAAAGGTCTAATGTTATTAGTTGTTGGTTAAGGTAACCAGATATCTCCCATAAGCAATGCTCTCTCTCTCTCTCTCTCTCTCTCTCTCTCTCTCTCTCTTTCTCTCTCCTAACTGTCCTCCCACTCCAACTTTCCCCATATCTTTCTCTCTCTTTCTCTCGGTGTCTCTCTTTCTATTTCTCTCACTCACTCTCTCTCTGCTTCTACACACTTAATGACTAACATCCATCTGTCGTCCTGCCTTTTCGATCTTTTCCTTGTCTCCCTTCATCATTGTCTTTATCTTCCTCTCTCACTGCCTTTCAGCTCATTGATAGCCTCTGCCTATTTATACACAAAAATACTGCATAAATAAGAACCTAATGCTTTTTGTTTTGTTTTGGTTTGGTTTTTAATAGAAAAAAAACACATTAACAAACCAGAAAAAGTCTAATGTTATTAGTTGTTGTTTATGGTAACCTGATATCTTCCATTTGCAATGTTCTCTCTCTCTCTCTCTCTCTCTCTCTCTCTCTCTCTCTCTCTCTCTCTCTCTCTCTCTCTCTCTCTCTCTCTCTCTCTCAGTTCAGTTCAGTTCAGTTTACATTTATTGTCCCAAAGGGAAACTTGTCTTGCAGTCAGGTACAAACAGTTACATATAAATAACAAAACGACTCTCTCTCTCTCTCTCTCTCTCTCTCTCAGATAAATCATGTCTTGAAGCCAGACGGCGTGTTTATCGGGGCAATGGTAGGGGGCGAGACCCTGTACGAGCTGCGCTGCTCCCTGCAGCTGGCTGAGCTGGAGCGGGAGGGGGGATTCGCCCCGCACATCTCCCCCTACACCGCCGTCACAGACCTGGGCAACCTCCTGGGCCAAGCTGGCTTCAACATGCTCACTGTGGTAAGAGACCCCTGTGAAAAAGCTCTTATCACAATCACCCCTTTGGCTCAGTAGGGTTGTGTGTGCTGTGTGCTTACTTTGGACGTACTCCATTCTTCTATATATTTTTCTATACATCCCACTTTAACCACTGGATGTCCTGTATATTTGTTTACTAAGGCCGGTATTCTCCCAGGTGCGGAAGTCCAAAAAAGCACTTAGCTACATATTCATCAGCCTGTGTCTGGGAGAATACCACCTTAAGTGAGCCAGATGCAGGCCCTGCGATGGTATGGACCAGGTCTTGATGTATGGCGTGCTGATTTGCCATTCATCATTATGTGTGTCTTCTTTTTGACTCCTGACATTATAATACTCACATTACAGTATACTGTTATACTATTTTTAACGAATGCCTGGCGGCAGTACATTTAAATCCTGACAACTCAATTCCTTGGGCGCTTCTAACTGCTGAGTTAGAAGCCTGGGCTTTTAGCTCAGTGGTTAGAGCGTCCGACTCCCACGTTGGGGGTATTGTTGTAGCTGGCAGGGTGGCAGGTTCGAGACCTGTGTGCGGTGCGGACCGCCACCGGCTACATATGCAAGTTGTAATTTTGTTATAGTACACACAAGTTCTGAGATCATTGGGCATAGTCTGTGACCCTCATATACATGTAACCTGAGAATGTCTTACCTGGTGTTTGCTTCACAGGACATTGATGAAATCCAGGTCAATTACCCAGGAATGCTTGAGGTGATGAAGGACTTGAAAGGTAATGTTGTAATGATGAAAACCTGTTATCTTTCCCAAGATAAAAATTCTTATCTTAATTGTATGGTTGTGGTGCATTACAGTGAATAACAGTGTACAGTATATGAAGAGTTAAATTAAATTAAAAATGTTTTATAATAATTTCCTAGCAATCTTTATCAAACTGCAATTTGAATTTTATTTTTGAGTAAAAACAAATCAAACAAAACAATCTAATTGAAATCAGACTGATAATCAAGATGATCAAAATTACATAAATATATTTATGTAAATTCATAGCAAATGGACTTAGAGGGTTTTTTTAGCATCTGAAGTGTTCATTAGTATTCACATGGACAGTAGCATTGACTGTGCCCCTCAGACAGTGTCTAATGACGGTCATTATGGCTCTTTCAAGGGATGGGGGAGAGCAACTGTGCATGGAACCGGAAACCAATCCTCCACCGAGACACCCTGCTAGCCGCGGCGGCCATCTACAAGGGTGAGGTTGCCTGGCAACATGATGTAAACACACATTAGCGACGTGATACCAATATAAACACATTATAGCTTTTGCAGCTATGCTTGCTCATTTTAGATTTATAACTAATTACTTGCACTGTGGCACTGCATGCGGGGCGTAGAGTTACTTGTACGGTCAGATTAATTGTCAGAACGTCAAGTCAGGGACATCATTTGCAATTGTAAATAGGTGATAACCCAGTGTGCCTCTGCATTTCAGGTCTGCATTATTAGGCAGCTAAAGCTATGAGCTTACAGCACACACACACACACACACACAGATAATAATAATAAGAGATTGCTCACACACCCATATGTTAGACATAACTCAATTTTTTTACCTGACCACCATGTCTTTAAGGGCAAATGAGTACTAATCTCTTGTGATGTCATTTCATTCTCTCCCACCTCCACACACATACACACACACACACACACACACACACACACACACACACACACACACACACACACACACACACACACACACACACACACACACACATACACATACAGAAATGTATGGGAACGAGGACGGCACCGTCCCGGCCACCTTTGAGGTCCTCCACATGATTGGCTGGAAGCCCCACGAGTCACAAGTAAGTAGCCTATCGTGAGCCCATGGAGTCTGAAACTGGTGGAGACTCGAGTCCCACCTAGTGTCCTTCCTAAACCCTAAATCCTAGACCCTAATCCCTAAACAGCCCTCACAGACTTGCTTAGCATGAGTCAGCAATCATGGTTGTTGTTACATTAATGCATGAATCCAGGCCTGATAGTTACAGCCCGCACATGCCTGATCTTGCCCTGGGAGCAGGACAATCAAATAAGTTTACACAGCAATAAAACAGTCCGCTGCTGAAGACAGGGTGCATACCCGAAACGTTACACGGTAAAATAAAAAATTGTGCGGAGCATTAAATCCTCGCGTTGCAGCGGACTTTTCTTATTCTTGTTGTTCACTATTAATGCTATGAATCACTCCATAGCCCTGTTTGAGGCAACCGAGTGCTGAGTCTGAAAATTTGATACAACAAGCTAGCAGCTAACGTTAAACGCTATGGATTGATTCACAGTCGATTTCTCCTTGCCTGGCTATCGCGCAAACTAAATAATCACAAGTGATATTTAGTCTAGAGACCCACCTATTGCTTTTCTTGTAGCGGAACTGTCGTTTACGACTGTCTTGAGTCGTTTATTGGTCGCTACAAATGTTTATTATAGCTGTTCTGTTTGGATACCTAAAGCAGGCGAGAAAATCGGCCATGGTCACCATGTTGCTTTGCAGAGTGAAATGAAATGGAGTGTGTAAAGCCTTCGAGGTTTCAGGGTTTAGGATTATGAGGGACACTGTGATTCCTCCATTCTGTCACTTCTTCCCATTCTCCCTCATTCTTTCCACTCCTGTCCTGTCCTGTCTTCGACCCTGTCTTGAGTTTAATCTGTTATTATTATGAATCTAATCACCAGTTGTCATGTTACATAAATCCATTATAAAAAACTAGGGAATTCTGTCATTCCATCAACTCCTCCCTCTCTTCTCTCTCTATTGTTTTTTTTTTTTATTTCATTTTGTATTTTTTACCTCTCTTGCCTTCAAGTCTGCCATGCATTTAATAACTAGTTGTCAACCTATGACAATGCCACCATTACCAGCATGTGTTTGCCGGTGGTGCAGGCCATCAGGTTAGCGTCAGCCAGTGCTTCTGTCCTGGCTAATCAGTGAATAGATGGAGGATGTGTTGTGAATGCAGTGCGAAAAAACTAAAGACAAGAGAAGAGAAGAGAAGAGAAAACTAAAGACTATCAGTCAAGGGCTGAGCCAAACTTTTTGAATTTAAACACCACCACCAAGCCATCGTTTCTTGAATATCTGAAAGTCCAGACCCCCTGTATGAAGCAAAGAATAGAACTAAGAGCGGGTTTTTACCAGTCAAGTCAGGAACATATCCAAAAAGTTGTAGGACTGTCGAGAACCAATCAGTAGATTGGAGAGAGGGTTATGTCCTCTGTGGAAGAGCTGAAAGCGATGCCAAACAGTTGTGAATGGTCAGAGGGATGCTACACAGAAAGTTTCTGTTGAACAGGAACCAAGCATATGCCTATTGAGAGCAACGTGAGAAATAGAATAAAATAAAAGGCTTGCTCATCTGTAGCAAAGAAATTGTTGTCTCCAAAAAAGTACCCCTGCCATCAGTCATAAACCATCAGTGAAAATCATCCAGCAACATTCAGACACCACAACTACAAAAAAATATGTTTACAACAACAGGTTACTTGCCCATGGGGATTGTAAGTTTCTGGTAGCATAACACAAAAAATGATTCTCCCTCAGCTCCCTGGGGGCATTTACAGCTCATGATTCCTGAACCAAGATCACAACAGGCCCCATAGGTTTTTTTTATTTTGATTTTATTATTATTTTATTTTTCCTCCACAGATGGAGGTATGTTTGAGATATGGTGTAAAAACCCCCCCAGCTATACGCTCCAGGGTGTTGGGGAGCACCAGTCGAGATTGTTGCCCAAGGCTAGTGTAGAAGCCCCATAAATATTTTAAACCCGGGGTGGGGGTTCTTCTATTCTGTGTTGCGGACCTGCACTGAGCAGCACTTTCTTGTGAATGAAAAGGTCGGCCTTCATCTTGTATGCAATGCAGTACTGATGGAGTACACAGCAGCAGCCAGGATATTGGTAAATGTACGGGTATCAGCAAACATGGAGACGCACATGGAATCGCATTGGGCGGAAAATGAGCTCGACCTTTTTTTCTGTGCTTTGTTATTAGCCTACTCTGTCTACTCCATTCAATCGAATCTATTTTTAAACAACATAGGAATATACATTGGATGTTTTAAATCAACTATGCCTATATAAATGAGTGACATTCAACCAATTGTTAAGCAGAAAGTGTGTGCCTGATGTATCTGATGTGTGTTTTCAGGCCAAGCCAGCCAAGAGGGGATCCGCAAACGTCTCCTTTGCAGACCTGTCCAAGATTGGCAAAACTGGACCTACGGACCAAAAGTGATTGCTTGTTTGTTTGTGTGTGTGTGTGTGTGTGTGTGTGTGTGTGTGTGTGTGTGTGTGGTGTAAGGTGTCTTGTTTCCTAATGTACATTGTAAAGAAAATCCAGCTATGAATAAATTATTAGTAATGCTGCAAATGACCAGTATGTTCTTTTTTTAATGAAACTACAATGATTTAACAACAGATGTACAAATACAATGTTGCTGTAGTGAAAACCCATTAGTTAGGCAAAGCATTATGTACAACCAATGACTAAAATGTACATGTTTTACCCAAAGTAGAATTATACACAGTATTTAAAAAGAGAAGTAAACCAAACTAGTCATGTCTAATGTTTACCTCAACATCAAGGAAAAAACAACAACAAAAAAAAAAAAACAATTCATAATCTTTTACAAACATGAATGTTTGACACAAAGTAACACATCTCCATTAAAATTAAAAGACAACAAGAAAAAGTGCTTAGAAAGTACAATCCCTTTATACCATCAACTTTGTGGTTACATGCAGTCCATTATACAAACCAAATACAGTACACGTTCAAACTGTTCAAAATATACATTCTATGCGAGTATGGCTTCTATGTATGTGGTTACTTAAGTGCTAGCGGCTGTACAGGCGAAGTTGGACTACTCTGTGAAGGTCAGGCGTTCTTCTTGCGAAGTGCGCATAATATTTTGGTGCAACGCGACATTATAGTCGTCTTATGAAACAAGCGAACAATAATCTTACAAAAAAACAAACAAACAAACAAAAAAACTAGCTTAGGCCTATAGTATTTGCCCGTTTACCGTGTAAGCTCATTCAGAAGCCTACAGTAGAATCAAAAATTTTAGCTACAGTACTTTTCTGTATCTCTGCAGTAACATCCACAGTGGATGACTTTTCTACAGGGCCCTAAAAGTGATATAGGAAAAATTTTATTTTGTAGTTCCGGTGTGCACCTAAAACTTACTGGTGTGCACATGAAAATTTAATTTGAGCACACAAAACGTTCATGTACGCACTCAAAACGTTCACATGCACAGATGAAACTTTTAGGGGAGCACCTGAAACTTTTTTTTTTTTTTTCCTTTCCCCATGTCACTTTAGGGGCTCAGTACTTTTAGAGTCTGTTCTAGAGATCATGCTTTTGGAAGACCGAAGTAAACCCGTGTGTTCCACAACACCCTCGCAATCAACGCAACATTGATTCAATAGTACACACAAAAGTGAAGTGTTGTTTTTACAAAGGCTATTACTGGTCGTAAAGAAATGAAGTTATTAATTGCAACGCCCCATGATCCATTCAACACAATGAATGTTGCATACTATGGAGACTATAACCTGATAATGGAATTTTATTACTAATATACTTGGAACAGATGGGAGGAGTTTAAGGAACACCATGCTTTCCTTAGGAGTGGAATGTCCCATTCGAGTGTCATCATCTGACTGATGATTTGGAAGTATTTATTTGTTATATACTCGTATCTATTATTGCACCACACCAAAGCATTTGCAGAATAAGCAGGATAATATGGACCTTCCAGATTCTTCTGTACCACAGAGGCGAATTAGAATCAAAATAGCAGCAATTTAATTTTGTGGAGAATAGGACAGTGGTTCTGTCACTTTTGACACTGTGGGTGAGACATGCTTATTATAGGGTACTTAATGATGTCCCATCATCAAGTTTTGCTTATTAAGGACGTGTAGCATCTGATTAGACATTGTCTAGTGTTGGCATTGTTTGAATGGGAAAGACCAGTGGAGAATCAGTGTGTATGTTCTGCCGAATTACGATTCACTATAATTATAAATGATATGCTCATTTGTCTGGTTACATTTTTGATGAGCAAGAAAAGTCAAAGGAGGCACTATTTTGCTTTTGGCTCTTTTAAGTCATCCTTCCTTGTTTTTACCTGAACTGGAACTCAAATTAATGTGATTGTCCAAAATACTTCCAACCATAGCCTTGTTTATTTAAGCTCAATGAGTGCTGTCAGAAGAAGTACGAGATAATTTGGTACAACAACGAATTAATATGGCAGCAGCAATAGCAAACACAAACAGAATGGAGCTACAATCTCACATTAAGGTTCGTTTCCCACAGCCTCTTAAGGTGGCTACAGACCAAGAGCCGCGACGAAACGGACTGCGACGTTCTAAAAACCTGCAACGTTCTAAAACTCTTAAACTGCGATTTGACATGTTAAATCTTTTGCGACGACTTGCAACTGCTTGCAACAACCTGTGCCGGTTGATTCACACCGCCGCAACTTTTCGCGGATCTTCAGTTTGAATTGGCCTTTAGAGTTAGTGTAAACGGCACGTTCGCTATTGGATCAATAATATTGTCCCAAATTCTCTTGTTCCTTTTACCAACAGCACTTACTGAGTTCAAACAACAGCTATATGGCTGTACGTACTATGGACTATCGCTTCAATTGTTTACAGATGCGTCAGAATGCAAACACATTAGTACTGGGTAATCTCCAGCGGCTCCAGACAAAAACATGTTTATGCAGCAACTGGGTTGGTCAAATGAAACCCTGCTACTAGAGGAAGGCACTATGTAGATTTTTTTTTTTACTCTTATTTGCTTCTTCTTGCTCTTCTCCTCTCTCTCTCTCTCTCTCTCTCTTTCTCTCTCTCTGCATCCTCTTCTCCTTTACACACCCGTTTCGATCCTCTGGGTCTTTTCTCTCTCTCGCTCTCTCTCCGTCTCTTTTTAGCTCTCTTCCCAACCCTGGTACTTGTTCTTAAAGCAGTTTCAGCCCGTGCCGTGGCTGCTGTAATCAAAGACGCCCTTCTTGAAGAAGGGGGAGATGTCGCAGACGGCGTGCTTGGACAGGTGCACCCCTCCATCCGGACCCTTCAGGGGTGACGAGGACGAAGGAGACATCATCACCCGGAAGAAGTTTCTCAGATAGCGCTGGAGAAGAGAGGAGAGACAAGATACAAATGAGTGAAAATGAGGGGTAGAGGGTGTGTGTGTGTGTGTGTGTGTGTGTGTGTGTGTGTGTGTGTGTGTGTGTGTGTGTGTGTGGAATTGTGGAAAGAGGGAGACATACAGAGAGGAGGAAGATAAAGGAAGATATCAGTGAGGTGACAAAGCCCACTCACTCCCCAGTTCAGGTTGGGTTTATATACTGTATGTGTGGGGAGGAGGAGGAGGCCATGAAGAACATACATGTCAGAGATCAATAGATAGAGGGATGGATGGATGGATAGAGTGTCAGACAAAAAAAAGGTAAAGAGAGAGAGATAGAAGGACTGTTATGGAGAAGGATGAATTAAGTGTGGATAAGAAGAGATAGGGAATCTGAACAGACAAGAAACCTCTTCAGACAGTACCAGAAAAACAAAAATAGAGAGAGAGAGAGAGAGAGAGAGAGAGAGAGAGACAGAAAGAAAGAAAGAAAGAGGGAGGGAGGGAAAATGCTGATGAAGTGGTAGGTGGTGTGACTAGACATGTGTGTCTGCAGCAGAAAAGAAAATATGTAAATGGAACAGACAGGGTGCTTGCTCATCATAATAACACAGACGGATTTTTGTAAATAAGTACACAAATAAATACCACCGTCACAGCACCAAAGATTGATGTGAACACATTTCCCCATGTCCTCGAGGGACACGCCATGACATGACAACTCAGAAGAAGAAGGAAAAAAAAAAAAAAATGTCTGACCATACCTCTAAATGGTTCCGTCGCTCAGACACCATCCTTTCATCACGGTTGCCAAATAGCTTTTTGGGAGGGAACTCCAGAGCACCCAGCTGTATAGCAGGGCAGAAAAAAAATGGAAAATGCCCTTAGACTAGAGATGTATCCACCGTATATACAGATTATTATGTGTTCGTGACGTAAAGTAAGAGCTCTTTGAAGACGATTCTCACCTCTGGATATTTCATCTTAAGGGTTCTGTGCATCTCACGGAACCGGCTGTAGCGCCTGAAAACCGTCCATGTTTCGTCTAGCACCGTTATCTGTTCATTGGAAAGACCAAAGACAAAAATTTCACACATCAAACATTTCTGTTTAGGTGACTGAGAATGACCCAGGTAAGCGTTAAATGAATATTCCACCTTTAAATGAAAATTGGTTATACACCCTCTTAGTTACAGCATTTTGCTCTCAGTGCATGCATTTTCCCTGTTTGGCATCGCTAATTTTAGCTGTAGCTTAGCATAGACCCTAGTATGTAAAGTAGCCAGATAGCAACTGTTTGGCAACTTTACTTTAGAATTGGGGTTGCCAGACTAGGAAAACGCAAGCACTGAGACCAAAGTGTTTTACCCACATGTGTAACCCAGATAAGAGGGTGAATAACCAACTTTCATAAAGAAGTGGAATATTCCTTTAAGGTGGTGCCTTTCAGACAGTGCTGCCTGGAGGTGCCGTTGATGACAAAAAAAAAAAAAACCTCTATTGAGCGATGGTGAACTGACCTTCACTTCAAACTCAAAGTGCTCGTCTTTGCCCTGACCACGGAGAACATAGCGGGGGATGCTGATCTTCACAGGGTCCTTCAGGCTCTCTGGGGATGGACCCAGAGGAACCGATACCAGGCGCTGAGGATGGAACCACGTGAGGGAGAGAGAGAGAGAGAGAGAGAGAGAGAGAGAGAGAGAGAGAGAGAGAGAGAGAAGGAGGGATAGAGAAAGAGAAAGGGAGATGGGAGAGGTAGCGTAGGAGAGAGTAGAGAAACGGGAGAGATGGAAAGTGAAGTAAGATGGAGAAAGATATTTAAAGTGACGGATAGACAGAAAGTCAAGTGAAAAGTAAAAAGGGGGACAAAGTGGAAAAGGAGAAAGAGAGAAACAGCCAGAGAGGGAAGGAGAGATTGGAGCAGAATAGTTATGGAGAAATTAGTGTATGAAAGAAAATGAAAAGGAGTCAAAGAAGTGAGAGAGAGAGAGAGAGAGAGAGAGAGAGAGAGAGAGAGGAGGAGGAGGAGGAGGAGGAGGGGTGGCAGTGAAGAAGAAGAAGGATGAAGTTGTTAGTTGATATTTGAAATGATTGCCTGTATTTAGTGTTAGCATGCATAACATCTGATAATGAATTATTCACGTGTATTACTGAACACTGAATTATTGATACAACTCATTTGTTAATTAAGCAAGAATATAAATGTGAGGGATGACTTCCCAAAGTAATGCAGCATGACCAGCTGCTTCCCTGCAGGGAGGCATTACTGGTACAGGGAGCAAAGAGTCTGTAAGACAACAGACCACCCATTGGATTAACATGTTTAGAAAAAACAAGTCTTTATTTATTGTAATCTTTACAAATAATCTCAATTTCCTTTGATCATTATTGCACATCTTATCCATATGCAGGATATATCCATATAGCAGGGGAGATAAGATTGTCCATTTCAATATTTACAGCCTGAGGATTATTGCATGCATACATCAACATCAATCCAAGTACTGAAATAAGACTTTAAAATAGAATCCACGGCAAACTATGCAAACATAATCAACAGCAACATTATTGACAAAATCTTCCTCCTTAGAATTTTTCTTTTTTGATCACTTGACATAATTAATTGGCTTAAAACCCATATCAACGTTGAAAAAAACAAAACAAACAAAAAAAAAAACAAGTATTATACAAAATGTATTCAAAACTGACATCTTTTATCGTATTCCAAAAGTATCACAAATTCAACATAAACATACAGAATATTAGCAGCAACAGTGGTGAATAAATCAACACATCGTGACCATTAAAAGATGAACTGAGAGATCTGACTGACTTAAAAATGTGCAAAAAAATCTTTTAAAAATACATCTAGTACATACATCTCCCAAAAGGTTATGGAAAAAAAAACTACTTCTCAGGAATGTACAGACACCAACAAGGGGCAGCCATGTTAAATACATGTTGCCTTGACCCAAGAGTTTCCCAGTGAAGGTTAAGTACTGCCAACTGACACTACTAACAGTGCAAAAAGGGGAGAACTATGAGGATGTCTGACAATTTTTTTTAAAATAGAGATGAACTAACCTGTTCTAATTTATGATTATTACTTTCACAACACACAACACTTTTTTAGGTTCTCTGTCTAGCAGCAATGAACCGTCTGTAGTTCCTGTACATGCTAGCATTTCACAAAGGTGTTTCTGAGGTAAGTCCGGCTGGTAATCAATAATACAACTGTCTTTTATACACAGAGGTGATTGACTGCGTTTGCAGCATTCTTTCTGCAACCAAATGCAAGGTTCCAAACTTCCGGTAAACCATCTTTTTGGAATCGTTTTCCTTTTTGGTCTGCCCTGTTGGTGTCAATCACCTGGGCCTTAAAAACTATCTCAATCTTGACACAGCTTTCACAGTCCTTGACCAGAAGGCACTTTACTTCTGAACGCCTGCGCAGTTTGGCGACCTCAAACTGCGGACGACTCGGAACAGCGGTGGAGTACCGGGGCATAGGGTGGAACACAGCATCTTCAAGGACCAGGCCAAGATGAGTGTCTGTCAGTACAAAATGAGCCAGGGTGCCAGGAGATAAACAGGTGTCACGGGGTAGCAGGGTACCGTCCTGACGGCTCTGCTCAACTCTCACACTGGTATAGGTGAGCAGCTGGATGTTAGCTAGCGAAGGCTTCTGAGAATTCATGTTTCCGTGCAAGACGTAAACCAAATCAGCTAGGGCTCTTTTGAATCGAGAGCTGATTTTAACATTGTCGCTGAGCACAAGGTCGGGGACATTGGAGGACCAGTCTAAAGAAAGACCTACAAGATCACTTTGGAGGAGGGGATGGCTCAGTACACGTTTCTCTTGATCTAGCATCTCCACGAGCATCAGGCACAACTCCTGGGTAAGTTCTTGGCTGTTGGTAAGGACCACCAAGGTCACATCGTCTGTATCTCCCAAAATCCTTACATGTTCACCGGCTAATCCAATTTGGATCTCTGTGATTTGCTGTGGCGTAAGTCTGTGGAGGACTGAGGCTTGATCTTTGTGCCTGGTGCAGTCATCATCACAGACAACTGCGTAGATTACCTCTTCAAACAAAATCAAAACTCCATTTTGTGGTGTGGGCTGGTTGGTACTTGCAAGCCTGAGCCAAAAAACTCCTTTAAGTGTATGGGTAAGGGTTTGAAGCTCAGGAACAAACTTACTAAAATGTTCAAGCATTTCTTCCAAGCGCCAGGATTGCAAATCCAAAAGTGAGTCAGGAAACTGCACCAGTGTCTGAAAGAAAACCTTGGCACTACCCTTGCATAACTTCACAGAACTCTCTGAGGATCTGGATACATTCTGGAGTTCTTGCAGACCATCAGACTGGCTACTGACATCATAATGGAGTTCGTTATGTGGTTCGTCCCTGAAATGCACCCTTTTCTCCCTTTTCTTCGGCTCTGGCTTTGTACCTCTAGCAACAATGTCTTCAAGCTTTGGCTTCTGCAAGAAGGGTAGTTGTTTTAAGTTTGCATTTAGGCTTTGGCAGAAACTTCTGAGGACCTGTGTGTCTCGGTTTCGAACTTGGCGAATCACATCCTTCGTTGTCTCGAGGTAGCGACCAGCATCCCCACAAACCCCCGATAACCTTCCTGATAGGTAGCCGAGGAGGTATCCTTGCTCTTGTTTGAAAACCTGAGAGAGAATTCCTTCATTGGATTTTGTATGGTGATCTTTAGAGTCCGCCTTGCCATTCTTTGGGAGTTCAGATATTTTGCAACCAGGCTTATTTTCGACATCCAGAGAGCTGGGTACTTTGGCAGTTTCCTCCAGTTCATCATCACAGTTTAAGAGCTTCGGCTTTAGTGGTTTGAGGAACCCACAAGATTTCAGATAACACTCAGTGTTGTTGGCCTTACTGAGCAGTCGAGAGGTCTTTTTCTCATCCGATATGCACAGATCCATGCAGTCATCTGCAAGACCAGACATGGTGTTGCTCATGGTCTTCCAGTTGTTGTTTCTCAGTTTTGGAGATCTGCTCCCGTGGGTCTTAACGGCTTTTCTGTTGTTCAGCTCTTCCCCTAGCTCCGCCTGGATGTCTTCCTCTTCCAGCACCTCAAAGAGCTCTTGATCAGGACAAGCTTTACTCTGTTCCTTTGCCTCTTCCAGCACCTCAAAAGGTTCTTGTGCAGAACAAACTTTACTCTGTTCCTTTTCATCTTTTGTCTCACTGATGCTGCTCAGCCCTTGGGCACTCTCAATGACTTCACATTGCTTCTGACTGGACTTCTTCTCAGGGTCACTCAGTGCACTCCAGTTTGGTTCACCCATGAGGCCAATGACCACAGGAGACAGCAGGGATCTAAGATGGGTCTGTTGGAAGATGTTGGGAGTCTCAATCCATCACAAATGGATAAAATGACCAGAGCCACAGTGGTGCCAAGTGTCCATTTCACCCGGTGATTAAATATGATGATTTCCCATCCACCAGTGCAAATTAAAAATGCCCACCAAATAACGACAGTTGTGGTGAAAGTGTGATTAGTGGTCAGAGAGTGAGTCCAGTTGCAGGGGTTAGTCAAGTAAAGAAATTAATTACTTACGCAGCACATTAATAATTTATGTGAATTACTGTTGTTAATAAACCAACATCATGCTTTAATGTGTTTTAGTCACTCAGTTTAGCTACCGTATCAGCATTTACATAAATTAAGACATGGCATTGCCATTCTTGGGCTATGAGTTATGTGAACAACACTAAAACACAAATTATGTTTGTTTTAATACCTATTTATGGCACTGCACCGGTTTGTTTATGTTAGTATAAAGAAAATGTGACTCAAGTACAGTAATATTAAAGGTTACTCTCTTTCATAATTCTGGAATATTGCTTCATTTCACCATATAGCACCATTACACCACCATGTAGTGCATTGTATGTACAGCATGTATATATGTATGTATGTATGTATGTATGTATGTATGTATGTATGTACACTACAGTATGTATGTGCATTATGTAGTGACAATCTTGCTCGTTTCCAGCAATTCCAAGAGGCCAAATTAGAATGTTTGTTGTTATTTTCCTGGGTAAGGTCATAACTCCGTAGTGCATTGTATGTACAGTATGTAAGTATGTATGTATGTATGTACAGTATGTATGTATGTCTGTATGTATGTATATGCATTTTGTAGTGACAATTTTGCCCGTTTCCAGCCATTCCAAGAGGCCAAATTAAAGTGTTTGTTGTTATTTTCCTGGGTAAGGGAACAAAGAAACAATAAGTGAATTTGTCTACATACCTCATACTTTCCTCTTCTGGGATCAACTTTGCTGTTCAACTTCTCGTCATCCTGCAATAATAAAACCACATACTGTTTGCAATAATAAAACCACTTAAAACCACATATGGTACATATCTCACAAGAAGATTTCAAAAGGCTTCACAACCACAACCAAGCAGGGTGAGTGAGATTATTTATTGAGATTATGAGAAAGCAAGCATGATTCAATCAAAAAAAAAAAAAAGCATCCAATATTTTTCCCTGTCTCTCAGGGCAGATAGAAGGGCAGCCTTAACCTAACCAAAGCATTTGAGAAATTACAGTGAGATCTTTTGATCAGTTTAAAGGAAATCCTGTATAGACAGTAAAGGGAACTCATTGCCGCTAAACCAGTCATTCATATCCTTATATTATACATAAGGAAGTGGGGGATATTTTTTATGATAGCCAATCAGCATGCTTTAGTGAGAGGACCATCTAGCCAATCAGCATGCTTGAGTGAGAAAACCATATGTAAGTTGCACTTGATGGTAATGGAGGGAAAATAAGAGATAAGAAACAGAAAAGGAATAGTGTAGCAAAGACTAGAGAAAGAGGAATGAGGTTTTAGGAGGTGAGGGGGTGAGTGTTTTAGGAGGTGGAGAAGGGGGAGAGTGAGTGTGACACAATCAGTGTGATAACGGCAGAAGGGGAGGAGGGAAAACAGCTGGGGTGTGAGTACCACATGCAGATTACAGACACACAAGAGGATCAGTTTGTTTTTTTCTTTGCTTTATTAAGATAATTAATCGAAATAATTATAGCAGATCAATAGGGTCTCGGTAGTGCGTGGGGCTCAAATATGCAACAGGGGGATACTTACGCTAACAGCTGACTCCTCCTGTGAAGGTTGAAAAATGTTACAATGGGTCTCTTAGGGTATCATTATTGACTACAGAAGGTCACTGGTCAGGTCTTTCAGAGTCAAAAGAATTTAGTTTTTCTGTTATTGGTCTAGAACAGAAATTATATTAATTCAGTTATATGCTCAACGGTCTGGGCCCCCCCACGTGGTCATATGATTACCAAGAAAAAGCCATCCACCTATTCTCATTAGTTCAATCCACGTCAACAAATAAAATAAAATGTCCAGGAAATTTGCTCTAATGACATACGATAAACCCCTCTCTTAATTAACGTTAAAATCATTTGTTGTGTAAGAGCAACAATTTGCAATTCTTTTCTGAATTAGCTGTATTGGTTTACGGGTTTTTATACTGCGCCCGACGGTACAAACTGTGTCGGCAAGATCGCCCACAATGGGAGTTCTTGTACCGGTCATTCAGCCGAGACGGCCAAAGATGAGACAATAAGCCACGAAAAGTGAGCAATAAAGCCTGATGCGAAATGCAAATTACCTCTTTTCTTTTTTTTTTTGTTTTGTTTTTGTAGACAGGCTGCTACAGGATTAATAATTCATTGATTGCGTAAGAGAATTAATGACCTCGGAATTGTGGAGATAATGCAGAGAAATGGAGCATGGAGTCAGAAACAGTCAGACAGAGAGGAAGAGGAGAGGAGAGGAGAGGAGGAGAGGAAGACAAAGGGCAGAATGGTCTTTGGTATTTTTTGCCCTCAACGGTGCCTTCCAGGCAGCGCTGCCTTCAAGGCACTACTCCACTCAGTATAGGGTTAGGATTAGGATGAGGGTTG
>JAODXP020000033.1:16228184-16292381 GCA_027497455.2 Sardinella longiceps | reverse complement strand
ATCCACGACAGTAGCCAGATAGCAAGTTTTTGGCTACTTTACATTCCAGCACCCCAGGAACAAGCACATTATGGGAGGAGGAGAGATATGTGAAATATTGTCTATTTCCTGTGATTTTCCCTCATGATACTGGCATTTGTCTTTGTTTATGAACATGTCAGGAATTATAGCAAGCATAATGGACACCAGGACTGTGCAAAAACTGTCTCAGTGGTGCCCAGTACTATTTAGAAAGATACCAAACACAATAGGCCTACTATAAAACATTTTTTCTGTCATGACTATGGATTCAGGATACACCAGATGTCTAAAATGCGATTTATTATTAGTTTTTTTTATGATTCATATTTATTTTACACACTTCAGTGCTGTGTTGTCGGGTGTTTGTTAGGATCTATGTTAGGGTGTGTTTTAGTGTTTTAACAACATCAAGGCAATAGGCCTACATGGTGTCTTTTGTTCCGCTGCCCGCGCATTTTCTATTCAAAAATGTAGAGGGAAAGTAGAAGGGGCGTGTGTAGCAGTCTTCACAAACGTCGTCTTTCTGGGAATATTGCCAAGTCGGGAAACGCTGTACTTCACAGTATCTGTAACCTTTCATTGAGGAACAGTAAAGATGTCTGGACGTGGCAAAGGAGGAAAAGGTCTTGGAAAAGGAGGCGCAAAGCGTCACCGCAAAGTTCTCCGTGATAACATCCAGGGTATCACCAAGCCCGCTATCCGCCGTCTGGCTCGCCGTGGTGGTGTGAAGCGTATCTCTGGTCTGATCTACGAGGAGACTCGCGGTGTGCTCAAAGTGTTCCTTGAGAACGTGATCCGTGATGCCGTCACCTACACCGAACACGCCAAGAGAAAGACCGTCACCGCCATGGATGTCGTCTACGCACTGAAACGCCAGGGTCGTACTCTGTACGGTTTTGGAGGTTAACCTGTTTCCACTCCCTTAAACCCAAAGGCTCTTTTAAGAGCCACCCAATTTCTTATGAAAAGGCTATGTTCAAATGGTGTGTGTGTGTTATGTGACAAACACGAACTTTGCTGGTAAATTTCCCTAAGTACTAGATGAACAGATGCAATTCTTGGAAAACCCAGCAACTCTGACAGTTGACTATCTCTTGCCCCGAACCTCTAAAAGGCAGCATTTACTACGTCAGTCTTGCGCTCTTAACCATTGAGTTTGCTGTCGGCAAACGCACCTTTGGTATGTTTTAACTGTGTTGTAGATTCATTTGAAATCCTTTTTTTGTTTCTTAAAACGGCCGGGAAATGCATAAATCTAAATGGAATAGCTGATCAAAGAGCACTTCACTGCAGTAGGAAGCACGGTACAAGCGGAAAAAAAACGCATGGAATAAGAGTAGGCTAATCAAATGGTTATTCGAGTTTGGCAGGGGTTTGTAAAAACGGAATGGTAAATGGGTTTCTAAATTAGCTGAGCTGAGAAAAGTATGTGGCAAATATAAAGAAAGCCAAACAAGTCCATGCATACTATGCTGACCTAACCTGCACAATAGAGTAACCAAACAACATGTCCAATAGAACTGTTAAAAGGCCCGCATATATGTAAAAGGGCCAAGTATTGTCAGGTCATGGGAAAATAATTATAGATGAATCATGAATATTGTCGAATGGCATGCATTATTATTACTACTATTAGTAGTCGTAGTAGTAGTAGTAGTGTTCTTGTTGCTGGCTACCGATTTCCTCATTCAATCGTAGAAAGGAAGCGGGAAATGAGACAAAAGGGGCAAAATCCTGCACCGCCCGATTCTAGGTGGGGCTGAACTTCGCTCACTGACCGCCCCCTTGGATACAAAATGACCAACCATGTGCCTGCGTGTTTCAGGGGGAACTCAAAAGACTGTATGTTTGGGCGTGTCTGGAGATAATTATTTGCATAGGAACTCCTATATATACAGTGTGATCATTGACTAAGCGTATTCTTCGATTGTTAACCCCGTTGAAGAGAACATAATGCCTGATCCAGCGAAGCCAGCACCCAAAAAAGGCTCCAAGAAAGCCGTCACTAAAACCGCCGGCAAAGGTGGCAAGAAGCGTAAGAGGACTAGGAAGGAGAGCTATGCCATCTACGTGTACAAGGTGCTGAAGCAAGTTCACCCTGACACCGGTATTTCCTCCAAGGCAATGGGCATCATGAACTCGTTTGTGAACGACATCTTTGAGCGCATTGCTGGCGAGGCTTCCCGCTTGGCGCACTACAACAAGCGCTCCACCATCTCTTCCAGGGAGATTCAGACTGCAGTGCGTCTGCTACTGCCCGGTGAGCTGGCCAAGCACGCCGTGTCTGAGGGAACCAAGGCCGTCACCAAGTACACCAGCTCCAAGTAAATTCTGAGTTGTGCTCTCAAAAATCCAAAGGCTCTTTTAAGAGCCACCCATATTTTCATAAACTGCCATTCCAATATGCATAAAATTGGTGAAGGTTAATTGTTGGAAGTGCGAGGAAAGACACTTGGCAGGCTATTCTAAGTTGAAGGCATAGACCGCTCTTGCCCCTTTCCACGTAAGGTTTTGCGGTCAGAAGTTTTAAACGAGGGTCTCTAAATACAGCGGGGTGGTAGCCCCCTCTGTAAGTAATACTTTAGGAATTGAATGTGTAAACACCCCCCCGAAATGACACTTAGTCATTCCCTAGAATAGCGTATGACTATCAGGATGCCAGTCAGCCAGGGCTGAAATGGTTGGCAGAATGTGACCGTGTAATCACGTAATGTAATGGACGTACGTAGTTACATTTCCATAGCGCTTTTCTACTTTTGGGTGCTCAAAGCGTTTACAGTGGAAGGGGGACCTCACTAACCACCTATGTGACGCACGGCTGCCGTTATGCGCCAGAACGCTCACCACACACTGGCTAGAAGTGGGGAGTGAGGGAATTATTGAATGAACCAATTACAGTGGGGATGATCAGGGGGCCAGGTTGAATGAGCCAGGACACCGGGTAACTTCCTACTCTTTGCGAGAAATGTCGTGGGATCTTTTATGACCACTGGGAGTCAGGACCTCGGTTTAACGTCTCAAAAGACGGACTCCCCTATAGTACAGTCAATGCACCGGTGCATTGAGATTGATCTTATGTCCTGAGGGAAGAGAGCCACATACTGGTCGCCCACCAACACCACTTTCCCCAGAGGTCTCCATCCAGGTACTAACTAAGCCCGCACCTGCTTAGCTTCAGCTATTCAGCCGAAACGGGGTATACCATTGGTCTGGCTGTTGGCTAGAATTGATGAACGTTTTTCCCCCCCCATTTTGGTTTTTGGCGCAACTTTGAAAAAGAAGTCGCTTAACTTCGTCTCTGTAAAGAGAAACCAAACTATTTTTTACCTAACCTATATTTATCACAGTATGCCTACACGAAATGTCAGAGGAAACTGCCTTTTTGAAGGTTTGTGTGGCTCTTAAAAGAGCCGTTGTGAAGATGGGATTCGGAATTCAATTCATTTAGGCGCGCTCTCCGCGGATTCGACGAGCCAGCTGAATGTCTTTGGGCATGATGGTGACTCTCTTGGCGTGGATGGCGCACAGGTTTGTGTCCTCAAACAAACCGACGAGGTAAGCCTCGCTGGCCTCCTGGAGAGCCATGACGGCAGAGCTCTGGAAACGCAGATCAGTCTTGAAGTCCTGAGCAATTTCCCTCACAAGACGCTGGAAGGGCAACTTGCGGATGAGCAGCTCGGTGGACTTCTGGTAGCGGCGGATCTCTCTCAGAGCCACGGTACCGGGCCTGTAACGGTGAGGCTTCTTCACACCGCCAGTTGCAGGTGCGCTTTTACGCGCAGCCTTGGTGGCGAGCTGCTTCCTTGGGGCTTTGCCTCCAGTGGACTTACGGGCTGTCTGCTTAGTTCTTGCCATTGCTTCGACTTGAAGTGTTGCTTTTGAACAGCGGAGCGTGTTCATTTAAGGGCTACCACTGTCGGCCTGCCCACTGTACAGGCTGCGTCATGTGGTTGGTCACAGCGGATTGGACTCTTAAGAAATGGCGCCTAAATTTAAAACAGAAAGCCAAGCCCCTAATACCCCTCACATTCACATAGTGTGTTTATAGGCGCAAACCGTGTCAATAGATTCCACGTAAAATACTTTAGTACACTTAAATAAACCATAATCTTTGCATTCTGATAGTTGAGAAATGTAAATTCTAAAACACAACAGTTACCAAATCAACAATAAGGATTTGATTATTATTTTTTTTTTTTTTAGTTTAGTTGAGATCATTTGTGCTTGCAATTAAAACCCGACAGTTGAAACAATAGTGCAACAATTTAAATTTTGTGACAATTTGAACCATGTTGTCCCTACCACCTTTCCTTTATTACGCACTATTTTCTTCGGGATTGCAGAAAAGGCCTCACACTCATCATTGAATACATTGACAAGACAACGATTAGCATTTTGGCCAACATCTGGAACTGGCAAGGGAAGTCTTTTATTGTAGTGTTTGCAACTTTGTAGATGTAATATAACCTAATATCTTAAGTGATTGACTCGCAAGAACATGCGAGTAAGCGACAAAGATTTTTTTAAGCATATGCGATATCCTACGGTAAATTCCTCTTGTCTTTTTCTGTCGTATAAATAGTAAAATAAAACAGCCGGTTTTGTTATGATTCCCTTTATAATATGCCTACAGCAGGAACCCCAAATAGCCTATTCTGCGCCTGGAGAGCTAGCTACTGCTTAATTTATCCAGGCGATCGCTGGGAAACAATGCGTTCCGTCAAACTAACCTAGTAATTAAAATACAGTATATATACTATAATAAGTTATTGGATGCGTTTTAGTACATGTAGACATCTATGACAGCACAACATGGCATGGAATGATCTTTTTTCGTTATATTTGGGTGGCTCTTAAAAGAGCCGTTGTGTGGGGGATGGTGGGAGACATAATTACTTCGATTTCTCGGTCTTCTTGGGCAGGAGTACAGCCTGGATGTTGGGCAACACACCACCCTGTGCGATGGTCACGCCACCGAGCAACTTGTTCAGCTCCTCGTCGTTACGCACGGCCAGCTGCAAGTGGCGGGGGATAATACGGGTCTTCTTGTTGTCACGGGCGGCATTGCCAGCCAACTCCAGGATCTCAGCGGTCAGGTACTCGAGCACGGCAGCCAAGTAAACTGGCGCGCCAGCACCAACACGCTGGGCATAGTTGCCTTTACGCAGCAGCCTATGCACACGGCCCACGGGGAACTGAAGTCCAGCCCGGGATGAACGAGTCTTGGCCTTTGCCCTAGCCTTGCCTCCGGTTTTGCCTCTTCCGCTCATATTCACACTACTGATAGTAATTCTTAAGTGTCGAGACAGAGTGAGTGAATGGCATATTATGCCAGAGCAGATGGAGTAACTCAGTGCCTCAGTGGCTGAGGTTAAACTACGGAGAGCCAATCAACGTGCACCCAGCTATGACACGCCACTTTCGTATCTGTTTGGCGCTTTTTCCACTTCACCCTCCAAGTGACTGAAAATATAGTCGTATGAAACAAGAAACAACATTATTTGAACGAACTGCACAATAGCCCCCTACCCCTAAATCTAGTGCCCTACAGCACCACCCAAAGACTAGGCGGAAGCAGCCAGCTACTGAAGAGATGGTTTAGGGTTTTGGATAGATATTGATGAGGGTAGCTCTTCCAGTGTTACATTGTCAATTAAGTTGTTTTCTTACACATCGTATCACGGTATGCACTGCATCATGCTTAGAGGCAATATGAAAACATTATTATTATTTTTTTTTCTATTAATATTACTACATTGACATTTCACTCGGACGGGCTTGGGCTCATTGTGCTACTACCCAAACGTAATGCCACATTGGTGGGAATAGGCTTATAACGAGAGTTTGTCTAGGCTACATAGAAGTCCTCGGGGTAACAGGAAATGGCACTGCAAATACTTTAACTCCATTCCGTGAAATTAAATGCCTTCAATTGCCCCTCTTTTAATCTGATAGTCTGTGGCTGGAGCAAGGGGCATCACTGATAAACACGCGCGCCTTACAAGAGTTCATAATTAAGAATATAGCGGACATTAAATCACCACTGATTTACGCATTACTATACTATGATGGTTAATCACAATTTCACTTTAGATTAACCATACATGGAATTTCTGCATTTAAAAGATGTTCTGGGTGGCTCTTAAAAGAGCCTTTTTTTAAATGATGAAACACAATGACAGTTTACTTCTTCTTGGGCGCAGCCTTTTTGGGCTTGGCTGCTTTAGGCTTAGCCGCCTTGGGCTTTGCTGCCTTTGCTTTCTTGGGACTCTTAGCTGCCTTCTTGGGCGCTGCGGGCTTCTTCGCCTTCTTCGGGCTCTTTGTTGCCTTCTTGGGAGTGGCGGGCTTCTTGGCTGCCTTCTTCGGGGACTTCTTGGCGGCAGCAGGCTTCTTGGCTGCAGCCTTCTTGGGCTTCTTAGCCGCGGCGGGCTTCTTTGCTGCTGGCTTTTTGGCTGCTGCCTTCTTAACGGGCTTCTTCTTGGGTTCGGCCTGTTTCTTGTTCAGTTTGAAAGAACCTGAAGCGCCGGTTCCCTTCGTCTGGACCAAAGTTCCCTTCGTCACCAGACTCTTGATGGCCAGTTTGACACGAGCGTTGTTCTTTTCCACATCGTAGCCACCCGCAGCCAAAGCTTTCTTCAGCGCAGCCAGTGAAACACCCTTCTTCTCTTTCGATGCGGAAATTGCCTTGACGACGAGCTCGCCAACACTTGGTCCGGTCTTCTTGGGCCTAGGTGCCTTTTTCTTTGCGGCTTTCACGGGCGCGGCGGCGGCGGGAGCTTCTTCTGCCATTTTATCGCTTGAGTTCAGGGCTGCAGTGATCTCAGAAATCTGAAAGACTGAATGAATCCTGCTGGTCACCGGGCGGACCTTAAAGTCCGCATGAGAACCGTCTCGACTCAACCTATTCAAAGCTCTCCGGGGTTGTCCGTGGTGATGAGGGGACTTGTGTTTTCTTCACGCACGTTCTTTTAAACATATAAAGAGTGAATGGATATTTTTGAACAAAATGATGTGTATTTTAGCGAGGAAAGTCCCTACTTCAAACAAAACATTTTTGAACTTATGACTCTCCTTTATTCCTGTTGCAGATCCGTGGAAACTGCGGAAGTCCTTTTGGAGAGGTTGCGATCAGTCTAAGATTTGAGAGGAAAACAAGCACCAAAAGCAAGTCCCATCGCCGTATTAATTAGCCATGATATCACACCGATAGTAAAATGAGACCCAATAATGCTCAGAAATAGCGACAGAGCAGATTATGCGAGCCTGGACTTCAGCGATGAGACCTACTAGGAGACAGCAAAACACAGTTGACTAACCTAGTGGTTAAAGTGGGATTTGGCAGGAGGGGGAACGCTCATAGTTTGTGTTGACACAAAAGAAAAATGTATGGAAGAAGAATGGAATTATTATTGTTCATTTATCAACAGTGCAATTTTATTATGTCTTTAGGAACAATAAGCTTGTCCTGGTGACTGGTCCAATAATCATTTCAGTTCCCACACTGAGGTAGTTTTCAGAAGCCTGACAAAATTATTCAGATGGGGAAAATATATATATATAATTATATATTATTTATTTATTTATTTATTGAAAACATACACATTTACAAACTCAAGACACATAGACAACAAAAGGAAATATGTGGGACCGGGCCCACAGCATGCTGTATGTGTCAATCCATGGCCATCCCATATGAAGGGGGTCCAGGCTGCTGCATGTTCAGCCCCATTACCCAGACCCCCTCCCATGGAAAGGACCTCAGACAGTCACAGGGCACCTGGATCCCCAGGTTGCACACCCCCAAGGAAAAACACAAAAACATTACAACACAACAGAAAAAACACATACATCTCTCATGTATATAATAGGAAACAATTTTAACATTTCATGTAACCAAACAGCAACTGAGCAACTGAATAGACATATCATTCAGAATGCTGACTGTTTTCTGACCTTCTTACCACACATTTACATTTACATTTATGCATTTAGCCAACCCGTTTATCCAAAGCAACATACAAAAGAGGGAAAAACAATCAAACTACAGCACAATTTTATCCAAAGCGACTTACAAAAGAGGAAAAACAATCACGCTACAGCACAATACAATTAAGAGGAGAGTGAGTGCAAGAGTTGGCAAGTGCTAGATCAGTGCATGCCAGGTAGAAGGGAATAGGGCAGAAAGTTGGATCTTCTAGAGTTTCTTAAAGGTAGAGAGAGTGCCTGTTCTAATATTATTCCACCAGTAGGGAGCCATGATACGACAGCAGGTGGAGCCAGAGTTGAAGAGGGAGAACAATGAACTGAAACTAAACTGCAGAAATAGCAAAGAATTACATGATCACTGTAATAGTGGTGAAATTAATAAACTATGAATTTTGTGATTACTGCAAAGTGGGCAGCTATATGCAGAATCAGACATGTGGAACGTTTGATGATGGAAGATTATTGCATTTGTAATACATTTTAAATACTGATATTTCAGTGGGATTTAGCAGTGTTAAAAGTTGCAGGGGTAAACATAGGCTATTCAAGATGATTTCTTTTTCATTTGGTCCAGAAGTCTATTTGGGCATACTGAAATTGTCCAGGAAAAACACAGGATTTTAAGCTTACATCATACAAGCTCTGTCAATATCTGTCTGTGGCCCAACCAAAGATGGTAAGTAGAGCAAGACCCGAAATGAAATGGCATTTCCCAGGCGGAAAAAGTGCAGTGTGCGCACTTATCTAGCAACATTTGGCATGGGTGGTGGATAAAAAACACATGTATGATAGCCTGGGAGTTCCCATGCTCCTTTGCCCGCTTATTTCATTTCACTCTGCAAAGCAGCATGGTGACCATGGCCGTTTTTTTTCGCTTTCTTTCGGTATCCAATCACAGAACAAAAAGGGACTAGTACGGCCCTCGATGGCATTTTACAGCATGTGGTGGCTCTGGTGTTGGCTCTGAGCTATGTACAGACGCTATGATAGACATTCGTAGTGCCCAATAAACGCCTCATTGTTAACGATGCTTCCGCTACGAGAGATGCAATATGTAGGTCTCCAGACTAAATATCACTTGTGATTTTTAGTTTGGCATTCGCCAGGCTACATGTATGAGGCAACGGCAACGGAAATGATATCAGACCACTCTGAGTCAAAACGTGTGAGTAATTTTTGGAAGCTACCATGGTGTGCAGGTACATCTTTCCCAAGCCACTCCCTGGAAACACGATTGCATGAGGGGGTGGGATTGGGATGGGGAGGGGAGTGGAGGGGCAATAATTCCCTTTTAAGATGTGCATACACTGTACAATATCTCTTCAATCAATTTATGCAGCTCCAGCTCAATCTGTACAAATTTGCAGGGGTACAGTATATAAAGTTCCCAGCTTATCATTTATGTTCTGACACTGTACGATCTGATATTAAGCTATCTGACTGTTCTGTAATTGTTTTGCAATCAACTAAGTAGTAACCAAGTAACTAACTTGGTTACAGTAGAATTGTTTTGCAATCAACTAAGTAGTAACCAAGTAACTAACTTGGTTACAGTAGAAACTGGTTTTGAGAAATGCACCCCAATACTTATCCCCACTTTGTTCACATAGACATCAAGTGTCTTGCTCCGCATATCTACAATCTGTGGTCCAGCAAGGGTTGTGAAACTTGACATTCTGCCAGAGATGGTGGAAAGGCAGAGCAAGATATTTGATGGGCTGCTTCCTGGAACCAACCAACCAACCACTGAGGAGGGGGGGGGGTCTTATTTTTCTGTGAGTAATGTACAGATGGTTAACCTCAGGATAAAGATCACTAAAGAGCTCAATCATCATGCAAATGTTACAGGCCCACATTGCATGATATGACACTGACACACTCTCCAGAATGGAATGGCTTCATTTAAAATACATTTTCAAAACAATGAAAGTTGAAAAGTTTTCATGCTTGTGTTAATTTTTTAAAAATGAATAAAGATAGCGGTTTTGCGTTAGTGTTTGGTCTATGTTGTTCCAAATTTTTCCGTTCCAAACGCTTTCTAGTGTAGTCAACCGGCTATTGCAACAGGGCTATGTTTGAACTACACAAAACATTTCCTTTAACTCAGCTATTTCCTCAGTGATCACTTCACATTGAGCCATACAACATTCGAAACCAAAAGTAAGATTACATGTTCAGTTGACTTAAAGGTGCAACATGAGTTCCTGCATGGTTTTCAGAGCTATTTCATTTTTATCTCAAATCGCAGGCATCTCCTCTTTATTCACTAGCTGTCTGCCCCCTAAATACACTGTGAAAAAAACCTCGTCTTGGGAGACAACACAGGGGCTGTAATCTTCAAACAAACAAAACAAAATAAAAACAATAACAACTAGAAAAGCGCTCAGAGAACGCAGACCTCCGCCAAGGCAATGTGGTCACAGACACAATATAAATTCCAGATCATGCTCTGGGTTACCGATTGCCACCAAATCAGTTCTTGCTTATCCCAATATACACATTGTCCGAAAATTTCATCTAAATCCGTGCAGTACTTTTCGAGTTATCCTGCTGACAAACAGACAGACAAACAAACAAACAGACAGACAAACCAACGCGACCGAAAACATAACCTCCTTGGCGGAGGTAATAATAATATCATAGCAGTGTTAAAGCAAAGAAACAAACAAAATATAACAATAACCCACACTCTAGCAAATCACTTAGAAGACTGGTTGGGAGTCACAAACTTACTCCCATCCTTCCCACAACCGTTTTTAGTTGGAACCTGGTTTGTTATATCTTGGTGGCAATGATCTCTAGCTGGGGCCCTTGGTAACTGTGACTCAGATCTGCTTAATTTTTTTTATTATCTTAACATATGTGGTGGGAAGCATTTTCCAAAGCATCTTTATGTGATTGAGGTTAAGTTCAAAGCTTGCAACGTACATGTAAAGACCGTCCCCTGATGTTATCTCCAACCTGAGGGTAAAGTTGAGTTCCTGTTTTTATAATTTCTGAGTAAACTTCTCTCTCCATCACTAGTCTTCTTCAACAGCAAGTGTGCATGACAAAAGGAATATCTTCTCTGCCAGTTAAGTGCAACTTTAACTTTTGTAGGTGGTTTTGTTTTTCAAAATTCCTTAAAAGCTTTTCTTATATTCTGAAGCAGGCCACTTTGGTAATAATATACAGACCAGTAATAAAAGAGTAGTTTTGTGGTAATAAGTTGGTAAATTCATAGTACCCGCATCATAACTACTCAAATTGCAGAATAATAACAACAGATTTATTTCAACTTTTTTTAGTTTCCGATGCCACTTCCAATGTTTTGCATATTAGTCGATATCTGGTACCAGTCTAAATCTAAATCTATATCTGGTACCAGTCTGAATTGGATAAATGTTTAATGCCTTACTGTCCGTTTTTTTTTTTATACAAGATAACCTAAATGTAATACATTGAGTATTTAAAATATAATTGAAAAAAACAAGAGTGTGCCAGTGCTGTTTTATTGTATTTGATGTTTGTGGACCTTGGTCTAATTAGGCACCTGTCACTTTAAATTTCTCAGCATGACCCAGTAGCACTAGGCTACATAACTTCGAGGAAACAAACTTTATCGCACAAGGTGCTATCTATATGGGAATCAGTAGGCTGCTGCTGATGTTAATTACTGTAACTATTGCATAAGCAAATAACACCACCACTGCAGCGATAAGATGCTGACAGAGCTGAATGTCTAATTTTCTTTTTACTTTTATCCCCCACTACCAATCCAAGTTTAAGATCATTCATTTCCATCAAGCCATTTTGTTAAATATGCTATCGGCGCATGTTGTGTCAGATTAATGTTTAAGTTAAAATCTTAAAGAGGAAAGTCATGTTGCGAAATGTTTGTCTCACTCAATGTTTGTTTGTGTAAAGGATTCATTGTACCGACGATCAAATGACTGTGACCTAAGTTGAAGATGACGGCAAACAGAAAACTTCTTCAAGGTACTGTCTGCATAAAAAGTCTTTTTAAACTGGCGGTGTACTTTTAAAGGAATATTCCACCTTTAATAAAAATTGGTTATTCACCGCCTTATCTATAGACAAATCCGACGAGCGTTTTGTGTAGGCTGCCATCTTGTGGCGACGACATTATAGATACAGACGGCAAGTACGGTTAACGCCCCCAAAATGCGAGGGTGGAGTCAGCGTGGGGGATAACAGAGTCCAATTTAACATTATGGTGAATGGACAAGGTAGAGAAAGTTGCTTAACAATAAAAGATCGCTTAGTAAAATTGAACAAAGTCCATATTAGATGTTTTGTCTAATCATGACCTGTTTGCCTGCTTGTGTTTTGACTAAAATAATTTCCTCATCATTTGTTTATTGCAGTTACACTAACAGAAATGTCATGAGCTGTCTCTGCAGATAGATAGATAGATAGATAGTTTATTTGTCCTTTCGGAAAATTGTTCTGTGCCATTTTCAGTGCATCTGATACAAGTACAAAGACATTACAATAGACAGGAACACAATAGACAAACCATACACCCACCCTCCCAAGACAAAAAGACAGGTTGACAGTAGGACAAAAAAACCCAACTTAAATACAGTACAGTACTAAAGTGCAGTTATTCAGTACTAAAGTGCAATGTGCTATTCAGTTTTAGTTGTCTTATTTAACATGGATATGCTGGTAGGTATGAATGATCTGCGGGCTCTGTCTGCTCCTGTCAAAAGTAAAGCAACTTTCAATCACAAGTCTGATTAGCTCAGTTAAGCAAGCTAAAGTTAGCTACATTTACTGTGGTGATCAATGAAGTTGGCTAGTTAGCAAGCTAATGAAGCTAACAAACATCATCTAAATTGTCATCAGTATTGCGTTTGGAGGGGTGTCAAGTTCAGAATTCACATCGGACCATCTGACCATCATTACTACCTTCAGGCATTGCCCTCAAAAATGTGTCAGGCTCCTTGTAGATGGTGCTCAGTGTAACTTCTAGCTTAGCATGCCATTGACTTCCCCACTGTGTGAGCCTGCTCTTTCCCCCAGATGAGGACTATTTTTCTCTAATTCCTACACATGCGGAGCTATATTTGTAGAGCGTGTTCAGACTTGCCGTCTGTATCTATTGGACTGTAAACAAAACATTTTGACAATGCACAGTCAATGACAACTAACAGCAAAGATCATGAAATACTCTGACATTATACAGGTAGTAATTAATCTCGTAAATCATGGCATTTTATGGTGTGCTATCACGTTATTCTTATGGACATATTGGCGATCTGGGTAGCTCAACAATGGCTCATGCTTACTTCCGGTAGTTTTCTCGGATTCGTCTATAGTTACATGTGTGGGTAAAGGCATTTTGTTCTCAGTGCATGCATTTCCCTGTCCAGCAGCAGCCCCGATTTTAGCTTTATTTTAGCTGTAGCCTAGATCAGGTGCTGGAATGAAAGTTGCCAGATAGCAACTCTTTTGCTACTTTACTTTCCAGTGCTTATATGCTAAGCTAAAGGTAAAATTGGGGTTACCGGACTAGGAAAACACATGCACTGAGACCAAATTGCTTTTATCCACAAACTGTATGTAACTCCAGGAGAGTGATTAACCAGTTTCCATAAAGAGGTGGAATATTCCTTTGAAGTTTTCAGTGTCTCGTTTTAAATACCACGGGCCTTCTGAATTCTACCAATGAAGTGTGGAGCTACTTTGAGCCTTGTTAATGGTGTAAAAATGGCAGTTTCTTCATGAGCAACTCTACGTCTTGCTACCATTGTAAGCCTGTTGGGAACATTATCAAGCCAAACGTTTGTACTTGTTATCATGTTTCAACACACCATAAATCGATAACACTGGACTTCTTCTTTAATGTGTGCAAGGAAATAGAAGTAGATTACAAAATAGTAGAGCCATCATTACACAAGTAGCAACAGAGATGCATGGTGATGATAAATCTCACACCTGCGCTCTCCTTCCCTTTCCAAGTCCATTTCTTCTTTCCTGCTTGCACACAACAGATAGAGCAGACAAGACCAGTTGTTGCTAAGTGGGCCTCAGCCTGCGGCTTTGTGCATACGGCCGAACCACACACAGTGATGATATTCTACCAACAATATCATTCGTGTGATATTGCTTAAATATTGCAATTTCATTACTGAGTTTAATTACACCTTTTTGCTGATTCTCCTTGTGTGGTGTTGGATATATTGGACGACATACAGTCAAATCTGAAATAATGACTATGACCCAACAGACATCACTGTCATCTTTCGCAAATTTATATTACAGTGCTTGTCCTGCACCTCTGCTTTCTTAGCATGTGCTGCTGCTGTAGGGAGATTTTAATTTGTCTTTTTCATTTTGTAGGGAACGCCTCATCTAATTGGACAATCCAGCCCCCAACATCTCTCACCCCCACGATACCACCTCTCACCACCATGGCGGTCATCTGTTGTGTTATTTTTGGGCTGGGCATTACTGCCAATGGCCTTGTCATCTATGTGACAGGCATTAAGATGAAGAAAACAGCTAACTCGGTCCGGTTCCTAAATCTGGCACTGGCTAATTTTTTTTACAGTTTCTCTATTATTTTTAGAATCATCCATTTTTCCCTCAGTACTCAATGGCCCTTAGGGGATTTTATGTGTATGTTTATCCCGCTGTTCCGATCAACGTGTTTGTTTGCGAGCATCTTCCTACTGACAGTCGTCAATTTTGACCGCTGTTTATCGGTATGGGTGGTGGTTTGGGCTCGAAACAAACGCAGCCCAAACAAAGCACGGATCGTGTGCATGTTCGTCTGGCTCATGTCCTTGGTGTTCAGCATTCCATTTGTCAAATCACGCAGTGTGACAAATGACACCTGTATCAGTGGTGGGGATGAACTCTCAAACAAGCAGCTTGCAATGGGCCGCTTTGTGATCGGGTTTCTTATCCCCTTCCTGATAATCACATGCTGTTACGTTGCCATGGGTATCCGTGCCAACGAGATCAAGAGAGAGAAGAAGATCAGGCCTTTCCTCATCATCCTAGCCGTCACCTTGAGCTTTCTCATCTTTTGGTTACCCATTCATATCATCAGTATCATTTTCCCCAACCAGATATACATATCCAGCATGAACCAAAAGATCTACACAAGTGATGAGTATGACTTGGAACGAAAGATGTCTCTTGTATCGTGCATCCTGGCTTTCCTCAACAGCTGCCTAAACTCCTTTCTGTACATGTGCATGTGTTTGAACAGACACTGATGCAATCTGTGTCTCTGAACTTGGAGTACTGTACGTCTTTGCTGAGTAGCCAATCACGCCCTTGCACCCTCTGCCTCAACCCAACACCAAAACACCAAACACCAAAAGCACCAAAGCTCCATTGCCGATCAAGTCTGGCCGATCACTGACTGAGTTTGCAAGCCAGCGACTAACACTAACTGAAAGGGGTACAAGAAGACGAAACGGAAACACAGCTTCCTTGCCCTTGTGAAGTTTTTTTCTCATGAATAAAGTTAAAGGAGAAATCTGGTGTGAATCAGTCAATAGCCCTGTTGTTCCAGGTACCTGAATACTGTCTTTAAGAAAAAGAACCAGAAAGTTTTATCCTACGTAGACCAAATAACAAACCAGTTACTAATGTTGACTGAATGGGGCAAAATAAAATTAAATTGAAAGTGAGTTGTTATGCCCCATTCACTTAACAACAGAACTATGGATTGATTTACGCTAGATTTCTCCTTTAAATGGTCCTAAAAAGTCATACTATGTAGTACTGTATTAGCCTTTTTCCACTGCACCTTTTTAGTACCTACTCTACTCTACTCTACTCTACTCTACTCTACTCTACTCTACTCTACTCTACATTGCTCATGATAAGACCTCTGTAGCCACATCTTGATCACAGCAAAGACTGAGAGGCCTCTGAGCTCTTGTTTTGCTGCTGTGTGTAAAATAGCATCCTGAGTAGACCATATAAGGATTTTATAGTTACCAAAGAAAAACATGAAGTGCCCATTTGATTTCAAGAACCACTGGGTATCATGTTGAACATGTGTCTCTGATATGTTGCTGTGCCTTTATTAAAATCCTTGAACATAGAGCATGTAATTTATGTCTCTGTTGTAGCCTGGTATCACACAGAATGCTCCACAGCACCACAGAATGTCTTTTGCATATTAATAGCAACTTTTGTTCATTAGTCTGATTAGGGGAGGCGTGAGTGTCTAGTTAGAGAGATTCTGGAAAACAGGGTTCATGGTCTACAGTTCAGAAAGATACAAGAGGCTCCATCACCAAGGCCACAAGAAGGTTATGTACAGTGCCCCAATTACCACCATCATCATCACTAATAGCTTCATATTGTGGCCAAAATACTGTAGGTTAGGTAACATTTCTTTCATGTATGACTGATTACAAAGCCACAAATCATAGGACAGGGGCTAGAAGATAAGATATGGAGAACTGGTTGGACATTTAATAAATTTTATATTTATAACTGATTTGAAAAATAAAATCATTGGCAGGGGCTAGCTAGAACATAAGGATTTGAGAACTGATTGACATACATAGATATCAGACATACTGTATATAGATTTCAGAGGTCAAAGGTTAATCTGCTGTGACGACCGGCTCCGCGGCCTGCACATTTAAAACAGGTGGCAGAGCACCGCGCATCGCATTCACACCGCATACACTCCCACACTTCATTTAATCAATATATTTAAGTTCGGTTTTCATTGTCCATAACTTTATCCATATCAAAACACATTCATTGTCACTTAACATTACTTGGTTTAGTTAACAGGCATTCAAACAGTTATCATACATGCTACAGTTTCCAAACATTTAATATACACGCTACAACTTTACTGACTAAACAAACAAAACACGCAAGACGACCTCATTTCATTCTACCTTTTATTTTGCGTTTCACACATTAGTTACATCTGTTGTACACACAGTATGTTCCTTATGTATGTATGTTACGTTAAAATCATTTTGTTTGAGTTATTTAAGTTTACCGGGAGACAGGAGACCGGTGGCGTGACGCTGACTTCCTGGTGTTGCTGCGAACTGGCAAAAGGGTTTCAGAGATGCAGCGTGTCAAAATAAAAGTCCGACGGACGTTCCCATCTCCCCAATACGTCATAGGGAGGAAGTGGAGTCCGGATAGGAAAGGATTATTATGTTTGATTATTATTGAAATTATTAATTTTGCTTTTGACGTTAGAAATATTATTTACTTTATATTGTCTTTATGTTGAGCTGTCCTAAGTCTATGTTTTTGTCATTGTGTAAATTGTAATTAGTCTTTGTCTCCCCTGTGTGTTGTAATGGCCTGATCAGCCAGTATATATGTTCCCCAGTGTCTCAGTCTGTTAGGTCAGTTCTTTGTGTTAAGTCATGTTTGAGTTTGCTCGTTATCATTTATTTTGAGTTCTGTTCTGTTGACCTCTCCTAGGCCTAGAACTCATTTTGTTGATTTAAAATATTTATTTTGTATGATTTTTGTTAAAAATAAATTTTTGTCTAAAAATTGAAACTGTTTCTCCGTGCCTAACTGCTCGGTCCCTCACATCTGCCAAGGGTTAGACACCAATTTGGTCTAATATTGTGGCCAAAAAAACCCTGCTCCTGATGGTCTTATGCTTGCTAACATTTTAGTTTTCATATCCAAAAAAGTTTGCCCGTTACACTCCACACCGGTGTGCAACATGCTTCTGGGATAGTTCACTCTCATTTGATGGGTGTGTCAGAGGTGGGATTTAAAGCGCTAGTGCTAAATATAACACAAAATCATGTTGTGTTGGATTGTTCTCTGGTGACAGCAAAAGCAGTGGTAATATTATAATTTTGTAGTATTCCTAACAATGATTCATTTAAACTACTGAGGTTGTTGTCCAGTTAAGCTATTTCCTTGTCTGACACCACAAGCAGAATGGCCCTCCAGGCTTCAAATTGTTGAAGGGTCATTCCGTGTGAAATCAACCAGTGACGGACCAGTCACCCTCTCTGAAAAATCTGAAAAAAATTACAGTTGTTTGTATACTCAACCTATGCTTGAATCTGAAATAGTAAGTCTATCACTAATGCTTGCAAAAGTACAGCCATTTGAAAGTTCAAGTAATTTTAAGCATTTTGGTGAACAAGCCTTTTGTCCAACTTCCAACATAACTGGCTCTTTTAGTATT
This sequence comes from Sardinella longiceps, assembly GCA_027497455.2. NCBI lineage: Eukaryota > Metazoa > Chordata > Actinopteri > Clupeiformes > Clupeidae > Sardinella > Sardinella longiceps. Next base: position 16,274,209 of record JAODXP020000033.1, on the reverse strand, counting down.
TCACACACAATGATGAAACCATGTGCATACAAACACATTTTCCTGTAGAGTTCAAAAATCTACTCAGATCAGATGTATCTTGTGTAGTTTCCCCTCTCCTGAGCTCTGAAGATGGCTGTAAATTCTATGTGTGGTTTCACTTCCATTGTATTGAAAGTGCACCACATATGGCGCAATGTGGTACTGCAGATAAGCAAGGAGAAATCCAGCATAAAGCCAATAGGCCCATTGTTCCAGTTACCTGAATGCTGTCTTTCAGAAAAAGAACATAAAAATTGATTATAGACCAAATAACAAACAAACTAATGCTGAGTGAATGGGGCAGAATTAAATAGAAATGAAAGTAAGTTGTTGGGTAGGATTTCTCCTTTAATTCAGTGGATTTACTGACAATATTTTCAAAAAATCATATCTAAATAATAAGACTCAGCAACAACACCAAATTTTGGATAGGTGTTCCTCAGATACTGAATGACTCATAGTAAAATTTTAAAAAATCTTGCTAACTGTCCACGTGGTGAAATGAGAGGATGAATATGGCCTTTGTAAAAATCATACCTGTTTTTAAAAAATGCTCTGACAGTATGATAACAATATCAACAAAAGTTAATGCACAAACAGGACTGCAAAATCCATATGTGAATAGGAAAAATACTCCGATAAATTTGTCTCACTTAGTTTTTGCACAAGAAGCCCTGAAAGGTGGAGGTGTCCAAACAAGTATAGAATTTATTGCCATTTTCAAAGCTTTGGAGGGGGAAAATAAAACCAGATACATCTGATCTGAGCTGATTTTTGAATTCTACAGGAAAATGTGTTTCACAATTGTGTGTGAAATACTGAAAGAGCCAGCAATGTTGGAAGTTGAACAAAAGGCTTGTTCACCAAAATGCTTTAAAATACTTGAAATTTCAAATGGCTGTACTTTTGCAACCATTAGTGATACAGACTTACTATTTCAGATTCAAGCATAGGTTGAGCATACAAACAACTGTAATTTTTTTCAGATTTTTCAGAGAGGGTGACCGGCCTGTCACTGGTTGATTTCACACGGAATGACCCTGAAGAATGACTCTCCTGCATGCGCTGCCTGGTTCGTCTGCATTGCGACTCTATACTTGAAAATGGCAATGCTAACGTGCCTCTGTTAATCTGCACGCTCTTGACCCCCTGCTCCAGACCATGAATATGGATGAACAGTAGTATTATGGGCGGGCTATGTCAGGCAAGGGGTGTAATGGGCGTGGGTATTTAAAAACTTTTTGCACTGTTGTAACTGACACTGAGGACACGAGTCGTCCTGCACTCAGGCTATAAAAACATCCGTACTGTACATGTGGCTAATATACATGTGTGGTCTATACTGTATATATAGGCTATACGTGTATATTAGCCACATACATTATTATATGTAAGGAGAAAGCCAAAACCTTGCTGGAGTCATTTAGGAAGAGTGTTTTAAACAGGGACCATACCCACCATGGAGCCGTGGTAACTCCCATCTCTGCCAATGTGTGTGTGTGTGTGTGTGTGTGTGTGTGTGTGTGTGTGTGTGTGTGTGTGTGTGTTTTGTTTCGTTTTATTAAGTTTATAAAGATTTTTCCCTCTAATCTCCTTATTCTGCCCATGACACAATAAGTCAAACATACAGAAATGTCTCACGTCTTGGTGCCTGATGTACTAGGAACTTATAAGGAAGGGCTGCAGCTTTTAAATCAGCAATTTTGCCATTGAAGCCAGACAAATCACCTCCACATTGGGTGACAACGAATTCCTTCCTGTTACAGTATGTGTGTGTGTGTGTGTGTGTATGTTTGTGTGTGTGTGTGTGTGTGTGTGTGTGTGTGTGTGTGTGTGTGTGTGTGTGTGTGTGTGTGTGCGTGTGAAAAATAAGGAAGGTTGCAGTTTTTTTCCCTGGAATTGGGCCTCCCTTTGCTGACAGTCAAACCACAGTTTAAAACCTCCTCTTTTTTTCCTGAGTTGCATTGAAGTTCGCTCTTAATTTCAGTCCTCTGATAACACAAGAACGTGAAGAGAGTTCTCGGGCTATAAGTAAGTGACAACTTTAGGTAGGTTATATTGAAGGTGACAGTTTTTCCTTATATGCTAACTGAGAAATGTAGAAATGGCAACATCTCTGTTTAAAAAATGTATCTGCATTGCTGGGTAGAAATAAACAATGGGTATCATTAATTGTGTGACAGAATGCATTGAACTGGATACTTGACATTGACTGATTAAACCAGTAGTAACAGAACTGGCATGATGAAGAGGCATTTCCAAATTATCTCTATCAAACTGCAATTTGAATGTTATTATTAAGTAAAAACAAACTAAGCCAAAACAATACATTTGGAGTTTGACTGATAAAAGATTTGATCCAAATGAAATGTAAATTCCTTGAAAGGGTCTTGGAGGGGCAGTTGTAGCGACTGAGCCACTTTTTGAAGAGACTGAATATTTTTAAGAGCTTTTGATTAAGGCAAACAAAGACTAATGCTTTCACGCACATCATCTTCCTTGAATTGTTGTTTCCTTTCAGCCAATTTGGGACTCATCCTGTGGTGTGGCATACAGCTGTGAGCCGAGTTATATTCAATGGGTAAGAAAATCAGAGCAGAGGCGACACCTGCACACTTTTCACCATGAATTCTTACTATTCAAACCATAGTTTGTCCTGCTTCTTATCACATATTGTTCATACTGGAAGGTCTACAAAATGTTAGTGAATTTGATGACCTCAGACTAACCATGTGAGATTCAGGTCTATTTTGGTGTGTTAGTCATCCCATGTCAGTTGTCATCTGCCAGTTAGACCATTTGGGGATTTTTCATTTGTTTCATTTTCTGTTTTTGTTTTGATTGTGTGTGTGTGTGTGTGTGTGTGTGTGTGTGTGTGTGTGTGTGTGTGTGTGTGTGTGTGTGTGTGTGTGTACTGATGGAAAAAAATGTATGTCTGTGGTGATGTGAAGCCAGTAATTTAGCACAGGATTCCAAAAGGAGAGTAGGTAGCGTGGCCTCACAAAATGTCAGTGATTCTGCCTAGCATGCTAAGGTCATGACGTCAGATTCATAAGCTCTAGATGGCTTAAAACTGAAAGAAGAAAGAAAGGGTTAAAATACTTCCTCCTACAGATCTCATTGCAAAAAAATAAAAATAAATGGGCTACTGTGGTTTTCACAGGAAAAAGGGTGTGGTTACAGGAATGATGTTATCCATATTATCCTCTCTGATGACACAGCTGTACTTGCACTCCTCAATGACAATAACTCCATTTCTGCATACCAACACTCCATCTCCCACCTCACCAATGGTGCACTGACAAATATCTGCAACTCAACATCAGTCCAGATAAGGAACTTGTAATCACTAACACCAGAACACTGTCTGACACAACCCACAAACCCACCTGCATCAACAATGGAACAGTAGAAGTTGTGGACTGCTTTAATACCTCTCTCTGCAGTGACAGAACTGTTGATATTTTTGTTTGTATGTTTGTTAGATTCTGTGTAAGTTTTTGATGTATGTTAGTTGGTGGAAATCTACTGTATGTGTGGTGGTCAGTGGGATATTTGTATCTGTTTGATGGGATGTGGGAGACTAGTGGTGGGTTGAAGAACTACAGCTGAGCATTTCATGTTTGTGAGGCTTGCATGGTCAGTGAAAATAAATCTCCTTTCTCTTGGACAAATAAAGACTAACTGAATAAGTAACTAACCAACTCAGGACAAGAACATTAAACTCTCAGTTACAATGGGGAATAAATACTGTAATGTTTTGACGGTGACAGAATTTTCATATGAAATTGTGAGATATGGCTTTATAACTTTACAGGCTTTTCAATGACTTGCTTGGGTACATTTTATCCAAGAATAAAGGGAATCAGAGGTGACTGAAGACTGAATGTGTTATCCAAAAATGGTCTATGTGACGCAGAACGGAAACTGATTCTTTTTTTGTTTGTTCGTTTTTTACCAGTGATGGGGACTTGGACTCGAGACTTGGACTTGGACTTGACTTAAGTCGCTCATTCTAGAGACTTCAGACTTGACTTGGACTTGCCCTCAATGACTTGAGACTTGACTCGGACTTGAGCCTTGTGACTCGTGAACAATGTTCATTTCACAGAAGTGTTCATTTCATTATTTAGTTTTTTCTGATGTTTGTTATGGGAAAGCATAAGCACAATATTTCCTCTTAGATGCAATGTAACTCATGCATACAACTGCATTCTAAATTTTCTCAGGTCTAACATTACAGCTGATTTGTCAATAGCAGACTGTGTGCATAATTATGTCCACCCTCACCCTGTCAAAGGGATTTTTTTTTCCAAGATTCAAAAAGGCTTGACTTGGGGAGAAGCCTTGAGACTTGACATGGACTTGAGAGGCTCGAGACTTGACTTTAGACTTGACTTGGCATTGCGCCTCAGGACTTGGGACTTGACTTGGACTTGAGTACAAAGACTTGAGACTTGACTTGGACTTGGAAAAAATGACTTATGAACATCACTGTTTTTTACATTCTAGGGAACTCCTCAACAAACGGAACAATAGACTTTGTCCAGACTGAAACATCGTTCACCGCTACGGAGATATCTGCTGTGGTCTTGCTCTGTGTATTATTGGTACTGGGCATTCCTGCCAATGGCCTTGTCATCTATGTGACCGGCTTCAAGATGAAGACCACGGTCAACTCTGTCTGGTTTCTGAATCTGGCCCTGGCTGACTTCGTTTTCATCATCACCCTCAGTTTCATCTGCATCAATCTTTTCCTCTTTGACCTATGGCAGTTTGGGAAAGTCATGTATGTTTGGAAATTCATGTACACGGTCCATTTGTTGACTATGTTAGCAAACATCTTTCTACTGACAGCTATCAGTTTGGACCGTTGTTTGTCAATATGGCTGCCGGTTTGGGCCCGAAACAGCCGCACACCAAACAAAGCCCGGCTCATCTGTGGGATCATCTGGCTCCTGTCCGTGGTGTGCAGCATTCCCTCTGGACTCTACAGTACTGTGGTTACGGACAGTTGCGGCAAATCTGAAGATGCTCTCACAAACAAACGGCTAGCGATGTTCTATTTTGTGATCGGGTTTCTGATCCCCTTCCTGATGATTACATGCTGCTATGTGGCCATCGGTGTCCGTGCCAACCAGATCAAGAGAGAGAAGAAGATCAGGCCTTTTCTCATCATCCTAGCTGTCATCTTGAGCTTTTTCATATTTTGGCTACCCATTCACATTGTCAATTTAATTATTAAAAACCAGATATACAATTGCAGCACTGATCCAAAGCACTTCGGTGAAAATATTCTCAACATGGCAGAGCAGATTTCTCTGGTGCCTGTCATCCTGGCCCTTCTCCATAGCAGCCTGAACCCCTTTCTCTACATGCTCATGTGTGAGAAGTTTCGACAGAAGCTGAAGCAATCAGTGTTTGTGGTGCTGGAGCACGCATTTGCTGAGGAGCCAATCACGTCTCACTAGAGCAGATCCCCTGCCTCTGTAACACATGGACAAGCAAGGTGGACCTTTTAGGTCATAGGTGACCGAGTATAATGTTGTAGCTTAGGGGAGGCCAAACTTTTTTGCTTGCGGGCCTTATGCTGAAATATATAAGCTGTTCACATGCAAAATTAAGAGCACCAGTTTTCAACCAATTAAAAATGTATACTATAACTATAGCTAATATAATTAGATTAACAACAGACCACATTACCTCTTTTAAATAGTGTTGGGCCACGTGAAAGATAGCATAGGGCCACAATTGGCCCCCGGCCTTAGTTACACCAGCCCTGTTGTAGCCTGAGGTGTTCAAATCACTCCAGATGTCCAAACAATGAAATGGACCATATTTATGAAATCCTCATTTATTGAAGAGACTGTGCTTCATTACCCTGTAATAGTACTGTTTCCTTAAGGTGTTTGTGTTGCAAATGGTATGATTGTTTGTATGTTATACTGTATGTACTACAGTCTTTTTTGCTTAATGTCAAACTCAGAAATATTGCTCTGTCTAACTCTCGAGTGAGTGACTTAATTATTATTTTTATATAAGCTATGTTCATGTTTTTTCACTGATTTCAGATTAAAGGCAGACTGGCTAGTGGTGTAATGCTGTGTTTGGCTTTTTCACTGTCTGCAAAAAGCAGTTTAAAAAACTGAGTGGAGAGTGGAGAAATAGGAGAGTGTGAGAGAAAAAGATCAGGGGTGGAGCTGGTTAACTATTTTCAAACAGTTGTGAAGGCCCTAGATTGGAGGAATAGCGCCATCTACAGGTTTGGTGTACATGTATTGAAAGTTTCTGTCACTACTGTATTGAGGAGAGCCATGTAGCCTATAGGAACACACAACAAAACCTTCCAAACATTTTCCACAATATTACTGGCACTGCTAGAAGAGGGATTTCTTTTATTTTCACATGGTCTCCTAGTCCTACATATGAATCGCCTATCCTCGAGAGCTGGGGTGGTCAAGGGCCCCAAGCTCCTGTTTGCCTTTATTTATATTTGCCCCCAATGCCTTGAAAGGGCCTGCACCTGTAAGTAATTTGTGGACCGCTAAATACAAAACTTTTACCTTGCGGTGCTAGACAGCACAAGCAGCACCCATGAGTGTGACAACACTTCATCATGTCAGGATATAAAAATGTATTTATTTTAGCTATTTTGAAAGTGAAATATACTGTAAATCCCTCATAAAGATCAATTTTGAACAAAAAAGAGTACAGGCTGTATTCATAACTCCAAATGTAGATTTAATTTAGCCCAACATGTAAAATGGGGAAACTTCTATGTCACATACATTCACAAAAAGACATCAACAAGCATTAGGGTCGATCACACAGAAAAATGGGAGTGATTTTGAACACTTGCTGTTTGTCCAGGCACCTGTAAAGAAATACAACATTGCATTATGGGTCACAAAATATGAACACATAAGAGGACTCTAAGAGCTTGTTATTATTATTATTATTATGAATAATAATAATAATAATAATAATAATAATAATAATAATAATAATAATAATAATAATGATAATAATAGGTAGACATACTTTCGGAATGCATCTGAATGCACTGGTGAGTGGATGTAGGGTTCTTTGAGGCAAAGTTTTCATAATAAAAGCCTGCTCTGTCCATCCACATCCAAGAATCCTGTGAAATACAGAATACATGAGACAGGGCTAATTAACTTGATATAGACTGCTAACTTGTTAGACTGGTGATGTCCATGTCTTTTCCTACAGGAATAGTTTGTTTCCAAACTCCATTTTGATTAAATTTCAGAAATAATATTATGACTATTTTTTTTTTTTTTGATATATCACTGGATCTACATTTGCTTTAACATGATTTATTATTACATGACAAAATCAACAGAATTAAAATTTGGTCAATAATGCTGAAATAAATAATAATTAAAAAAAGCGTGTCGGAATCAAGGTCTTCTACCTTCAACCAAGAACACTTTTGCTCTCACATGGATATACAGTACTGTAAGTTTGTACAAGTAACATAAAACAAAACAACACAACATAACAAAATTAACAAATGTAAGAGGACCTCACCTGGAAGTAGAAACCTCCAATCCAAGCAGACGGCTGGCCAGCCACTTTAGCCAGAGACTGCAGGAAACTGTAGTCCTGAGGGTTCTGGACCGATGCTAGAGCCCCCTGTTGGTTGGCACAATGTTTCTGTAGAGTAGAGTAAGCACAGTAGACCAGTGAGCTTCAGGATTTTATTTTTTTATTTTGAAGATATTTTTTAGGGCATTCTTGCCTTTGCTGGATAAGACAGTGCAGAGAGTGAAAGGAAACAAGTGAGCGAGACGAGATGGATTGGGAAATGACCTCGAGTCAGACTCAAACCCGGGTCCCCGCATCTATTGTACGATGCGCCAGCCCACTGAGCCACAGCTTCAGTCATTTTCTTTCAGTACTTTTCTCCATTGCAAATTTCATCATAATTCGCACGATTTTAACATTTCAAACTTGTTAGCCTACAGCTGGAGGAAAAACTATTGTTATATAGGAAGGGTAGCCGTGGAGTTGGTGAAGGATGACAAGAGTAGCCCTACCTCAGCAGTAATCCAGGGCATTAGGGAGTTCACAAATAGGTAACAGCGTGAGCCAGAAGCGAACCAGCCAGACGGGCAGTTAACACCACGGTCCTCTTCAGGGAGACAAAACAAAACAAAACAAAACAAGGAAATTAGTAAAAATAAATACTTATGCATTTTTTCAACCTCAGTATGGCCACCATGCCTGTTTGCACTTCATGTAATTTGCCTGCAATAAGGAACCAATTCAAAATGAAAAGCAGTCTTTTACCCCTGATGTAATTGAGATGCGCTTAACACTCCAAAACTAAAATCATTAAACAATCAACGGAGGCATTACATTGCTGTGAAAGCCAAGCTGTGTGTATATGTATACTCCCATATTAGTACTGGCAAAATGAACACTTAAACTCAAGTGATTAATCCAGACAAATCATTTAAGATTAATCCTTATTGAAAATCTGGGCATGCATTAAGCTCAATTTCAGCTCGAAAATGGCTATGAAGTCAGAGTGGACAAACACTGACTCACTCTTCAATGTTCAACAACAGAAGAGAAGTAAACAAGAAAACTAACATTGCCCAAAACTTTCCTTCCAAGTCAGCTGAGACACACACACACACACACACACACACACACACACACACACACACACTTACCTGGGACAGATTCCTCAGCTAAAATAAAATAAGACACAGGACATAACTTACATACAGCATATTAATATGAACGGTGATGCATCAATACAGTATATCAAGTTATCTAAGGCACCTCCATTTTCTAGTTTTGTTTGTCTGTTTTGCATTGGAACCAAATAAATACTTAATATTTGCATCACAGTTTTAGATATAAATACAGTAAATACATCTTCTCCTAAAGGTATTTATTAAATTAATTTAATAAAATTAGTTAAATATACTGTACATACTGTTGTCAACGACTGTTTCCACAGGAACAGCCTGAATGTCTTCTTCCCCTGGAACATGAAATGGAAACAATGCGTTATTATTATTATTATTATTATTATTATTATTATTAATACTAATAATAATAATAAAAGTATATTAAGTTTTCTTTTTTTAAGTTTTCTTTTTGTCTATTTCTCTTTATATTGTTCTTTTTCTTGTGTTTGCTTTTATTTAATTTACTTCGGTCAACTGCTGAGGTGTATAAAGGACTTTATAAACTGACATTGACATTATTAGCCTATTCTTTAAAGCTCTTTGCGTATAAAATGAAGATATTCAAATTAAATATTACTTACTTGTTGCTGCCCATGACAGAGAAATCAGACAGAGAGTCACAGAAAACGTGAGTATCCTCATGGTGAATGATGGCTTTCTGTATAGAATTTAAAGAATAAGAATTGGTTGTATAATAAGACACGTAATAATTAAGAATAGTTTTGGAATGACAAATGGTATTATGTAAAGAAATGAAATGTCTCCATTTAAATATAGTTAAAACAAACAAACAAACAAACAAACAAACAAACAAACAAACAATCAAACAAAGTATAAGTAAATAAAGTTAACAAAAAAAGTAAACAAAGTTGAAAGCCTCACGTCTTGTGATATTTCTCAGGAGAAATGTGTGGATGAAAGAGAGATTGGGCCACCTGTCTTATATACATGTACAGTATCAACCTCCACACCAGAGCGCTCTGCTCCACACTATCTCTGCACTCAGTGAACCAGGAAATGGAACACTCCGACATGAAGGCTATTTGTTCTAGAGTAATGGTCAACACTTGTAATTAATTAAAATTTACATCATGTCATTAATCGTTACATAATCATTATGGAACCATGAGGTCAACACTGCTGCAGAAAGGTGGCACGTGTATGTGCTGTATGTTGTTCCGTGTTCCTTACTGGAAGTTACACACAGTCCTGTCATTTATTTAACACATCAATAGATTTCTTTAAATCTTAGTTGAACTTTGCACCCATCATATCTTGCACTATGACCTGTTGAATGAATTTTTTTACATGAACTGATACTTTCAGGTACTGAGGCAGGCAATAGTAGACTCTTTGTAATTGCTTACATCTATCCACTATTTAGGCAACTAAAGCAGAACTAGTGAAGTGAACAAGGGAGTCTAACATTTTGTTTTTTTAGGCAGCCTTACAGTATCATAGCTTGACTGTGAAAGCCAAGTTTAACTTTTTCAATGGCTAGTTTGGATTCTTACTAAGGGCAACACAATGATTTAGCTGTGCTTTGGTAAATGGACTGCATAAAGGGCTTTCACTCATAGGAGCACTCAAAATGCTTTACAATGTATGTCTCACATTCACCCATTCACACACAATAATACACCTGCAATGAAGTCTGCCATGCAAGGCACCGACCTACAGTTCTCACTGAGAACAGGTTTAGCATCTTGCTAAAGGTTACTTCAATGGGGTCCAACACAGCCTGGCTTGAACCTGCAACCCACCAGGTCCCAAATAGCACCTCTATCCCTGCCATAACCATCCTTAGCCTCAGTATATACTGCAACAATGGCTGTGACACTGTCTCAAATTGCATACTTCTATCAGTGCACTTCCATTTAGGGCACTGAGCATTTGCTATCATAGTTTTGATGTTCGGTGCTGTCCCAAATTTATCACTGCTTTATAACAGTATGCGGTGGTCACGGACGAAACCTTGCAAGGTAGAAACCTTGCAGGGCAGAAACACGTCCCATAGGCTCAATACAACGGTCAGTAGTCTGGCAGTGGATGAAAAATTGTCCATGGTTATGACTTATCAACATAGTAGCATGAATACAGAATTTATTTTGACAATTATGGCATTCAAGCATATTTTGTTGTGTGAAATTGGTGTTGGGCAATACAGAGCTGTCGCCCAAATGTAAGAGTCGATAAAGTCAGTCGTGGGGGGTAACACTTTCTATGAACCCAGTATTCGTAGAGCATTATAAATGTATTCATAAAGGGTTGTAACACATTCATAAAGTCTTATAACTAATGACATTAATGTTCAATAATATTTATGCATTCTTATACACTGGTCTATACTCATAAAGCATTATAATGCTGTTTTATAAGCCTTTAAAACTTTAAGTCACAAAGCTTTATAATGCTTCAATTTGTTATTTGTCTTTTTATATGCCTAATTTCTCATGCCGCATAGTGATAAGTTACAAGTGCTCACTCCACACCGTAAGTATGTAACCAAAGAGGGCGACTGTTGATCTGGGGAGTTAACTGTGACCACCCAACACACCAGAGCAGGACAACTGAATTATGAAAATATAAATATTTTATTAAATAGAAAGTCCATTTCTGCTGTTGTTAAAAAGTTAGTCCATGCACAAAGGGCATAGCCCGCGATCCAGTCAAGACCCAGGTTCGAGTCCGGCCCGAAATCATTTCCCGATCCGTCCCCATCCTCTCATTTCCTGTCACTCTCTTGCTGTCAAATTAAAAGCTAAAACGCCAACAAAATATCTTATAAATTGTGTGAAAATTATTCTTTAAATAAGCTTGTCTGTTTTTGCTCCATACTACCCTGAACTCACTGCACCTTTAACCTGATTGTTTTAATTAACACCCAACATATTCAGCAAACGGCTAATAAAAGGCTACAGAATGAAAAAAAAGTTGATAAGAAATCTGACCGGTCAACAGCTGACCTGATTATGATCTGCAGTAGTACGTAAGTGTAGGCTAATTAACATCTGCCAAGCACTGATAAAGTCTGTAATCATTACAGAAAAGGCAATCTCACCAATAACAAGTGATTGATAAAGGCTCCCCCGACCACATACAGTATACTTTAAGGTGAAGGCCAGTGGGACTAAGTGCGCTGGTCTCAATTACTGGTAAAGTTAGTCAGCAATTCTGTAAAGGGGGCGTCATGTCTCAGGCTATAACCCTGCATTTTATTATCCTAGGTTCTCGCATGCCCCGAGGAAATGACGCGTACAACGCCCCTTTCCTTCGTCAACTCGTCTTGTTTCCTCGTACAGCTCAGACTAGACTGAGCAACACCTCCGATGACGAATCCAAGACGGCTGCGGCCTGTGTCACTTGCTGTTTTCATTGTGTTTGGACTGTTTTAGTGGTTTAAATAACCACTCATCACTCAATCACTCATATTAACACTGCATCCATGTGACTACCTATGGATGTGGGAGTCAGTGTTGTAGTGAGGCCAATGTTGAACACAGACTCGTATCAAACAGGTGTCCTAAATGTAGCCTAGGGTTGCTAACAGAAAACAAACAATGATGTGAACATTGACGTGAACAGTGTTTTCACTTCTCCATGGGCTTTTCCACTTCGGATGAGTTTGCATAATAAAACGCTTGAAGTGGAAAGTCACGTGACAATTTGAGCTCCGAGACGACTTGACAAGGATAATCAAACGCACCATACGTCACAGCTGAAGTTATTTGATCCTTCTGATTCTTCCCCATTTAGGCTATCTCTCCCGCTTGTTTCCTGTCTGTGTCTATATACGGCCCTATCGGATTAGAGGGAAAAAATATCGGTAACACTTTCTATGAACTCATACAGCATTATAAATGCATTCATAAAGGCTTGTAATGCATTCATAAAGGCTTATAACTACTGACATTAGAATTCATGGCTGATTATATTTTCTCATGACTGTACTCATAAGGAATTATAATGTTATCACATAAGCCTTTATAACTTGAAGTGTCGCAAAGCATTATAACCTTGTTTGGCCTTTTGATACTAGGGAAACTGATATGGTGCCTTATTCATTTTCATGAGTATTTATATGCTCATCTTAATATACTTGTCACAGGGGTGATTTGTGTGAGTTGTGTGCGTCTGTCTGTAGAGGGAGCTTACCTGTCTTTAGACAGTCACATGGTACACAGGGCACACTCTCCACACAGGTGGGGTCAATTAGAGTTAATTAGGCAGACAGCATTTTAATGGGGAGCTCATTGTGTTAGAGAGAGAGAACAGTGCATGAGTGTGTATGTGTGAGCATGGGTCTAAGAGGGAACTGTGAGCAGAAGTCTTTGGATGTGAACATGGGGGTAGAAAGCAACCTTGAGTGGTAGACCTTGGAGAAACAGATGGAGTTCCTGACGGAGAAGGCGAGAGGGAACAAGCCTATGGCAATCACTACTGAAGTCATCTTCCAGCCGTCCAACGCCGTTGAAGGAACACTGTTACGGGCGTAACCCGCTGCCTACAGATTCATCCGGGGGTGCGACGCCAGTCGTCCTCCACAAAGCTAAGTGGCTCTTAGCCTGCTTGTTGCTGATTGATAGACACACGTCCTTCGATATCTAAGAGTCCAGTGGCCTCATATGTTGTGTGTGTGCGTGCTTTGCTGTGGCTACAAAGACTACATGCTGGCCTTCCACTGAATATGTTTGCTGTGTTCTACTGTTTGTGGTGACACTTATGCTGACCTGGCCACTGGAAGCTGTTATATACTTGGGACTACTTTTGCCATTTCATTGACAGTGTGGCATGTGCTGGCATTAGTCCTTTCCCTCTCTCTCTCTCTCCCTTTACCAGTGGGACTCGGACCCTGGGCTGAAGCAAGGAGTGGGCCGCGGGTCTGGCGGCCTCATCATTGACACTCCCCCATTCACCTACTGTTCAGCGTGTGTGCACTCAGCGAGCCTCCAACTGCCTCTCTCCACTCCCCTCCCCCAGTGACTGTGTATGCTGCTTAGACTTGTAGTCAAGACCGCTTAAACCAAGACCAAGACAATACCAAGACCAGAGGCTAACGAGACCGAGACAAGACCAAGACCAGAGCCTAACGAGACCGAGACGAGACCGAGACCAAGATAAATCGAGGCCGAGACCAAGACCGAGACCGGAAATAAAAAGCAGATGTTAGAAGTTAACTTGATTTGAAAAACAACATTAGTTAATATTCAACCCATATTAGAAAGTACTATTTCAACTGCCGGCAAAAATGTGGATAGGGATAGCAACCATGTGGGCAGAAACTAGAAAATAGAGAATGGCAATGTCAACTCCATTACATTCAATTCTACTCTACGTTGGCCTTGCTTCCACTGGTCTCATCACACTACCATTTCATTTGGTGGTGGGCATAGATTAATTTCTTTAACTACATTAATTTCACTGTAAATTTGGAATTAATCTACATTAATCTAGATTAAAATGGCTCATTTGAATTCAGATGAAGGCATTCATAATAGCATGTGCTCGGCTACTGAAATAACTTTAAGAGCGGGTTTCTCAAGCCAGGTGGCACATTAGAAATGTTTTAATGTTTTGTGTGTGTGTGTGTGTGTGTGTGTGTGTGTGTGTGTGTGTGTGTGTGTGTGTGTGTGTGTGTGTGTGTGTGTGTGCAATTTAGATAGCTAGCTCCTTTCAACTTTTAAAGTATTTAGGCTAAACATGCTGCTATAATCAGATGAATGTGGCACAATATAGGCCTACCTACTTGATTAATTGTTTAATTGAATATAAATTTAACATGGCCTGAGTTAATTTTGAGGACATACAATACAAGGATAAGCTAGCCTACTTTATGAGGTGACAATGGGGCTGGTGTTCACTCCGTTTTGGGCAGGCTGCACTTTTACTGCTAGACGATTCTCATCACTACATGCGGTGACTGAGTTGTTGTTGGTAGGCCTAATGCAAAACCCGGAGCGGATTATCAGCGGTAAACATTCGCTATTCCATCAAGTTGAACGGATTCTTTCGGGATGCAAGAGACAACTTTGAGAACACATTAACTGCGTTCATTTATCGCCCGATAACAGTCTGAGCCACCACTAATCATAATCTATTTATTCACTTTCATAATATGCTCCCATAAACTTTCAGTTTTTATCAGGCAAGTGGAAATAAGACTACAATGCATTGCACATTTTACTATAGGGTGAGATGCATTTTTATTTCCATTCGTCCCGCGAGAGGTCTTAATGATAAGGTGATTTGATGATGAGTGAGAGTTCTAAATATTCCACTGTTTCACTTGTGCTGTTTGTCCTATACATTTTACGATCAAGAAAGAGTCCATATCACTCACAGGAGACTTGACATTCACAAGAGTCCATGAACCACTAAATATGGGAGTTTTTGGGATGTCTGTGCCTCGTTAGCCTATACTAAATTTATCAAAATGAAACATTAAATATTTAATTCTCATAAAAAACATTAGAGATCAGATCACGTTAACGAGAATGACATCTCGCTCAGCCATAACATATGCCTACACATATGTGTAGCCATGTATACACAAACATTCCATTATTAAATAGCCTTAGCGAATGGAAAGTAAACTTTTAGGAGAGTCATTTAGAGCTAGGCCTACATCTAACTGAATGTGCTTGGCTGTCTCTGTCACTGAGAGAGACCGGCCCATAAATGCATTTGAGAGCCTTGCTCTGCTTCAGCAAGGGGCGTCTTTTGCGCGCCCTTACTTTCGTTTTGATGCGTCTCAGTGTTTAGGCTAAATAGCCTAATTTAAATCGGCAACTCAGTCTCGTTAAATATATTTATTGCATTTATATATTTATTGCATTTATTTATCTTGTCTTGGTCTTGGTCTTGCAAGACACCAAGACAAGACCAAGGGATCCGAGACCAAGACAAGACCAAGACAATAGACGGTCAAGGCCGAGACGAGACCGAGACCACGTAAAATTGGTCTCGAGACCAGGTCTCGAGACCAAGACCGGTCTCGAGACATACAACTCTAGTATAACGCTGTAACGCACTGAGCTGCGCTGCCCCATCTGAGCTTTTTAAAGAATAAATCACTTGGCTCTCTCCTTTATAGATTCTGTTCTGTCAGTATCAGTGCTGGGAAGTTTGTGGACTCAAGACCACGGATGTTCCCAACATGCTGCATGTAGACACCAAACTTATATTAGATACAGTAGCTCAAGGCAGACTGCTTCAGCCTAAGTCAAGAACATTTAGAATTTAAATAATACACAAAAATACACAAATCTTACAAACATCTTGTCACATAAACATGGGCTCATGAGCTTTTATTCACATGAACATGGCAACAAGCATTTAAAATCCGAGGGTTGAGAGCCAAATGGTTTAGAGTTAAAGACTCCCTATAGGCTATCTTTAGCGATCTAAAAATATTTTTAAAACTTTGAAAATGAAAACTGCTTTAGTTATTCATTCTGTTTTGTAACTGTAGCTGTTAGATTTATATCCCTTTTAGTTTTAACCATGCACTCTTCACCATCACTTGTAGGTGAATGACAATTATAACCATCAATATTCAATTCATATTTTTGTGGGTAGTTTATGAGCAGATTCGTGAAAAGGCTACTTCAATCATGAAGGGAATCCCATTGATTTTCTTCACACTACTTCATACTTACTGACCCACACATTTTGCCTTGAAACGTTGTTTATATTGAAGTTTATTTTAAATACAATTGATTGATTGTGAAGCATTGGTGAATAACTGTCAAGTTTTAAACACATGCTTTTATTCTTCTCATAAAATACTGTATCTGTGAAGGTCCTTATTCCTCTAGGGCCATTATAGTAATAAGTGTTCAGTTGAGAGCAGCTGGACTTCTGAGCTTGGCGGCGTTTCACCTCTCATCCACACTCCCATCATCAGTAGTATGGACTGAAGCCTAGTTGTGCACATAGAGGTGAAATGTCTTTTCAGCTAACTCCAGTTGTCTAAGCTACTTAAAACGTACTGTATGTTTTCTCAAAAATTTTACATAATCAGCAGATCAGAGGTCTTTTGACAGTTTGTTTTAGAGGAAAGATACCGCACACTCTTGTCCAATGCTGAATTTATTAAACAAACAACGTTTCGGCCTGTGTGGCCTTCTCAAGTTTATGGGGTGGCAGATAGCAGTTTGTGCAACTTCATCCACAAAATATGGTTCAATGGCAAAGATTATTACACAACCTATTATATAACCACATACCACCAGACATTTACAGTAATTTGAATGAACTTCCTTGTCTCAGATATACAGTAGGCCTATACAGTGTAGTGTTCGGAAGGTTATCTTCAGATGATTGTGTCACTGTTTTATGGGATTTATTGCTATGCTACTGGGAGTTTCTCTTGCCGGAACATGAAGCGGGAGAATATAAAAGCACCAGCATTATGCTCTACTCATCACTTCACCACCTGGGTCTTCAGACTTCCCTAAAACAACATCTCAAGGTATGTTTAGTTTACTATACAGTACATTTGAAACACTAGACCTGATGTTTTTACTGTATGTATAAGAATGATCTCTTCCCTCCCTCTTGCAGAAAGAGTATTTAAAGTCCTCATGATGAAGGCTCTCACAGTTTCTGCTGTTCTCTGTCTCGTCTTTGCGTACACAGCATCAGCTGCAGGTACAGTAAGACGTGCCAATACTAACCTACATCAGAGTTCCCAAAAGGGATGCATAACAGTAAGATCACTGGAAGTAGACTTTACCAATTTATCTGTCTTATGTATTTCCAGTGATTGCTGGCCAAGGAACACCCAAAGAGACTCAGCATGTTCCAGGTTTGTGCCAAACATAATGCCAGATAGATTCTATTATATTATATTAAGAATCATATCCAGCCTTTTGTGTCTAAAAGCTCGACCCATTTGCACAGGAAATAATAACTATTTCTATCTTACAGAAGCAGCACAGGATGTCCAGGGCTTTGAAGCTGTTGTCCCATCAGGTACAGTACTGTAGACTACTGGAGAATGCTGTTGAAGGTTCAGCAGCAATTATGCCTGTTGTCATTAATAGCTTTACCTCAAATGTTTTAAATTGCCACGTCATGGCAGCCTATTCTCCCTGGTGCACTCCAAAAAGTGCTTGGTTCCATGCGTATCAGCCCTGCACACCGGCCTACATGCACAGCATATTTCTTGATTTGTTGATAATCAAGTTGACCCCTCTATAACTTTTTCAATTATATTTATTATCAGAGATGGCCGAAGAGCCAGTAAAAGATGATGAGACTGCTGCAGGTAAAATCAATCTCTTGTATAATACCAATTAAGACTCATTAAACAATTACAAAATGTAAAATAACTTCAAAGATGTAAAATAAATGAATAAATAAAGGCGAATTGATAATATTGAATGTGTAGACTATTTTTTTTAAGGTCTTCCTAACAAAATTCCCCAATTTTCCTCACTGTCCAGATGCAAGAATCTACTGTCCTTCAGGATGGTTTGACCGTGGGGATCGCTGTTACCTGTTTGTCAGCACACCCATGACCTGGATGAATGCAGAGGTACAGTACAGTACAGTCGTTAGTTTTCTTACCAAACTCATCATTAAACACACAGTAGTCTCATTAGTAGATAAAACAAATACATATGTGTGTGTGTGTGTGTGTGTGTGTGTGTGTGTGTGTGTGTGTGTGTGTGTGTGTGTGTGTGTGTGTGTGGATTTACATCTTACTGTAAGAAGAGTGAGTGATTGACTGTTGTTTGCATTTGTCATGGTGAGCAGAAACACTGTGTGAACCAAGGGGGAGCCCTGGCCTCTGTGCGCAGCCGGGACGAGAACAACTTCCTCCAGAGTCTGGCTCAGGTGGGACAGAAGCAGACAGCCTGGCTGGGTGGATTTTATTTCCAGGTGAGTATTTCAGTTCATTTCAGATAATGTTTGATTTGTCATCTCATTAAATGGTGTTCAAAACGTTTGTGATTCATAAACAGAAACTCAGATATCATTATCATTGTACATAAACTAAGATGTCAGTGATTATATAGGAAACAATAACCAACACCTAAAATCTCAAACTAACTTGGCAGGGTGAATGGATGTGGATCGACAGAACAGGATATTACTACACCAACTTTGAGCAACCAGCCAGTACCACACAATCTCCATGCTCATACATGAAATCCACTGGTAAGCTAGAAAGGCCTTAGCTTCATCATTTCTAAAGTTGTTGTAAATAGGTAATAAAACATTAATTCACTTTTTATTTCATGTGTTCATTCCTCACAGGTGGTTGGTCCAATACTAACTGTGGAAGTTCCCACCCATTTTTCTGCACTCTTACTCAAAATTGCTAATTGAATAAGCCTTGTTTCAATAAATATGTTTTGTCCATAAACTATACCTCATGTATTATGTTCAAATTTATTAATTCACTCGTTCGTTTGTTCATTCATTCATTCATTCATTCATTCATTCATTCATTCATTCCATTCCGGGTATGTGATCTTAATCAACTCTTTTGCATCAGCCTATGCTCCAAACAATTTTTAAACACCCATAAATGCTTTGGTTGACACAAGAAGAACTTCCTGCCCTCATTGAGTCCTTGAAAAAAAAGTAGTGCTGGCAAAATTAACTGATTAATCACGTGATTAATCCAAAAAAAATTAACTCGGATTAAAAAAAATAACTCAGATTAATCCTGATGGATATGGTTCCACTTTCATGGCATGTATTATGTTCAATTTCAGATAGAAAAAGGCTTGGCTATCAAGTCAAACTATACAAAGATCATGGCCTAGCTCCTGACTGTCCCACAACATGTTTGGGGAACCCTTGTGAATGTGAGGTGTGAATTGCCCCATTTGAGACAACTATTTAGTACCCAGGCCTTTACAGGGGAAAATAAGGATCCAACATACCCTAACATCCAAATTCTTTCTGGAGTAAATGAGTTGCGATTAAAAGTGATTAATCACGATTAATCATTGAAAAACTTTGTGATTAATCAGATTATTTTTTTTAATCGTTTGACAGCACTAAAAAAAAGGTATTTCATAAAAGGTCTAAGTAAGGGCTACTCAATCAGTTGAGAGCAGCTGGACTTCTGAGCTTGGCGGCGTTTCACCTCTCATCCACACTCCCATCATCAGTAGTATGGACTGAAGCCTAGTTGTGCACATAGAGGTGAAATGTCTTTCAGCTAACTCCAGTTGTCTAAGCTACTTAAAACGTACTGCATGTTTTCTCAAAAAAATTACATAATCAGCAGATCAGGGGTCTTTTGGCAGGCTAGCAGTTTGTTTTAGAGGGAAGATACCGCACACTCTTGTCCAGTGTTGAATTTTTAAACAAACAACATTTGTCACGGCCGTAGGCCAAAATAGTCAAGTCATGTCAAGTCAAGTCAAGTCACTTTTATTTATATAGCACATTTCATACAACATTGATCCAAAGTGCTTTAAAAATAACAATAATAATAATACAATAATAATAATAAACAATAAACAAATAATAATAATAATAATAATAATATGCAAATGACCAAATAAAACAAACAAACAAACAAAAATAATAACAAAATAAAAGAGGAAAAGGGTTTAGGGAGAATTAAAGGCTAGGGAAAAAAGATGTGTTTTTAACTTAGACTTAAAAAGATCAATGGTATGAATGGACCTAATGTGGGAGGGGAGACTATTCCAGAGCTGGGGAGCAGAAACAGAGAAGGCTCTGTCACCTCTGGTTCTAAGGTGAGAGGAGGGAACAGAAAGAAGAAGTTTAGAGGAAGATCTGAGTGGCCTAGAAGTACAGTAAGGACTTAGTAAATTGCAGATGTATTCTGGTGCTAATTCATGTAAGGCCTTAAAAACATAAAGTAACAATTTAAACTCAATTCTATATTTCACTGGCAACCAGTGCAGTTCACAGAGCACAGGAGTGATGTGATCACGCTTCTTAGTTCCAGTAAGCAATCTAGCAGCAGCATTTTGAACCATTTGTAATCTAGCAATAGAAGAGTTGGGAAGGCCAAAATAAAGTGCATTACAATAGTCTAATCTTGAAGTGATGAATGAATGAATTAGAGTTTCCATGTCTTTAGCAGAGAGGAAAGATTTTAACTTTGCAATAGTTCTCAATTGGAAAAAACTGGCCTTCACCACACTGCTTATTACTGAATGTGAGTGAAGAATCCAGGCAGACTCCAAGGTTTTTGACTACACTACTGAAATTTCTAATATAAAAATAAAAATAGCCTACTAAAGGACCCCAAAGCAGACACAGAGATGATATGAATGCAAAATATTAATTATTTATTTTCACAATAAGGTAGCTCGGCTGAGCGCAGCAATCAGAAGGTGGCAGGCACAGATCAATCACTCACAGTCCCAACAGTCCTATGGGCAATCCTTGGATCCGAGAAGTCCTCTATGAACAATCCATGAACGTTAGTCCATTAACGACGAGAGCGGGAGAGAGAGGCAGTCAGCAGTAGACAGGAGCGCAGATAGGGGCACAGACAGGCGAAGGGCAAGGGCACAGAGTAGCCCCCAGCTGCGGACTTGCAGCCTCAATGTGGGCTGGGCTCAATGTTGAGCACAACCCTAATTGCTAATTGGAGTAGGAGTCAGCTGATTGCGGTTTAAATGCTGCCGTCAATCAGCGGAATCTGATTAGCTGAGTAATAACAGCTGATCATAGCCGTGGACCTGAAAGGGGGCGTGGCAAACTCGCTGCAGGTAGGTAGGTAGGTAGGTAGGTAGTTTTATTTATATAGCGCATTTTTACTATACAGTGTGCAACACAAAGCGCTTAAAGAAAAAAAAAAAAACACATAACAGAACTTAATGACAGTAAAGAAAAATCGTAGCAGTCCACGGGCATGTTGGTAACTCACTCCTGACATGTAGCGCGGCGCCAGCCTGATATCGGAGGCAGGGCCGCCTGCGAAACTCGGGGAAAGTGTGCACAGTCCGGATTGAAGTCGTTGGAATTTCCACCGCTGGCTGCGCAGAGCGCACTGCTGGACTGGAGTTGTAGCTAGAAGTCTAGATGTTGTAGATCAGCTCGAAGGAGGCAGCTCTCATGGCAACTTGTCCTGCTGCGCAGGGGAGCACAGAATCCCAGCTCAAGGTGTGACAGAGCTGGGCTGAACTGTGACAGTTTCTGCCTGTGTGGCCTTTCTCAGGTTTATGGGGTGGCAGATAGCAGTTTGTGCAACTTCATCCACAAAATATGGTTCAATGGCAAAGATTATTACACAACCTATTATATAACCACATACCACCAGACATTTACAGTAATTTGAATGAACTTCCTTGTCTCAGATATACAGTAGGCTTATACAGTGTAGTGTTCGGAAGGTTATCTTCAGATGATTGTGTCACTGTTTTATGGGATTTATTGCTATGCTACTGGGAGTTTCTCTTGCCGGAACATGAAGCGGGAGAATATAAAAGCACCAGCATTCTGCTCTACTCATCACTTCACCACCTGGGTCTTCAGACTTCCTAAAACAACATCTCAAGGTATGATTAGTTTACTATACAGTACATTTGAAACACTAGACCTGATGTTTTTACTGTATGCATAAGAATGATCTCTTCCCTCCCTCTTGCAGAAAGAGTATTTAAAGTCCTCATGATGAAGGCTCTCACAGTTTCTGCTGTTCTCTGTCTCTGTCTTTGCGTACACAGCATCAGCTGCAGGTACAGTAAGACGTGCCAATACTAACCTTCGTCAGAGTTCCCAAAAGGGATGCATAACAGTAAGATCACTGGAAGTAGACTTTACCAATTTATCTGTCTTATGTATTTCCAGTGATTGCTGGCCAAGGAACACCCAAAGAGACTCAGCATGTTCCAGGTTAGTGCCAAACGTAATGCCAGATAGATTCTATTCTATTATATTAAGAATCATATCCAGCCTTTTGTGTCTAAAAGCTCAACTCATTTGCACAGGAAATGATAACTACTTCTATCTTACAGAAGCAGCACAGGATGTCCGGGGCTTTGAAGCTGTTGTCCCATCAGGTACGGTAGGCTACTGGAGAATGCTGTTGAAGGTTCAGCAGCAATTATGCCTGTTGTCATTAATAGCTTTACCTCAAATGTTTTAAATTGCCACGTCATGGCAGCCTATTCTCCCTGGTGCTTTTAAGTCGAAAAAGTGCTTGGTTCCATGTGTAACAGGAGCCTAGACTCTAGACGTGCCTCTAGTGGTAGCAAATGATATAGTCTGACGTGTCAGGCTAGTGTAACAGGGTGAAGTTACAAGAGTGGGGTTTAAAGGGGATTTCCGACTACGCCACCCTGGGAAGCTGGTCCCATCCAACACCCAGGGAACTATGACACCACTAGATACACTTTAGACATTGAGTACTGACACAGGTTCTTAATGACAGGGCTGAGACGTGAATTCTAGTCAGGATGACCA
Source organism: Sardinella longiceps (assembly GCA_027497455.2). Lineage (NCBI taxonomy): Eukaryota > Metazoa > Chordata > Actinopteri > Clupeiformes > Clupeidae > Sardinella > Sardinella longiceps. The sequence goes on along the minus strand of JAODXP020000033.1, from coordinate 16,251,047 downwards.
GTTTATTAAATATGTATATTAAAAAGGAAAGGGAAATGGGAGTGTCTGCAGGGTGTGAGGGGGCACACACACACACACACACACACACACACACACACACACACACACACACACACACACACACACACACACACACACACACACACACACACACACACACACACACACACACACACACACACACACACACACACACACACACACACACACACACACACACACACACACACACACACACACACACACACACACACACACACACACACACACACACACACACACACACACACACACACACACACACACACACACACACACACACACACACACACACACACACACACACACACACACACACACACACACACACACACGTTATGGCAAGCAGTGACTTAAACAGCAATGCACAGCAATGCACAGCAATCTGAGTGGCACACTGGAATTTGCAGTTCCACCACATAACACTAGGTGGCTAGCCACCGCCCAAGTAGCTGCCCTCCACCTGCCAGACAAAACACAAATATAAAGGATTGGACACTAACAATTTAAAGAAAAAATACAAGTAACAAACAGAGCAAGCATCAGGTATGCAGCTGCCACATGCAAGCCAGTTGCTCACAAATAGAAAGCAAAGACAAACAAAAAGGATACTACAGTACAAACAAAAGATGCCAAAACCAAACAAAAAGACAAGACAAGACAGCAGCACGACCTAGATGGAGAATGGCACCAATAGACCGGTCATGCTACCTGGAACACAAAAGCCCACACATTAAAACGGCCTTCCATACAAATACATTTCCTTTTTTTATGTAGTTATAGCTGAGTCGAGGAGTCCCTCTTACCAGTGTACAACAAAGTCAAGACTCCATGTAACATGGAGACTAAGAAAAGCTAAGAGGACATACCTGAAGAAGGCGAAGTGTGCATGTACAGCCATAGCTGTACCAAGACAGAGGTACAGACCTTTGTGGGGCTACAACAAGAAAACACATCATTTAACACAGTGAACTTAAAAACACAAAAACAAACATTCTGAAGAGCAGCATACCGGGTGGTGGACTCCCAGCCACGCACAACCATCCGAGGCAGAACCAGCAGGGCCTACCATGCTGCTAACTAGGCCCTTTAAATACTGGTGGCTAGATTGCCAAATGGAATTACTTGCCCCGCCCCCTCGTTAACAGGGTTGTGAGAGAGGAACTTGCAGACTTGCAAGCAGGCAGAGTCAGCCTGCTACACATGCGTTTCAGCCCTGCACTTGGGACCGTGGGAGAATACCGGCCTACATTCACAGCATATTTCTTGATTTGTTGATAATCAAGTTGACCCCTCTATAACTTTTTCAATTATATTCATTATCAGAGGTAACCGAAGAACCAGTAAAAGATGATGAGACTGCTGCAGGTAAAATCAATTTCTTGTATAATACCAATTAAGACTCATTAAACAATTTAAAAATTTAAAATAACTTCAAAAATGTAAAATAAATAAATAAATAAAGGCGGATTGATAACATTGAATCTGTAGACTATTTTTTAAAGGTCTTGCTAACAAAATACCCCAATTTTCCTCACTGTCCAGATGCAAGAATCTACTGTCCTTCAGGATGGTTCAACCGTGGGGATCGCTGCTACCTGTTTGTCAGCACACACATGACCTGGATGAATGCAGAGGTACAGTAAAGTTACAGTCGTTAGTTTTCCTACCAAACACACAAAGTTAGTCTCATTAGTAGATAAAACAAATATGTGTGTGTGTGTGTGTGTGTGTGTGTGTGTGTGTGTGTGTGTGTGTGATTTACATCTTACTGTAAGAAGAGTGAGTGATTGACTGTTGTTTGCATTTGTCATGGTGAGCAGAAACACTGTGTGAACCAAGGGGGAGCCCTGGCCTCTGTGCGCAGTCGGGACGAGTACAACTTCCTGCAGAGTCTGGCTCAGGTGGGACAGAAGCAGACAGCCTGGCTGGGTGGATTTTATTTCCAGGTGAGTATTTCAGTTCATTTCAGCTCAGATCCTTTCAGATTGTTTGATTAGTCACCTCATTCTTCACATTTAAATGCTGTTTAAAAAGTTTGTTATTCATGAACAGAAACTCAAATATCATTATCATTGTAAATAAACTAAGAATATGTCAGTGCTTATAGAGGAAACAGTAACCAACACCTAAAATCTCAAACTAACTTGGCAGGGTGAATGGATGTGGATCGACAGAACAGGATATTACTACACCAACTGGGAGCAACCAGCCAGTAACACACACTACCCATGCAAATTCATGCGCTCCACTGGTAAGCTAGAAAGGCCTTAGCGTCATCATTTCTAAAGTTTTTGTAAATATGTAATAAAACAATAATTCACTTTTTTTATGTTTTCATTCTTCACAGGTGGTTGGTCCAATACTAACTGTGGAAGTACCAACCCATTTTTCTGCACTCTTACTCAAAATTGCTAATTTAATAAGCCTTATTTCAATAAATATGTTTTGTCCATAAACTATACAGTACCTCATGTATTATGTTCAAATTCATTCATTCACTCATTCATTCATTCAGTCATTCATGGGTATGTGATCTTAATCACCTCTTTTGCATTAGCCTATGCTCCAAACAATTTTGAAACACCCATTGATGCTTTGGTTGATACAGTAACAACTTCCTGCCCTCCTTGAGTCCTTGAAAAAAAGGGTAGGCTATTTCATAAAAGGTCTAAGTAAGGGCTATTCAACTAGTTTTTCACTGGGGTCACTTTTCAAAAGTCAAGAACTTAAGCTCCTGGTGCAGCGACCAATAACAGTAACGAAACAAGTCAGCATAAACTCTAATTCCAAAATGATGTTTATTGTTAACAAACTCAAAATGTGCAAAATGAAAAACAACAAAAGAGACAAAACATTTTGTTTCTGAAAGACTATTTTGAGGAGACGTCTAAATTATGAGAAACGTCTAAATTATGAGAAACAAGTCTAAATCATGACGTAGAAACTCATAATTAGGAGTCAATATTATGAGATGCAATTCTCCTTTTTCACACTGCTATCTTTGTTTTCAATTCGGTGTGAACGTACTTCCGGTTGTATAATGCACATTGGTGGCGAACAGTAATTTGTCTTTCTTATGATGCCTAATAAACTTACCCAAAATAAGTTTTAGTGATCTAAAAATACATCTGTTATAGCTAAAGAGTGTGCAATGAAAAAAATCCAAGTTGGATTGTGGGTTTAACCTCTTCCATGAACAGTTTATCATAATTACGCAGGTAACGTGAGCTGTCAATGTCTTAAACTCATTTGTGCCTTTTGAAATAGTAACTACACAACATATCAACCTGTACATTTAACATACAGTATGTTAAACATTTAGTTGAATATTTCGATTTTTCATTTACTCAGAAAAGAAAAGAAATGAAACGTTACCTGCATTAGGCCTGACGGTCGAGGGCTATGCTAGTGGCTTCGCCAACAAAATATCTGAGTTCACCAGCAACACCAAAATCACAAAGGCATCAAATCCTACAGTAATATTTCTGCTGCCTCACATAAACCGATTCCCTGGCGGGAAGTCTGTCAGTCATCCACAGAACAATTCAAGGCACTGCATCTTTCTTGATCATCTTATAACCGCTTGCAGTTGGCATGCACTGCTGTAAATGCCAATAGACTGAATTCCCTTGGAAATGGAAGTCAGACATTTTTGTGTAAAATAGGCCTATGTGACGGTCTTGTCATTTATTTAACACATAAATAGATTTCTTTAAGACTTTACTGAACCTTGCACCCATCATATCATGCTCTATAACTGGTTAAATGAATTTCACAGAGCCCTCTGAACTGATACTTTCAAAGCATCAGGTACTGAGGTAATTTAGTAAAATCTTGTAATAGTGACAATATGTGATAGATTACATATTGTCACTGTATTACTCATTGTAGGACCCAACGCACAAAGTCACTAGTTTGAAAGAATCAAACTTTACCTCAAAACGCAGTAGATACAGTACTTAATCAAACGCAGAGTAGGGATTAACACGTGAAGACGAACAATGACCAACAAAGACTGAACTGAGACAGGAGCTTAAATACACAGGACTAAAGAAGGAAACAAGGAACAGGTGAACAAGGCAGGGAGGGAAAGACACTGGATACAGGTGAGGGAAGGAGCTAAGAACACAAGACAGGGGTAAACAAAGAAACACATGGAGGACCAGGAAGCAAACAACAGGAAGTGACATAGAACACATGACAAGGAACCAGAAGGTAAACACAGGCAAACAGAACAGAGCTGGACTGTGACATAACCCCCCCCCCCCAAACCAGGCAATTGCCTGGGGCCCTAGGCTGAAAGGGGCCCCCAAGATTGACTGTTTAATCATTTTAGGAGTTAAGTTGGTGGTGTTTTTCAACAAAAAATTACTTTAAACTGGAGTTAGACAACTGCACAATACAAATAATTTTATTGATGGTGTTTGAAAATTATAACAACGTGGTTCGTGTAAGTATTTACGGGGAGTGAAGGACCCCCACGTCCTGTTTGCTTGGGGCCCCAAGTACCTTGAAACGGCCCTGGTGCCAAAAACAGACCGGGTGGGAGTGTCAAAGGCAGGCGAGTCCGGAGGGGTCTCGTGGGCTGGACGGGTGGACACAAAGGGTCTGGTGGACGGCCGGAGGGAAGACCAGGAGGCCAGCCTGGCAGAAGCAGAGAGACTGATGGCCGGTCAAGGAGCAGACCAATAGGCTGGACGGACAGGAGTGGAGTGTCAGAAGGGCAGCCGTGGGGAGGACTCACTGGCCAGACGACCCGGAGCAGAGGGTCCGGAGGCCGGCCAAGGAGAGTCCCAGCAGGTCGGACGGACAGGTGTGGAGGGTCCGTGGACTCTGGACAGGGCCCTGGGGCTGTCTCTGGAGCAGGGTGTGGTGCAGGAGCTGGAGCTGGATCAGGCTGATGAGCCGGAACTGGTGCAAGGAGCTTGAGCGGGCGACGCATCCACATCAGGCGCAGGGGACTGCACGCAACATGGAGCCGGCTCTGGAGGTGACAGATGTGGAGCCGGGACAGGAACTGGAAGCAGGGCTGAGGAGACACAGAGCAGAAGCATGAGAGCTGCAAGGTGCCGGGGCTGGAACAGGAGCTGAAGAGCTGTGGAGCACAGGAGGGCTGAAGGTGGCTGGAGTATCAAGGGCCTTTTCCTCCTCCGTCGACCAGTCATCCTCATCATTGAAATGGCTTTACTTTTCAAAAATATGTGGTCAAATGACCAATTTTTTCAATGGTTCCCCAGGGGTGCCACAACTTCCCCACTGGCTTCCACATCTCACCTCACTCTCCAACACCAGGCTACATGTAGTAACACTTGTGATGCATCAAGGGTTCTGAAGCTTGACACATTACCTAGCATGAGAGTGGAATTTTGCTGATATCAGATCGAACATCACATCCTCCCTCATCTTTTGCAAATGAATATCAGATTCACTCTGAGCAACTGTCCAAAACTACAGTGTGATTATAGGGTTAGTTAGTTTTAATAGTTTTCTTCTTTTTTTAACACAGTTTATTTATTCGAAAGCAAAATAGCTATTATGATTTGCTCAGTTGATTATTGGTAAGGCAAGAAAAATAAGGATGCTTGCATTTTTTTGTAACTGGTGACAACTGTATATATGTGCCCCTACTGATCTAATCTGAACAGATAAACTAGTTCCTGTATTTTGACGGCTTGTTTTGGAGTTAAACTGAAGATATTTCTTCTCAATTTCAGACATCTGACTGTGCATAAGTGTGAACTGAGGAACTTCATCTTGGTGCAGTAAGTGACTAACTTGTATTGCAGATGAAAGCTTTTTACCCCTGAAATTTTTAATATCATATATTATATTCTTGAATAATGTCAATGTGTTTTGTAATTATAGACAAAATAATCCAATGATGGAAAAAACATACAGTATGATTGAAACCTCATTACTGGGTTTAATTTATTTTAGAATAACTTGCTGTTTCTCATTCTGTGGTGCATAGATGTGAGACAAAACTCAAACAATGGGTAAGAGAATAGTTATCGCCTCCTCATTTTTCAAAGTAGGCTATCGGTTCTCCTGCGTTTATTGTTGAGGAAGACTGATTTTTCACATTTTTTCCATTTTGTAGAAAACTCGTCTTCTAATGGGACCACAGACTCAATCCAGTCTCAGACGTCTCTCACCCCTACAGAGATATTTGATGTGGTGATGGACTGTGTCATTTTTGTACTGGGTGTTACTGCCAATGGCCTTGTCATCTATGTGACAGGCTTCAAGATGAAAACCACTGTTAACTCTGTCTGGTTTCTGAATCTGGCACTAGCTGATTTCATTTACATTTTCACACTTATTTTCCACATTGCCCGATGGTACATCAGTGAAGAATGGCCATTTGGCATTTTTTTGTGCAAATTCCTCCCTATTCTTCAAGTGTTGACAATGTTTGCGAGCATTTTTACACTGACAGTCATCAGTCTGGACCGTTGTTTGACAGTACGTTTGCCGGTTTGGACTCGTAACAAACGCACTTCAAACAAAGCTCGGATTATCTGTGTGTTAACCTGGCTCATATCATCAGTATGCAGCATTCCTTTTGGTGTCTATCGCAGAGTAGTTGAGAACAAGTGTATCAACGATACTCTCACAGGCAAGTGGCTAGCAATATTGCATTTTGTGATTGGGTTTTTGATTCCCTTCCTGATAATCACATGCTGTTATGTGGCCATCAGTGTCCGTGCCAACCAGATCAAGAGAGAGAAGAAGATCAGGCCTTTCCTCATCATCCTAGCTGTCATCTTGGGCTTTTTCATCTTTTGGCTACCCATTCATATCATCAGATCAGACTTTCATGTTCAGCATTGACTCAAAGCTTTTGAACAGTGATGCGCCCACAAAGATGTTTGAGGTGTCGTACTTGTTATGTTTCCTTTACAGCTGTCTAAACCCCTTTCTGTACATGTTCATGTGTGAGGACTTTAAGCAGAAGCTAAAGCGCTCTCTGTTTCTAGTCCTCGAACATGCCTTTGCAGAGTAAGTAATTGCATCCTGTCAGAACATCTTACAGTAAAGAAGATACATGTATGTGAATACATCCACAGCTGTGTTGTTTAACATCACCTATTGCTGTTGGTAGGGAGAAGAACAATAAGATTTGACACAGTGAAGGCCAAAGGATGTACTGCCTATGAAGACTCACTGAATTAGACACAGAAACTAGCGAACAGTGCCAGGGGCGTCGTAATCCTTGTCCTTGCTTGTGCATAGGGCCCAGAATTTGGTAAATATCAAGCACACATCAATGGCCCTAATATAAATATTGTTCCCAGCACTAAATAAAAGACGAGCCCACTTGCAGGTTTAATACCAGTCATGAAGTTCATGAACTTACTCATATACAGTCTTAAACTACAGTATCTGTGTCCAATGTGTCTCAGTTTTTTCCTCTCCACTGTTGGCATCCGAGAACCATCACCTTCTAACATTTCCAACATGCTTATATTCACCAAGTGTTTCATTTGCTGCTTTTGTGTTGTTGTTTAGAGTAGGCTAATTGAAATGTTTGGATGTCTATGTTTTGGTTAACTTCAGTCAAATTTCAACAAGAGCTCTATTGCTTACTCGAGACTAGCCAGTAGGCTACTGAAGATGGGAAAAAAAAGAAGTTCCAACTCAAGTTTCCATGAACAGAGAATTAGCACTGACAACTAGCTCATGGGGGCAGAACCTTGAACTGAGTTTTAACATCTTAACATGCTCTTCTGTCACCACAAAAACAATGAGACATCAACACACATTACAACACGGCACTCTAATGTGCATAACTACAAAAAATGTCTTGAAAAGTGTATAGCCTAAAACTATGTATTTAGGTCATGTATTTAGGTAAGCAGCCATATTGTTTGTTTACAAATAATTCTGTAAACACTGCATAAAATTTGTGTTTTAACCACTTTCCAATCATTTGTAGTCATACACACTATAGTGCTGTGTTGTAATGTGTCTGATGATGTTACATATAGGCCTAGCTTTTGGGTGACATTTGCAGCAGGTTAAATTCTGTCCCAGGGCTTTTCAAGGAAACCTACAGTATATTAATTGGACTGATTTATTTATTTTTTTGCTTGGCTAGTCTTGAGTAGCTTGAGCAATAGAGTATGTCAACAAGTGGCAGCTCTACATTTTGTGTCTTCATTCAAATAAAACACCAAAGGGTTTTCAAATTAAATTGTGTATTTCCGTTTTATTTACAGACTTTCGATGCTGACATTAGAAATGTCCCAAACAAACCTCTTTTCAAAACAAAACAAAATTATTGAAGAATTCTTCCGTCAAATCACAACAAAACCAACTACTTACCCTTTTTCCAAAAGCATAGTTTCTATGTTGGTTGCAATGCAATTTCCCATTGCCAACTAACTAAATTGCTAGCTGGTTAGCAACCATGCTTTGGTAAACAGACACCTGATTCTTAACACCAATTACAGCTTGTCTATTAGCTTCATCATGAGGGTCTGTATGGACCTGAGCTGCTCCATAGTCTCCCTGTGACGCCTCTGGTTGGCCTCCTCAGCCTCTCGGAGGAACTGCAGGAGGTCGTCATCGTCCTCTCGTCTGCGTTTATGAGTAGAGCGTACTGGCGTTTTAAGGCTTGGTGGGACGTAGTCCTCATCGTCATCATCAGTGGGTGTTCTCGCTCTCGCATATCTATGCCGTGGTTGAGACAAGGTCATGGGCTTTGACACCTGTGTCCCCTGACCTGTCTGCTGCGTACTTTCTGAGAAGGACACGTTGTGTTCAGACAAGGTCATGGGTTTTGACACCTGTGTCCCCTGACCTGTCTGCTGCGTACTTTCTGAGACGGGCACGTTGTGTTGAGACAGGGTCATGGGCTTTGACACCTGTGTCCCCTGACCTGTCTGCTGCGTACTTTTTGAGAAGGGCACGTCGTGTTGAGACAAGGTCATGGGCTTTGACACCTGTGTCCCCTGACATGTCTGCTGCGTACTTTCTGAGAAGGGCACGTCGTGTTGAGACAAGGTCATGGGCTTTGACACCTGTGTCCCCTGACCTGTCTGCTGCGTACTTTTTGAGAAGGGCACGTCGTGTTGAGACAAGGTCATGGGCTTTGACACCTGTGTCCCCTGACATGTCTGCTGCGTACTTTCTGAGAAGGGCACGTCGTGTTGAGACAAGGTCATGGGCTTTGACACCTGTGTCCCCTGAACTGTCTGCTGCGTACTTCTGAGAAGGGCACGTCGTGTTGAGACAAGGTCATGGGCTTTGACACCTGTGTCCCCTGACATGTCTGCTGCATGCTTGTGGAGACAAGCATGTCGTTTTGATTGTCCATGAGGGAGTCCATTTCAGAATAAAAATGGAAGCGTGTCCAGTATTTCCCTTTGAATGATATGTTTTCCCTAACCTTTCTATACGCTTCAAGAAGGGTTGTCCACTTCCTTGCAACCTTCTCAGGGTTGAAACTGATCTTGAATTGCGCGGACATCTTCTCTGCTGTGTCTTTCCACAGTTCTTTCTTGGTACCCCTGCAAGCTCTGAGTCGTCTATTCATTTCGTTCAGTGTTTTCGGTGGACCATCACCATAGTTTTCAATGAACTGTCGCATGAGGTCGATAAGGAACAGTGTCTGCTCCCTGGTGAAGCTCTCATTTTCTTTCTGTGGCACGCTTGATTGTGATTGGCTGAATGACGGCACTTGTGTTTCTGATTGGCTGAATGTGGGGTCAATGTCCTCCAGGGTTATGGTGACATCAAATGTCTTCTGAGAGATGCCTAAAAGACATGAAAATTATAAGTAAGCATGCAAAAGGAACACAATGGCCAATCAATAACATTATAATGACTAGTTTTGGACTATGACAGTTTGTAATCAAACCTGTTGTTGCCGTGGTAATGGGCTTTGACACCTGTGTCCCCTGACCTGTCTGCTGCGTGATTTCTGAGAAGGGCACGTTGTGTTGAGACAAGGTCATGGGCTTTGACACCTGTGTCCCCTGACCTGTCTGCTGCGTGCTTATGGAGACGGGCACGTTGTGTTGATTGATAAGGGCGTCAATTTCAGGAAAAAAAAGAAAGCGATTGGAGTGATATCCTTTGAGAGCCATGGATTCCAGAACCCTTGCATACCCTTCAAGAAGGGTGTTCCACTTCCTCGCCACTCTCTGAGGGTTGAAATAGTTCCCGAATTGTGCGGCCATCTTCTGTGCTGTGTTTATCCACAGTTCTTTCTTCCTACCCTTTTTATACAATTTATCCAGTCGTCTATTCATCTCTTTCAGAGTTTTTGGTGGACCGTTAGCATGCTTTTCAATGAGTTGTCGCATGAGGTCGATAAGGAACAGTGTATGCTCCCTGGTGAAGCTCTCATTTTCTTTCAGTGGCACGCTTGATTGCGATTGGCTGAATGACGGCACTTGTGTTTCTGATTGGTTGAATGTGGGGTCATTGTCCTCCAGGGTTATGGTGACATCAAATGTCTCCTGAGAGATGCCTAAAAGACACATGAAAATAAGTCAGCATGCAAAAGGAACACAATGGCCAATCAATAACATTATAATAACTAGTTTTAGACTATGACTGTTAATGATTAAACCTGTTGTTGCCGTGTTGTGGTTAAGCGCTGCAGCATCACCGTTACTAGTTTCAGGTTTGAAGTGCTCTTGTGCATCGCTCTCAGGCCTGGCCTCCTCCTGGGCATGTGCCGTCACGACACCAGACAGCAAATCGCCCCAATCCTTGTCAAAAAGCTCATCCATTTCCGAATAAAATATGAAGTGCAGGCAGTTTTTCTGCCCCGTGTCACGGTTGTTGACATTTTTGTATCCTTGAACAAGGCTGGCCCACTTCTTGGCTATCTTGACGGGACAGAAGTATTCCATGAAGTGGTTGGTCAGCTGTTTGGATGCGTCTTCCCACAGCTGTTTCTTGTTGGCTTTGGCAGAGAGACGTTCATCTAGCTCCTCAGTGTTTTTTGGGAGGCCCTCGCCCTCAGTGATAATGTGCTGCCGCATCATGCCAATCAAAAACAAGACTTGATCCCTGCTGAAGCCTTTATTTTCTTGTAGCTGCACGACTGGAGCTGCAGGGACAGACTGGGGACTGGACACACCCCTGTAAGGACTGAGGGTAGATTTGTGTTTTTCGTATGCTTTTAAAGATTTTGAGAATTCTCTGAAACTGCTAAAAGAAAGTGGTGCATGCACTACTTCTTCCTCTGGTGCCACCACAACAGGAAAGACTTCGTCGTGTTGCTCGCACACCATATTTCCCATGATGTCATCCATCTCTGAGTAAAACTGATATTTGGTCCTCTCCTTACCTGAACTAATCAATCCTTTCGCCTTTGTGTATCCTTCTACAAGAGTGTGCCATTTCCTTGTCACCTTCTGTGGCTGAAAGGTCTCACCAAAATGGCTGCACAACTGTTGTGCTGCATCTTCCCACAACGCCTTCCTAGTTCCCATGGCAGACTTAAGTCGTGAGTTCAGTTCATAAAGTGTTTTCGGGAAACTTTGGCCTTCATTCAGGATGTGGTGCCGAATCAGGTCAATCAAAAACACTGTCTGCTCCCTGGTGAAACAATCGTTGAGTGGCATGGGCTCAGGTGGTTCAGGACCATTCTCTAGACTACTGCCTAAAACACACACAATATAACAGGTTAGCATGCCAAACAATGAAAACATCGGAACTGATTTTGTCTGTTTTGTTACTGTCTGATCTGTTAAATGAAATTCTACATCCTCACCTTGGTTTGCCATTTTTGTTTGTTTGTTTGCTTGTTTGTTTTCCCCTTCAAATGGAGTGTGGTGAATCTGCTGCCTTCTGATTTGATGTATCCCTGAGGAGATACACAAACATTGTTTTCAACATCATAGGCTGTAGTGGTAGGCCTACAACGCTATCCCAGCGTTATGGCCGTGACATTTGCATGCATTGTTTATTAACAAAATGCCACATAACCAGAAACTCTGGGACAGGCTGCAACACTCTCATTCTTTTGTTTGAAAAGTAATGTTTCAAGTTTGATATCTGATCTGTTCATGCTGAAAATGTGAAATATGTCTCGATTATGTATTGCCTATGATACAACCTACAATAACATAACAGGAACACAGTGCTTTACAATGATTTTGCAATGTTTTAGGGCGCATTTAAGATGCTTTCACAGTAACTTAAATAACAACAATAATAATAGCGAAAATAAGCAGACCCCATTAAACTTTCTCTGATAATTTTCTGAAAGAGCTTCCCTGTGGTTTCCACTTTCAACAAGCAGAACGAGTTCCTCGCGGGAAGTCGGGTTTAAAGAGGCTGTTAGCACCCTGTGTTAACAAGCACTAGTTGGTGGATTAAACTCTTATTTCACACGTTGCCGCATACAACAACCAGCTGTTAAAGTGGGCCTATACGCTGTTACTGACACACAAATAAAACAGGAATTAAAATCAGACCCCGAAAACAGTTATTTATTTCATTACTTCCTTACCACTCGACGTCGTTCGGGGTCGGACTACCCGATTTTCGACTTTCAATCATAACTTCCGATTTCAGTGAGTGTTCCGGTTGAATCATCCGACTGAGAACGCTGTTGCTTGTAAATTTCTGGTTCCCAGCTCCAAAGCCGCATCAGAAAAGGTTGATCTGCCAAAGTATCTTTGCCTGCGCTAGTTCTGAGAACTTTAGGCTTGGTGCCAGCCTGAACAACTTGAAGCCACACGTTGTTGAATAGTGCAGAATAAAACAGGAGAACAGAGTTGATGTTGTCCTACCTCAAAATATTTCTAACTGTTATTGACACAGATAGTGAGTTAAATAATATAGTTTCTTAAAAACAATCATTGAAGCTGGAGTGGATCTTTTTCAAACATTTTTATTTGTTTTGTGAAATCGGAAAAGAGTTAACAGTTTGTGTGTGGTTACTATGGAAACTGTACATGGTGGGCTGCATGCAGTTCGGAGATATTTTCCCTTCACAGGTGAGTAGGCTACTAAAAACAGGGCAATTACAACAATATTGAATGAGAAATAATGACCCCCATGTTATAATTTGTAAAGTTATGCTAAGGCTTTAACGTTAGGGTCGACTCTATGAAATTGATGGCAGCTCTGTGAAATGTTAACGTTGTTCATTAGCTGCACGAAAGTTTACCAACGCTAAATCAGGCCTCAACAACATCAGCCCGAGTTTATCCAAGCCACTTCATTAACCAAGCACTGTAACTGATTGACAACATTTCTATGGACAACAGTTAGGCTATACAGTAATAGTCAATAGAGTGCACCTGCTCCTTTCTTGCTTGCTTATTAGCTGCTCGGTTGCATGTTAATTCCTAAAGCCAATTAGCCTCACTATTGCTCTCACTGTTTACTCATTATCCGTTTAGCGCTAAATATGGCATCACGGGGTAAATCAACATTTACAAACTGAAATTACTGCAAGAATTCGCCACAACAACGGGTGTCGGGGTGTGGGGTTGTATTCAATATTCCGTAATGTTTCTACTTTCCTCGCTCTTTCAAAGTGAGATGCCATAACACATCATGAAGACATCCAAGCTGCCCGTGAAGGTCTCATCACGGAGGGCAGGTAGCCTTCCTCCTGCCCGCACACTTGGTTCGCCTAGTGCTCCCGACCTGACAGGAGGCGAGAGAGAACACCCTCTCCATGGTGCAGCATTCAGCGATGGCGGTGATCGTTCCCCAGGTCTGTCCAGGACAAACAAACCAGCCATATTTCTGTAATTACTGACCAGGTTATATGTTGTTTGTTTTGCATTGATGACTTGTGTTTGAATGCAGACGAAAGTAGGGCGATTGGTGTACGCTACATCACTGAGGACCTAATTAGGAAGGTGGCCAAACAAGGTGACCTCTCCTCTGTTCAGACCATCAACCTCTGCGGGAGTAAATGTGACAAAAAAATTAAAGTGAGATGCACTTTGAATCTTAACACACACACACACACACACACACACACACACACACACACATGTACTTGTGGCTCAATGGTGTTTTTTGCCCCCAACGGCACCTTGCAGGCAGCATAGCCTAAAAGGCACTACCCTTACCCTATTCCAACCATAACCCCCTCAACCCTCATCCTAACCTTAAACTGAGTGGAGTAGTGCCTTGAAGGCAGCGCTGCCTGGAAGGCACCGTTGAGGGCAATAAATACCAAAGACCGTACTTGATTGTGTTGTGTTGTTTTTGTATGTGCATTTTTGTGTTTTTGTGTGTGTGTGTGTGTGTTTTTTGTCTCGCAGTACATTGAGAATCTGGAGAGGTGTGAGCGAGTGCAGGTGCTAAATCTCAGTTACAACATCATTCAGAAAATGGAGAAAATGGACAAGCTGCGTAGACTCAGGGACCTGGACCTGTCCCACAACAGAATACGGTACCAGCTTCTGAAAATTAGGCTACAGACAGTATACCCACAACAGAATGCTAGCTTGTAAACAGTAATATGACGTAATTCTGTCAAGTTTTCCCATTTTATCATTTAGCCATATCAAACTGCAAACAAACCGTTAAACTCAATTATTAACTGTTCTGTCATTTACCATTTAATTCATTATTTTTAACAGTTGACTCTTATCTCTCAACAGTTCATTGATCACTGGTGTTAATAAACTATTTAATAACACTTTCATAGAGGACAGTTATTATAAAGTGCTACTCAATAAGGTATTAAGTATGTTATATTAGGTATGTTGTATTTTTACTGTAGGAAACTTGAGGGCCTTCAGCACATGGGGAGTCTCCAGTTGCTCAATCTGTCCTATAACCTCATTGAGAGCATTCCTGTGTGGTTGCCAAAGAAACTGCGCTCCCTCACAACACTCAATGTGCAGGACAACAGCATGTTTTCGGTGAGCAGCTGCTGGATATACAGTACAGTAGTGCATATGCGATGTGTAAGTGTGTGTGTGTGTGTGTGTGTGTGTGTGTGTGTGTGTGTGTGTGTGTGTGTGTGTGTGCTGTACTGCATGCTGTACTTTATATGGGGCTTGTGTGCTTTTGTACATGTCTGTACATGTTTGGGCTGATGTGTGTGCTAGTGTGGTTCAAGGTGTTTTCAGGGTTCGTACGGTCATGAAAAACCTGGAAAAGTTTGTAAATTTGAAAAATAAATTTCCAGGCCCTGGAAAAGTTATGGAAAAAAATATTTTGTCGGAAAGTTTTGGAAAAGTTTTGGAAATATGTATAGTGTTTCACCGATAATGTTTTTTTTTTTAAATCATGTGCCGTAATAAAATGTAAACGCTTGTGAGTGCGTGTCTTACCTACCAGCTAGCTACTAAACTAGATGAGAGAAGCCAGTGTGTTATGATACGATAAGATATGACTAGGGCAAAAATGTAATGCACTGCATCTACTGTAGGCTAAAGAGTGCGGAAAGGTGATGGTTGGTAATAGTTCATTTGCCAGTGCCATATTTCCATTATAGAGATGATTACCGAGTAGGCCTAGGTTACCAACCCCTCCCGTCTGGGTGGCACAGGTCCGGGGAAATTAAAACAGAACAGTTGCAGTTGCAGCAGCCAGTTGCAGCTGAGTTGCAGTTTTAATGTATGTCTTATAGAGTAGACACTTTACCGTTTTTTCATCCTTATTGGTTGTCTGACCATGAAAACTAGCTCACTCGATATTAGCATTTTCAATTGACAATTTTCTCCTTGCCAATCCATTTAGCGAATTTTACCGCATTTTTACCGCGGACCCGCGACAATGGCCTTTCAACCTCTTTGCCGGTTTAGCAAACGCAGGTCTTGTATTTAATTTCACCACTACCTTTTTCAAACAGTTCAGGTGTCTACGCTATGTTCAGTAGACAGATAGGGTCTAAGTTTTCTTTCTCTCACCCCAACGAATCTAAGAGACAGGCGAGTAGCCTAGACTTTTCCCTTAAAAGGGCAACAGCATTAAAAGGGCAACAACATAAAAAAAGATCTATTTAATTGTTATTCTGTTCATATTATACCTAAATGGTAAGTGTATGACTTCTGCCCATGATGTAATGGCAGCAGTAGATACATTATTGCAATAATATTTCCCTTTTGTGGAACAGGCATAGAGATGGTTGCAGACAGGTGGGACCCACATTTAAAATGGTTAAAATGTCAAACAGTTCCTACAACCCTTGACATAATAATAATAATGATAATAATAATAATAATAATGATATTGTTGTTATTATTATTATTATTATTATTACAACAACAACAGCCACCACTATTTTAAAACCTTGTAAAATGCGATGGAATGTCTTCGCAAATTTGGGTGCACCTAACTTTTGTGCTGGTGCACCCAAGAAAAAAAGTTGGGCGCACCAGTGCAACCAGTGCAAAAAGTTAGTCTAGAGCCCTGCCTACAAATCTTCAGAGGACACTAGCAAGCTGTTCGCCGCTATGTTCCCCGATAGCGAGATTGCTCTGAGATTCGCCTGTGGAGAGAGGAAGTGCGCCTATATGTGCACATTTGGGATCGCCCCTCACGTGAAAAGCCTTCTACTTAGAGAAGTGGCGAATCAAACAAAGTACGTGATGCTGTTGAATTTTTTTGGTCCTGGAAATTCACTAAAAGGTTTTGGAAAAGTCATGGAAAAGTCATGGAAAAAAACTGGTGAAAAAGTGTATGAACCCTGTGTTTTATGTTTTTTTTTTTTTTTTTTTTTTTACATGAATGTGTTGTATGTCAGCTGCATGAGCTGTGTAGGCTGAAGTCCCTCCTGAGCCTGAGTGAGCTGAGAGTGAGTGGGAACCCCCTGAGCCAACTGCCTCACCAACGCCTTCTCCTCATCTACCACCTGGGCGCGCTGCAGCTCCTTGACTCACAGCCCGTGACCCAACAGGAGAGAGATGATGCTCATCAGCGCTTCCACAAGGGTATGTATGGAAACACACACACACACACACACACACACACACACACACACACACACACACACACTCACCGGTTGTGAGCAAACAGGACATGAGGCTTATCTGCGCTTCCTTAGAGGTATACATGGAATCACACACTTACAGTACACACATGCAAACACGCAAACACACACACACACACACACACACACACACACACACACACACACACACACACACACACACACACACACAGGAGAGGGAGGAGAATCTCTCCTATGTGCATACACACTGAAACACATGAGCAAGTGTGTGTGTGTGTGTGTGTGTGTGTGTGTGTGTGTGTGTGTGTGTAGAGGAGGTGAGTCGTCTGGAGCAGGAGCTGGAGCAGCGGGATGAGGAGGTGAAGAAGCTGCAGAGGGAGCGGGAGGCTGTAGTTGCAGAGCTGCACCAGCAGGAGGAGCTCTACCACAGCCTACAGCAGCACAACCAGCAGCAGAGGCAGCAGCAGATGGAGTTGCAAACAGAGCTGGACACCAAGTCTGAACTGGTAGGAACACACCATGCATCTCTCTCTCTCTCTCTCTCTCTCTCTCTCTCTCTCTCTCTCTCTCTCTCTCTCTCTCTCTCTCTCTCTCTCTCTCTCTTGCTTTGCTATATCATCCCATGTCCTTGGTTCTCAGTCTGCATAGCCTTTGTCTGTCCATAACCTGTCCATTTCATTCATTTCCTAATTTTTTCTTACCTTTCCTTTCCTTGTCTTTGCCTCTCTCAGACTTCTGTGTCTGATACACTTCTGGATTCTGTATCTCAGGTACTCAATCTCCCATAATCCATCTGTATCTTGTACTCAGAATCACACAAATGTGTTTTTCTCTCTTTCTCCCAAATGAAATTGTTTGTGTACAGTATGTGTATTGTATTGATTGTGTCTCTGTGTGTGTTTCTGTTTAATGTCAAAATGTAAATTCTCTCGTTTCAGATAGTCAATGATGCCGTTCAATCACAAAGTACCCTGTGTAGCTGTGGTGTTAACCGGCCATCTCATCTTCCTCTCTCTCTCTCTCTCTCTCTCTCTCTCTCTCTCTCTGTCTCAGCTCAAGCAGAAGACAGCAGAGCTGACGCGGGCCTGCCAGAAGCACTATGAGTTGGAGCAGGAGCTCGCCTTCCTCAAGATAGACGCCAAGTTTGAGCCGCTGCCCTTCGTCCCAGCACAGGTGAGGGATTCAGGAGTGATCCAGAAGTGTTTTTGATTCAGGTGACTTGGTTAAGGGGATTCTTAACTGTGACTATAGCACCTACAGAGACAGCAAGCCATAATCTGGGCATTTAGCCAGGGGTATTGTATAGTCATTATAGAAAAATATTTCCAGAGAGGAAGAACCAGAGACCGATGTTGAATAATGCAGATTACAATAAAGTGCCTTAGCAATGTGATCTTTTCCTGAACTGGTCTGCACTATGTACAGTATACATTTGGCTTCATTAGGCTTCATCTGTTGTGCTGTCATGCTCTTCACTCTGACTCTGTTCCTAAATGGCTCCTTTCCTGTACCCTGGCCAGGACACGGATCCTGACAGCGGCCTGAGTGAGAGCCCCTACATCGGGAAAGCTCGACATCAGAGGAGGCCTGTGGCCATGGATGAGCCAGACACAGGTGGTCAGCCAGACCCCGCTGGTAGGGTCGTCTCTGTGACGTGGGATGACCCCGGAGACCCGTCTGGAGGTGCTGAGAACAGAGGTGAAGCCGGATGCAGACAGGACGCATTTGAAACAAAGTTAGCAGTGACGGCGGCTAAGATGCAGAGCTTTGTCTCAAAAGCTGGTGCTGAATACCAGCGTTGGTGGTTTTTGTGTTTGATCTGTTTACCACACTGTGTAATTTACCATGTGTGGTGTGTGTCAGTGTGTGTGTGTGTGTGCGCGTCAGAGTCATAGCTTGCCAGTTTCAAATACTAGTGTTAAATATGAATCCATCCTGCTTTGGTGTTGTGTGTTAGGTGATTAGTGTGTTTGATGTGTTTGACAGATTATATTTTATAACGTGTGTGTGTGTGTGTGTCTGTCTGCCTGCCTCCGTGTCTGTATCTATGTGTGTGTGTGTGTGTGTTTGTGTTTGTCTGTCTGCCTCTTTATCTGTACCTGTGTATGTGTGTGTGTTTTAGAGGAGGAGCGATTGCGGCTGCTTCAGGTGGAGATAAAGCATCTGGAGCAGCAGATTGTTACAGCCAATCAGGAACTCCGAGGCCTGGAGGAGACAGCCACTCAGAAAAGAGTGAGAGGGATCCTTTCATTCCGGCTTCAGCACACTAAAAAACAATGCCAAAAATCACTTTTACACATACACACGCACACACACACAGACACACACAGACTCACACATTGGTGTCCATTTTGGTTTCTGTCTAAATTATTGTACTGCACTGGTTCTTACATGGGTCTGAACATTGTGTGTGTGTGTGTGCATGTGTCTACCAGGTGTGTGAGGCCGAGAGGGAGCGGATCCGTCAGCACCTCCTGGGGAAACTGCAGGAGTTGAAACAGGACCAGGCCGAAGTGAAGAGTCTGGAGACACAGCTGGACACACACGCCGCTCAGATGAACCGCGCCCAGAGCCAACTAGACCTACTCAATGACCAGATACAGAGACTAGATCCTTCAGAGCCCAAACACGTCAGTAACACACACACACACACACACACACACAGAGAGAAAGCTCCCGATCTACACACACACTGTGTTTTCACACACAAGTACCTAAAAGCTCAGACCACATATTTTGTTTGTTGGATTACACATACACATGTGGGGGTAATCTTTGGGATGTGTGATCCTATCAAGCCGAAGTGTGAGGTTTTACACTGTGGTGGTAAAAACTGTTAGTGAGCAGACCCTAATCCACTGAGTCATACTGTAACTATTTACAGTCACATATCTCCTGAGACTCAGTGCAGTCAAACACACACACACACACACACACACACACACATTTGTGCCTTAGATGCACATTCACACTCTTTCCTTGAAGTTGTGACATGTTGCGACATTGCCAAATAGGTTGGTGATATTCTCTAGGAGGTTAATTTTACCCCTACTGATGATGTTGTTGCAGTACAAGAGGAACCGCAGATTCCTACTGCTAAGTTTAAAAAAGGAAGAGGATGCAACATGTAGTTTGTGTTGTTCACCCATGAAGAGAGTCTACCGTAGCTCCAATTAACCATGCATTACAGTGCTTCGAACATTTCATCCTGGATGTCATTACTATTCATTTAGTTATTGAAAACTAGATGCTTATTAAAGTGAGTTGAATGTTATCTCCTGTGGACAGATTGGACTCAGCCTTGCGCCAAGGCAACAAGCAGACAAGGAGCTGCAGATATCAGGGATACGGAATGTCTCCATGGTTACATAGAACAACATACTGTATGCAGCCTCATCCCATAGGAACACCTAGGGCAGACATTAAAACCAGAGGCAGATGTGTGTGTGTGTGTGTGTGTGTGTCTGTGTGTGTGTGTGTGTGTGTGTGTGTGTGTGTGTGTGTGTGTGTGTGTGTGTGTGTGTGTGTGTGTGTGTGAGAAAGAGTCTGTCAGCAACAGGTTGTAAAAACAGCACTGTGTCTTTAAGAGAGCCTTGAGCCCGTCCCTCTGGGAGTAGGGAAACTCCTGAAACCCCGCCCCTTTCCCCCACATCGCACTGGAGTGACTTCAATAGAGCAGCGCTGTGATTGGTGGAGGGGAAGTTTTCCTGTGTTGATTCAAAGAGGGAGAGGGGAGTGGGAGAGGGACAGGGAGGGAGAGAGGGAGCGGAAAGTAGCGGAGAGAGAGAATAAGGGGGAAAGAAAGAGTGGGAGAAAGATAGAGGAAGAAGAGAAAGCGAAGAGGGATAGAGAAGAAAGAGAGTTAGAATGAGCCTGTGTGTGCTGTGGGGAAGTGTGTGACTGGAGGAAGACCCAGTCCAACCTCTCAGGCGGATGGACAGACACAGAGAGACTGTCTGAGGAGAGCAGGAGAACGAGTGCTGATGTGGGCAGTTTATCCCTCGCTGGGAGGCTGTAAGTACCCCCCTAGCAGTGTGTGTGTGTGTGTGTGTGTGTGTGTGTGTGTATGTGTGTGTTTGCAGCGGAGGGGGTGAGGGCATGCCTGTGGGTGCTTGGACATGTCTAGAGGCTGTGTCCTCTCTGTCAGACTTTACATGTGGAGATGCTAGACTTAATAAAAAAAATACTTGCTGTTTCAGCAACATCAGGATTAAAGTGATTAGTGTTGGTCAGTGCTACAGTACAGTGACCGGATGCAGTCTGGATGCTTCAGCTCAGCTAATATAGATTATTACACCAATAGCCGCCTCAGCTTCAGATACTTCACACATGTACTGTACATGATTGTGGTGGATTTGCTGTAAAGTAGATTTAGCTTCAGCGGGGTTTTTATTTTACTTTAGGGAGAACATGTGTCTTATCTATGGCTTAAATTTAGAGCGCGCCCTGCATAACACGTCCTCTCATCCAGAAAGAATGTGTTGCTGTTGGTGGGGCAGTTGGTTAGTGTGTGTGTGTGTGTGTGTGTGTGTGTGTGTGTGTGTGTGTGTGTGTGTGTGTGTGTGTGTGGTGTGAAGAGTAGAACTTTTGAATCCTTGATGAGCATCTAGTATATATCTCTTGTGTTGATATGCTATATTATTGTACAGTGTGTCTATGCATGAGGAAAGAGGTTTTGTGTGTGTGTGTGTGTGTGTGTGTTTTGTGTTTATGATTGCGGTTATACTTTACAGTAATTTTTGGTGGTAAATGTCTGTGAGGGTAGGGTGTTGTGTGTGAATGTGTGTGTGTGTGTGTGTGTGTGTGTGCATGTATTTGTCGACAAGTGTGTTGTCCTGTTCTGGCTGTGTAACAGCGGAACTGAGAACAAGCAGAAGTGTGTGTGTGTGTGTGTGTGTGTGTGTGTTTTCTTTTGAGGCATATGGGTGAAAGAGGAACCTAGCCAGCTGAGAATATTACGCCATATCAGAGGAACGCTGACCCATGCCTCCCCCTTCTCAGGCAGAACCGTGGAGAACTCCTCACAGATTTGACCAGACTGAACCATAGAATAGCTTACTGTTCCGCTGGCAGAACCGTGGAGAACTCCTCACAGATTTGGAGTGATATAATAGAATGACTTACTGTTCCACAGGTTTGCACATGCAGCTGTTTACGGCATTGCTGACATTTGTTGCTAAGATAAACAGGAAGCATTGGAGCTTACTGCTCATACATCATCATACTGTACAGTTACACAGTTGTGGTACAGTTTCATATTGGGTGTGTGCAGTCTAGTAATGTGGGTAGAGTGTACTACTCGCTATACTGCTGTGTTGGAAAGACCGTGATAGTTGGATGGGCTGCTTTCTGAGCTGACGGTCACACAAAGCTGTACTCGATGCTGAAGCTCAAGGTCACCTCTAAGTATATTGTCTCAACTAAGCAGGCGTTTATTTTCCAAAAGAGTAGTTGCTAGCCATTTAGCAACTTAGTTAGTTGACAATGGGAAATTGCATTGCAACCAAGAAAGAAGCTAACTTAGTTTGGGATATGGATCCCAGTGTGATAACTTACTTCTAGCTTCCGTGAACAGGAGCATTTGCTGAGTGGTTGTAAATCAGTGCAGTGTCACTGTCAGCTAAAGCACAAGTCAAATTTGACCGTCCAGTGTTGTCCTGTTTGTTGGCCTCATGAATTAGAAGTTGAAGGAACTGTGTAGTGTATTATCCAAGGTTACTCAGACACTGATTGGCCAACCTGTGGTGTCAAAAGAGAACTGCTCCCACGGAATGCCAGACTTGATGTGCAATCCACTGGGCATGTGACACCAAAGAAAGAGAAATATTGATGTGTGTGTGTGTGTGTGTGTGTGTGTGTGTGTGTGTGTGTGTGTCTGCGTGTGCGTGTGCATGCAGCTGTCTGTAATGTGCCGTATTTGTGTGTGT
>JAODXP020000033.1:16174537-16228084 GCA_027497455.2 Sardinella longiceps | reverse complement strand
CTACGTACCGGTATAAGATTGACAGCCGGTACGCCGTAGTGGTAAGACATGAGGGTTCCTGCCCTTTGCTCATTAATGACATGCCCACATAAATATGATTCCATCCCCTTCACTTTTGTAAGATTTTAATTTCCACAGAGACACTGGAATACTGTATAGTGTAATATATTTCAACTTAATTTTTTGCTTGGTAGAAATATGTAGAAAATATTTCCACTAGAGACACTGGAATACTGTATAGTGTAATATATATTCACTTTTTCCCCTGCTATCAGTGATAACAGGAGCCACGTATTTCAAAGTTAACAAAGTGAAGTGAGAGTGAACAGAGGCCTCCAGATCCATGGGCTTTCAGAAGAAAAATAAAAGATTGTAGGCTAGACTTGAATTACGACACCCTACGCTCAATTGGTGAAACAAATTCCTCCATGTAGGCCTAAGGGCCACCATCCTCACTAGGCTTATTGCCTAGGCTATTGCCCCATACCTTCCATGAAACTTCTAAAAATCATAGATGACAGTGCTGAATCTCAGTGTCCCTGGATCAACCAAATACCAGTTTAGTTTGTGGCTCAGAATTTGGGTTTGGGGTAGGGACAGGATTACATCATTCAGGCCCTGACCCCCCTATGTGTCTGTCTTCCCCACTTATCAAATATTATAACACCTTTGATTTACAACTGCTTGGTAGACCTGTTCTGTGACATTAGTAATGTGATGTTCATAAAGCCCAATTCCTCATCCACCAGACCAGCATTTGTAATAAACCTACGTCTAAGACATTTTAGGCTAATGGCCGAGAACATTTGCAAATACTACTTGTGACTACTGCATGTGATGGCAACTCTAGTAGGCCTATTATAAAACAGAAATTCCAATTGGTCGCGAGACTATTATATAGGCCTAATTATAATTTTGGCTGTGATAATTTCAGTGGCTATTTTACTTCCCCATCTTAGAACCCCCCCACTTTTGGAAAGCTTGATACGCCCCTGTTTGTGTTAGACTGTTGTGGAATTTCTTCCATTTGAATTATACAGCAGAGAATAACTTTAGAAACCAACCTTATAGCACCTAATTTAGTCCATCTATTTTATTAAGTATATTCCTTGGGGTTTCTGATTGAATTCTACAGCAGTTAAATGAATGGAGTGAAGGAACTTTGAATTCTCAAATCCTGACGAAACAACCAAATTCTGCCCTTTTGAATTTTGAAGCTTTAATCTCTTCATATATGCCTCCTTGATAGGCAGACTGAAGAGACAATTCAATTTTCAATTCAATTCAATTCAATTCAATTTTATTTGTAGAGCGCGGCATCCGTAGTGGTTGGTGGCAGGGAGGTACGGGAGGTTCATCACTCAGCCAGTGCGTCGGGGCAGAGGAGGCAAGAAAAACAAAAAGAAACAGAAACAACAGGATTAGGCCAGTCTAGGAGGATATCACTTCATGACATAAGTGTGTCATATAATCTAGCTAGAGTGAGGAGAGGGAGAGAGAGAGGAGAAAGAGGGTTGTACAGGATGGCAAGTGTGCAGAAAGTGGCAGCACTAGGCTATCGCAGCATAACTAAGGTATGGTACATGGCATCTCACCAACCCAGAAGGGGGTGGTCAGTGGCCGCCTTGGAAAAACAGCAGAGGTAGCCCTCCCAGGAAAGCCCAAGAGGAGTGTTGATATGCCATGCCCCATTCCTAATTATAGGAAATATCAAAAAGGAAGGTTTTAAGTCTAGACTTAAAGGTATTGAGAGTGTCCGCTTCGCGAATGTAGGGAGGAATAGAATTCCATAGGAGAGGTACTCGATAGGCAAAAGCTCTTCACCCAATTGTAGTTTTAGATATGGTCACTTTTTAAAGGAGACCAGCATTTTGAGATCTCAGAGGTCTTGCTGGATGGTATGGAACAAGTAAATCTGTAATATAAGCAGGAGCTAAGCCATTAAGTGCCTTATACGTCATGAGAAGGATTTTGAAGTCAATTCGACTTTTCGACAGGAAGCCAGTGTAGAGGAAAACACCACTCCTGGTGCATCACATCTAAAGACGGTAACACTTTGCGGTAAGGGTACATGAATTATCATGAATTCATGCATGAAATCATTCATGATAAATTCATGATTCATGCATTACTTCATCTCTGAAAGTCTAATGAATTATCAGGAATTAACATGAATTCATTGTTTGTGATTAATGACCTCCTGCTGAAATAGCACATGATCTTAAGTATTAGTTACTCTGGGTACATCATCATGAGTCATGGTTAATTAGCATGAGTCATGATTATTAGCATGATCATGATGAATTCATCATGTTTGTGCCCCCTCAACTAAAGTGTTGACATGGTTCAATTGGTAAAATTTAGTTGATGTATGCCAAAGTAGGCTAAATAAGTACTTTTATTATATCAAATTATATCAAATTCTTTTGAACAAAACATCATGATCATGTGTAATTAGTCATGACTCATGATGATGTACCCAGAGTAATTAATGCTTAAGATCATCTGCTATTTCAGCAGGACGTCATTAATGATAAACAATGAATTCATGCTAATACCTGATGAGTCATTAGATATTCAGAGATGAAGTAATGCATGAATCAGGAATGAATCATGAATGAATTCATGATAATTCATGTACCCTCACCGCAAAGTGTTACCAAGTGATTTATATCATTTTCATCGTTGATTTGTCACCTTTACAATGAGGTATAGTTTGTAAGCATTGGGCAATCATGGAATGAGCAACACAGCCAAACGTGTGAGTAGTGCCAACCAATAATGTGCCAAAATGACCGTTATTAGTGTTCTGCTGCCAGTCATGTCGTTTTGGGCTTCAAGTGCTGCCGGGTGAGTGCCAGTCACCAGTGTGCCCTGAGCATGGGTTCTGCAACTTGTTGGGTTTGTGGTTTCTCCAAGCGGCAACACTAATGGAGAGATGCCACGTTTGGGGCTAAAAGTGCCCACACCAACTTTGATGTCGTATAATTCCTTGAAGGAAAATACCAGAGTGAATTCAAGCATAGCCCTGTTGAAAGAGCTTGCTAAATACGCTAGTCAGTGAGAGGAACAAAATAATTTGGTACAGCACAGACCGAACGTGAATGCAGAGGCGAACAGGCACTTTACACTGAATCAATGGGACCTGACTGTTGGAAACCGAAAGTAAGATCTGAGGTTACATTGACTCAATGTAAAGTGTTTCGCGTTCGCGTTATGTCTATGCTGTTCGAAATTCTTTCATTTCATGCTAAATATATTGCTGTTAGATAAGGCTTGTGCAGCAGGGATATGCTTGAATTCACTCCGGTATTTTCCTTTAACGACATACGCTATGACTACGAAACTACAAAAATTTAGTTGGTTACAATTTAATACCAAAAGATTAGGTTTATCATTGTTGGTGTTGCCATAGCAACGGTTTTCTGACAGGTATGTCTGACCAAAAATCACTGACATACAGTAAGTTTCATAAATGTGCCTTCTTTATCGCATTCTTATTTCCGTTAGCATCAGAAAACCTTGTGAACATTTAAGTGGTCTGAAGCATATAATCACTAAAATTGAGGTGCATTAACTGTATTTGATAGCCTGGGAGTTTTTAATTACATTGTCAGCATTATTGCAAATAAGTGTTTTATAAGGTGAAAAATTGTGGCTATAGTATAGTACAGTAAACAACTCATCTTTAGCCTTCAAATAATGTTAGTGAGAAACACAGACTAAATTCATATATGTTCTTTTAAATCCTCTTGTGGAACACTTGAGCTTGCTCGCGGACCGCCAGTGGTCCCCAGACCACACTTTGAGAACCACTGATCTAAACCACCCTGAAAGTAGGCTACCTTCTTTAGTTTGTGTGATTTATTTTACCAGATAAAGTCAAGAAATATTTTATTGATTTATTTTAAAGTTTTGTCATTCATGAATAGAGAGCTCATAGACCTGACTTAAAAAAAAAAAAAAAAAATCCCACAACAATATGACGTGGAACTTAAGAGACTGAATATGTGCACATATTGCCTAGGGCAGGGGTGGCCAACCCGAGGCTCGGGAGCCACATGCGGCTCTTTGCCCGGAGTCATGCGGCTCTTACGTTCATGTCCAAGTTTGTGTTTTAGTGCCATTCTGCCTTATATGTCAGTCGTCATTGGCGCAATTTAAGGCTTTAAAATTTCCGCGTCAGCTCGACCAAGATTTTCCAAAAGGGACTGAACTTCAAATTGAACTTGTGATCTTACTATTGGGGTGCATGTCTCTTATCATATTGGGGTGTGACATTTACAATTCATCTGTCTGGCAGAGGTTAGTTGTAACAGGTTCATGCTTCTGTGTGCCGATGTGGCTCTTTGCTGTAACAAAGTCAGATATGTGGCTCTTGGTCTCCGACTGGTTGGCCACCCCTGGCCTAGGGGAACTTGGGGCACGGCATAGCCCACATTCCCTTAAATGTCCATCAAAACGCACCTCACCCACACGCAATAACACAATGTTCAAACACAAATCTATCTATCTCTTTCTCAGCGATGAATTCTAGAGGGCAAATAATTTGAAAGGCAATAAGAATAAAAGAAAGAAAATCCACGACAGTAGCCAGATAGCAAGTTTTTGGCTACTTTACATTCCAGCACCCCAGGAACAAGCACATTATGGGAGGAGGAGAGATATGTGAAATATTGTCTATTTCCTGTGATTTTCCCTCATGATACTGGCATTTGTCTTTGTTTATGAACATGTCAGGAATTAAAGCAAGCATAATGGACACCAGGACTGTGCAAAAACTGTCTCAGTGGTGCCCAGTACTATTTAGAAAGATACCAAACACAATAGGCCTACTATAAAACATTTTTTCTGTCATGACTATGGATTCAGGATACACCAGATGTCTAAAATGCGATTTATTATTAGTTTTTTTTATGATTCATATTTATTTTACACACTCCAGTGCGTGTGTGGTGTTGTGCGAGGGTGTTTGTGTCAGCGGATCTATGTTCCCCAGGCGGGCGGTGTTAGGATCTATGTTAGGGGGTGTGGCTTTTAGTGTTTTAACAACATCAAGGCAATAGGCCTACATGGTGTCTTTTGTTCCACTGCCCGCGCATTTTCTATTCAAAAATGTAGAGGGAAAGTAGAAGGGGCGTGCGTGGCAGTCTTCACAAACGTCGTCTTTCTGGGCATATTACCAAGTCGGGAGACGATGTACATCACAGTATCTGTAACCTTCAATTGAGGAACAGTGAAGATGTCTGGACGTGGCAAAGGAGGAAAAGGTCTTGGAAAAGGAGGCGCAAAGCGTCACCGCAAAGTTCTCCGTGATAACATCCAGGGTATCACCAAGCCCGCTATCCGTCGTCTGGCTCGCCGTGGTGGTGTGAAGCGTATCTCAGGTCTGATCTACGAGGAGACTCGCGGTGTGCTCAAAGTGTTCCTTGAGAACGTGATCCGTGATGCTGTCACCTATACCGAACACGCTAAGAGAAAGACCGTCACCGCCATGGATGTCGTCTACGCACTGAAACGTCAGGGCCGTACTCTGTACGGATTTGGAGGTTAACCTGTTTCCACTCCCTTAAACCCAAAGGCTCTTTTAAGAGCCACCCAATTTCTTATGAAAAGGCCATGTTCAAAATGTGTGTCTGTGTGTGTGTGTCGCACATAACTTTGCTGGTGAGTTTTCTAAGTACTAGAGGAACAGATACAATTCTTGGAAAACCCAGCAACTCTGACAGTTGACTCTCTTGTCCTAGAATCTCCGAATGCCTAGATTGCATTTACTACATCGCACTCTTGCGTCCTTAACCATTGAGTTTGCTGTTGGCAAACGCACCTTTGCTATGTTTTAACTGCGTTGTAGATTTATTTGATATCCCTTTTTTTAGTTTCTTAAAACGGCCGGGAAATTCAATAGCTGATCAAAGAGCACTTCACTGCAGTAGGAAGCAAGGTACAAGCGGAAAAAACGCATGGAATAAGAGTAGGCTAATCAAATGGTTATTCAAGTTTGGCAGAGGTTTGTAAAAACGGAATGGTAAATGGGTTTGTGGCAAATATAAAGAAAGCCAAACAAGTCCATGCATATGCTGACCTAACCTGCACAATAGAGTAACCAAACAACATGTCCAATAGAACTGTTAAAAGGACCGCATATATGTAAAAGGGTCAAGTATTGTCAGGTCATGGAAAAATAATTATAGATGAATTATGAATATTGTCGAATGGCATGCCGATCATTATTATTATTACTATTACTATTTTAGTAGTAGTAGTGTAAGAATAATTATTATTGAAAGAATAATTATTATGTACTTATTATGTTCTTTCAATAATAATTATTCTTACAGTAGTAGTAGTAGTAGTAGTAGTAGTAGTGTTTTTGTTGCTGGCTACCGATTTCCTCATTCAATCGTAGAAAAGAAGCGGGAAATGAGACAAAAGGGGCAAAATCCTACACCGCCCAATTCTAGGTTGGACTGAACTTCGCTCACTGACCGCCCCCTTGGATACAAAATAACCAACCATGTGCCTGCGTGTTTCAGGGGGAACTCAAAAGACTGTATGTTTGGGCGTGTCTGGAGATAATTATTTGCATAGGAACTCCTATATATACAGTGTGATCATTGACTAAGTGTATTCTTCGATTGTTAACCCCGTTGAAGAGAACATAATGCCTGATCCAGCGAAGCCAGCACCCAAAAAAGGCTCCAAGAAAGCCGTCACTAAAACCGCCGGCAAAGGTGGCAAGAAGCGTAAGAGGACTAGGAAGGAGAGCTATGCCATCTACGTGTACAAGGTGCTGAAGCAAGTTCACCCTGACACCGGTATTTCCTCCAAGGCAATGGGCATCATGAACTCGTTTGTGAACGACATCTTTGAGCGTATTGCTGGCGAGGCTTCCCGCTTGGCGCACTACAACAAGCGCTCCACGATCTCTTCCAGGGAGATTCAGACTGCAGTGCGTCTGCTACTGCCCGGTGAGCTGGCCAAGCACGCCGTGTCTGAGGGAACCAAGGCCGTTACCAAGTACACCAGCTCCAAGTAAATTCTGCGTTGTGCTCTCTAAAATCCAAAGGCTCTTTTAAGAGCCACCCATATTTTCATAAACTGCCATTCCAATATGCATAAAATTGGTGAAGGTTAATTGTTGGAAGTGCGAGGAAAGCCACTTGGCAGGCTATTCTAAGTTGAAGGGACAGACCGCTCTTGTCCCGTCCCACGTAAGGTTTTGCGGTCGGAAGTTTTAAACGAGGGTCTCTAAATACAGCGGGGTGGTAGCCCCGAGGTGGTAGCAAGTAATACTATATAATAGGAATTGAATGTGGAACCCCCCCCCCCCCCCCCGAAATAGCGTATGACTATCAGGATGCCAGGGCTGAAATGGTTCGCAGAATGTGACCATGTTATCACGTAATGTAATGGACGTAAGTAGTTACATTTCCATAGCGCTTTTCTACTTTTGGGTGCTCAAAGCGCTTATAGTGGAAGGGGGACCTCACTAACCACCTAGGTGACGCACGGCTGCCGTTATGCGCCAGAACGCTCACCGCACACTGGCTAGAAGTGGGGAGTGAGGGAAATATTGAATGAACCAATTACAGTGGGGATGATCAGGGGGCCAGGTTGAATGAGCCAGGTTGGGACTTAAGCCAGAACACCGGGTAACTTCCTACTCTTTGCGAGAAATGTCGTGGGATATTTTATGACCACTGGGAGTCAGGAGATCGGTTTAACGTCTTAATCGACGGACTCCCCTATAGTACAGTCTATGCACCGGTGCATTGAGATTGATCTTAGGTCCAGAGGGAAGAGAGCCACATACTGGTCTCCCACCAACACGACTTTCCCCAGAGGTCTCCATCCAGGTACTAACTAAGCCTGCACCTGCTTAGTTTCAGCTATTCAGCCGAGACAGGGTATACCATTGGTCTGTCTGTTGGCTAGAATTGATGAACGTTTTTCCCATTTCAGTTTTTGGCGCAACTTTGAAAAAGAAGTCACTTAACTTTGTCTCTGTAAAGAGAAGCAAAACTATTTTTACGTAGCCTATATTTATCGCAGTAGGCCTACACGAAATGTCAGAGGAAACTGCCTTTTTGAAGGTTTGCGTGGCTCTTAAAAGAGCCGTTGTGAAGATGGGATTCGGAATTCAATTAATTTAGGCGCGCTCTCCGCGGATTCGGCGAGCCAGCTGAATGTCTT
Organism: Sardinella longiceps; assembly: GCA_027497455.2. Lineage (NCBI taxonomy): Eukaryota > Metazoa > Chordata > Actinopteri > Clupeiformes > Clupeidae > Sardinella > Sardinella longiceps. The sequence continues at coordinate 16,219,888 of JAODXP020000033.1, read as the reverse complement.
TGGGCATGATAGTGACTCTCTTGGCGTGGATGGCGCACAGGTTAGTGTCCTCAAACAAACCGACGAGGTAAGCCTCGCTGGCCTCCTGGAGAGCCATGACGGCAGAGCTCTGGAAACGCAGATCAGTCTTGAAGTCCTGAGCGATTTCCCTCACAAGACGCTGGAAGGGCAGCTTGCGGATGAGCAGCTCGGTGGACTTCTGGTAGCGGCGGATCTCTCTCAGAGCCACGGTACCGGGCCTGTAACGGTGAGGCTTCTTCACACCGCCAGTTGCAGGTGCGCTTTTACGCGCAGCCTTGGTGGCGAGCTGCTTCCTCGGGGCTTTGCCACCAGTGGACTTACGGGCTGTCTGCTTGGTTCTTGCCATTGCTTCGACTTGAAGTGTTGTCCTTGAACAGCGGAGGGTGTTTATTTAAAGGCTACCACTGTCGGCCTGCCCACTGTACAGGCTGCGTCATGTGGTTGGTCTCCGCGGATTGGACTCTTAAGAAATGGCGCCTAAATTTAAAACAGAAAGCCAAGCCCCTAATACCCCTCACATTCACATAGTGTGTTTATAGGCGCAAACCGTGTCAATAGATTCCACGTAAAATACTTTAGTACACTTAAATAAACCATAATCTTTGCATTCTGATAGTTGAGAAATGTAACTTCTAAAACACAACAGTTACCAAATCAACAATAAGGATTTGATTTTTTTTTTTTTTATTTAGTTGTGATCATTTGTGCTTGCGATTAAAACCCGACAGTTGAAACAATAGTGCAACAATTTTAGTTTTGTGACAATTTGAACCATGTTGTCCCTACCACCTTTCCTTTATTACGCACTATTTTCTTCGGGATTGCAGAAAAGGCCTCACACTCATCATTGAATACATTGACAAGACAACGATTAGCATTTTGGCCAACATCTGGAACTGGCAAGGGAAGTCTTTTATTGTAGTGTTTGCAACTTTGTAGATGTAATATAACCTAATATCTTAAGTGATTGACTCGCAAGAACATGCGAGTAAGCTACAAAGATTTTTTTAAGCATATGCGATATCCTACGGTAAATTCCTCTTGTCTTTTTCTGTCGTATAAATAGTAAAATAAAACAGCCGGTTTTGTTATGATTCCCTTTATAATATGCCTACAGCAGGAACCCCAAATAGCCTATTCTGCGCCTGGAGAGCTAGCTACTGCTTAATTTATCCAGGCGATCGCTGGGAAACAATGCGTTCCGTCAAACTAACTTGGTAATTAAAATACAGTATATATACTATAATAAGTTATTGGATGCGTTTAGTACATGTAGACATCTACGAGAGCACAACATAGCATGGAATGATCTTTTTTCGTTATATTTGGGTGGCTCTTAAAAGAGCCGTTGTGTGGGGGATGGTGGGAGACATAATTACTTCGATTTCTCGGTCTTCTTGGGCAGGAGTACAGCCTGGATGTTGGGCAACACACCACCCTGTGCGATGGTCACGCCACCGAGCAACTTGTTCAGCTCCTCGTCGTTACGCACGGCCAGCTGCAAGTGGCGGGGGATAATACGGGTCTTCTTGTTGTCACGGGCGGCATTGCCAGCCAACTCCAGGATCTCAGCGGTCAGGTACTCGAGCACGGCAGCCAAATAAACTGGCGCGCCAGCACCAACACGCTGGGCATAGTTGCCTTTACGCAGCAGCCTATGCACACGGCCCACGGGGAACTGAAGTCCAGCCCGAGATGAACGAGTCTTGGCCTTTGCCCTGGCCTTGCCTCCGGTTTTGCCTCTTCCGCTCATATTCACACTACTGATAGTAATTCTCAAGTGTCGAGACAGAGTGAGAGAATGGCATGTTATGCCAGAGCAGATGGAGCAACTCAGTGCCTCAGTGGCTGAGGTTAAACTACGGAGAGCCAATCAACGTGCACCCAGCTATGACACGCCACTTTCGTATCTGTTTGGCGCTTTTTCCACTTCACCCTCAAAGTGACTGAAAATATAGTCGTATGAAACAAGAAACCACATTATTTGAACGAACTGCACAAAAGCCCCCTACCCCTAAATCTAGTGCCCTACAGCACCACCCAAAGACTAGGCGGAAACAGCCAGCTACTGAAGAGATGGTTTAGGGTTTTGGATAGATATTGATGAGGGTAGCTCTTCCAGTGTTACATTGTCAATTAAATTGTTTTCTTACACATCGTATCACGGTGTGCACTGCATCATGCTTAGAGGCAATATGAAAACATTATTATTATTATTATTATTATTATTTCTATTAATATTACTACATTGACATTTCACTCGGACGGGCTTGGGCTCATTGTGCTTATGTCAGACTACCCAAACGTAACGCCACATTGGTGGGAATAGGCTTATAACGAGAGTTTGTCTAGGCTACATAGAAGTCCTCGGGGTAACAGGAAATGGCACTGCAAATACTTTAACTCCATTCCGTGAAATTAAATGCCTTCAATTGCCCCTCTTTTAATCTGATAGTCTGTGGCTGGAGCAAGGGGCATCACTGATAAACACGCGCGCCTTACAAGAGTTAATAATTATGAATATAGCGGACAATTAAATCATCTGATTTACGCATTACTATACTATGATGGTTAATCACAATTTCACTTTAGATTAACCATACATGGAATTTCTGCATTTAAAAGATGTTCTGGGTGGCTCTTAAAAGAGCCTTTTTTTAAATGATGAAACACAATGACAGTTTACTTCTTCTTGGGCGCAGCCTTTTTGGGCTTGGCTGCTTTAGGCTTAGCCGCCTTGGGCTTTGCTGCCTTTGCTTTCTTGGGACTCTTAGCTGCCTTCTTGGGTGCTGCGGGCTTCTTCGCCTTCTTCGGGCTCTTTGTTGCCTTCTTGGGAGTGGCGGGCTTCTTGGCTGCCTTCTTCGGGGACTTCTTGGCGGCAACAGGTTTCTTGGCTGCAGCCTTCTTGGGCTTCTTAGCCGCGGCGGGTTTCTTTGCTGCTGGCTTTTTGGCTGCTGCCTTCTTAACGGGCTTCTTCTTGGGTTCGGCCTGTTTCTTGTTCAGTTTGAAAGAACCTGAGGCGCCGGTTCCCTTCGTCTGGACCAAAGTTCCCTTCGTCACCAGACTCTTGATGGCCAGTTTGACACGAGCGTTGTTCTTTTCCACGTCGTAGCCACCCGCAGCCAAAGCTTTCTTCAGCGCAGCCAGAGAAACACCCTTCTTCTCTTTCGATGCGGAAATTGCCTTGACGACGAGCTCGCCAACACTTGGTCCGGTCTTCTTGGGCCTAGGTGCCTTTTTCTTTGCGGCTTTCACGGGCGCGGCGGCGGCGGGAGCTTCTTCTGCCATTTTATCGCTTGAGTTCAGGGTTGCAGTGGTCTCAGAAATCTGAAAGACTGAATGAATCCTGCTGGTCACCGGGCGGATCTTAAAGTCCGCATGAGAACCGTCTCGACTCAACCTATTCAAAGCTCTCCGGGGTTGTCCGTGGCGATGAGGGGACTTGTGTTTTCTTCACGCACGTTCTTTTAAACATATAAAGAGTGAATGGATATTTTTGAACAAAATGATGTGTATTTTAGCGAGGAAAGCCACTACTTCAAACAAAACATTTTTGAACTTATGACTCTCCTTTATTCCTGTTGCAGATCCGTGGAAACTGCGGAAGTCCTTTTGGAGAGGTTGCGATCAGTCTAAGATTTGAGAGGAAAACAAGCACCAAAAGCACGTCCCATCGCCGTATTAATTAGCCTTGATATCAAACCGATAGTCAAATAAGACCCAATAATGCTCAGAAATAGCGACAGAACAGATTATGCGAGCCTGGACTTAAGCGATGAGACCTACTAGGAGACAGCAAAACACAGTTGACTAACCTAGTGGTTAAAGTGGGATTTGGCAGGAGGGGGAACGCTCATAGTTTGTGTTGACACAAACAAAGAAAAATGTATAGAAGAAGAATGGAATTATATTGTTCATTTATCAACAGTGCAATTTTATTATGTCTTTAGGAACAATAAGCTTGTCCTGGTGACTGGTCCAATAATCATTTCAGTTCCCACACTGAGGTAGTTTTCAGAAGCCTGACAAAATTATTCAGATGGGTAACAATTTTTTTTAATTATTATTTATTCATTTATTTATTTATTGAAAACATACACATTTGGCCTACAAACTCAAGACACATAGACAACAAAAGGAAATATGTGGGACCGGGCCCACAGCATGCTGTGTCAATCCATGGCCATCCCATATGAAGGGGGTCCAGGCTGCTGCATGTTCAGCCCCATTACCCAGACCCCCTCCCCATGGAAAGGACCTCAGACAGACACAGGGCACCTGGATCCCCAGGTTGCACACCCCCAAGGAAAAACACAAAAACATTACAACACAACAGAAAAACACATACATCTCTCATGTAGGCTATATAATAGGTAACAATTTTAACATTTCATGTAACCAAACAGCAACTGTATAGGCATATCTGGCCATATTTCTGACCTTCTTACCATACATTTTACCATACATTTACATTTACATTTATGCATTTAGCCAACGCGTTTATCCAAAGCAACATACAAAAGAGGGAAAAACAATCAAGCTACAGCACAATTTTATCCAAAGCGACTTACAAAACAGGGAAAAACAATCAAGCTACAGCACAATACAATTAAGAGGAGAGTGAGTGCAAGAGTTGGCAAGTGCTAGATCAGTGCATGCCAGGTAGAAGGGAATAGGGCAGAAAGTTGGATCTTCTAGAGTTTCTTAAAGGTAGAGAGAGTGCCTGTTGTTCTAATAGTATTCCACCAGTAGGGAGCCATGATACGACAGCAGGTGGAGCCAGAGTTGAAGAGGGAGAACAATGAACTGAAACTAAACTGCAGAAATAGCAAAGAATTACATGATCACTGTAATGGCACTCTTTGCTAAGTAGTCAAATGTACCACCTGAGCTGCAGACAGTTATCCTTGACGCGCATGACATGAGAGGAAATTCAGGTTTTTAGTCTTTAGTTATAAATTCAACATTACAATTCACATAAACACATGTACACACGGTAAGAAAACTTTATGCTCCTGTGCCTTGCGCAGCTCACCCTCAGAATGGCCGCACATGCTCAGTTAGGAGACTTTAAGGGAGCGTCATCAAATGCACTGTGCATCAATAATCCTTCTAATAATAGCCTAATAGTAATTACACAATGCCACAAAATAAGTAATACACAATATGTAAATAATCAAAATACATAAAAATAAAATGTCAAAATATTAATTCTAGTTTTTGGCTCTTACAATCACTGTAATAGTGGTGAAATTAATAAACTGACGCAAAACACACGAAAGTTGTCCATCCAACATAGGCTACAATGTCGGCGATGCAAACACCCTAGCCTGACATAGCCCGCCGATAATACGAATGTTCAGAACAGCAGTATTATGGCCGGGCTATGTCAGGCTACAAACACCCCGCCTGTAGCTCAAGTTTAATTTATGCCGTGGAATTTTTTGATGTATCAATTAAACGCTCTGCATTGATAGGTTACACTTGCAGTAATATTTTCATGACGTTCGTGTTATTCCAGCTCAATTAACCTGTGCAGTCTTTCCTTTGATGGCCGTGGATAGCCATATTATATGCACGAGAAGTGCGCATGGTTTGGCAAATTGAGCTCATTACTAAACCTACTAAGGAAATTGCAGCATAGGCCTACCCATAGCCCAGGGGCATAAAGTTCACATCTGGAGCCGATGCTGTTCTCGCCGAATGGACCTTTTTCACCTACGTTTCACCTAACGTTTCGTCGGCACTTCCTCTAGTTTACCACCCTAGCTTTCGTTCGGACTATGCATGGCGGCAAGGTGAATAGCCTGTAGGTGTGTTCAATTTGGTAAATGTCTGAACGTAGCCAATTTTAAATGGTCAAAAGTCATTCCATTACAGGGACTCTAGGGCTGTCATTCTGATGTTGAACAGAGAATTGGGCATTTCACTGCCGTGTGTAGCCTAAATATAATATGGTTTCTTTTCTTGCAGAGATGTCAAATGCTCGTGCACCTTTCATTCAAAAAAAGGAGGGAGCTTGGAAGGGGCGTGTGTAGGCCTAGTAGTAGTCTTCACCAGGGGGTCAAGAACGCGCAGATTAGCGGCAGCACTTTAGCATCGCCATATTGGAGTCACAATCCGAACCAAGGCAGCGCATGCATGAGAGTCATGCTGGGCACGAGCACTCATGCACTTACAAATTGGTGGGCGGTTACATGCGAAATGTTATTTCTCCTGGGAGAGTAAAAGCAATATTTCATGATCTCTGGTTACTCTTTGCTTATTTTTTGAGGAGCTTGTGAAAAAAAAGTGTACCTGTCATGAATGCTATAAACTTCAGGCACGTTCTCGACAGAACTTTCTTCCTCGTGTTGTATGGCAAACAAACTAGGTGCATTATCACCACCGTCTGGACTGAAGGACTACTGTTTGGACTACCAACTTTGGAACTTTGCGCATGGGCAGCATGGGCATGGCCTGGCCTGTTACCTCCAGTGTTCACAATGGCGTTGACTGTCAATTCACCGCATTTACTAGCCTAGCCTCGGCCATTCAGTTCTATGGAGGGCGGGACTTAGTCGTTGTCTCCAGTTTATATATAACCTCCTTGGTCTTCACCAACGGCTTTTCTCTCGATGTAATTAGGACTGTTGAAGCAGCGGGAGTATTGGTAGCCCTTTATTTTTTTTATGTTATGAATGACCAGATCTTTAAAGATAGCCTTATTTGCTGATGATGGCAGAAGAAGGGGAGGAATGTGGGCCACATCGTAAAAGAAAATGCAGAATGCGGTTAATGAGGTCCAACAGTGGGCAGTACAGTGGGGATTTAGGATCTCAGTAGAGAAAACTAAAGTGATGTTTTTCTCCAGGAGAAGCATAAGCCATGAGTTCAAAATTTACCTGGCAGACAGAGAGCTGGAAAGAGTGGAGGTTTTTAAGTACCTGGGGGTATGGTTTGACAAAAAGTTGACAGCCCCACAATACCTTACCCCTCAGTCCCCCCGTGGACCTTTGAGGAGTTAAAAGTGGACCTTGGTCTGCTTGAGAAAAAGCAGGAAGGTGAGGTGGACAAGTGGAGAGTCAGTGGTTACATCACAGAAAACTATAGTCAGTGTATGGCAATATTCGGATGATCTGATATCACCAAGTAATTAAGAGTCCGGGGTCAATGTAAAACTTGTTGATGAATGGGTTAGGATTAGGGTTAGGGTTAAGGTACATTGATCCAGGGCAAACGTTTGACGTTAATCCTGGACTCTTAAATACTTGGTGATATCAGATCTTGCGGCAATATTCACAGATGCATCCAAAAGTCCTGACTAATATAAAGGGTGGGAGTGGCACATGTGGTACCTGAACTTGGACTGGCTTTAGTTAAAAGGCTAAATGACGATCTGACTGTATATACAGCAGAGCTTGTTGCCATATGGCTTGCTCTATTATAGGTTGAGGGCAATGGTGGTAATAGGCAAACAGTTATAGCCTCTGATTCCAGCTCTGCCCTTACATAAGTATCCAGAATGCTTACTCAGAGTCCAGGAAAGACATTCTGTTTGAAATTTTACAGTTAGCAAGTGAGTTGCAAAAGGCAGGTTTTATTTTTTTCCTTTTTATGGGTCCCAGCCCACATAGGGGTGGAGGGGAATGAACTGGCTGATAAATATACCAAGAAAGCAGCAGGCAGAGACAATATTGATATGACATAAAATACAGTAAAGTGGAGGTCAAAAGCATTAACCAAGAACAGAACTTATGGAAAATGGCAGCATCATGGGATAATGGGTCAACTGGTAGACATCTTTTCAGTATCCAGCCTAAAGTAAATAAAATGGAAGGTTCAGTCAGACCCAGAAGAGAAGAGGTGGTGCTTTCCAGGCTTAGGATTGGTCACACCAATCTTAACCCCACATTGTTCACTATGTGAAAGCTTGTAAGCTTGTAAGTTTGTAAGCTCCAAGTATTTCGAAGAATCACTGCACACAGCCTGCAACTGATCTGTGCTTGTGTGCGCGAGTCTGATAAATATTAAGTAGTATAAATACATGCTGTGTTCTTTTACTGCTCTTCTACAAACTGATTAAAAGTTCATTCACTCACAGAAAACGGGGCTTGTGAGTAGTGGTTGCAAAACGGTTTAGGGTCAGGGTAGGAGTCAGCACATAGACACTACATGAATTCACATCCCATACCCCAGGGGGAGCTGGCTGCCTCTGCTGGTGGCCAGTCCTCAAATAATGTGATTAGGAGAAGAAGGGGGCTCTAGTCAGTTTTAGCTGGGCTAGATGTAGTCCAAGCTAAAGCGCTTAAAATATGTACAGGAGCTCTTCCCCAGTTTTACAGATTGCTTTACAGATAGAAACAGGAGAGAAGCCATTGTATTTGCGAAGAAAACAGTTACAGGCAAACTAATGGGTCAATTTGATGGGTCAGAGGTGTGATCACCCAGTTAAAGTTGGTATCCAGCCAAGCTGGGAGAGAGAAGTGGCAAATCTTTCAGCACAAGAACTGTCTATTCTTGATACGAGCTTCTGCTCAGGAGTAATGTGGCATTCAATTCCATTATGGCAACTGGAGGTACCAAAGAATGATTTAGAACTGCTTAAGTTCAAGTCTGAAAATCCAGAGGTGAATTTGGTGCACATATTTCAGTGTCATATTCAAGAAAATTATCAAGAGCATATTCATTTTTACAGATGAGTCAAAGGATCAAGAATCTGGTGCTCCAGGGGCAGCCTTTGTTGTTCAGGGTTGGAATATACATACCTTTAAAAGAACTTCAAATTTTCTTAGTGTATTTACAGTGGAATTGAATGCAATATTAATGGCAGTACAATGGACTGTGCAGATTCAAAACCGCAAAGTGTTGATATGTAGTGACTCTGTGTCAGCTATCAATAGTTTAGGATAAGGGTCATCAAAATGTCGTCAAGACCTTATACATGAGATTTTAATGTCAATAAGAGATGTAAAAAGGAGGGGGGGTAGAAATTTCTTTTTTTTTGTTCCCAGCGCATGTGGGCATCTGTTCAAACGAAAAGGCTGATAAGCTAGCCAAAAAAAGCAAGCCAACATTGAAAACATATGAAAATGCAAGCCAACATTCCATGGCCACTCTTCTTGACCCTAGATTCAATGTGATGGGGTTTTGTAGTGCAGCAAATGCTGTCAAAAGACTCAAGGCAAAATGTGCCGGTCTTGTGCGAAGCAGCTTCACAACCTTGGACCCACCATCACCAGCACAGCCTGAGGTTTCCTCTGCTGCAGAATCCTCGCGTATGAATCATGTATGGTCAGTATTTTTATGCTTATTCTGTAGTTCTTTTGTAAGCATTTTTTTTATTCCAGGGACTGGCCTCTGGGATTTATTAGACACCCAGGTGTCAGAGAAGAAGAGGGCAAAGAGTGCAACTGCGAGTGCCACAGTAGAGGTTCAGAGGTACCTGGCAGAGGCCAACATTAAGCGTGGGGATAACCCGTTAAAATATTGGGCACAACAGAAACAAACTCACCCAAATCTATATGCATTGGCAAGAGATGTGTTATGCACCCCTGCCTCCTCGGTTCTTTGTGAGAGGATATTTTCCAAGGCTGGGGAAGTTGTGGGCAAAAAAAAGAAACAGGCTCAGTCCTGGCACAACCCAAGTGTAGTAGTAGCAGCAGTACAGTGCTTTGACCAGCAGATATCTTCATAGAGTTCTGAAGTTTCAAACCATTGACCCTTTTTTTAATGGAATTGGATTGAATGCTTTGAAGGTTCAGTGAAGCCTCACTTCGTCAGCACTATCGCCAATATAGGATTATATGTATTTAACTTCATATCTTGTATCCAGCAGTATCAAACAAGACAACAACAATCAGAATTTGGAATGTATTTATTTAAATTAAGAACTTTTTGTATGCATAAGAAATATCACATAGAATCTGTAACAACAACATAGCAACGAAACCCGTCTTGGCATTAACCAGAATTAAAGGTATAATCTGGCGTGAATCAACACCTAGCCCTGCTGTTTTCTACTGCTAAGCGCTACTGAAAGCCACCTCAATGATAAAATTTTGTGCATCGTAAACCGAGTTTGCGAAACGGCAGCTAACACTAGCTGAATGAGGCATGTCAAAAACGAAACCTAATCGTTTTGAAATGCCCCATTCTGTTTGCTATCTCAGTCTGCCTTGCATGAAATCCAGTGATTGAGGTGGCTAACAATAGTGCTTGGCACTACAAAACAGTAGGACTACGTGTTGATTCACGCCGGCTTTCTCCTTTAAGTCAAAGGTAATTCAATTCAATTCAATTCAATTCAATTTATTTTTGTAGAGTGCTCAAATACAGTACATTGTCTCGCGGCACTTTACAGACAGTACGGGGAGCACCCTTGAGTAACACGGGCAAGGAGCTCCCTTCGCTTACTAATGACTCATTTTTAGGAAGAAACCTTGGGCAGATCCACACCTCATGGGCTCAGCCCACCTGCCGAAGGCCTAATAGAGTATCCGTACAGTCGGTGGTCTGATACATAGATTGACCATGGTTTACACAGGTACTTTTCTATTATGCTCTGAAATACACCAACATTATGTCAGCTGAATCCAGCCTTTAGCAGGAACAATTCCTATAACACAACACCTTAAAGCCCCCACTTGCAACATTTAGGTAAAATTTCGACGTTTCCTATTCATTACACCTTTATGTAAATTGCCTAGAACTCACTAGACTTGATAAATGACATGTTCCGGAGTAAAATGAGCCCCTTCACGAGATTGTCCGACCCTCCTAGAGGCAGATACCGCATTACCTCACTCACGTCAGATGTAGCGCTAAGCCGCGCGAACATCTGATGATCAACGATAGAAGAATTATTTCAGGAGCCAGAAATCCTTGAATCTAACTGGACAAACGCATTGTCCATCAATTTAATTGACGTACACTTCAGCCAATCACATCGAAACCAACCAATGATGCTGGTTACGTTTGTTTGATTGGTTGGATTCAAAACAGTTGCTTCTTCGCTACATCACTCCCTCTACAGCAGCCAGCAGTCCTGATTGGTTCGGTTAGAGAATATTGGGCTTGAAATCGCTCTGAAGGGCTTCAACATCAGATTGTTGCGCGGAAGTGCCTTTTAAAGTTACGTAGCGCATGATCTGACGTGAGTGAGGTAAGATACCGCCTATGCAAGATCAGGGAGCGCGTCCTGCTATCATAAGTTTTGGTTAGCTAGCAAGCTAGGTCACGTGACTTAGCCGGAGCTTACTGTTTGAATTACAACGCGATTTGTGACTTCTCAGCGCATTCAACTGTCGATACATTTTGTTAGCGGCGTTCACCATCGACTACGCAATTCTAAATGGAGGATTATTGGCAGAAACGCTTAATAACTGCTTTGTTTGGTTCTTAGCTTACTGGATGACACCACCGGATCCTGCATAGGTTCTCTTTAATTTAGGATAACAATGGGAGGGGAGTACAAGTTCACCCAAAATTATTACTGGGCCTTTTGGATATGTTGAAAACTGTGTATCCTTTGTGAATTTGTGGGGCCACTTGTCACACATCTCCAAAATATTCCTTGCAGCATTTCTACTGATGCTGAATTGTCCTCTGGGTGATGATGGAAGCATAGATGGGGTTTCCACTACACATATGATGTCTTCTTCTCGCATCCAATAAGAGTTAGCTGGCCGTGGCCAATAGAACTGCTTGGCTGGCCCATGATGGTCCATGAAGTTCACATGATAGTCGCCAAATTCTGTTGATATTTCATACACCAGTCCTATCCTTGGTAGGTTGTCATATAGACAGCAGACATAATTTTGTTCATGCACTTCCAGTTGTAGCTGAACTCCAGTTTCACCTGTTTCAAAACTGTCCAATGTAATCATGTGCTGTCTCACACACAAACATCACTTTGGGTTCCTCCGCTTGGGCACTCAGATAGAACACCTTCAATGTAGCCTTTGAGATCGATGGAACCAAAGAGTCCCTCTACTAGTCATGGAGGTCTGAAAGCGAGGTTTTAGAAGTGCTTCACACTCACTGATTTCCTCAGGGGAAACATTGAAGAACTTGATCCCTGTGATATTTTCTGTGCAGAATTTCATTATGGCATCTGAGGTGAGGATTTGGTCATTGTACGGCCTTTGGAGGCTAGCTTTCGTAACAAGCCTCTTTAGATTGCCCCCAATGCCGTCGCATGCTCTTTTTCCATGCGATGTTGCAAAGAAATTCCATTCAGCCATCAGATTGAATTCCTGACTGTGTTGGCAGAGACTGATAAAGTTGTGTTTATTCTTATATTGTCCAGCACAGCCATCTGTGAAGTAGTGAATTTTTTCACACCTGGGAACTCTGATTTGAGGAATGGAAGAACTACCCTGAGGAAGGCAAACACTGTAACACATTGAGGTGTTGAAGTGTTCCATCTTCAGATCGGTGATATGCCACAAATGGGTGTAATGTTGCCTGTTTGTTTTCCCAGTGAAAACTCTGAATCTCATCCTGGATCACATATGAAAAGTTCTCCGCAAAATCACCCTGGATGATCATCTCTTCAACAGGTTTCATTGATGCCTTCAGAGTTTTCATATATTCACTTTGAGATTTAGCTGTAAAACTGTGTCTCGTCAGCTTCACAACCTGCTCTGCCAAGTTCTCAATGAATTTGGCCTTGGTTTCAGTGATGGACATCAATGTTGTACGATCTGTGGTAATCCACTGTTTGTATGTGAGATCCTCAGCATCCTCAAGAATGTCAGATGTAAAAATCAAAGTTTGAAGAGTGATGGTGAATGAGTACAGATTTTGACGCAATCACCATTTGCATTAAAAAAAAAAAAAAAAAAAAAACGAGCGATGGAAGAATTTGGGGCAATAAATAGAACGATGGAAGAATTTGGGGCAACAAATTATCTTGTAAAGTCGGGCTGTAAAAAAGCAGAAAGGCATACTGGGACAGTGTGACAAGAACAAAGGGAAAAATATGTCAGAGGAACTGTAGAGAGAGATTATGGCATTCTATGCCATAATATATATATCTAGTAATGGGGAGAAAGTGATACATCAGAAAACGCTTGTTTTAACACGGAATGACCCTAATGCACAGATTTGGAAAACAAGATACCGCATGACCATTGACCACATTCATGTCCCAAGTGGAGTAGTTTGTAAACAAGTAAAACAGAATTAAAACAAAGGCTTTCCTCCAACTCTGGCTCTCTCGCCATCCTCCTCCTCCTTGACCTCAGTGCTGCCTTTGACACAGTAAACCACTGCATCCTGCTAAACCGCCGAGAATCCATCGGCATCACCAACACTGCCCTCTCCTGGTTCAAATCCTACCTGTCTGACAGATTCCACAACATCACCATCAATCAACACATATCCCACAGTACCCCTGTCCCACACGATGTCCCTCAAGGTTCAGTTCTTGGCCCCATTCCCTTCATCCTATACATGCTTTCCCCTTGGACACATCATCCTCCGCCATGGACTACAATTCCATTGTTACGCTGACGATACCCAGATTTACCACTAATTATCACCACTAAAACATCTCCCCTGCCATCCTCTCCACCCTCACTTGCTGTCTCACAGACGGGATGAATCACAACTTTCTCAAACTAAGACCCCGTTTACACAAACACAGATAACCATAAAGACGCACATGTTTCTCTGCGGTTGCACCTCTCTGTTACACTTATCCGAAGGTGAAGACGGAGAATCTCACGAACTCCGGGCAAGGTGGAGATGTCAGAGAACCCCGTCTTCAGACATATGTGTAACTACCCATAACCGGAGTTCTAGCACCAAAGACAGTTGGAGCAAACGAGAAGCACCTACGTTCGCGCATAGTAGTAGATTTTCACAAGGGCACCACCTGATTTTGAATGATGTCAGGACATTTACCAATAAATCGTCTTTTTGGATTTATCATGTTTTTTTGGCATGTATCTCTTATATTCTGTAAGTGTTCAACATGATTTCAAGACTAATGTTGTAAACGGTTACTGTTGGTATTTTTATCAGATGAAGCTGCCAGGCAGTAAATAGCCTACGAAAAATGTCAAGTTGTTAGCGAGCTAACGCTAGCTAACGTAATGTTTTACATTTATATTTGAGATTTAATTTATTGACAGCCTGCGGGTAACATTACTGAGTTCATTTTAAGTGGACAGCGCAAACGTAAACATAGTTTACTGCAATATGTGAGGTTTGAGCAAAGTCCAAAACGACTAGCTTATAGTTAGCATATAGCTATGTCGTCATGGTAACTGCCAAACAAACCCTCTCTGTCTAAAGCTAAAAAGCACACTTGGTTCATACAACATTGTTTTGCAGAGGAGCGATTGAATTGTCATGTGTTGGTTTCATTAATGATCACAGACAATATTATGGCACACATACATTAATATAATTCTATAATTTCTTAAGGGAAAATGTTAATGATGTGACGTAATGTGACACTGCTGCTAATGCAGACCGAAACACTTCACGTTTGTGGCCATCTGCCACAATGTTGCTCCCTTGAAAGATCTTTGATAAAACTGTGACGTGGTGGTTAATTGTCACCGCCTTTCTTAGCCGTTTTTGATGTTTGTGTAAATGCGATTGTTTTCTTACTCGGGGGAGGGGAAGATAACAGGTTTCTCGAAGACCCGGGGAAGTGTAAACTAAGCATAAACAGTAGTAATAAAACAGAGATCATCATCATCTTTGGTCCAAAAATCATAGTTCATAGAGTACAGGGTCCGTGTACCTTCCGTTCATTGGATATCCAAGTTACATGAAAAACTTAAAAAAGGAAAAACGACACTAGTTCAATAGTTTCCATCACTGGCATTCAAATGGGAAACTAAAATAAAGACTTAAATTTGAAAACCATTTACGCTGTAAATAAGTAAAATAAAAATATTGAAACCTTTTGTGCATAAATACAGCGTAATTCAGATATGTCTCGAATCTTGATTTTTTCCATCACCAATTTGCGTTTATTTGTTTTAATCTGGCAACCATAGTGAAAGCGCACACCAACCCACGCGCCACAATAGCTTCAATCAGAGACACTGCAGCTCGACCATGGAGACGAGTTATATACTGTTCAAGGGAGGGAAGCGAATAAACCTCAAGGAATCAGACATGATGTCTGACAAGATAGCAAGGATATTTCAGGTAGGCCTAATGATACTTCAGGTAACCCAGAGACCGCCATATTTGAACACGGGCTGCATTCCACTGACATCCAGATTGGCTTAGCCTAGCTCAGGAGCGACCTAGCTTGCCATTTGTTTGAGTGTAGGTCCCCCACATCTCTGTGGAACTTTTTTTTTTTTTTGGCTTGCTCTGGTCATGCTGAATGTAATTTTAAAGTTAGCAGCATGTTGGGATGCAACACCTGTATCTGCCCATTGTAAACCAGTGTCACCTCTTGACGTTCCACGTAAACAAACAAAAGGCTATTCTAAAATTCAGGCTACTAAATCAACCTTTTTCACTGACTGCCCCCACCCATTTGTACATGCTCACAACCCCTACTCCCTCCCCAAGACTTTTTGTTGGTGTTTGCCTGTTGGTGTTCGAGCTGCCTCATGTAGGCAGGAGGCCTACACAGAATAAACACTAAACTAACGTTACATATTTTCTGAAAGCCTATTTTTGCACTACACTATCTTACACTACACTACTTATCCCCATCACTATCAACAAGTTGAAGTATTCCAATCAAAGTGATATACCGGTAGACCATTTTGTCCAGCTATGGAACTACAACCTGAAATGTTTTATATAAATATGTTGGGGGATGCTTTATATAATTGAATCATCTTTGTTTTAAAAGGTGTATGCCCCGAGTTTGTACATCACTGATGATGAAAACGTGGCATTTTTCCCCGATTCTTTGGGGCACTTCAGCTCGTATGATCTAAAACCTCGCGGCCACTATGAGGTCCATGGTGACGATGTAACCTTACCTGTGGCTGAGAGTTCCCAGCCAGCCAGCCAGCCAGATCGCTTTCGCTTTCTTCGTGGGCAAGCCCCCTCAGCTGCTGCCGGAGCTCCGCCTGCCTCTGCGCCATCAGCTTCGAGAGTAAAGTCTTACCAGAGGTATCAAGTTCTTTCAAAGTTTAATTTCTATTGGCTTGAGGTATACTCACTTGTGATGCTGTTCTTTTTTCCCTCCCCCCAACACACATACCCCCCCCCCCACCATTACTCCCCCATCACCATATTCACATCCTTCATACCACACCCACACATCTTTATGCTGCCCCCATCCTCACACACGTACAGTTCTTCATAGCGCCCACTCACACACACATACACACATAGGGCAGTCATGGGTAAGCGGTTAGAGCGTCTGGCTTGTAACCCCAAGGTTGCCGGTTCGACTCCGGACCCGCCAGGTTGGTGGGGGGAGTAAATAACCAGTGCTCTCCCCCATCCTCCTCCATGACTTAGGTACCGTCCCGCAGCACTGCTCCCTTGGGGCACCGTTGAGGGCTGCCCCCTTGCATGGGTGAGGCATAAATGCAATTTCGTTGTGTGCAGTGTCACAATGACAACTGGGTGTTGGGTGTTTCCCAGGTGGACTTTCACTTCACTTTCACTTCACACACACCTCGACATAATTCCCCCACACCCACCTGTGTCTAGCCGCCTCATACACACATTTCTACATAGTGCCCATTCACTCACACACACACACCTCTCACAAACACACCTGTACTTAGCCCCCCTTCCCCCCACACACACACCTTAACATAGCTCCTCTTACCCCCCCCCCCCCCAAACACACCTCTACATAACTCCTTCCACACACACAGTACTACATAGCACTCAATCACTCACACACACCTCTACATGACTCCCACATACGCCCATACACACACACCTCTGCATAGCTCCCCCACACATACCTGTAACCCCCCCCCCCACACACACACACACACACACACCTGAACACATCTGTTTAGCCACCGACACACACACACACAGACAGACATACCTCTACATAGCCCCCCCCCCCCCACACACACACTCACGCACATACACACATACACACACATACCTCTACATAGCCCCCCCACACGCACATACGCACACCTAAACCACACTTCTACATGGCACCCCCTCACTCACATACACACATACAAACACAACCTCTACATGATTCCCCGTCTCCTACACACACACAAATACAAACCTACATCACCCCTCCCCCCACGCGCACACACACACACACACACTACACAGTGTCATCAATACAGCCCCTGCCCCACTTCAATTGCTATACATAACATATTAGATAATTGCGTACATAGGAACAAATATTTGTTGCCTTTTTATGCACTCTAACTACATTAACAATTTTTCTTAAACATTTTTTGTAGGTCTGTGTACATAGCTGAAGTGGAGGGGGGGAAGCTAAGGCCAAACAGAACTGTGATTGTGAGATTCAGTGAGTTTGAGGCCTCCACTGAGGGTATCCTTGCAAAGGTGCAGGCGGCCATGCAGGCAGAAGAGCCTTTTATCCTGACAGACTCACAAGGAAACGAAATCATAGACTCTGAAGGGACAAAAGGTACCTATTTGAATATTTTTTATTAAACAGATTCATGATATTAGGAGTATTCGGATGCAGCCATAGTCAACTTCATATGATAGTTTTTTCCTTGTCCATTAGGCTCCATGTACTGGAAGCAAAATTCCCGGAAGGTTTATGCTGTCCCTGAGGCTCTATTCCATGATTTCCAAGGAAGAAAAAAAAGGTATAATGATTTGTTGTTTATTATAGAATTTTTCTGTACCAAGAGGAGCATACTTGTACTGTTCTGACTTACTGGAGATGTAAAGAATAGTGCATGCCAGCCCCAGAGAGCATTCCTTAGTACACCCAGTTTCTAAAAGCTTCATATTTCAATGGGTCATAATAGTAAAAGTGTGCTAATGTTTGTGCAAAAGATGCTTCACACAACAGGGTTGATTTAGTAGAATCATTGGGGTGGGAGTGTGTTGAATAATTTTTATTTCAATTGTTGGTTTAATTCATCCATAATGATTCGAACTGTCCAGAAAAGCACTTGGAGAGTGCTGACCTCTGCCAAGGCAACATGGGTCACTGGCCCAGAAATTCCAAATGGTGTTATGGATCACCACCAAAATTTAATCAGATGTTGGTTTTGTCCCAATACCCACGTTGTCCAAAATTTCCATCCAAATCTGTACAAACAAACAGACAGACGCAACTGAAAACATAACTTCCTTGAAGGAGGTAATTTTCCAGATAGTTGTAGTTTCTCATAAATGCATGTTGTGATAACCCTATATTGAAAGAAGCAACATGATCCAATCTTTTAATTTACCTAATGAATGTGTTTGTCAAATGTGCCTATAAAATCCTGCTTTTTCTGTGTTTGTGTTGTTGGCTTATTCATCTTAGTAATCAGAAAGAGGATACAACAGGACTCCAGGAGGTGCGGGAGAAGATTGAAGAGGTGGTAACGGCTGCCCAAGGACTGGCCTCCATCGTAGACACTATGAAAGTGCTGGCAACACTTTCAGAGAGCGCCAACAACACCCTGGTTATACTCAACCAGGCAACTGCTGAGTGCATTAGAGCAGCCATTCGCTGCATTGTATGCAAAGGCAAGTCTTTCTTAATATCTTTCAAGTTACAGATCAGATATTTGAGCATTCACGAAGTTTTATTTGACTACTTATATAAGCCTTAGAATCAAGAAAAAAAAACATAGATAAATCTCTGGACTGTGGGTTGAACTATGAACTATAATACCCTGGACGTCCAGAGGTATATTTAGAGCACAATTTGAATTGTGCCTGCAGATACTATGGCCAGGATCAATAATGCGCATTACGTTTACTCCCAAAAGTTTAGGCAGCCAGTCAGAGTGGCTGGCCAAAGACAAGCTAAAATGATGATGATGTGACGATTGTCACATGTTTAGGGGTGTGGTCTACAGTTCATAGTTCCACCCACAATCCAGATTTATCTCCTGGCTCTTCCCATCTCCAGGCCAATTAAGCTTACCTTGATAGTCTTCTGTTTTGCACAGTACTTCATCTGCCTTGAATATTGGCATAAATAGCAGTATACTGTGTACAGTGCAATTATGTTAAAGTACATTCCTTTTCAATGTAACCCTTATAGAACCACTGCGAGATCCCATGGCATCATCATGCTGCGAAAGCATTGTTGGTTGTCACTCCTGCATCCAGCAGTGCCTGGCAACATCAGATTTGTGTCCGAAATGCAGGGCAGTTGACTTCACTAATCATGTGCATAGGCTGTGTGGCCTAATGGATGCGCTCTCTGCGCTTGCAGATTTAGTTAAGGATTAGACATTTGACCTTTTACTGTGTTGGTTACACTTTTTTTTTTTTTTATTATTGTTATTATTTTTTTGTTAATTCACTTGTTAGCCACTAATGCATTTCTAGTTAGGCAGTGTCATTAATTTGTTAGGTGTGTATTCACAAATTTCTTGTTTAGGCCTTTAAGATTATACCAAGATTATACCAAGAATAATGGCCTAATATATTATTATTACTGTATTAGTGATATCTAAAATATGTTAGGGAAGTTATACAGTACCTGAAGTTTACAGGTTAAACAGCGGTTCAGTGTGTGTGAAGTTGTATTTGTGCATCTTTTCCCCAACTTCAATAAAGAATGTGGCACTTGAAGGAGCTTTAGAGTACTGGATTCACTCAAAAGACTTGACAAGATGACTGTGTTTTCCTTGTGACTTTTCCTTTTTTTTTCCTTTTTATTAAAGTTCAGGGCACAGATCCATTACTTGTCATGGCAGGTTAGTTGGAACAGCAGTGTATATGATACAGGGCAGTTATGAGTTTAGCCAGTAGTAAGGGGGGCGTCTAATTAAACACAGCACTTTGGATACCGCGCGCACCAGCATGAGCTTCAGCTGGTGCAAATCAGCCAGTGATTGAAGATCAGCTGACTGACGGTGCTCCCGTCACTAAACACAAACACCATTTTTTTCAGAATTTTCTCCCGTGTATTTTCTTAAAATAGTAAAAACAAAAATTCTAAACCACAATAAACTCAGTTTGACTTCACAGTGTGTTTCATCCTGTGTTTTAATGTAGTTCACACAATCAAACATCACTGTACTCTGACCTGGTTTTCATTTAATACTGTGTGCAAAGTTTAAACTGAACTATAACATTTGCTTTCAAATATCATTGATGTATTTCATACAACAGAGAGTGATTTTTGTTGCTGATTAAAGGTCAATATTTACAGTCACTCATATTGTCTTGTGATGTCAATCAGCTTGAGAACAGCCTCTTGAAAAGGAACAGGGTTGTGGTTCACCACACAATCAAATAAAACTGAGATGTCAGCATAGGTTTCAGCAAACTGGTCCTCTGCTGCAATTTTGTCCTCCTCAGTTGAGAAGGGATCGGCTCCAAAGCAGGACCATCTTGTGAGCGATGAGCCTGTGTCATGCTGGTAATAATCTGCCGCCTGGGCAGCATGTGGTAGCAAATCCTGTGTAATTTTTGTGGGACAGCCTCCAGTCGCCAAAACATTGGGAATTCCTTTGCCTGCATGAAGGTATATTTTAGCACAGGGCTTTTCAAAGGTTGCATTTCTCAGGCATTTATTTTTCTAAATATTGAAAAATTAATAATATATTTACACTATCTCACAACACCCGACAGTTGTCTTGATGCACTTCACCTGGGTGATGCCACACACACTATATGACTTACAGTATCTGCCGACGACAGTTAATACATACTGATGTAACTGCACACTTAATACCTTACGTTTTATAAAAAAAATCATTTGTATAGTGTTGTCCCGTAAAGAGATATAACAAAATAGTTTTAAAAAATCAGAGGGGTGCAGTCACTTCTTTCGAGATGGGCTACTGTATGTAACTCACCAGGAATTCTGTGTGCATTCCATGCCTGTGTCACCCTTTCGATTCCAATCTTGCACACTTGAATGGTCAAGTTGGAAACACAGTATTTTGTGATACTGTTGTCCATGTCAATGGTCTCTTGATCCACTAACTGTATCAGAGCTGCCTTTATTGGAAAATTTACACGGCTGTTTACCTCTGGCCACATTCTCTCTATGGTATGATTCTGTGGATGCAAATGAAAACAGAAATAGTGGACTGTTATAGCTCTATCAATTTATTTTGCTGCATTTTTAAAGGAGCCGTATGTAAGATTGTGGCCAAAAACTGTTACTGCAATAACAAACAAATACAAACAAAAACAAACAGAACATAGTATTCTCCACTCTTCCTCCCAGACAACATTTTGCAAGCTAGGTTAGGCTAGAGAGGTGGAGGGTGTCGCAACACGCCAAAATACATAATATGTGAATATGTAAACACAATGACAACGTAAACACAAGTTGAGGGCTGCAAATTCAATTTTGTAATGCCGATATTTAGGCTGGATTACTGTTGTCAATGTTAAACGTATTTTAAATTATCATGATTCCTTAATGTCTTCCAATATGTCAAGACCATTTTATGATAAATTTACATGAATTTCTTACATACAGCTCCTTTAACAGTAGGTATAATTTTGAGGATCTATGTCATATGACAGGATCTATATTGTATGATGAGATTCATTGTGATCAAAACACTTTTTTTTGAAGATTTAATATATTGCAGACAACATGGTTCTGCGTTGCTCTTGGGCGCTCCTTGTTGTAACACACACACACATACACACACACTCCTTTCTCATTGGGTGCCCCTTGTTGTAACACACACACCCCCCCCCATCCTGCCCCGTTCTATATATGATGGCAATAGGTATGGTCACAAATACACATAATTCCACTGCATTTCCTTATATGTGACAATAAACTTTCCTTTCCCTGATTACTTTAATAAACTTGCCTTATTGCCACTGTTGTTCTTTAAAAGGCTGAACTTACGCGTGTTGACTGTGTCTGCAGATATGGTTTTCTATCCAAGTTGAATCTGTAAGGGGAGAGCATCTCCTGCATGTAGAGAGTCAGGTAAAACTCTCTACCATGGTCTACCCTCACCTGGTCCCACATCCCATATTGAAGAACTGCAGGTCTAAGGATGAAACACATCCAGCACATATTTACATACGCTACTAACTGGACTACTGGGTATTGTTAGGCTTATAGTGGCTGTTATGAAAACACACAAACAATAAAAAATATATAAAAATGGTCCAATTTAAGCAATTATTTTGACATTAAATGTATGTAATACCGCATGGAAAGGCTAGTCAGCACTTTGTAACTGTGTTTTGAAAAGTGCTATATAAATAAAGATTATTATTATTATTATTATTATTATTATTATTATTATAGTCAACTGTGAAGTAACAATAAGCTAATTGAATCAACAAGGCAAAGTGCAACATGACTTGCAGGTAGGTTAAGGTAATAGTTGACCATGTAGGTTACCACATAGCCTACCATAAAACCCTGAATTGTTGCAGCAGATTTTTGGGAACAATGTTAAGGAATCACACACAAAGTGATGCAAAAAAACTAGAGTAGAGTAGAGTAGAGTATTTTTATTAATCCCGAAGGAAACTAAGGTGTCAAACATGTGGTACCCACATGTAGTACACACTTAAGTACAGTCAGCCACTCATAAGTCATTGAAGATATGTGTGCCTACACACTCACACACACACACACACACACACACACACACACACACACACACACACACACACACACACACACTTAGTACACACTGTAGTACACCCTTGAGTACAGTCAGCCACTCATAAGTCATAGAGTTGTCATTTCAGGGGTGGGGTAAAATATGGTGCAGCATTAAAGAGTCCTGAGATGAAAAAGTCCATGAGTGCAGTGCAGTAGAGTCAGGGTGGCCAAAGAGGGTTAAAGAGGGTTGTTTCAAGGGTGAGGTAGTTGTGATGAAGCATTTAAAAAGCTGAAAAGGTCCATGAGTGCAGTGCATTTCAGTCAAAGGTGGGCACAGGCCAAAGAGGGTCTTACAGGGGTGAGTTAATTATGATACAGAATTTCAAAAGTCCTGTCTTGAACAAAAAGTCAAAGAGTGCAGTGCAGTACAGTGCAAGGTGGCACAGAAAGGGTTTGTGTAGCAGATATTATTTCAGATGTGTTGGGTGAGAGGAGACCAGGGGGTGTGTGTGTGTGTGTGTGTGTGTGTGCGCGTGTGTGTGTGTGTGTGTGTGTGTGTGTGTGTGTGTGTGTGTGGGGGGGGGGGGGGGTGGTTGGGTTGGGGGCTGGGGTTATGCAGTCCAGTCGCCAATGATGAATTCTTGTTGTGCATCTCTCTGAGTGATGTTAAAGAGCTGGATGGCCCTGGGGACAAAGGACTTGCGTAGTCTGTCTGTCCTGCAGGGGATGGATCGGAACCTGTAGCTGAAGAGGCTCCTCTGGTTGTTGAAAATTGGGTATAGGGGGTGGCTGTTATTCTCCATGATGGCGTCCAGTCTGCTCAGGGCCCTCTTCTCAGAAATTGTGGTGAGCGTCTCCAGCTCCATGCCCACCACAGATCCAGCTTTCTTCACCAGTCTGTCAAGGCGTGTGGCATCCCTCTTCCTTATGCTGCCTCCCCAGCAGGTCAGAGCATAGGACAACACACTGGCCATGACGGACTGGTAGAACATTAGCAGGAGTCTGTTGCACACATTGAAGGATCTCATCTTTCTCAGGAAGTAGAGTCTGCTCTGGCCTTTCCTGTAGAGTGCTTCTGCATTAGCAGCCCAGTCCAGTTTATTATCAAGGTGAACCCCCAGGTACTTGTAGGTGCTGACTGTCTCCACTGTCTCCCCCTCAATAGTGACTGGCATCAGTGTTGGTGCGGTTATCCTAAAGTCCACTACCATCTCCTTGGTTTTGGTGGTGTTCAGCTGCAGCTGGTTTCTCCGGCACCATGAAACAAAGTTCTCCACCAATTCCCTGTACTCTCCCTCTAATGATTGAAAATCACATTTCATTATTATACAGTTTATTTCTGTAGCCTACACAGAGATTGTACTGAAGATATCCACATAGCCTATCTTTGAACTAAAGTAACTGTGCAGCTTTGTTATGGATGCTACAAAGTCCCTACAATTCGGAGAATCTATCTATCTATCCATCCATCCATCCATCCATCCATCCGCCTTTCATTCTGGCATACCACCACTCCAACATTGACGTCAGCAATGTGTCAGCAGTATCTATCTATCTATCTATTGTCAGTGCATGTGAAAGAAAAAGAGCAACGTTCAAAGACTAACAGACTTTTGAAGAGGTTTTGAGATCTACTGGTTGTTTCAGCAGGATAATGCATTACTGCAGAGGCACAGAGCCATTTCAGTCCGCAGACCTCATCAATAAAAACAAACTGATTTGTTTTCAAAAGCCATCAAAGGTGAATGAACTGGTAGCATTGTTTAAAGAAAATCATGTAGCCTAAATAATTCTGGTGACATCTAAGGGTGTTGCAGTATTCCAGCTCAACTCCAATCATGCAAATTGGACTGTCTATTGATTCAATAGGCCTAAATGTTATTTCACAGTTGAAATAAAATATTTTTATAAGAATGTGTCTAAATAAGCACAGTAGCAAAACTCAAAGAAAATTATACAACACATTATTATTATTTCTATATTTTAGGGATGCAAATGTTTATGGCCATTGCATTAGCATGGAAGGCTGGCACCAACCTGTACACGTTCTCATATATGATGAGGTTGTTTTTAATTGGCATAGTTGCATGAGAAACTACTCTCTTGCTGTAACCGTCCACAGCCATAACATGTGTGACCCCAAACATGCAGAGTTTCTCGTTCTGGTCTATGTGCAGTTTGTGTCCCATGTATCCAGCATAGTAGGGAGTGGGGTTGAGATTACGGGCGCCCTTTAAAAACAGAATGTGTCATGGAAATAATCTTTTTTGACATGAAATAAACAAGACATAATCCATCAAGTAACCAAACACAATGGGTAGGCCTACTCGTGTTCGTGCGTCATGGTAGACGGGATTTACTGTCCTCAAAATGTTGCCCACACGGCGTTCGCCAGCCTGTATTCCAAGGGATGACAGATAACCTGTCATTAATTTGCGCCCGTATGTTGGCCCTGTCTGATGAACAACAGTATACATGTCAGAGTTTAGGCTACTAAAATCATAAGCATGAACAAATAGGTTACTCCCTATAGAATACAAACCTGATCAATTGCCTTGTTAATTTCAATCTCCAAGTGCGTGTCCGATACCTGACCTCTCCGCCGAAGGTTGTGCTTTGAGCAAAATCTTCGGACACTCATTTCAGAGCAACCACGCACCCCTAATTGAGACAATGTAGACGATATGTCAGCATATGTTTGATTGTTTACAAACATGTCTTTTATAAGATCCCCATAAGTTTCAATAGAGGCCATTGTGGAGCTTGCCGCGGCCTAAGACTAAGGCTAAATCTTCGTAGACTTCTGAAAATGGAAAATCTTCGTAGACTTCTGAAAATGGAAAAAACTATCAATTTTTGGATTTTGGATGCATGGATATTGGATATGCGTTCAATGTTATGTTTTAAGTATTTTAAGAGGGAAAAACTAAGCCACTTTTCATTCTATTGAGAGACAAATATGGAAATGGTTTCGTAATTCGTTTTTCAAAATATTCATGTAACTTGGATATCCAATGAACGGAAGGTACACGGTCCGTGTATATTTTGGTAATTGGATTTTCCCTTTTTGAATGGGAATTAAAAAACAAAAAACGACTGGTTTATTTGACCTTCGTTTTGAAGCCCAAAACCAACATTTGAATTACGCAGCATTTTTCTTTCATTTTCATTTTTTGATTACACTATACAAAATGAAATTCAAAGTCAACAGGAACGGAAAAACGGACCAAAAACAAGCTTTATTCATATTCTTGCACCGGAAGCCACGTGCTACATGTTGATTTAATGCACTGCACTAGTGGGACGCAGACACATGACAGGTGGGGCGCAAGACATCTCTTTGCCCCCCGACATCACAGTTATTCGTCAGATAGGCACATTTGACAGTAATTTGAGCTTGATGGATGATGGACACATCAAATAGCCTACTGTATAATTAAGATTTTATGCCATGTTTTTTTCTTTATTGAATGAGCTGAGCACAAGTAGAACCTAACTGTTTCTAAGTGTCGGCATAGCCCATAAAAAAACAATCGTCAAACAACTTTGGCTATTCCAGATGCCCCCACGTCTCTAGTAGGGCCTAAGTCTCTAAACTCACAGTCCTCACTCGTCACCACATAGGCTATGTTACCCATTACTACAGTTGGGCTATATTATGTGTCCTTGATTAAAAGTGTCTTAGTCAGTTTAATTCATTTAATCAGTCCCATTTTCCTATGATGGAGATAGCCAAGGAGGTGCGTCGACCCGCATTCGATGATAGCCTAGGCCTATAGTTGATATCCGTGCCGTCAGATAAAAATATATGACAGGTTGATGATGAAATTAGGTTTTTTGTATAATTGCATTCTTGCATTACAGCGTCCACACATGCAACAGTGAAAACTGCAACAAGATCAGATCTAATGTGCATAACCATCTGTTGCGTCTTGATGCGTTTAGGCCAATAGCGCATCACGTAATGTAGCCTATATACACAGTACTCGAGTTGAGGGGGGATGAAGGGGAACGGCATCCCCCTTCTGAAATAAAAATTTAAAATCATCCCCCTTCTTAAACGGCCATCCCCCCATACCATCCCTTGTTCCATTTTATTAGTTAATGTGAAAATTACAATTATTTTAATACTGGAAATATTAGAATACTACCATTTCAACATTAGAGGCTTTGCATTTATTTATGCGCTTCACTTAAACAAACGTTTCAGTCACCGCAATCAAAGATTCCGGGCCAAGCGGAGATTTTTTGGTTTCACTTTCAAAACGGTACCACTGTTTTCTTGCCGGTCATTTACTACATGGCATGAAGGTGTCTGGCGATCCACAAGCATATTTGCAATATAAAGCTTGTCTACTGTACACTATAACGTACAGGCCGGCCACACGAAAAAAGGGTGTCCAAACCTCCGGAATTACGCATAAACAGCGGGCATTTGTCCTTTTTGAGGCTCTGCAGCTAAGGCTTTCAGAGAGACGCACGCAGTTGACAGGTAGGCCCGTCATCTTTCAGTTCACCTATGGAACATATTTGTGTTTTTCCCTACACGTCGTCTGTCTCTCACCCATTATCTGTGACAATTTAAAATCATCCCCCTGTGACGGACACAGAACACTCCTCTGTGCTGCTCCCCTTACCGAACGCATTTTACTCGCACGCATACGCGCAAGTCCCATAAGAAAAAAGAGAGAAAAAAAAAAAAAACATTGCAAAGTTCATCTAATGCTCTTAACTCTGATCACGTGAAAGTAACATTACTTGATATTATTATTCTCATTCTCCAACATTGGGCTGATTATAAAAATGCATTTGCCTTATAGCAATCATTTTAAACTTGGCCAAGACTTGCACAGGACATTAAGAGCCTTGCACATGGCAAGTGTAGCCTCCATGTACAGAGTAATGAAGAGATGAGGAGTTAGCACAGTGACTAAAATTCCAAATATTAAACAATCACCTTCTTTCTTTTTATTTTTTTCAGTTAACTAAATAAACACATGTATGAATAAAAAAACATTGTTATATCAATGGGTAATTGTAGTAATGTCTCATCATTCCTGAGTCATAAAAAAGGGGCAGAGGTATATAACATGGACCTCACATTCAACAATTTTGAAATGCAAAAATGTTGATTTCCTCTGCAGTTTTGAAATCTTTACAGTTGCCAAAGTAGAGCCCTCTGTTGAAACAAACTCCCCAACAAACTCCTGTCCTTCAGTTGACAAATAGATTTATAACATCTGATTAATAAAGCATAAATTGTATGCCTGTGTGCGCGTGTCCACGAGGCCTATGCACTCTGTACAAGTGACCCCACCATGGGCGCTCATCGACACAAAATAGCCGTTCCAAATGATAAAATCCACCATCCCCCTTCTTTTTATTTTACAACTCGACTACTGTATATACAGCCCTTATTTTTATCCATAAGAAAAAGTCTAATCTGTTGTTAAACAGTGCCCAGTAGCCTACAAATTACCTAACTCTACTGTCTTTAAACATTTTCATACCAGGAGCTTAGTCTGATTTATCTGAACATTGTTCATCTCTGCATCAGCTGGCCCGACATTTCGGCACAGGCCATTCGATTTTCTCTCGCGGTGTGTAGACGTTTTTGAAAATTCGGTGCTATTTAGTCATTTTCCGCCACTGCCAGGCTCCTCAACAAACTATGTGCTCTGTTACAAGGCTTTAAGACTATCTGCTGTAGGCATATTGGATCATTCTCCTTTCCCGAACAGACAAGAGCTTTCTAGCCTCACAAGCGCCTTGAATCTAGCCTGACATAGCCCGACCATAATAGCCTACTTCTGTTCATCCTGAATCGCAAATAGACAAAAAAAAAACAACTGTCGGTGACGGGCGGATGCGAACTTGGCGCAAATGGTTGTGGGACAGATGATGAGTTTTGCGATATGGTTGTGGATGAAATAATAGCCTATCCGCGCACCTCTATAGCCAGCCTGCCTCCCTCCTGGAACCCCTGCCCCTCCTTTGCCACCCCGAGGAAAAAATTCTGTAGCAGCCACTGAAGACACCTCTGTGCTGCTCCTAGTGGAGCCTCTGTCCAGGCATGGACCCTGGCTCTCTCCCCTTGGACTTATGGCCCTCAGCTCTCTCCCCCCTCAAACACTCCTCCACACCTCCACCGACTCCTCACACATTACTACCCGTATACCAAGCACTCTTCTCCGGGGAGAACACCTCCACCTGCTCCGGTGGGGAGGGATACGCCCACTTACTCGGCACCTCCAACTCAAGATGTTCCTCGGGCAACCCACTCAAGTTCAGAATTTTTGCACAAAATTATCTTCCGCCCCCCGCTTTCCACTGAAATGCGCCTATGATGACAGGCCTTGTTTAGCCAATTCTATAATTTCTGAGTAGGGCTCCAAAGACATTATTCTCGCTTATTACTCTTGCATTGGCCTATTCGCGCTTACAGTCTGAATGGCGGCTTCCGGTGCGAGAATATGAATAATGCTTGTTTTTGGTCCGTTTTTCCGTTCATGTTGACTTTGAATTTCATTTTGTAAAGTGTAATTAAGAAATGAGAATGAAAGAAAAATGCTGCGTAATTCAATTGTTGGTTTTGGGCTTCAAAACGAAAGTCAAATAAACCAGTCTTTTTTTGTTTTTTAATTCCTATTCATAAAGGGAAAATCCAATTACCAAAATATACACGGACCGTACACGGACCGTACAGATACATCCTGAAGGCATTTTGTATTTAATTTCCAGAATTTCCCCCGATATTCACTCTAAGTTCACAACAAACTAACACAGCTAAATGATCCGAATCTACAACACATTTAGTGTGATATGATATCACACAAACTTGTGTAGACACGTACACTGTAGTTTCGATCTATCCTTGTTATAATATTAGAATCTACTGATGTATATCCCACTTTAGTAGGGAAAACTAGTCCGGAGTTTGGAAACAGTCCTTCAAAAGTACGTTTCTACAAACCTCTTGGAAGTATTTTCCTAGAGCCTTTGAAGTTCATTGGGACATCCTATCATTTACTTCAGTAATTGTATTAAAATCGCCACAAACAATGACAACATATCCCACCATGCAGAGGCTTTGCAAATGTCTGAAAAGGCAAACCTTCTGTGATCTATCCTGCGACGTATAGACATTGATGATGCGTATCCTTTTATCTTTTAAAATGAAATCCACAACAAGAAGCCCACTGGGAATGATTTGTCTGATTTTCATAATATAATGTTGATACTTTTAGACTTAAGGAAAATCCCAACACCGCTCGTTTTCTCCATAAGAGACAATGCAACGTCCATGTGTCAATTTTCTAAAGCTTCAATGTCTTCCTTACTGTTTATCCTTAGTTATTGTAAATATAGTATATCAACGTTTTGTCTCTTTAAAGCGTTTTAAAACTTTTTCCATCTTTTTCTTTCCGGGAAGTTAATGAGACACGTATTTTCATGCACTCACTCTTTTTAGAACCATTTTTTATTGTAGGTAGGCCTAAATGTATCTCTAGGAAGCTGTCTGATGGACTACTTAGAGGGGGAAATCAGTTTCATAAGAATTTTGCACTTCATTAGTATTTTCTCTTTCAGTAAGAACAGAGCTCTCTTTCTAGATCCAAAAACAAGTTAGTAGGAGTGCTGCTTTGGTGTTGGAAGTTGTGTTCCTTTGGTGCTCTCCGGCTAAGAGAAAATATTCACAAGAATAGAAAGTGAAAGGGTCTGGATGCTGGAGAGGATGTGGAGAGGCTAAAGCAAACCATACACATATATTTCGAACTTGCCCCGCAATAAAAATCTTTTTGGTTAGATATAGAGAAAGCTACAAAAGATATCCTTGACATAAAGGAATCACTCAATTTGGAAAATTGGCTGGGTATAAATATACAACACAAGATAAATAGAAAGGAACGGACAGTGTTCAATATATTACACCTAACTGCATTGAAACAGCTGACTAGGACATGGAAGCAAACAAAAATACCAGAATTAAAACAGTGGTTTGAAACAACAAAAGAAGTATTTGAATTGGAGAAAATGTCATGTAAGGTAAAAGGAAAACTAGAAAGATGGAATGCAGACTTTTGTAAGTATCTAGATAAGATAATAAGGTAGAACAGATGATTCGCATTAGATACATCTCACACATGCACACACATGCGCATTAGATACA
The DNA here is from genome assembly GCA_027497455.2 of Sardinella longiceps. NCBI lineage: Eukaryota > Metazoa > Chordata > Actinopteri > Clupeiformes > Clupeidae > Sardinella > Sardinella longiceps. The sequence goes on along the minus strand of JAODXP020000033.1, from coordinate 16,189,046 downwards.
TCGATCTTCCACATCCTCATCAAAAACTCTCCTTGTCCAAAAAAAACGACTTATGAGACTTATTATTACGACAATATTATAAGATGAAACAACTTCCCAGTTTCTCCTCTCGTCTGAATTAGCTTTAGCAACATAGGACTCATTAAATCTTCTAAATGCGATCTCAGTAGAAGACAAGCTGATATTCTTTCCTACTTGGAAGTGAAGGACACTATCCCTGCTAACAATTTTTGGTTCCGGGAACATTCCAGGAAGGTTTTCTGTTGGGTATGGGAATGTTCCCTGAAAGTAGCTTTGGTTCTTTGAAGGGGAAAGTTTTTTAAACGGAACTAGAATGTTCGCTGCTGGTTTGCATGTCTGGTTAGGCGAACGTTCCTGCAACGTTATCCTAACGTGAAATTTTTGAAATTTGCAAGTGCGCTTCCATTAAGCCACGACTTTTCTTATCTAAATGTAAAAAATAGAAAAGACATACAGTAGCTCTGATGCATCATTAATTGCGAAAATCAAAATAGTCTGAATCTATTGTCATAAATAGGCAAAACCAGGTTGTATAATGATAATTTACACATAATCTCTATCGGACTGTAATTTAAATACAATTAAAAAAAAACCCACGACGGAACGTTTTGTGAAGGTAACAAAGTTTACCACGCTGTAAGAGTTTTATCGTTCTCCGAACCAAAATAGGTTAACGTTCTTCAAATACCCATAGGAGAACCATGGGGGAACGTTAAGGTTCCGTTAACATTCCGTGTTAGCGGGGATGTCAGTAACATGTAGGGCCCTATCATGCATATTGCACATGGTGCTTTCGGGTGGCCACATGTCCGGCTTGAGGCCGGACAGTCCGGCTTTTCCATGCCCTGCCCGGCGTCCGGCCGAACATCGACCCCTTGAGTCCAGTTTTGAGTCAAGTGTAACATCAACCTGATTGTTCAATACAGATTATATGGGCAATTTTTACCCTATTCAGCCATAATGTAAGTCTATGGAGTGGCTTATAAAAGGCATAAGTGGGTGATAACACAAACAAAGCTGCAATGCTATCAGTTATATTTTCTATTTTTATATATTACTATTTTTGTTGTTACAGGTTAAAATCCACCATTGACAATTGTTTTGTATAGTTTTGGAAGGTTTTTCTAGGCATCACCTCCATAACGTACTGTAGCATCAACACCAAATTAGTGTTGATGCTACTATTATATGTCTGAACAGTGAAGGTCAGATTCCATAACGCCATTTCTCCCAATGAAGACCACCTTTTTTTACATTTACATTTAAATTAAGTCTTTCTCTGTTTTTACTGAGGTGTCCTGTTTGGTATGAATGTAGTAATATTTACATTTCTCTAGAAATTCACAGACTTAACAGCAAAAACTACTCTCCCATAAAAGCTTGTCCATATATATTAAATCATCTAATCCAGGTGATTATCAATGGCGTTAGCTTGCATTTCCTTGTTGTTCTGGATTATCTGCCATAAAGAGCCCTTGAAGAACAGTGTATTGCAAAGGATCATGGAATCATGGAATGAAGGTACACTCACAGTAACTAACAGAAATGTTGCATTGTTCTGACGGTGAAGTATTTTTTATGACATGCCAGGGTTTATAGTTTAGGTGTTCATAAAAATTAGCATGGCAAACATACAAAAGCATGACAGCATCTTTAAAAGCATTTTTATTTACCGGTTTTTAAAATGAAAATAAAAGAGTCTATAGAGAGTTCTAAACACAGCATTGTTGCATTTTGTGCAAAAAGCACATCAAGAAAGCAAAAACTGTCAAACAAAGTCAACATTATTCTACTGTATAAAAATGTCATTCAAGAGTGTTAGTGTAACAGTGTACATATTATTAAGCCTTTTATAATTACACAAAGATGCCTAGGTAACAGAGTCAATAGGTGTTTTTGGTATTTTTGTTAAATCCTGCTTCTCTGGGTCAGTGCTTTTATTTTGTTTTCTGTAGAGATTTGCATTGTGGGTGATGCAGCAGCAGGAAGCGTTTCTGCTATGCTGCTGGTAGATTAACGTGGGTCCCTACATAAGTTAACAAAAGTCCTTTTTGCAATGCATTATTTTTCACCATGCAATCCCCAGATTATTAATAATTAACAAGGTCACCTTGTGCGATGTCTTGTGCTGTATTGATGTTTATATTCCGTGTTATATATTCATTTGACCTTGAGCTATATTTCCACTGATATTCAGATTGATAATGAGACATTTATTTTGTTTAGATGCAGACCCACGCTTTAACACGATCTACTTTGTTTCCCTTCTAATGCTGACCCATTGTTGCAGGTAACCTATCAGAATTATAGTTTAGTTTGTTTGTTTTGACTGTTTTGATTTTACCTCGTGACCGCTTGCTAGCGTTCGCAGAGTTGACTAGCCTACAACGTCCTCTGTTGTTTTTAGTTGTAATCCCAGTAGCGGCCACAAGATGGCAATGTTCGCCTTTTTATGAGCGCATTTTGCGCACTGTTTGAGAGATTATAAATCAGATTTATTTTATTTTGGATTAGTTTCTAGTATATTTTCATGCTCTGTATATTTCTATGTTTCTACTGTATATTATAATGATCTCCTTTTTGGGAATCTGTTGAATTTGATATGAGGTAGAAATGGAAAGTAGACTAGTTTCCCTCAGGATATTAACACACATTCACACCACATTTTATACATTTTATGAGACATTTTTCCCTTTTGGAATTTATTTTATTTATTTTATTGACACACTCCATAACACTAGAAAAGTGTAATAGTTAATGTACAATCAGTTTATTGATTAGTTGAGCAGGAAGCGTTTCTGCTATGCTGCAGATGCAGACCCACGCTTTAACACGATCTACTTTGTTTCCCTTCTGATGCTGACCCATTGTTGCAGCTCCCAATTAAAGATTGAAAAGGCAAATCAGCTGTGTGGCGTCATTCCTTCAACTCACAACGCAGAGGGTACGACCGGTTACATTAGGCTATACAACAGTAAACTGCAAAAATGAAATCATTCTATCCAGCTCTAATTCACCTACAGCTGGCCTTTTCTCTTACTAGAAATAATGTGACCAGTAAAATTTTAATTTGAAGAAGACCTTGCTTGTTCTGTGCATTGAGAAGCAAAAGAAGTTGTGCTGAAGGATGTGATTGTTATTCGGCAAAGATGTGCTCAAACACCAGAAACACAGAATGTTTCAGCTTCTGTTTCAAATCCTTACACATGAACATGTAAAGAAAGGGGTTTAAGCAGCTGTGGAAAACACACAAGAGGTTTGCCACAATCTCATGGTGCCTTTTTTCTCTGATGTACGATTGATTGTTCACCAAATTTGTGTTGTTGATGCTACTATTATATGTCCAAACAGTGAAAGTCAGGTTCATTACATGAATGGGAAGCCAAAATAGGCAGAAGCTCAAGATGAGTGCTAGGATGATGAGGAAAGGCCTAATTTTCTTCTCTCTCTTGATCTGGTTGGCACGGATACCGATGGCAATGTAACAGCATGTGATTATCAGGAAGGGAATCAGAAACCAAATCACAAAATGGAACATTGCTAGCCGCTTGGCTAAATATACATCTTCAGACATGACACACTTGGTATTGACAACACTGTTATAGACAATCTTAGGAATGTTGAACAGCAGGGACACAAGCCATAAAAATACACAAATCAGTTGGGCTTTGCATGGAGTACGTTTTTTTCGAGCCCAAACTGGTACCCATACTGTCAAACAGCGGTCGACACTCATGGCTGCCATCAGACAGATGCTCATATGCCCACTTATCCCTTGGACAAAAGAGATGACTTTGCACAAAAGAATCCCCACAATCCGAGTACATTTCAGGGAAGAAACGATGATGCTGGGAACAACTGAGAAAACACGAATTAAATCAGCCAGTGCCAAATTTAGAAACCAGACCGAGTTAAGCGTGGTGGTCTTCATCTTGAAGCCTGTCACATAGATTACGAGGCCATTGGCAGGAATGCCCAGTAGAAAAATGGCACAGAGAAAAATGATTTCAAATATCATTGTTGAGGTGAGAGCAATCTGAGTCAAATCTGTAGTCCCATTGGTGGAATTCTCTACAAATGAAATGGGAAAATAAGACATCATAAGACATTCTCTTCAACAGTATCTGCATGTTAAGACACAAACACATGAAGAAACATGAATTAACTTTGAAAATAATGGCTGTGTGGTTCTCTGGTTGTTGCTCTCACCCATTGCTTAAGATTAGGCTGATAGTTGCCCAATACACCATACAAGGAGTATCTGCCAAATGGATCCCTGTAATCACATGTATTACATTTCAGTGGAAATCCAGTATCAATAATTAAATGCTTGTTTACACATCTATTTTTATAAACAGTTTCTTATGTGCTTCTTTCTTAAATTGGGTTTACACATTTCCATATATAAACCCATTTGGAAATGTCTTCACTTTGCATAGCATTTAAAAATATGAGTTTATCACTTACTGTCCAAGAAGTATGTCCTCTCTCCACACACCGTTGTCAGGACTGGAAAAAGGAGAGAAAACTTATACTTACTTATACTTATACTTAGCAACCATATGGTGCCAAGAAACAACATTCGCAGAATGTGGTTAAGGCGTGAAAATGACCAAGAATAGGTGGGTAATACCAGACTACAATTGCAAGTAGGTCTAACTATGTCATTTCTTATGACAACTTACAACGGATCGTTCATCCTATGCTGTTGGGTTAGCTAATGATCCTTGGAACTAACATGGTTATCCACATCATTAGATGGTTAGTGATTGGTTTAGGGAACAGTAGCACCGTAACTTCATCACTGAGACCAAGGAAGTTGCTAAGGGAGTTAGCAATGATGGTTTTGGGAAACAACCACCTGTGCTTCACATGCTTTGTTGTTTATTGCTTCAGGGCGCAATCCAGTAAGGCATTACTGTAAAGTTTGGGAGTTCCCCATTTTAGCAGTGCTGGAAGCTGTATGACATTCCTCAAACTTTGCAACTGCCAGAAAGAAAAGCCTTCCTCATCCACAAAATGAGGAGGAGGATGAAAGGACAATTAAAAAAAAACAAAGCTTTATAATGCTTTGTGATGGGTCCATCCATACTTCCTGTCGCTTCATGAAATTTTGGAATCAAGTCAGTATTGTCAAGGTGGCAATTTCCTCAACTCTCGAGCCCAGAAAAATCAGGACCCAATTGGAAACGAGCAGGCTGAAGGAGGCAAGCTTACGATGACTCTGTCCAGCTCTGTCCCATAACATTGATAGCAGTTTGATAGCATTTGATAGACGTTTAGACTAATTCCACCCGGAATTCTCGGGCAATGATAGCTTTGCCAGACCACAGTTAATTTTTTAACGTGGTTGCGGATGCCAGGCTAGCTTTTAGTCCAGTTCCTTATGTCAAAATGTTGGCCTTTGTGGGAATCTTTGGGGAATTAGGTAAACTATATATTTTGGAAAGGTTATTATTGTCTAAGGAATCAGAAAATTGATGTTTGCATTTGCTCAGATGTCTATATGGTGGCCATATTGAAGTTAAAAAAAATGGCCTATATAAAACAATAGGCGTACATCTATGCCTATTTTTCCCCCTGTAGTCCAATCAAAATAAAACTTTAGTGAAAGTATCCACGAAAATTATCATTTTTTTGTATTACAAGGTTTTCTGTAAATTAATTGAGTATGCAAATGAGCTATACTATACCCATATTACTACTACAAATTGTTGTATTTAAGGGTAGTGAAGAGATGAAGAGGTTGGTCAATTTATATTATATGACATCCGGTGGGAGTATGCTTTCAGAAAAGGTGTATAGACTTACATTATAGCTGAATAAGGTAAAAATTTTAACAAACAGATATCCTTCCGAAACTTGCTCAGTTGAATATTTACATCGAGGCGATACTTTTTTGTATTGCAAGTTTTCTGGAAGAATTTGTATGTCCATGTAGATGAGAGTTGAAGTTTTAAGGTGAGATTTAGGCCCAGTCCCATTTCTCTTCCCTAACACTAGCACTCGTTTTCGAGTTCCCTCCAAGATGAGACACCCCTCGATTGTGTAGTGAGAAGTGCAAATCTTCCCCTAATAAATGGGACAACACTTGCGTAAAAACGTCTTCATCTGTTTTACGCGTCTGAACCGGCATAAACTGTTCAAAAGCTGTCATCCACAAATTATCATTGAGAAAATCACCCACATGAGAGGATCTGGTAATTCTGTTGAAAGATTTGCGCACTTACGATGTAAATATTCAACTGAGCAAGTTTCGAAAGGATATCTGTTTGTTAAATTTTTTACCCTATTCAGCTATAATGTAAGTCTATGGAGGGGCTTATAATGGGCATAAGTGGGTGATAACACACACAAAGCTGCAATACTATCAGTTATTTTTCATTGTTATATTACTATTTATCTTGTTACAGGTTAAAATCCACCGTTCACAATTGTTTTGTATCGTTTTGGAGGGTTTTTCCAGACGTCACGTCCATAACGTCACATCCATAATGCCATGTCTCCCAATGAAAACCAACTTTTTTTACATTTACATTTACATTTGAAATTAAGTCTTTCTCTGTCTTTACTGAGGTGTCCTGTTTGGTATGAATGTAGTAATATTTACATTTCTCTAGAAATTTCACACACTTCACAGCAAAAACTACGCTCTCTCAAAAGTTTGTCCGTTTTTCGTCATGTCCATAACGCAAATTGAAAGGCTCATATTCTTATGATGCAAATCATGATATTATTTTTTTCTGTTTGCCTGTATTCAGCCATGGAGTTTGCAGAAGAATATGAAAAAAAATTGTGAAATACTGCTAGGTTTGCAGAGGTTATCTGGCCTTTTGTTCATCAATAATGCACGATTAATCATATTTTTGCCGTAGTTAACTCACAATTAATCGCGATTAATCGCAAATTTCTTTCTATTCTAAATGTCCCTCGATTTCTTTTTGTCCCATTTTTATTTATTTATTTTCATTTTAATGTTGTTATCAGCATTCATTGGTGGGGGTGAATACCAATTTAAAATAAAAGAAAACCCAGTTAGCATCAGAAATTATTAACATGTTCAAGTACTGCCAGAGAGATGTTGATGTCTTTTATGTTGCTAGTTCACAAATTTACAAAAAAAAATAACAATAATAAAAAAAAAACCTGGATGTTGGCCCTTTGAATTATACTAACTTATATTTTAAAGAGGCTCAATGAAAATATGGCATTATGGTCTACATGAGTAAACTTACATTGCATGACCATACTGTACCTTTAAAATGCATTTTGCCATATGGGCAATTGCCCTGCAAGAAGCTCTCATTTTAGTGACAGGGTCATACGTTCAGAATCAGGTAGGCTATATGCGTCTCGTTTGCACAAATTCTCTCTGTCAGTTGCGCTCCAACCTATTTCACCTCTCTCACTCGCGCTGCAGTTTTGAAACTGATATTAGCCTATTTGCAGGGTATTCAGTTCAAGAGAAGGGATTTCTAAGTGACAACATTAATCCTCTAGCTAGTTAACAACCTAAATATGCGAACATGCGAGTGAGCGTCAACGATTGTGTCGGTAAAATATTTGTTTTCACTGACATCAAATGACGCTCACAAACATTCTATCAGTTGCACTCCGACCTGTTTCACCTCTCTCACTCCCGCTGCAATTTTGAAACTGATATTAGCCTATTTGCGGGGTATTCAGTTCAAGAGAAGGGACAACATCAATCCTCTAGCTAATTAACAACCTAAATATGCGAACATGCGAGTGAACGTCAACGATTGTGTCCGTAAAATATTTGTTTTCCCTGACATCGGAGCAGCAAAGCAGAGTGCAGACACCCGTGCAGTGGTCATACGTGCATGTGGAGGCTGTAGGCATGAGTAGCCTAGGTCCTAGGCTAAGCAGTAGGCCTACTTCAAGCCTAATACAAACACATGACATACTGAAACGTCGGGAGGTGTTGGAATGTCGGAGATATATATTTTTTCACATTCCATTGATAATGGCGGGTCAAATGCGTTAATTGCGCATTAAAAAATTGACGGCATTAAAATGGGTTTGCGTTAACGCCGTTATTAACGCGTTAAACTGACAGCACTTGTGGAAACGTTACATTTTTCAGTAAGCTGTCATGAAGGATAGACTGGCTGTCATGACACAGTTGTGACAGTGTAATGAATACATCATTGGACCTCAAAGGTGTCATGACAGTATTTCTATCTCTCATGAAGTGAACTCAAATTGGTACCACTTTACTTGAGGTCCAATGATGTACTCATTACACTGTCACAATTGTGTCATGACAGCCAGTCTATCCTTCATACTGACAAATGTAATGTTTCCACTGAAGGTCCAACAATGTGTTCATTATGACCTCAAGTAAAGTGGTACCAATTGGAGTTGTCACTGACACTTCTTGAGAGATAGAAATACTGTCATGACACCCTTATGACATTGAACTTTACTTGAGGGTCCAATGATGTATTCATTACACTGTCACAACTGTGTCATGACAGCCAGTCTATCCTTCATGACAGCTTACTGACAAATGTAACGTTTCCACCGAAGGTGTCATAATGCTGTCAGGACAACCCCTCTCACCGGACTATCTGACCAAACAATCTTAATAATGCACCATGAATACAAAAATGTTATGTCAAGTTGTCATGACAAAGACCAGTTCTTTTAATGTCATCCTGATTAATGTCAAGTTGTCATAACAAAGACATCGCAAAAAGAAAATAATGTCAACTTGTCATAACTAAGACAACTTCTGGTAATGTCACTTGGGTTATGTGAAGATGTCATAATGAAGACAACCCAGACAATGTCAAGTTGTCATGACAAGGTGTAATTGAAACTTCATGACAGTGGTCATAAACATTTTATGACATGTTAATGATATTTATGACAGGTTCATGACATGATAATGTCATAGATATGACAGTGTCATGTCATGCTTATGAAGGTACCTTCAAGTAAAGTGTTACCGGAGTATGTTTAAAAGGCTTTGAGTTCACTTATACTGTCCAAGAAGTATGTCTTCTCTCCACACACCGTTGTCAGAACTGAAAAAAGGAGAAAAAACTTCCTTATACTCTGGAGGGCGTCTAAAAGTATGTGTTTATCACTTACTGTCCAAGCACAAAAGTGGAGAAAATTGACCTATACTTACGTTGGTTCTCAAGAAATAGCAAACCGCATTGTGTAGGTAAGGTGTAAAAATTACCAAGAAATAGGTGGGTAATACCAGACTATAATTAGAAGTAAGATTGAAAGATGAATCTGTTTGGCAATTTTGGCAATGACTTCACTTTGTGGTTGTTCTTGCTTAACTTCCCCTGCCTCTCTCTATGTATGCACATGGATGGGCAGGTAGTTCCACAGAACAGGGCCATACCAAACATAAATTACTGCATTCATGGTTCCTAATTTTGACTGAGTCTGACAGAACTATAGTATATCAATGGAAAATGCTTGAAGTTTACAACATGTATATAATGTGATTTATATACAGTAGAGCTTTGCATGCTTTATTGTTATTTATTTATTACCTTTTGCCTAATTATTTATGAGAGATGGTAGGGCCTTACTTGTGCAGTGTTTTACCTGTGATAGTGTTACTGATATACTTGTAGCACCCAGAAATGTATTGGTCATTCACTGTGTGTTTATATGAATTTTGTAGTGGATACGGTTGTTACCATTGGTTTGGTATATAGCGCTTGTTATTACACTACTGGTAGCCTTTAGTCAAAGTAACACTGTTTATTAGCCTACCACCTACAATTCTATAACGGCAGACATACAAAAAAGCATGACAGCATTTAAAAGTATTTTTTTTATTTAAAATAAAAATAAAAGAATGAAGATTTTAAAGAGTTTTAAACACAGCATTGTCTCTCACACACCTCACTGATGGTGATTCCTCTAAGGGTAACAATTAGATCAGTTAGGCATTCCTCCAACCTCACTCATGTTGGATGATAAGTTACACTGAAATCATCTGCATGCATCCACCTGAGATCGACAAGGGTGTTGCACCAAATTTTGGGCCCTATGCATAAGCAGTTATGAACACCAATATGAACACCAATATCATTAGTTATAAGTCTTCATGAATACATTATCCTTTATGAGTGTGTCTATAATGCTTTATGAGTATGGGGTTCATTTGTGTGTGTGTGTGTGTGTGTGTGTGTGTGTGTGTGTGTGTGTGTGTTTATTACGGAGCTGCCGGACACAGGTACACAAAAGGCTATTAGCTCGTTAGCATGGAGATTTTAAAAACTATCTCTGTTAACTTGGAAGTATGAATGTTTGCCCATTTCAGTTAAACATCGAGACTATATGTCTTTCCATTCTGTAGGAAATAAACATTTAATCAGGTATGCACCAAGTCCGTTAATGTGCTTAACTTATTTTTTTTTCTTTGTAAATCATGTCAAAATCATACTACAATACTTTTGTCATCTTGAAAACAAGGGTGACTTTGATTTGGCACTTTTTCCACTCCGTCCTGAATGAAAAGAAAGAAAGTACTGAAAATATGACCCTATGAAAGAATAATTGTAATATTTTAATTAATTGAAGAAAAGTCATTTAGTCATCAGTTTGGTGGCCTACCACCCAAAGATAGATGCCTTTTAGCAAGTTTTGGCTATTGATAGTAGCTAGCTCCCATACAATGTAACAATGTAAATTTGAGTGTCAATATTGTCAGATTTAAAGGAGCAGTGTGTAAGAAATGTTTTCCAAATAATCATAAAATGGCCCTAATATGTCACCAGACATGAAGGAATCATGTTCATTTCAAGCACTGATATCACTGGCAATTGTAGTCCAGCCAGAATATTTTCATTTGAAAAGCAAAGTTACTGCCCACAAGTAGCGTTTATGTTGTCATTTGTCAAGTGGTGTTTGTGTTGTCGAAGCCTCGACTTCCAAAATATATTGTGACAAAGTGGGAAATAAAACAAGGATATGTATAGGAGATGCTTTTGAAAGACATAGACAGCTGAAAGCAGCAACATATTTTGAACATGTTTGTAGTATCAATTTTGGCCACAATCTTGCACACTGCTTCTTTAATATACATTTTAAGTTTGCTAATACTGTACAGTAAGCTGCTCTATTCATGGCACAAATCTCACATGAACACTGTCATACAAGCAGCAGCAATTGCTTATCAGACAACCTCTCCACAGTAACAAACAGAAATGTTGCATTGTTCTGACTGAAGTATTTTTTATGACATGCCAGGGTTTATAGTTTAGGTGTTCATAGAAATTAGCACAGCAGACATATACAAAAGCATGACAGTATCTTTTAAAGCATTTTATTTATTTAAAATTAAAATGAAAGAGTCTATTCACCTTATTCCGCGGGTAAACATGGGCGCTGCCATGACGATTGTCATTCAACATCCGTTGTGAGCGTTGTGATATTTGGTGTTTTAACGGTTTAATATAAGTGGTCTTATTATGAAGTTGTGCACACTATATCCATCAATAGAGTTAGAACAGTTTGTCACCAGATAAACAATGATGTTTTCAGCAGTAAAAACAGTGTTTCTACGGCTACAATAAGGAGTTTTGTGATTGTGGTATTTCATGAAAATACGTTGATTTGAATGAGAGGCAGCGTCCAACGGAAGTTCCAAGACCGGTGGGCAAACGCAGAAGAAAAAAAGACAAAAAGGGGCGGGGCTGCATAAGGTGAATAGAGAGTTCTAAAAACAGCATTGTTGCATTTTGAGCAAAAAAAAAAAAAAAAACACTTAAAGAAAGCAAAAACTGTCAAACAAAGTTATTTTACTGTACAAAAATGTCATTCAAGAGTGTTAGGCTATACAACAGTAAACTGCAAATAAATAAATAATTCTGTCTTGCTTCAGTTTACATACAGCTGGCCTTTTCTCATCTGAGTTGAAATAATGTGACCATTAAAAATCTGAATTTGAAGAAGGCCTTGCTTTTTCTCTGTATTGATGTAGGGTAATTTGTTATTCGGAAAAGGTGTGCTCAAACGCCTGAACCACAGAACGCTTCAGCTTGTGTTTCAAATCCTTACACATGAACATGTAAAGAAAGGGGTTTAAGCAGCTGTGGAAAACACACAAGAGGTATACCACCATCTCATGGTGCCTTTTTTCTAGGATGTACGATTCATTGTTCACCAAATTTGTGTTGTTGATGCTACTATTATATGTCCAAACAGTGAAAGTCAGATTCATTATATGAATGGGAAGCCAAAATAGGAAGAAGCTCAAGATGAGTACTAGGATGATGAGGAAAGGCCTGATCTTCTTCTCTCTCTTGATCTGGTTGGCACGGACACCGATAGCCACATAACAGCATGTGATTATTACGAAGGGGATCAAAAACCCAATCACAAAACGCAATATTGCTTCGAGCTTGGCTAAGTATGGATCAGCAGAGTTGACACACTCATTATTAACCACTCTGTGATAGACAATCTTAGGAATGTTGCACAGCAGGGACACAAGCCATAAAAAAACACAAATCAGTCGGGCTTTGCATGGAGTACGTTTGTTTCGAGCCCAAACTGGTGCCCATACTAACAAACAACGGTCAACACTCATGGCAGTCAGTAGACCAATGCTCGTAAGCACACTTATCCCTCGGACAAAAGAGATGAATTTGCATAAAAAATCCCCAAAAATCCAAGTAAATTGGAGGGAAAGATTGATGATGCCGAAAACAACTGTGAAAACGCAACAGATATCAACTATCGCCAAGTTCAGAAACCAGACAGAGTTGACTGTGGTCTTCATCTTGAAGCTTGTCACATAGATGACAAGGCCATTGGCAGGATTGCCCAGTAGATAAATGACACAGAGAAAAATCAATTCACATATCATTGTCGGCGTGAGAGCTGTCTGAGTCATATCCGTCGTCTCATTAGTGGAATTCTCTACAAATGAAATGGGGAAATAAGTCATCAGTCTCCTCAACAGTATCTGCATGCAAAGACACAAACACATGAAGAAACATGAATTCACTTTGAAAATAATGGCTGTGTGGTACTCTGGCTGTTGCTCTCACCCATTGCTATAGGCTGACTGTTGCCCAATACACCACACAAGGAGTATCTGTCAAGTGGGATCCCTGTAATCACAATGTATTGCATTTCAGTATGCTGAATATGGTTATTATAGGTTCATGTATTCTATATTTTAGCGTCATTAGTTCATAATTTTGTTATTGAAATTTAACAGCACATGATTGGGTATTTATTTACATTTTATGTTATATTACATATAGCATGCCAGTGCATTTTATGTACAGCTTTAAACAAACATAATATTCATATAATAGTAGCATCTGTCTCAATCACACTTCTATTACATCTTCACAATCAAAACATGTAGAACAGCATCTCTCCATGATCACTGATTCCTTCACATTCGCTCACGCTTACCCCCATTCACACACATTTACCCATTATCCCCACTCATACACCTCCTAAACACATTCGTTCGTTACACACCAACCATCATCTAACATCTCCCGCCTCCCCCTACACATAGACACGCATACACAAACATAGACACATAGACAAGCACATGCACCCTCCCCACCCACCCCATCCCCAGTTGTCTGTCCCTGTCCCACCCATCGTCCAACCGCCTCAACAATGCAATCACAATGATTGGGCAAATTAACACATGCATTACACTGCACTGACAAGACCATTCATGTAGCTAAAGAAATTACCATGTTATTTAAAAAAAAAAACCAAATACACATTTTCTTTTGTGCTTCTCTTTTAAATTTAAATTGTGTTTACACGTCAAAATAAAGAAAGGTCCCAAGGCAACACTGCTATTAAAGGGCAACTTCAGTCATTTTCAACATGAGCTCTATTGCTCAAGCTACTTGAGATTAGCCAACACTGAAAACGCAAGACATTTTGGTCCAACCGTAGGTTTTCTTGAACAGAGAATAATCACTTACAACTAGCCTAATGGGGCAGATTGTTAAACTGTGCTTTCAGCATCTTAACATACTCCAAATGTCACCATAAAAACTATGAAGTATCAACGGACACCTTACAACGCAGAACTGTATTGTGTATCACTACAAATTTCTAAAAAAGTGTTAAAACTGTGTGTTTATGCAAGCAGCCAAACATTGTTTGTTTACAAAACGGTTTTGTAAACACTGCATAAAAACACTATTTTAACCACTTTGTCAGACATTTGTAGTCATAGACACTACAGTGGTGTGTTATAATGTGTCTGATGATGTTACACAGCTTCTGGGGTGATATTTGGAGCATGTTTAGATGCTGAAAACACAGTTTAAAAATCTGCCCCATTGGGCTAGTTGTAAGTGATTATTCTCTGTTCAAGAAAACATATATGGTTGGACCAAAATGTCTTGCGTTTTCAGTATTAGCTAATCTCAAGTAGCTTGAGCAATAGAGCTCATGTTGAAAATGACTGAAGTTGCCCTTTAAGTCCTATTTTTATTTCGAC
>JAODXP020000033.1:16140056-16174437 GCA_027497455.2 Sardinella longiceps | reverse complement strand
GTCAATTCGACTTTTCGACAGGAAGCCAGTGTAGAGGAAAACACCACTCCTGGTGCATCACATCTAAAGACGGTAACACTTTGCGGTAAGGGTACATGAATTATCATGAATTCATGCATGAAATCATTCATGATAAATTCATGATTCATGCATTACTTCATCTCTGAAAGTCTAATGAATTATCAGGAATTAACATGAATTCATTGTTTGTCATTAATGACCTCCTGCTGAAATAGCACATGATCTTAAGTATTAGTTACTCTGGGTACATCATCATGAGTCATGGTTAATTAGCATGAGTCATGATTATTAGCATGATCATGATGAATTCATCATGTTTGTGCCCCCTCAACTAAAGTGTTGACATGGTTCAATTGGTAAAATTTAGTTGATGTATGCCAAAGTAGGCTAAATAAGAACTTTTATTATATCAAATTATATCAAATTCTTTTGAACAAAACATCATGATCATGTGTAATTAGTCATGACTCATGATGATGTACCCAGAGTAATTAATGCTTAAGATCATCTGCTATTTCAGCAGGACGTCATTAATGATAAACAATGAATTCATGCTAATACCTGATGAGTCATTAGATATTCAGAGATGAAGTAATGCATGAATCAGGAATGAATCATGAATGAAATCATGCATGAATTCATGATAATTCATGTACCCTTACCGCAAAGTGTTACCAAGTGATTTATATCATTTTCATCGTTGATTTGTCACCTTTACAATGAGGTATAGTTTGTAAGCATTGGGCAATCATGGAATGAGCAACACAGCCAAACGTGTGAGTAGTGCCAACCAATAATGTGCCAAAATGGCCGTTATTAGTGTTCTGCTGCCAGTCATGTCGTTTTGGGCTTCAAGTGCTGCCGGGTGAGTGCCAGTCACCAGTGTGCCCTGAGCATGGGTTCTGCAACTTGTTGGGTTTGTGGTTTCTCCAAGCGGCAACACTAGTGGAGAGATGCCACGTTTGGGGCTAAAAGTGCTCACACCAACTTTGATGTCGTATAATTCCTTGAAGGAAAATACCAGAGTGAATTCAAGCATAGCCCTGTTGAAAGAGCTTGCTAAATACGCTAGTCAGTGAGAGGAACAAAATAATTTGGTACAGCACAGACCGAACGTGAATGCAGAGGCGAACAGGCACTTTACACTGAATCAATGGGACCTGACTGTTGGAAGCCGAAAGTAAGATCTGAGGTTACATTGACTCAATGTAAAGTGTTTCGCGTTCGCGTTATGTCTATGCTGTTCGAAATTCTTTCATTTCATGCTAAATATATTGCTGTTAGATAAGGCTTGTGCAGCAGGGATATGCTTGAATTCACTCCGGTATTTTCCTTTAACGACATACGCTATGACTACGAAACTACAAAAATTTAGTTGGTTACAATTTAATACCAAAAGATTAGGTTTATCATTGTTGGTGTTGCCATAGCAACGGTTTTCTGACAGGTATGTCTGACCAAAAATCACTGACATACAGTAAGTTTCATAAATGTGCCTTCTTTATCGCATTCTTATTTCCATTAGCATCAGAAAACCTTGTGAACATTTAAGTGGTCTGAAGCATATAATCACTAAAATTGAGGTGCATTAACTGTATTTGATAGCCTGGGAGTTTTTAATTACATTGTCAGCATTATTGCAAATAAGTGTTTTATAAGGTGAAAAATTGTGGCTATAGTATAGTACAGTAAACAACTCATCTTTAGCCTTCAAATAATGTTAGTGAGAAACACAGACTAAATTCATATATGTTCTTTTAAATCCTCTTGTGGAACACTTGAGCTTGCTCGCGGACCGCCAGTGGTCCCCAGACCACACTTTGAGAACCACTGATCTAAACCACCCTGGGCTTTGCAGTCTGAAAGTAGGCTACCTTCTTTAGTTTGTGTGATTTATTTTACCAGATAAAGTCAAGAAATATTTTATTGATTTATTTTAAAGTTTTGTCATTCATGAATAGAGAGCTCATAGACCTGACTTAAAAAAAAAAAAAAAATCCCACAACAATATGACGTGGAACTTAAGAGACTGAATATGTGCACATATTGCCTAGGGCAGGGGTGGCCAACCCGAGGCTCGGGAGCCACATGCGGCTCTTTGCCCGGAGTCATGCGGCTCTTACGTTCATGTCCAAGTTTGTGTTTTAGTGCCATTCTGCCTTATATGTCAGTCGTCATTGGCGCAATTTAAGGCTTTAAAATTTCCGCGTCACTAGCTCACTCCATGCTAACCTCGACCAGGATTTTCCAAAAGGGACTGAACTTCAAATTGAACTTGTGATCTTACTATTGGGGTGCATTTCTCTTATCATATTGGGGTGTGACATTTACAATTCATCTGTCTGGCAGAGGTTAGTTGTAACAGGTTCATGCTTCTGTGTGCCGATGTGGCTCTTTGCTGTAACAAAGTCAGATATGTGGCTCTTGGTCTCCGACTGGTTGGCCACCCCTGGCCTAGGGGAACTTGGGGCACGGCATAGCCCACATTCCCTTAAATGTCCATCAAAACCCACCTCACCCACACACAATAACACAATGTTCAAACACAAATCTATCTATCTCTTTCTCAGCGATGAATTCTAGAGGGCAAATAATTTGAAAGGCAATAAGAATAAAAGAAAGAAAATCCACGACAGTAGCCAGATAGCAAGTTTTTGGCTACTTTACATTCCAGCACCCACTTCTTTTACTCCAAAAAGGCTGCCCCAGGAACAAGCACATTATGGGAGGAGGAGAGATATGTGAAATATTGTCTATTTCCTGTGATTTTCCCTCATGATACTGGCATTTGTCTTTGTTTATGAACATGTCAGGAATTAAAGCAAGGATAATGGACACCAGGACTGTGCAAAACCTGTCTCAGCGGTGCCCAGTACTATTTAGAAAGATACCAAACACAATAGGCCTACTACAAAACATTTTTTCTGTCATGACCATGGATTCAGGATACACCAGATGTCTAAAATGCGATTTATTATTAGTTTTTTTTATGATTCATATTTATTTTACACACTCCAGTGCTGTGTTGTCGGGTGTTTGTTAGGATCTATGTTAGGGGGTGTTAGGATCTATGTTAGGGTGTGTTTTAGTGTTTTAACAACATCAAGGCAATAGGCCTACATGGTGTCTTTTGTTCCGCTGCCCGCGCATTTTCTATTCAAAAATGTAGAGGGAAAGTAGAAGGGGCGTGCGTAGCAGTCTTCACAAACGTCGTCTTTCTGGGCATATTACCAAGTCGGGAGACGATGTACATCACAGTATCTGTAACCTTCAATTGAGGAACAGTGAAGATGTCTGGACGTGGCAAAGGAGGAAAAGGTCTTGGAAAAGGAGGCGCAAAGCGTCACCGCAAAGTTCTCCGTGATAACATCCAGGGTATCACCAAGCCCGCTATCCGTCGTCTGGCTCGCCGTGGTGGTGTGAAGCGTATCTCAGGTCTGATCTACGAGGAGACTCGCGGTGTGCTCAAAGTGTTCCTTGAGAACGTGATCCGTGATGCTGTCACCTATACCGAACACGCTAAGAGAAAGACCGTCACCGCCATGGATGTCGTTTACGCACTGAAACGTCAGGGCCGTACTCTGTACGGATTTGGAGGTTAACCTGTGTCCACTCCCTTAAACCCAAAGGCTCTTTTAAGAGCCACCCAATTTCTTATGAAAAGGCCGTATGTGTGCGTAAAAGTGTGTGTGTGTGTGTGTGTGTGTGTGTGTGTGTGTGTGTGTGTGTGTGTGTGTGTGTGTGTGTGTGTCGCACATAACTTTGCTGGTGAGTTTTCTAAGTACTAGAGGAACAGATACAATTCTTGGAAAACCCAGCAACTCTGACAGTTGACTCTCTTGTCCTAGAATCTCCGAATGCCTAGATTGCATTTACTACATCGCACTCTTGCGTCCTTAACCATTGAGTTTGCTGTTGGCAAACGCACCTTTGCTATGTTTTAACTGCGTTGTAGATTTATTTGATATCCCTTTTTTTAGTTTCTTAAAACGGCCGGGAAATTCAATAGCTGATCAAAGAGCACTTCACTGCAGTAGGAAGCAAGGTACAAGCGGAAAAAACGCATGGAATAAGAGTAGGCTAATCAAATGGTTATTCAAGTTTGGCAGAGGTTTGTAAAAACGGAATGGTAAATGGGTTTGTGGCAAATATAAAGAAAGCCAAACAAGTCCATGCATATGCTGACCTAACCTGCACAATAGAGTAACCAAACAACATGTCCAATAGAACTGTTAAAAGGACCGCATATATGTAAAAGGGTCAAGTATTGTCAGGTCATGGAAAAATAATTATAGATGAATTATGAATATTGTCGAATGGCATGCCGATCATTATTATTATTACTATTACTATTTTAGTAGTAGTAGTGTAAGAATAATTATTATTGAAAGAATAATTATTATGTACTTATTATGTTCTTTCAATAATAATTATTCTTACAGTAGTAGTAGTAGTAGTGTTTTTGTTGCTGGCTACCCATTTCCTCATTCAATCGTAGAAAAGAAGCGGGAAATGAGACAAAAGGGGCAAAATCCTACACCGCCCAATTCTAGGTTGGACTGAACTTCGCTCACTGACCGCCCCCTTGGATACAAAATAACCAACCATGTGCCTGCGTGTTTCAGGGGGAACTCAAAAGACTGTATGTTTGGGCGTGTCTGGAGATAATTATTTGCATAGGAACTCCTATATATACAGTGTGATCATTGACTAAGTGTATTCTTCGATTGTTAACCCCGTTGAAGAGAACATAATGCCTGATCCAGCGAAGCCAGCACCCAAAAAAGGCTCCAAGAAAGCCGTCACTAAAACCGCCGGCAAAGGTGGCAAGAAGCGTAAGAGGACTAGGAAGGAGAGCTATGCCATCTACGTGTACAAGGTGCTGAAGCAAGTTCACCCTGACACCGGTATTTCCTCCAAGGCAATGGGCATCATGAACTCGTTTGTGAACGACATCTTTGAGCGTATTGCTGGCGAGGCTTCCCGCTTGGCGCACTACAACAAGCGCTCCACGATCTCTTCCAGGGAGATTCAGACTGCAGTGCGTCTGCTACTGCCCGGTGAGCTGGCCAAGCACGCCGTGTCTGAGGGAACCAAGGCCGTTACCAAGTACACCAGCTCCAAGTAAATTCTGCGTTGTGCTCTCTAAAATCCAAAGGCTCTTTTAAGAGCCACCCATATTTTCATAAACTGCCATTCCAATATGCATAAAATTGGTGAAGGTTAATTGTTGGAAGTGCGAGGAAAGCCACTTGGCAGGCTATTCTAAGTTGAAGGGACAGACCGCTCTTGTCCCGTCCCACGTAAGGTTTTGCGGTCGGAAGTTTTAAACGAGGGTCTCTAAATACAGCGGGGTGGTAGCCCCGAGGTGGTAGCAAGTAATACTATATAATAGGAATTGAATGTGGAAACCCCCCCGAAATAGCGTATGACTATCAGGATGCCAGGGCTGAAATGGTTCGCAGAATGTGACCATGTTATCACGTAATGTAATGGACGTAAGTAGTTACATTTCCATAGCGCTTTTCTACTTTTGGGTGCTCAAAGCGCTTATAGTGGAAGGGGGACCTCACTAACCACCTAGGTGACGCACGGCTGCCGTTATGCGCCAGAACGCTCACCGCACACTGGCTAGAAGTGGGGAGTGAGGGAAATATTGAATGAACCAATTACAGTGGGGATGATCAGGGGGCCAGGTTGAATGAGCCAGGTTGGGACTTAAGCCAGAACACCGGGTAACTTCCTACTCTTTGCGAGAAATGTCGTGGGATATTTTATGACCACTGGGAGTCAGGACCTCGGTTTAACGTCTCAATCGACGGACTCCCCTATAGTACAGTCTATGCACCGGTGCATTGAGATTGATCTTAGGTCCAGAGGGAAGAGAGCCACATACTGGTCTCCCACCAACACGACTTTCCCCAGAGGTCTCCATCCAGGTACTAACTAAGCCCGCACCTGCTTAGCTTCAGCTATTCAGCCGAGACAGGGTAATACCATTGGTCTGTCTGTTGGCTAGAATTGATGAACGTTTTTCCCATTTCAGTTTTTGGCGCAACTTTGAAAAAGAAGTCACTTAACTTTGTCTCTGTAAAGAGAAGCAAAACTATTTTTACGTAGCCTATATTTATCGCAGTAGGCCTACACGAAATGTCAGAGGAAACTGCCTTTTTGAAGGTTTGCGTGGCTCTTAAAAGAGCCGTTGTGAAGATGGGATTCGGAATTCAATTAATTTAGGCGCGCTCTCCGCGGATTCGGCGAGCCAGCTGAATGTCTTTGGGCATGATAGTGACTCTCTTGGCGTGGATGGCGCACAGGTTAGTGTCCTCAAACAAACCGACGAGGTAAGCCTCGCTGGCCTCCTGGAGAGCCATGACGGCAGAGCTCTGGAAACGCAGATCAGTCTTGAAGTCCTGAGCGATTTCCCTCACAAGACGCTGGAAGGGCAGCTTGCGGATGAGCAGCTCGGTGGACTTCTGGTAGCGGCGGATCTCTCTCAGAGCCACGGTACCGGGCCTGTAACGGTGAGGCTTCTTCACACCGCCAGTTGCAGGTGCGCTTTTACGCGCAGCCTTGGTGGCGAGCTGCTTCCTCGGGGCTTTGCCACCAGTGGACTTACGGGCTGTCTGCTTGGTTCTTGCCATTGCTTCGACTTGAAGTGTTGTCCTTAAATAGCGGAGGGTGTTTATTTAAAGGCTACCACTGTCGGCCTGCCCACTGTACAGGCTGCGTCATGTGGTTGGTCTCCGCGGATTGGACTCTTAAGAAATGGCGCCTAAATTTAAAACAGAAAGCCAAGCCCCTAATACCCCTCACATTCACATAGTGTGTTTATAGGCGCAAACCGTGTCAATAGATTCCACGTAAAATACTTTAGTACACTTAAATAAACCATAATCTTTGCATTCTGATAGTTGAGAAATGTAACTTCTAAAACACAACAGTTACCAAATCAACAATAAGGATTTGATTTTTTTAAAAAAATTTAGTTGTGATCATTTGTGATTGCGATTAAAACCCGACAGTTGAAACAATAGTGCAACAATTTTAGTTTTGTGACAATTTGAACCATGTTGTCCCTACCACCTTTCCTTTATTACGCACTATTTTCTTCGGGATTGCAGAAAAGGCCTCACACTCATCATTGAATACATTGACAAGACAACGATTAGCATTTTGGCCAACATCTGGAACTGGCAAGGGAAGTCTTTTATTGTAGTGTTTGCAACTTTGTAGATGTAATATAACCTAATATCTTAAGTGATTGACTCGCAAGAACATGCGAGTAAGCTACAAAGATTTTTTTAAGCATATGCGATATCCTACGGTAAATTCCTCTTGTCTATTTCTGTCGTATAAATAGTAAAATAAAACAGCCGGTTTTGTCATGATTCCCTTTAGAATATGCCTACAGCAGGAACCCCAAATAGCCTATTCTGCACCTGGAGAGCTAGCTACTGCTTAATTTATCCAGGCGATCGCTGGGAAACAATGCGTTCCGTCAAACCTAATAATTAAAATACAGTATATATACTATAATAAGTTATTGGATGCGTTTTAGTACATGTAGACATCTATGACAGCACAACATGGCATGGAATGATCTTTTTTCGTTATATTTGGGTGGCTCTTAAAAGAGCCGTTGTGTGGGGGATGGTGGGAGACATAATTACTTCGATTTCTCGGTCTTCTTGGGCAGGAGTACAGCCTGGATGTTGGGCAACACACCACCCTGTGCGATGGTCACGCCACCGAGCAACTTGTTCAGCTCCTCGTCGTTACGCACGGCCAGCTGCAAGTGGCGGGGGATAATACGGGTCTTCTTGTTGTCACGGGCGGCATTGCCAGCCAACTCCAGGATCTCAGCGGTCAGGTACTCGAGCACAGCAGCTAAGTAAACTGGCGCGCCAGCACCAACACGCTGGGCATAGTTGCCTTTACGCAGCAGCCTATGCACACGGCCCACGGGGAACTGAAGTCCAGCCCGAGATGAACGAGTCTTGGCCTTTGCCCTGGCTTTGCCTCCGGTTTTGCCTCTTCCGCTCATATTTACACTACTGATAGTAATTCTCAAGTGTCGAGACAGAGTGAGTGAATGGCATATTATGCCACAGCAGATGGAGCAACTCAGTGCCTCAGTGGCTGAGGTTAAACTACGGAGAGCCAATCAACGTGCACCCAGCTATGACACGCCACTTTCGTATCTGTTTGGCGCTTTTCCCACTTCACCCTCAAAGTGACTGAAAATATAGTCGTATGAAACAAGAAACAACATTATTTGAACGAACTGCACAAAAGCCCCCTACCCCTAAATCTAGTGCCCTACAGTACCACCCAAAGACTAGGCGGAAGCAGCCAGCTACTGAAGAGATGGTTTAGGGTTTTGGATAGATATTGATGAGGGTAGGTCTTCCAGTGTTACATTGTCAATTAAATTGTTTTCTTACACATCGTATCACGGTGTGCACTGCATCATGCTTAGAGGCAATATGAAAACATTATTATTTTTTTTTCTATTAATATTACTACATTGACATTTCACTCGGACGGGCTTGGGCTCATTGTGCTTATGTCAGTGCAGCAAACCGTCTACCCAAACGTAATGCCACATTGGTGGGAATAGGCTTATAACGAGAGTTTGTCTAGGCTACCTAGAAATCCTCGGGGTAACAGGAAATGGCACTGCAAATACTTTAACTCCATTCCGTGAAATTAAATGCCTTCAATTGCCCCTCTTTTAATCTGATAGTCTGTGGCTGGAGCAAGGGGCATCACTGATAAACACGCGCGCCTTACAAGAGTTCATAATTAAGAATATAGCGGAAATTAAATCACCACTGATTTACGCATTACTATACTATGATGATTAATCACAATTTCACTTTAGATTAACCATACATGGAATTTCTGCATTTAAAAGATGTTCTAGGTGGCTCTTAAAAGAGCCTTTTTTTTAATGATGAAACACAATGACAGTTTACTTCTTCTTGGGCGCAGCCTTTTTGGGCTTGGCTGCTTTAGGCTTAGCCGCCTTGGGCTTTGCTGCCTTTGCTTTCTTGGGACTCTTAGCTGCCTTCTTGGGTGCTGCGGGCTTCTTCGCCTTCTTCGGGCTCTTTGTTGCCTTCTTGGGAGTGGCGGGCTTCTTGGCTGCCTTCTTCGGGGACTTCTTGGCGGCAACAGGTTTCTTGGCTGCAGCCTTCTTGGGCTTCTTAGCCGCGGCGGGTTTCTTTGCTGCTGGCTTTTTGGCTGCTGCCTTCTTAACGGGCTTCTTCTTGGGTTCGGCCTGTTTCTTGTTCAGTTTGAAAGAACCTGAAGCGCCGGTTCCCTTCGTCTGGACCAAAGTTCCCTTCGTCACCAGACTCTTGATGGCCAGTTTGACACGAGCGTTGTTCTTTTCCACATCGTAGCCACCCGCAGCCAAAGCTTTCTTCAGCGCAGCCAGTGAAACACCCTTCTTCTCTTTCGATGCGGAAATTGCCTTGACGACGAGCTCGCCAACACTTGGTCCGGTCTTCTTGGGCCTAGGTGCCTTTTTCTTTGCGGCTTTCACGGGCGCGGCGGCGGCGGGAGCTTCTTCTGCCATTTTATCGCTTGAGTTCAGGATTGTAGTGATCTCAGATATCTGAAAGACTGAATGAATCCTGTTGGTCACCGGGCGGATCTTAAAGTCCGCATGAGAACCGTCTCGACTCAACCTATTCAAAGCTCTCCGGGGTTGTCCGTGGTGATGAGGGGACTTGTGTTTTCTTCACGCACGTTCTTTTAAACATATAAAGAGTGAATGGATATTTTTGAACAAAATGATGTGTATTTTAGCGAGGAAAGCCCCTACTTCAAACAAAACATTTTTGAACTAATGACTCTCCTTTATTCCTGTTGCACGCTGGGAACGCTCATATAGTTTGTGTTGACACAAACAAAGAAAAATGTATAGAAGAAGAATGGAATTATATTGTTCATTTATCAACAGTGCAATTTTATTATGTCTTTAGGAACAATAAGCTTGTCCTGGTGACTGTTCCAATAATCATTTCAGTTCCCACACTGAGGCAGTTTTCAGAAGCCTGACAAAATTATTCAGATGGGTAACAATTTTTTTTAATTATTATTTATTCATTTATTTATTGAAAACACACACATTTAGCCTACAAACTCAAGACACATAGACAACAAAAGGAAATATGTGGGACCGGGCCCACAGCATGCTGTGTCAATCCATGGCCATCCCATATGAAGGGGGTCCAGGCTGCTGCATGTTCAACCCCATTACCCAGACCCCCTCCCCATGGAAAGGACCTCAGACAGACACAGGGCACCTGGATCCCCAGGTTGCACACCCCCAAGGAAAAACACAAAAACATTACAACACAACAGAAAAACACATACATCTCTCAAGTAGGCTATATAATAGGTAACAATTTTAACATTTCATGTAACCAAACAGCAACTGAATAGACATATCATTCAGAATGCTGACTGTTTTCTGACCTTACCATACATTTACCATACATTTACATTTACATTTATGCATTTAGCCAACACGTTTATCCAAAGCAACATACAAAAGAGGGAAAAACAATCAAGCTACAGCACAATACAATTAAGAGGAGAGTGAGTGCAAGAGTTGGCAAGTGCTAGATCAGTGCATGCCAGGTAGAAGGGAATAGGGCAGAAAGTTGGATCTTCTAGAGTTTCTTAAAAGTAGAGAGAGTGCCTGTTGTTCTAATAGTATTCCACCAGTAGGGAGCCATGATACGACAGCAGGTGGAGCCAGAGTTGAAGAGGGAGAACAATGAACTGAAACTAAACTGCAGAAATAGCAAAGAATTACATGATCACTGTAATAGTGGTGAAATTAATAAACTGACGCAAAATACACAAAAGTTGTCCATCCAACATAGGCTACAATGTCGGCGATGCAAACACCCTAGCCTGACATAGCCGAATAATACGAATGTTCAGAACAGCAGTATTATGGTCGGGCTATGTCAGGCTACAAACACCCCGCCTGTAGCTCAAGTTTAATTTATGCCGTGGAATTTTTTGATGTAGGCTATCAATTAAACGCTCTACATAGATAGGTTACACTTTTAATACCATTTTAAGAGAAATAATCTCATGCACTCATCAGCACTGATCTAGTAATATTTTCGTGTCGTTCGTGTTATTCCAGCTCAATTAACCTGTGCAGTCTTTCCCTTGATGGCCGTGGATAGCCATATACATGTATGCACGAGAAGTGCGCATGGTTTGGCAAATTGAGCTCATTACTAAACCTACTAAGGAAATTGCCGCATAGGCCTACCCATAGCCCAGGGGCGTAAAGTTCACATCTGGAGCCGATGCCGTTCTCGCCGAATGGACCTTTTTCACCTATGTTTCACCTAACGTTTCGTCGGCACTTCCTCTAGTTTACCACCCTAGCCTCGTTTTCGTTCGGAATATGCATGGCGGCCAGGTGAAAAAGGTGAATAGCCTGTAGGCGTGTTCAATTTGGTAAATGTCTGAACGTAGCCAATTTTAAATGGTCAAAAGTCATTCCATTACAGGGACTCTAGGGCTGTCATTCTGATGTTGAACAGAGAATTGGGCATTTCACTGCCGTGTGTAGCCTAAATATAATATGGTTTCTTTTCTTGCAGAGATGTCAAATGCTCGTGCACCTTTCATTCAAAAAAAGGAGGGAGCTTGGAAGGGGCGTGTGTAGGCCTAGTAGTAGTCTTCACCAACGGCTTTTCTCTCGATGTAATTAGGACTGTTGAAACAGCGGGAGTATTGGTAGCCCTTTATTTTTTTTATGTTATGAAAGATGTCCAAGGACCAGATGGTGTAGCCTTATTTACTGATGATGGCAGAAGAAGGGGAGGAATGTGGGCCACATCGTAAAAGAAAATGCAGAATGCAGTTAATGAGGTCCAACAGTGGGCAGTACAGTGGGGATTTAGGATCTCAGTAGAGAAAACTAAAGTGATGTTTTTCTCTAGGAGAAGCATAAGCCATGAGTTCAAAATTTACCTGGCAGACAGAGAGCTGGAAAGAGTGGAGGTTTTTAAGTACCTGGGGGTATGGTTTGACAAAAAGTTGACAGCCCCACAATACCTTACCCCTCAGTCCCCCCGTGGACCTTTGAGGAGTTAAAAGTGGACCTTGGTCTGCTTGAGAAAAAGCAGGAAGGTGAGGTGGACAAGTGGAGAGTCAGTGGTTACATCACAGAAAACTATAGTCAGTGTATGGCAATATTCGGATGATCTGATATCACCAAGTAATTAAGAGTCCGGGGTCAATGTAAAACTTGTTGCCCTGGATGAATGGGTTAGGATTAGGGTTAGGGTTAAGGTACATTGATCCAGGGCAAACGTTTGACGTTAATCCTGGACTCTTAAATACTTGGTGATATCAGATCTTGCGGCAATATTCACAGATGCATCCAAAAGTCCTGACTAATATAAAGGGTGGGAGTGGCACATGTGGTACCTGAACTTGGACTGGCTTTAGTTAAAAGGCTAAATGACGATCTGACTGTATATACAGCAGAGCTTGTTGCCATATGGCTTGCTCTATTATGGGTTGAGGGCAATGGTGGTAATAGGCAAACAGTTATAGCCTCTGATTCCAGCTCTGCCCTTACATAAGTATCCAGAATGCTTATACTCAGAGTCCAGGAAAGACATTCTGTTTGATATTTTACAGTTAGCAAGTGGGTTGCAAAAGGCAGGTTTTATTTTTTTCCTTTTTATGGGTCCCAGCCCACATAGGGGTGGAGGGGAATGAACTGGCTGATAAATATACCAAGAAAGCAGCAGGCAGAGACAATATTGATATGACATAAAATACAGTAAAGTGGAGGTCAAAAGCATTAACCAAGAACAGAACTTATGGAAAATGGCAGCATCATGGGATAATGGGTCAACTGGTAGACATCTTTTCAGTATCCAGCCTAAAGTAAATAAAATGGAAGGTTCAGTCAGACCCAGAAGAGAAGAGGTGGTGCTTTCCAGGCTTAGGATTGGTCACACCAATCTTAACCCCACATTGTTCACTATGTGAAAGCTTGTAAGCTTGTAAGTTTGTAAGCTTCAAGTATTTCGAAGAATCACTGCACACAGCCTGCAACTGATCTGTGCTTGTGTGCGCGAGTCTGATAAATATTAAGTAGTATAAATACATGCTGTGTTCTTTTACTGCTCTTCTACAAACTGATTAAAAGTTCATTCACTCACAGAAAACGGGGCTTGTGAGTAGTGGTTGCAAAACGGTTTAGGGTCAGGGTAGGAGTCAGCACATAGACACTACATGAATTCACATCCCATACCCCAGGGGGAGCTGGCTGCCTCTGCTGGTGGCCAGTCCTCAAATAATGTGATTAGGAGAAGAAGGGGGCTCTAGTCAGTTTTAGCTGGGCTAGTTGTAGTCCAAGCTAAAGCGCTTAAAATATGTACAGGAGCTCTTCCCCAGTTTTACAGATTGCTTTACAGATAGAAACAGGAGAGATGCCATTGTATTTGCGAAGAAAACAGTTACAGGCAAACTAATGGGTCAATTTGATGGGTCAGAGGTGTGATCACCCAGTTAAAGTTGGTATCCAGCCAAGCTGGGAGAGAGAAGTGGCAAATCTTTCAGCACAAGAACTGTCTATTCTTGATACGAGCTTCTGCTCAGGAGTAATGTGGCATTCAATTCCATTATGGCAACTGGAGGTACCAAAGAATGATTTAGAACTGCTTAAGTTCAAGTCTGAAAATCCAGAGGTGAATTTGGTGCACATATTTCAGTGTCATATTCAAGAAAATTATCAAGAGCATATTCATTTTTACAGATGAGTCAAAGGATCAAGAATCTGGTGCTCCAGGGGCAGCCTTTGTTGTTCAGGGTTTGGAATATACATACCTTTAAAAGAACTTCAAATTTTCTTAGTGTATTTACAGTGGAATTGAATGCAATATTAATGGCAGTACAATGGACTGTGCAGATTCAAAACCGCAAAGTGTTGATATGTAGTGACTCTGTGTCAGCTATCAATAGTTTAGGATAAGGGTCATCAAAATGTCGTCAAGACCTTATACATGAGATTTTAATGTCAATAAGAGATGTAAAAAGGAGGGGGGGTAGAAATTTCTTTTTTTTGGTTCCCAGCGCATGTGGGCATCTGTTCAAACGAAAAGGCTGATAAGCTAGCCAAAAAAAGCAAGCCAACATTGAAAACATATGAAAATGCAAGCCAACATTCCATGGCCACTCTTCTTGACCCTAGATTCAATGTGATGGGGTTTTGTAGTGCAGCAAATGCTGTCAAAAGACTCAAGGCAAAATGTGCCGGTCTTGTGCGAAGCAGCTTCACAACCTTGGACCCACCATCACCAGCACAGCCTGAGGTTTCCTCTGCTGCAGAATCCTCGCGTATGAATCATGTATGGTCAGTATTTTTATGCTTATTCTGTAGTTCTTTTGTAAGCATTTTTTTTATTCCAGGGACTGGCCTCTGGGATTTATTAGACACCCAGGTGTCAGAGAAGAAGAGGGCAAAGAGTGCAACTGCGAGTGCCACAGTAGAGGTTCAGAGGTACCTGGCAGAGGCCAACATTAAGCGTGGGGATAACCCGTTAAAATATTGGGCACAACAGAAACAAACTCACCCAAATCTATATGCATTGGCAAGAGATGTGTTATGCACCCCTGCCTCCTCGGTTCTTTGTGAGAGGATATTTTCCAAGGCTGGGGAAGTTGTGGGCAAAAAAAGAAACAGGCTCAGTCCTGGCACAACCCAAGTGTAGTAGTAGCAGCAGTACAGTGCTTTGACCAGCAGATATCTTCATAGAGTTCTGAAGTTTCAAACCATTGACCCTTTTTTTAATGGAATTGGATTGAATGCTTTGAAGGTTCAGTGAAGCCTCACTTCGTCAGCACTATCGCCAATATAGGATTATATGTATTTAACTTCATATCTTGTATCCAGCAGTATCAAACAAGACAACAACAATCAGAATTTGGAATGTATTTATTTAAATTAAGAACTTTTTGTATGCATAAGAAATATCACATAGAATCTGTAACAACAACATAGCAACGAAACCCGTCTTGGCATTAACCAGAATTAAAGGTATAATCTGGCGTGAATCAACACCTAGCCCTGCTGTTTTCTACTGCTAAGCGCTACTGAAAGCCACCTCAATGATAAAATTTTGTGCATCGTAAACCGAGTTTGCGAAACGGCAGCTAACACTAGCTGAATGAGGCATGTCAAAAACGAAACCTAATCGTTTTGCTTTCGTTTTGAAATGCCCCATTCTGTTTGCTATCTCAGTCTGCCTTGCATGAAATAGAGTGATTGAGGTGGCTAACAATAGTGCTTGGCACTACAAAACAGTAGGACTACGTGTTGATTCACGCCGGCTTTCTCCTTTAAGTCAAAGGTAATTCAATTCAATTCAATTCAATTCAATTTATTTTTGTAGAGTGCTCAAATACAGTACATTGTCTCGCGGCACTTTACAGACAGTACGGGGAGCACCCTTGAGTAACACGGGCAAGGAGCTCCCTTCGCTTACTAATGACTCATTTTTAGGAAGAAACCTTGGGCAGATCCAGTCGGTGGTCTGATACATAGATTGACCATGGTTTACACAGGTACTTTTCTATTATGCTCTGAAATACACCAACATTATGTCAGCTGAATCCAGCCTTTAGCAGGAACAATTCCTATAACACAACACCTTAAAGCCCCCACTTGCAACATTTAGGTAAAATTTCGACGTTTCCTATTCATTACACCTTTATGTAAATTGCCTAGAACTCACTAGACTTGATAAATGACATGTTCCGGAGTAAAATGAGCCCCTTCACGAGATTGTCCGACCCTCCTAGAGGCAGATACCGCATTACCTCACTCACGTCAGATGTAGCGCTAAGCCGCGCGAACATCTGATGATCAACGATAGAAGAGTTATTTCAGGAGCCAGAAATCCTTGAATCTAACTGGACAAACGCATTGTCCATCAATTTAATTGACGTACACTTCAGCCAATCACATCGAAACCAACCGATGATGCTGGTTACGTTTGTTTGATTGGTTGGATTCAAAACAGTTGCTTCTTCGCTACATCACTCCCTCTACAGCAGCCAGCAGTCCTGATTGGTTCGGTTAGAGAATATTGGGCTTGAAATCGCTCTGAAGGGCTTCAACATCAGATTGTTGCGCGGAAGTGCCTTTTAAAGTTACGTAGCGCATGATCTGACGTGAGGGAGGTAAGATACCACCTATGCAAGATCAGGGAGCGCGTCCTGCTATCATAAATTTTGGTTAGCTAGCAAGCTAGGTCACGTGACTTAGCCGGAGCTTACTGTTTGAATTACAACGCGATTTGTGACTTCTCAGCGCATTCAACTGTCGATACATTTTGTTAGCGGCGTTCACCATCGACTACGCAATTCTAAATGGAGGATTATTGGCAGAAACGCTTAATAACTGCTTTGTTTGGTTCTTAGCTTACTGGATGACACCACCGGATCCTGCATAGGTTCTCTTTAATTTAGGATAACAATGGGAGGGGAGTACAAGTTCACCCAAAATTATTACTGGGCCTTTTGGATATGTTGAAAACTGTGTATCCTTTGTGAATTTGTGGGGCCACTTGTCACACATCTCCAAAATATTCCTTGCAGCATTTCTACTGATGCTGAATTGTCCTCTGGGTGATGATGGAAGCATAGATGGGGTTTCCACTACACATATGATGTCTTCTTCTCGCATCCAATAAGAGTTAGCTGGCCGTGGCCAATAGAACTGCTTGGCTGGCCCATGATGGTCCATGAAGTTCACATGATAGTCGCCAAATTCTGTTGATATTTCATACACCAGTCCTATCCTTGGTAGGTTGTCATATAGACAGCAGACATAATTTTGTTCATGCACTTCCAGTTGTAGCTGAACTCCAGTTTCACCTGTTTCAAAACTGTCCAATGTAATCATGTGCTGTCTCACACACAAACATCACTTTGGGTTCCTCCGCTTGGGCACTCAGATAGAACACCTTCAATGTAGCCTTTGAGATTGGAGTCCCTTTAATGGTCATGGAGTTCTGAAAGCGAGGTTTTAGAAGTGCTTCACACTCACTGATTTCCTCAGGGGAAACATTGAAGAACTTGATCCCTGTGATATTTTCTGTGCAGAATTTCATTATGGCATCTGAGGTGAGGATTTGGTCATTGTACGGCCTTTGGAGGCTAGCTTTCGTAACAAGCCTCTTTAGAGTGCCCCCAATGCCGTCGCATGCTCTTTTTCCATGCGATGTCGCAAATTCCATTCAGCCATCAGATTGACATCCTGACTGTGTTGGCAGAGACTGATAAAGTTGTGTTTATTCTTATATTGTCCAGCACAGCCATCTGTGAAGTAGTGATTTTTTTTCACACCTGGGAACTCTGATTTGAGGAATGGAAGAACTACCCTGAGGAAGGCAAACACTGTAACACATTGAGGTGTTGAAGTGTTCCATCTTCAGATCGGTGATATGCCACAAATGGGTGTAATGTTGCCTGTTTGTTTTCCCAGTGAAAACTCTGAATCTCATCCTGGATCACATATGAAAAGTTCTCCACAAAATCACCCTGGATGATCATCTCTTCAACAGGTTTCATTGATGCCTTCAGAGTTTTCATACAGTCACTTTGAGATTTTGCTGTAAAACTGTCTCGTCAGCTTCACAACCTGCTCCGCCAAGTTCTCAATGAATTTGGCCTTGGTTTTAGTGATGGACATCAATGTTGTACGATTTGTGGTAATCCACTGTTTGTATGTGAGATCCTCAGCATCCTCAAGAATGTCAGATGTAAAAATCAAAGTTTGAAGAGTGATGGTGAATGAGTACAGATTTTGACGCAATCACCATTTGCATTAAAAAAAAAAAAAACGAGCAATGGAAGAATTTGGGGCAATAAATAGAACGATGGAAGAATTTGGGGCAACAAATTATCTTGTAAAGTCGGGCTGTAAAAAAGCAGAAAGGCTTACTGGGACAGTGTGACAAGAACAAAGGGAAAAATATGTCAGAGGAACTGTAGAGAGAGATTATGGCATTCTATGCCATAATATATATATCTAGTAATGGGGAGAAAGTGATACATCAGAAAACGCTTGTTTTAACACGGAATGACCCTAATGCACAGATTTGGAAAACAAGATACCGCATGACCATTGACCACATTCATGTCCCAAGTGGAGTAGTTTGTAAACAAGTAAAACAGAATTAAAACAAAGGCTTTCCCTCCAACTCTGGCTCTCTCGCCATCCTCCTCCTCCTTGACCTCAGTGCTGCCTTTGACACAGTAAACCACTGCATCCTGCTAAACCGCCGAGAATCCATCGGCATCACCAACACTGCCCTCTCCTGGTTCAAATCCTACCTGTCTGACAGATTCCACAACATCACCATCAATCAACACATATCCCACAGTACCCCTGTCCCACACGATGTCCCTCAAGGTTCAGTTCTTGGCCCCATTCCCTTCATCCTATACATGCTTTCCCCTTGGACACATCATCCTCCGCCATGGACTACAATTCCATTGTTACGCTGACGATACCCAGATTTACCACTAATTATCACCACTAAAACATCTCCCCTGCCATCCTCTCCACCCTCACTTGCTGTCTCACAGACGGGATGAATCACAACTTTCTCAAACTAAGACCCCGTTTACACAAACACAGATAACCATAAAGACGCACATGTTTCTCTGCGGTTGCACCTCTCTGTTACACTTATCCGAAGGTGAAGACAGAGAATCTCACGAACTCCGGGCAAGGTGGAGATGTCAGAGAACCCCGTCTTCAGACATTTGTGTAACTACCCTTAACCGGAGCTCTAGCACCAAAGACAGTTGGAGCAAACAAGAAGCACCTACGTTCGCGCATAGTAGTAGATTTTCACAAGGGCACCACCTGGTTTTGAATGATGTCAGGACTTTTACCAATAAATCGTCTTTTTGGAGTTATCATGTTTTTTTGGCATGTATCTCTCATATTCTGTAAGTGTTCAACATGATTTCAAGACTAATGTTGTAAACGGTTACTGTTGGTATTTTTATCAGATGAAGCTGCCAGGCAGTAAATAGCCTACGAAAAATGTCAAGTTGTTAGCGAGCTAACTCTAGCTAACGTAATGTTTTACATTTATATTTGAGATTTAATTTATTGACAGCCTGCGGGTAACATTACTGAGTTCATTTTAAGTGGATAGCGCAAACGTAAACGTAGTTTACTGCAATATGTGAGGTTTGAGCAAAGTCCAAAACGACTAGCTTATAGTTAGCATATAGCTATGTCGTCATGGTAACTGCCAAACAAACCCTCTCTGTCTAAAGCTAAAAAGCACACTTGGTTCATACAACATTGTTTTGCAGAGGAGCGATTGAATTGTCATGTGTTGGTTTCATTAATGATCACAGACAATATTATGGCACACATACATTAATATAATTCTATAATTTCTTAAGGGAAAATGTTAATGATGTGACGTAATGTGACACTGCTGCTAATGCAGACCGAAACACTTCACGTTTGTGGCCATCTGCCACAATGTTGCTCCCTTGAAAGATCTTTGATAAAACTGTGACGTGGTGGTTAATTGTCACCGCCTTTCTTAGCCGTTTTTGATGTTTGTGTAAATGCGATTGTTTTCTTACTCGGGGGAGGGGAAGATAACAGGTTTCTCGAAGACCCGGGGAAGTGTAAACTAAGCATAAACAGTAGTAATAAAACAGAGATCATCATCATCTTTGGTCCAAAAATCATAGTTCATAGAGTACAGATACATCCTGAAGGCATTTTGTATTTAATTTCCAGAATTTCCCCCCGATATTCACTGTAAGTTCACAACAAACTAACACAGCTAAATGATCCGAATCTACAACACATTTAGTGTGATATGATATCACACAAACTTGTGTAGACACGTACACTGTAGTTTCGATCTATCCTTGTTATAATATTAGAATCTACTGATGTATATCCCACTTTAGTAGGGAAAACTAGTCCGGAGTTTGGAAACAGTCCTTCAAAAGTACGTTTCTACAAACCTCTTGGAAGTATTTTCCCAGATAGAGCCTTTGAAGTTCATTGGGACATCCTATCATTTACTTCAGTAATTGTATTAAAATCGCCACAAACAATGACAACATATCCCACCATGCAGAGGCTTTGCAAATGTCTGAAAAGGCAAACCTTCTGTGATCTATCCTGCGACGTATAGACATTGATGATGCGTATCCTTTTATCTTTTAAAATGAAATCCACAACAAGAAGCCCACTGGGAATGATTTGTCTGATTTTCATAATATAATGTTGATACTTTTAGACTTAAGGAAAATCCCAACACCGCTCGTTTTCTCCATAAGAGACAATGCAACGTCCATGTGTCAATTTTCTAAAGCTTCAATGTCTTCCTTACTGTTTATCCTTAGTTATTGTAAATATAGTATATCAACGTTTTGTCTCTTTAAAGCGTTTTAAAACTTTTTCCATCTTTTTCTTTCCGGGAAGTTAATGAGACACGTATTTTCATGCACTCACTCTTTTTAGAACCATTTTTTATTGTAGGTAGGCCTAAATGTATCTCTAGGAAGCTGTCTGATGGACTACTTAGAGGGGGAAATCAGTTTCATAAGAATTTTGCACTTCATTAGTATTTTCTCTTTCAGTAAGAACAGAGCTCTCTTTCTAGATCCAAAAACAAGTTAGTAGGAGTGCTGCTTTGGTGTTGGAAGTTGTGTTCCTTTGGTGCTCTCCGGCTAAGAGAAAATATTCACAAGAATAGAAAGTGAAAGGGTCTGGATGCTGGAGAGGATGTGGAGAGGCTAAAGCAAACCATACACATATATTTCGAACTTGCCCCGCAATAAAAATCTTTTGGTTAGATATAGAGAAAGCTACAAAAGATATCCTTGACATAAAGGAATCACTCAATTTGGAAAATTGGCTGGGTATAAATATACAACACAAGATAAATAGAAAGGAACGGACAGTGTTCAATATATTACACCTAACTGCATTGAAACAGCTGACTAGGACATGGAAGCAAACAAAAATACCAGAATTAAAACAGTGGTTTGAAACAACAAAAGAAGTATTTGAATTGGAGAAAATGTCATGTAAGGTAAAAGGAAAACTAGAAAGATGGAATGCAGACTTTTGTAAGTATCTAGATAAGATAATAAGGTGCTCCAAAACCATGTTATAGAGCAGATGATTCGCATTAGATACATCCCACACATGCACACACATGCGCATTAGATACATCCCACACATGCACACTCATACACACATATAGACACACATTCCCCCTTTCTTTATTTATTTATCTTTATTTTGATTTTTTTTTTCTCCCCTTTTTTTCCTCCCCCAAGTCCTGTGTCAATACATGTGATCTGTGTCCTTCCTGTCTGATGTCGTATTTACTTTGTCTGTCCTTTTGTCTGGTGCCCAATGTAATTTGTCTTGTATGTACTGAGTATCCCTGTTGTGATAGATGTTGAAAAAATTAAAAAACTCAGAGGCACTAAAAGAAATATGAAGTTAAAAACCCTTTATTTTAAACTTGGCTATTCATAAAAAAACATGCCAACATGTTTCATCCACTGGCCTTCCTCAGGGCAAATTCAAAATGGTAGTCCACATACTGCATGCTGTATGTCTGCAATGTGGTCACATGACCTAGCACAGGTGCTCAACTACACAGGTGTGTCACCTAATAGAGAATTACATTGAGACAAACAAGTCACATTGATTACATTGAAACAAACAAGTCACATTGAGAAAAAAAGATAGGTTAGAGATAGGTGAGAGGTAAAGATAGGGTTTCTCTTGCTCTTGGGACTACTTAAACAACCTTGACCTACCTGGGTCTCTAATTCAGGAGGGGGTTCCACAACATTTGAATCTGAAATCTAATCTCCAGATTCTTCGTCCTCATCTGAGCTTCCATCAATAGACACCTCTATGACTGTACCAAAACTTGTTTCGCTTGCACTTTCAAAATTCTCCTCATCCTCAGCATTTCCATTGTTAAACAATGCGATTAAACCAATCACAATCGAGTACTGGAACTATCACTTTTAGAAGAATCACATTTGAAGAATGTGTGATTATTTTCACCACAGAGTGAACAATGCTTTCACAAACACATTCATTTGACTTGTGCCCACAAGAGCCAAATCGCCAGCATGTAACAGTAGGACAATCTTTTCTCTGATGATTGGAGGAATTACAGATAAAGCATCTTATTACTTGTCCGTTGTAGAAAATCCGGCCTTGATGATGTCCTAAAGATAACGAGCACGGAAGTTCGTACTGATTGCTGGATTGGGATCTCTTGCTTGTGACTTTATATCTTCGCACACCGTACCAGATTCCATATTTATCTACAGGCTTTTCAATCAAAATTAACGTCGAGCAGTACCTTATAAGAACGATCTTCCACATCCTCATCAAAAACTCTCCTTGTCCAAAAAAAAACGACTTATGAGACTTATTATTACGACAATATTATAAGATGAAACAACTTCCCAGTTTCTCCTCTCGTCTGAATTAGCTTTAGCAACATAGAACTCATTAAATCTTCTAAATGCGATCTCAGTAGAAGACAAGCTGATATTCTTTCCTACTTGGAAGTGAAGGACACTATCCCTGCTAACAATTTTTGGTTCCGGGAACATTCCAGGAAGGTTTTCTGTTGGGTATGGGAACGTTCCATGAGAGTAGCTTTGGTTCTTTGAAGGGGAAAGTTTTTTAAACGGAACTAGAATGTTCGCTGCTGGTTTGCATGTCTGGTTAGGCCAACGTACCCGCAACGTTA
The DNA here is from genome assembly GCA_027497455.2 of Sardinella longiceps. Lineage (NCBI taxonomy): Eukaryota > Metazoa > Chordata > Actinopteri > Clupeiformes > Clupeidae > Sardinella > Sardinella longiceps. Next base: position 16,151,569 of record JAODXP020000033.1, on the reverse strand, counting down.
TCCTAACGTGAAATTTTTGAAATTTGCAAGTGCGCTTCCATTAAGCCACGACTTTTCTTATCTAAATGTAAAAAATAGAAAAGACATACAGTAGCTCTGATGCATCATTAATTGCGAAAATCAAAATAGTCTGAATCTATTGTCATAAATAGGCAAAACCAGGTTGTATAATGATAATTTACACATAATCTCTATCGGACTGTAATTTAAATACAATTAAAAAACCACGACGAACGTTTTGTGAAGGTAACAAAGTTTACCACGCTGTAAAGTTTTATCTTCGAACCAAAATAGGTTAACGTTCTTCAAATACCCATAGGAGAACCATGAGGGAACGTTAAGGTTCCGTTAACATTCCGTGTTAGCGGGGATGTCAGTAACATGTAGGGCCCTATCATGCATATTGCACATGGTGCTTTCGGGTGGCCACATGTCCGGCTTGAGGCCGGACAGTCCGGCTTTTCCATGCCCTGTCCGGCGTCCGGCCAAACATCGACCCCTTGAGTCCAGTTTTGAGTCAAGTGTAACATCAACCTGATTGTTCAATACAGATTATATGGGCAATTTTTACCCTATTCAGCCATAATGTAAGTCTATGGAGTGGCTTATAAAAGGCATAAGTGGGTGATAACACAAACAAAGCTGCAATGCTATCAGTTATATTTTCTATTTTTATATATTACTATTTTTGTTGTTACAGGTTAAAATCCACCATTGACAATTGTTTTGTATAGTTTTGGAAGGTTTTTCTAGGCATCACCTCCATAACGTACTGTAGCATCAACACCAAATTAGTGTTGATGCTACTATTATATGTCTGAACAGTGAAGGTCAGATTCCATAACGCCATTTCTCCCAATGAAGACCACCTTTTTTTACATTTACATTTAAATTAAGTCTTTCTCTGTTTTTACTGAGGTGTCCTGTTTGGTATGAATGTAGTAATATTTACATTTCTCTAGAAATTCACAGACTTAACAGCAAAAACTACTCTCCCATAAAAGCTTGTCCATATATATTAAATCATCTAATCCAGGTGATTATCAATGGCGTTAGCTTGCATTTCCTTGTTGTTCTGGATTATCTGCCATAAAGAGCCCTTGAAGAACAGTGTATTGCAAAGGATCATGGAATCATGGAATGAAGGTACACTCACAGTAACTAACAGAAATGTTGCATTGTTCTGACGGTGAAGTATTTTTTATGACATGCCAGGGTTTATAGTTTAGGTGTTCATAAAAATTAGCATGGCAAACATACAAAAGCATGACAGCATCTTTAAAAGCATTTTATTTACCGGTTTTTAAAATGAAAATAAAAGAGTCTATAGAGAGTTCTAAACACAGCATTGTTGCATTTTGTGCAAAAAGCACATCAAGAAAGCAAAAACTGTCAAACAAAGTCAACATTATTCTACTGTATAAAAATGTCATTCAAGAGTGTTAGTGTAACAGTGTACATATTATTAAGCCTTTTATAATTACACAAAGATGCCTAGGTAACAGAGTCAATAGGTGTTTTTGGTATTTTTGTTAAATCCTGCTTCTCTGGGTCAGTGCTTTTATTTTGTTTTCTGTAGAGATTTGCATTGTGGGTGATGCAGCAGCAGGAAGCGTTTCTGCTATGCTGCTGGTAGATTAACGTGGGTCCCTACATAAGTTAACAAAAGTCCTTTTTGCAATGCATTATTTTTCACCATGCAATCCCCAGATTATTAATAATTAACAAGGTCACCTTGTGCGATGTCTTGTGCTGTATTGATGTTTATATTCCGTGTTATATATTCATTTGACCTTGAGCTATATTTCCACTGATATTCAGATTGATAATGAGACATTTATTTTGTTTAGATGCAGACCCACGCTTTAACACGATCTACTTTGTTTCCCTTCTGATGCTGACCCATTGTTGCAGGTAACCTATCAGAATTATAGTTTAGTTTGTTTGTTTTGACTGTTTTGATTTTACCTCGTGACCGCTTGCTAGCGTTCGCAGAGTTGACTAGCCTACAACGTCCTCTGTTGTTTTTAGTTGTAATCCCAGTAGCGGCCACAAGATGGCAATGTTCGCTCTTTTATGAGCGCATTTTGCGCACTGTTTGAGAGATTATAAATCAGATTTATTTTATTTTGGATTAGTTTCTAGTATATTTTCATGCTCTGTATATTTCTATGTTTCTACTGTATATTATAATGATCTCCTTTTTGGGAATCTGTTGAATTTGATATGAGGTAGAAATGGAAAGTAGACTAGTTTCCCTCAGGATATTAACACACATTCACACCACATTTTATACATTTTATGAGACATTTTTCCCTTTTGGAATTTATTTTATTTATTTTATTGACACACTCCATAACACTAGAAAAGTGTAATAGTTAATGTACAATCAGTTTATTGATTAGTTGAGCAGGAAGCGTTTCTGCTATGCTGCAGATGCAGACCCACGCTTTAACACGATCTACTTTGTTTCCCTTCTGATGCTGACCCATTGTTGCAGCTCCCAATTAAAGATTGAAAAGGCAAATCAGCTGTGTGGCGTCATTCCTTCAACTCACAACGCAGAGGGTACGACCGGTTACATTAGGCTATACAACAGTAAACTGCAAAAATGAAATCATTCTATCCAGCTCTAATTCACCTACAGCTGGCCTTTTCTCTTACTAGAAATAATGTGACCAGTAAAATTTTAATTTGAAGAAGACCTTGCTTGTTCTGTGCATTGAGAAGCAAAAGAAGTTGTGCTGAAGGATGTGATTGTTATTCGGCAAAGATGTGCTCAAACACCAGAAACACAGAATGTTTCAGCTTCTGTTTCAAATCCTTACACATGAACATGTAAAGAAAGGGGTTTAAGCAGCTGTGGAAAACACACAAGAGGTTTGCCACAATCTCATGGTGCCTTTTTTCTCTGATGTACGATTGATTGTTCACCAAATTTGTGTTGTTGATGCTACTATTATATGTCCAAACAGTGAAAGTCAGGTTCATTACATGAATGGGAAGCCAAAATAGGCAGAAGCTCAAGATGAGTGCTAGGATGATGAGGAAAGGCCTAATTTTCTTCTCTCTCTTGATCTGGTTGGCACGGATACCGATGGCAATGTAACAGCATGTGATTATCAGGAAGGGAATCAGAAACCAAATCACAAAATGGAACATTGCTAGCCGCTTGGCTAAATATACATCTTCAGACATGACACACTTGGTATTGACAACACTGTTATAGACAATCTTAGGAATGTTGAACAGCAGGGACACAAGCCATAAAAATACACAAATCAGTTGGGCTTTGCATGGAGTACGTTTTTTCGAGCCCAAACTGGCACCCATACTGTCAAACAGCGGTCGACACTCATGGCTGCCATCAGACAGATGCTCATATGCCCACTTATCCCTTGGACAAAAGAGATGACTTTGCACAAAAGAATCCCCACAATCCGAGTACATTTCAGGGAAGAAACGATGATGCTGGGAACAACTGAGAAAACACGAATTAAATCAGCCAGTGCCAAATTTAGAAACCAGACCGAGTTAAGCGTGGTGGTCTTCATCTTGAAGCCTGTCACATAGATTACGAGGCCATTGGCAGGAATGCCCAGTAGAAAAATGGCACAGAGAAAAATGATTTCAAATATCATTGTTGAGGTGAGAGCAATCTGAGTCAAATCTGTAGTCCCATTGGTGGAATTCTCTACAAATGAAATGGGAAAATAAGACATCATAAGACATTCTCTTCAACAGTATCTGCATGTTAAGACACAAACACATGAAGAAACATGAATTAACTTTGAAAATAATGGCTGTGTGGTTCTCTGGTTGTTGCTCTCACCCATTGCTATACAGGTAGGCTGACTGTTGCCCAATACACCACACAAGGAGTATCCGTCAAGTGGGATCCCTGTAATCACAATGTATTGCATTTCAGTGGAAATCCAGTATCAATAATTAAATGCTTGTTTACACATCTATTTTTATAAACAGTTTCTTATGTGCTTCTTTCTTAAATTGGGTTTACACATTTCCATATATAAACCCATTTGGAAATGTCTTCACTTTGCATAGCATTTAAAAATATGAGTTTATCACTTACTGTCCAAGAAGTATGTCCTCTCTCCACACACCGTTGTCAGGACTGGAAAAAGGAGAGAAAACTTATACTTACTTATACTTATACTTAGCAACCATATGGTGCCAAGAAACAACATTCGCAGAATGTGGTTAAGGCGTGAAAATGACCAAGAATAGGTGGGTAATACCAGACTACAATTGCAAGTAGGTCTAACTATGTCATTTCTTATGACAACTTACAACGGATCGTTCATCCTATGCTGTTGGGTTAGCTAATGATCCTTGGAACTAACATGGTTATCCACATCATTAGATGGTTAGTGATTGGTTTAGGGAACAGTAGCACCGTAACTTCATCACTGAGACCAAGGAAGTTGCTAAGGGAGTTAGCAATGATGGTTTTGGGAAACAACCACCTGTGCTTCACATGCTTTGTTGTTTATTGCTTCAGGGCACAATCCAGTAAGGCATTACTGTAAAGTTTGGGAGTTCCCCATTTTAGCAGTGCTGGAAGCTGTATGACATTCCTCAAACTTTGCAACTGCCAGAAAGAAAAGCCTTCCTCATCCACAAAATGAGGAGGAGGATGAAAGGACAATTTAAAAAAAACAAAGCTTTATAATGCTTTGTGATGGGTCCATCCATACTTCCTGTCGCTTCATGAAATTTTGGAATCAAGTCAGTATTGTCAAGGTGGCAATTTCCTCAACTCTCGAGCCCAGAAAAATCAGGACCCAATGAGAAACGAGCAGGCTGAAGGAGGCGAGCTTCCGATGACTCTGTCCAGCTCTGTCCCATAACATTGATAGCAGTTTGATAGCATTTGATAAACGTTTAGACTAATTCCACCCGGAATTCTCGGGCAATGATAGCTTTGCCAGACCACAGTTAATTTTTTAACGTGGTTGCGGATGCCAGGCTAGCTTTTAGTCCAGTTCCTTATGTCAAAATGTTGGCCTTTGTGGGAATTTTTGGGGAATTAGGTAAACTATATATTTTTGGAAAGGTTATTATTGTCTAAGGAATCAGAAAATTGATGTTTGCATTTGCTCAGATGTCTATATGGTGGCCATATTGAAGTTAAAAAAAATGGCCTATATAAAACAATAGGCGTACATCTATGCCTATTTTTCCCCCTGTAGTCCAATCAAAATAAAACTTTAGTGAAAGTATCCACGAAAATTATCATTTTTTTGTATTACAAGTTTTCTGTAAATTAATTGTAGTATGCAAATGAGCTATACTGTACCCATATTACTAATACAAATTGTTGTATTTAAGGGTAGTGAAGAGATGAAGAGGTTGGTCAATTTATATTATATGACATCCGGTGGGAGTATGCTTTCAGAAAAGGTGTATAGACTTACATTATAGCTGAATAAGGTAAAAATTTTAACAAACAGATATCCTTCCGAAACTTGCTCAGTTGAATATTTACCATCGAGGCGATACTTTTTTGTATTGCAAGTTTTCTGGAAGAATTTGTATGTCCATGTAGATGAGAGTTGAAGTTTTAAGGTGAGATTTAGGCCCAGTCCCATTTCTCTTCCCTAACACTAGCACTCGTTTTCGAGTTCCCTCCAAGATGAGACACCCCTCGATTGTGTAGTGAGAAGTGCAAATCTTCCCCTAATAAATGGGACAACACTTGCGTAAAAACGTCTTCACCTGTTTTACGCGTCTGAACCGGCATAAACTGTTCAAAAGCTGTCATCCACAAATTATCATTGAGAAAATCACCCACATGAGAGGATCTGGTAATTCTGTTGAAAGATTTGCGCACTTTGAAAAATATTGATCTTTTTAATAGTCATGTTTTGATACACCAGTGCTGAATTCAACTGTATTTACATCAAACTAAGATATCCCGACATTAAAAAATATGTATACATGCTAAATTGCAACAGTAGCTATCTTTTTGAAGTTCTTATCCAGAGCTGAGACAACGGGACACATCTCGTGCATTCGGACACAGATCGGGTACCGACGCGCACTTTGAAAAATATCGATCTTTTTAATAGTCATGTTTTGACACACCTGTGCGGAATTCAACTGAATTTACATCAAACTAAGATATCCCGACATTAAAATATATATATGGGCAATTCCACGAAAAAGTAAACCTCACCTTAAAACTTTAAGTCTCACCTACATGGACATACAAATTCTTTCAGAAAACTTCCAATACAAAAAAGTATTGTCTCGATGTAAATATTCAACTGAGCAAGTTTCGAAAGGATATCTGTTTGTTAAATTTTTTACCCTATTCAGCTATAATGTAAGTCTATGGAGGGGCTTATAATGGGCATAAGTGGGTGATAACACACACAAAGCTGCAATACTATCAGTTATTTTTCATTGTTATATTACTATTTATCTTGTTACAGGTTAAAATCCACCGTTCACAATTGTTTTGTATCGTTTTGGAGGGTTTTTCCAGACGTCACGTCCATAACGTCACATCCATAATGCCATGTCTCCCAATGAAAACCAACTTTTTTTTACATTTACATTTACATTTGAAATTAAGTCTTTCTCTGTCTTTACTGAGGTGTCCTGTTTGGTATGAATGTAGTAATATTTACATTTCTCTAGAAATTTCACACACTTCACAGCAAAAACTACGCTCTCTCAAAAGTTTGTCCGTTTTTCGTCACGTCCATAACGCAAATTGAAAGGCTCATATTCTTATGATGCAAATCATGATATTATTTTTTTCTGTTTGCCTGTATTCAGCCATGGAGTTTGCAGAAGAATATGAAAAAAAATTGTGAAATACTGCTAGGTTTGCAGAGGTTATCTGGCCTTTTGTTCATCAATAATGCACGATTAATCATATTTTTGCCGTAGTTAACTCACAATTAATCGCGATTAATCGCAAATTTCTTTCTATTCTAAATGTCCCTCGATTTCTTTTTGTCCCATTTTTATTTATTTATTTTCATTTTAATGTTGTTATCAGCATTCATTGGTGGGGGTGAATACCAATTTAAAATAAAAGAAAACCCAGTTAGCATCAGAAATTATTAACATGTTCAAGTACTGCCAGAGAGATGTTGATGTCTTTTATGTTGCTAGTTCACAAATTTACAAAAAAAATAACAATAATAAAAAAAAACCTGGATGTTGGCCCTTTGAATTATACTAACCTATATTTTAAAGAGGCTCAATGAAAATATGGCATTATGGTCTACATGAGTAAACTTACATTGCATGACCATACTGTACCTTTAAAATGCATTTTGCCATATTGGCAATTGCCCTGCAAGAAGCTCTCATTTTAGTGACAGGGTCATACGTTCAGAATCAGGTAGGCTATATGCGTCTCGTTTGCACAAATTCTCTCTCTCGGTTGCGCTCCAACCTATTTCACCTCTCTCACTCGCGCTGCAGTTTTGAAACTGATATTAGCCTATTTGCAGGGTATTCAGTTCAAGAGAAGGGATTTCTAAGTGACAACATTAATCCTCTAGCTAGTTAACAACCTAAATATGCGAACATGCGAGTGAGCGTCAACGATTGTGTCGGTAAAATATTTGTTTTCACTGACATCAAATGACGCTCACAAACATTCTCTCAGTTGCACTCCGACCTGTTTCACCTCTCTCACTCCCGCTGCAATTTTGAAACTGATATTAGCCTATTTGCGGGGTATTCAGTTCAAGAGAAGGGACAACATCAATCCTCTAGCTAATTAACAACCTAAATATGCGAACATGCGAGTGAACGTCAACGATTGTGTCCGTAAAATATTTGTTTTCCCTGACATCGGAGCAGCAAAGCAGAGTGCAGACACCCGTGCAGTGGTCATACGTGCATGTGGAGGCTGTAGGCATGAGTAGCCTAGGTCCTAGGCTAAGCAGTAGGCCTACTTCAAGCCTAATACAAACACAGGACATACTGAAACGTCGGGAGGTGTTGGAATGTCGGAGATATATTTTTTTTCACATTCCATTGATAATGGCGGGTCAAATGCGTTAATTGCGCATTAAAAAATTGACGGCATTAAAATGGGTTTGCGTTAACGCCTGTTATTAACGCGTTAAACTGACAGCACTTGTGGAAACGTTACATTTTTCAGTAAGCTGTCATGAAGGATAGACTGGCTGTCATGACACAGTTGTGACAGTGTAATGAATACATCATTGGACCTCAAAGGTGTCATGACAGTATTTCTATCTCTCATGAAGTGAACTCAAATTGGTACCACTTTACTTGAGGTCCAATGATGTACTCATTACACTGTCACAATTGTGTCATGACAGCCAGTCTATCCTTCATACTGACAAATGTAATGTTTCCACTGAAGGTCCAACAATGTGTTCATTATGACCTCAAGTAAAGTGGTACCAATTGGAGTTGTCACTGACACTTCATGAGAGATAGAAATACTGTCATGACACCCTTATGACATTGAACTTTACTTGAGGGTCCAATGATGTATTCATTACACTGTCACAACTGTGTCATGACAGCCAGTCTATCCTTCATGACAGCTTACTGACAAATGTAACGTTTCCACCGAAGGTGTCATAATGCTGTCAGGACAACCCCTCTCACCGGACTATCTGACCAAACAATCTTAATAATGCACCATGAATACAAAAATGTTATGTCAAGTTGTCATGACAAAGACCAGTTCTTTTAATGTCATCCTGATTAATGTCAAGTTGTCATAACAAAGACATCGCAAAAAGAAAATAATGTCAACTTGTCATAACTAAGACAACTTCTGGTAATGTCACTTGGGTTATGTGAAGATGTCATAATGAAGACAACCCAGACAATGTCAAGTTGTCATGACAAGGTGTAATTGAAACTTCATGACAGTGGTCATAAACATTTTATGACATGTTAATGATATTTATGACAGGTTCATGACATGATAATGTCATAGATATGACAGTGTCATGTCATGCTTATGAAGGTACCTTCAAGTAAAGTGTTACCGGAGTATGTTTAAAAGGCTTTGAGTTCACTTATACTGTCCAAGAAGTATGTCTTCTCTCCACACACCGTTGTCAGAACTGAAAAAAGGAGAAAAACTTCCTTATACTCTGGAGGGCGTCTAAAAGTATGTGTTTATCACTTACTGTCCAAGCACAAAAGTGGAGAAAATTGACCTATACTTACGTTGGTTCTCAAGAAATAGCAAACCGCATTGTGTAGGTAAGGTGTAAAAATTACCAAGAAATAGGTGGGTAATACCAGACTATAATTAGAAGTAAGATTGAAAGATGAATCTGTTTGGCAATTTTGGCAATGACTTCACTTTGTGGTTGTTCTTGCTTAACTTCCCCTGCCTCTCTCTATGTATGCACATGGATGGGCAGGTAGTTCCACAGAACAGGGCCATACCAAACATAAATTACTGCATTCATGGTTCCTAATTTTGACTGAGTCTGACAGAACTACAGTATATCAATGGAAAATGCTTGAAGTTTACAACATGTATATAATGTGATTTATATACAGTAGAGCTTTGCATGCTTTATTGTTTTATTTATTTATTACCTTTTGCCTAATTATTTATGAGAGATGGTAGGGCCTTACTTGTGCAGTGTTTTACCTGTGATGGTGTTACTGATATACTTGTATCACCCAGAAATGTATTGGTCATTCACTGTGTGTTTATATGAATTTTGTAGTGGATACGGTTGTTACCATTGGTTTGGTATATAGCGCTTGTTATTACACTACTGGTAGCCTTTAGTCAAAGTAACACTGTTTATTAGCCTACCACCTACAATTCTATAACGGCAGACATACAAAAAAGCATGACAGCATTTAAAAGTATTTTTTTTATTTAAAATAAAAATAAAAGAATGAAGATTTTAAAGAGTTTTAAACACAGCATTGTCTCTCACACACCTCACTGATGGTGATTCCTCTAAGGGTAACAATTAGATCAGTTAGGCATTCCTCCAACCTCACTCATGTTGGATGATAAGTTACACTGAAATCATCTGCATGCATCCACCTGAGATCGACAAGGGTGTTGCACCAAATTTTGGGCCCTATGCATAAGCAGTTATGAACACCAATATGAACACCAATATCATTAGTTATAAGTCTTCATGAATACATTATCCTTTATGAGTGTGTCTATAATGCTTTATGAGTATGGGGTTCATTGTGTGTGTGTGTGTGTGTGTGTGTGTGTGTGTGTGTGTGTGTGTGTGTGTGTGTGTGTTGTGTTTATTACGGAGCTGCCGGACACAGGTACACAAAAGGTTAGCTGGAGATTTAAAACTATCTCTGTTAACTTGGAAGTATGAATGTTTGAGGCTTCGTTAAGTCGTGGTCTCCCGGAAGACCCTTACTTCCTCTTCTGAGAACATAGCAAAAATTCAATATTATTAGAGCAAGATGGGGTGTGAGAGTCACTTCCTTTGTCATGGGGGGCTTAGAGGCTCATTCTGTAACGTTGAGGTCTATGGCAGAATCCCAGAATTTCACCAAATTCTTATTCTTCACCAAAGTCTTATTTTTCTGAATAAATGATGTATATTTGGACATGGTATCATGATCTCCAAAGGCTCCTGCCCATTTCAGTTAAACATCGAGACTATATGTCTTTCCATTCTGTAGAAAATAAACTTTTAATCAGGTGTGCACCAAGTCCGTTAATGTGCTTAACTTATTTTTTTTTCTTTGTAAATCATGTCAAAATCATACTACAATACTTTTGTCATCTTGAAAACAAGGGTGACTTTGATTTGGCACTTTTTCCACTCCGTCCTGAATGAAAAGAAAGAAAGTACTGAAAATATGACCCTATGAAAGAATAATTGTAATATTTTAATTAATTGAAGAAAAGTCATTTAGTCATCAGTTTGGTGGCCTACCACCCAAAGATAGATGCCTTTTAGCAAGTTTTGGCTATTGATAGTAGCTAGCTCCCATACAATGTAACAATGTAAATTTGAGTGTCAATATTGTCAGATTTAAAGGAGCAGTGTGTAAGAAATGTTTTCCAAATAATCATAAAATGGCCCTAATATGTCACCAGACATGAAGGAATCATGTTCATTTCAAGCACTGATATCACTGGCAATTGTAGTCCAGCCAGAATATTTTCATTTGAAAAGCAAAGTTACTGCCCACAAGTAGCGTTTATGTTGTCATTTGTCAAGTGGTGTTTGTGTTGTCGAAGCCTCGACTTCCAAAATATATTGTGACAAAGTGGGAAATAAAACAAGGATATGTATAGGAGATGCTTTTGAAAGACATAGACAGCTGAAAGCAGCAACATATTTTGAACATGTTTGTAGTATCAATTTTGGCCACAATCTTGCACACTGCTTCTTTAATATACATTTTAAGTTTGCTAATACTGTACAGTAAGCTGTTCTATTAATGGCACAAATCTCACATGAACACTGTCATACAAGCAGCAGCAATTGCTTATCAGACAACCTCTCCACAGTAACAAACAGAAA
>JAODXP020000033.1:15995368-16139956 GCA_027497455.2 Sardinella longiceps | reverse complement strand
GTTGGCTACTAACACCTAGCTGGTGCCGCTGAAGCTACAATTGGCAGGTGGTTTTCTCCGGCCTGCATGAATGTATCAAAATTCTGCTCCCGGCAAGTCTTCCAACTTTTTATGATGCTACAATATACTTTGGGTCCTTGTCACACCGAATTTCTCCTTTAACCCCATAGAGAGTCCTTCAACCTCACAGCACACATCATTCCACATACTGTACTACGCATAATGTATATTATTAACACAATGAGACTAACTTACCTCGCCATTCTGCAGCCCCTCATTGCAATGAGCAATCTGTCACGACCCTCCTGGTTTGTGTTGTACATGCTCAGATTGAACTTATCCAGTACTTTCTCTGACATCAGAAGTATGTATGCATGTACTGAACATTGGGCTGCTGTGAGTTCTTTTCCAGATTTCACCTGGCTTTCTATTTCTTCATGAAGTGAGCTGTCCTTCATTTCAAGCAAACAGAGTAGCAGATTCTGGCACCTCTCAGTGCTGTCCTTTCTAAGAATCTTCTTGATGTGCTCAGAGGTCTTTTTGACACTTGATGATCTGTCATCTATGGGTAACAGGCCCTCCAGAAGTCCCTGATTGGACTCCAGTGAAATTCCCAAAAGAAAGCGCAGAAAAAGATCAAAGTGGCCATTCTTGAACTTTAAGGATATATTCACAACTTGATTTAACAAGACATGCAATGGCATCTCGTCTCCATGCTCTTCTGCATTTAACAGAACATGCAATGATGCTGTCTCCATTAGGGCATCCTCTACTATCTGGTGGGTTCTGTCTTTTTGAGGGTCTTCAGTGTGGTATGTACGACCTGGAGACGTCCCACAAGGCTTAAAGACTGACTTGAAGAATGATCTGAGTTTGCTTGGACTCTTTTTAGTGATCTTTGGTTGGGAACTGGCTGCGTCCTGAGTCTCCAGTGACTTCCTGCTCACAAATGTGTAAAACACATGGAGAGCTGCAAGAAACTCCTGAATGCTTAGGTGAACAAAGCAGTAGAACGACCTTTTAAAGAAGGTGTGGTCTTTTTGAAGATCTCCGTGTACATCTCTGAGTATTCCTTCATTTCACCAAAACCACATTCTCTCAGATCAGCCTCACTAAACATTACATTTTTCTTTTCCAGTTGTTTAAATGCTAATTCAGATAATTTAAGTATGTGTTCTTTGTGTCTCCTCAAGAGTTGAATTCTGTTTGTTTCACTTTCCCCTAAACACCTCTGGTTTTTCCTATTCATCTGTATTAGTAAGAACTGGATGAAAAGTTCAGTCATTGTTGTCGGAATGTCTGAATTGCAATCAGGAATTGGCATATCCTGAACCACACAGGCAAGGATCCAACAAAAGACTGGTATGTGACACATGATGTACAGGCTCCTCCTTGCCTTGATTTTTAAAATGATCTCGTGACTATTGGCACTGTCTATTCTTTTTCTCAAGTATTCATCCTTTTGGTCGTCATTAAATCCACGTATTTCAGTCCACTTGTCTATGTAACGAGAGGGGATCTGAGTGGTTGCTGCAGGTCGTGATGTGATCCAGATTTGAGAGGACTTGAGTAGATGTCCTTTGATCAGGTTTGTGAGCAGGAGACCCACAGATGTTGTCTGTGTCAAATCACAGATTCTTTGTTTTGATTTAAAGTCTAAATGTAGTTTGCTTTCATCCAGGCCATCAAAGATGAACAAAATCTTTGCTTTACTGTATATAGTCACATCAGTCAGCCCCATCACATCAGTGTACAGAGATAGTAAAAGTGTAAGGAGACTGTACTGGTCTGATCCAAGTAAGTTTAGCTCTCTGAATGGAAGGACAAAGATAAAATCTATGTCCTGATTGTCTCTTCCTTCTTCCCAGTCCAGACAGAACTTCTGTACAGACACTGATTTCCCAATGCCAGCAATACCAATGGTCATCACTAGTCTCTCTTTTGATTTCATAATATCATTACAGCGGATTGTAATGTTTTTATTTTTCTGCCGTCTGGACTGCATCTGAATCTGTTGAACTTCATGCTGAGTGTTGACCTCTTCACTAACTCCCTCAATGACATGGAGCTCTGTGTAGATCTCATCTAGCTGCACTTTAGTCTCCTCAGGGCCTTCAAGGATACTGCTGTATTTATTCTTCAAAACAGTCTTAAGTTCTTCACTCACACGCTGCCGGGTGGCAGACTCTGTTAGAAGAAAAAGGACTTAAGTCCACTTGGAGGGATGCTATGGTGGCTCAATTTTTTCTATTTTTCAACCTCTCTCTTTTTAATCTAGGTTACACATTTGGTTAGACAACAGTTTTAATATTGTGAGGAATATACTGAAAAACTCACCATCATCTGTTCTTGTAGCAGAAGAGGCACTGAAAACACATTCAAATACACCTTTAGTTTAGCTTTTAGCTAGGTTTTAGCTAGTCTTGAGGCTTGTTTCCCAAGAAATTAACTAGCTAGTAGATGTTAACCAAAGTCGTTGCCAAAGTCCTTCTAAGGCAAGTCACATCACTCGGATGTGGATATGCCTTGGGGCAGCTATTTGGGCTTAACAAGACCAGACCCTTCAAAATGAATGGGGAGATATTCATAAATCCAGATTGGCTGGTCGTATGGACTTAATAAGTATATGGTGTGAATCCTCGTTTAAATCTGAGTTGAACAATGTCAACATTTACCGGAGAAATGCTAACATAAAGCTTAAAAAGACGTAATTTAAAACAGCAATTTGCCTACTGCGCCTGTGCTGACAATCGCGGCATGGCTATCACGATAGTGACGGAGGTAGTAAACAAAAAAGCTAACCATCAGTCATACAGCGTTCAGCATTACGATTGGCCAGTTTCACCGTTAGGAGTTTCTCTACTCCGCCATGCATCTTTGCGTTACGTAATGCATTTCAATGGGAGGACTTGGGAGTCCTCCTATACAAGTGTTTCTGTTAGGAGAGTTCATAAGCATTTGTCAGGCTCACTATAGTCAAAATTAGGAACCATGAATGCAGTATTTAGCCTGGGAGTTCCCATGCTCCTTTGCGTGCTCCATTTCTTTTCACTCTGCAAAGCAGCATGTAGGCGGTGGGCCGAGGCTTCGTATCTGCTTGTTTTTTATAAGTCAGCGGTGGAGAACTCAGAATATTTTATGTAGTATGGTTGATTCATTTTAAGCAATATTCCACTTGTTGCCACTCACACTTCTGTTGCCAAACCTTAAAATAATTGTTTTATTCACCCCGTGTGGTACAGGAAATGCAACGGTTGTGTAGCCAGTAGCACAACAGGATTTTGACACGTGAGCATTCGCAAACCTATCAGATTCCGCTGTTCGAATCAGCTGGAAAACTTATCTTCCTAACACTCCTTGCCAACGTCAAGTCATCGGTTTTGTGAACGTAAGTAGCTATTTAATATAACATTCTGACTGTTTGACAATTTTTGGGACAGTGTGACATTGCATGTGAAGAAAAGGGCATGGTGAAGGTGTGCTCTTGTATGTGGGGAGAGGTATGCTGGTAGGGGGAGCAGTGTGCTGAAAATATGTTGAAGTGGCTATAGACCAAATATCCGCTACAAGACAGCCTGCAACGTTATAAAACCAGCCATGTTCTAAAACTCCAAAACTGCTATTTGACATTTTGAATCATGCAATGGCTTGCAACTTCATTCGACGATTGATTCACGCTGCTGCAACTCCTCTTTAAAATTCAAATACAGTACATTGTCTCGCAGCGCTTTACAGACAGTGTGGGGAGTACCCATGAGTAACAGGGGCAAGGAAAAACTCCCTTCGCTTAATTATCACTAATAATTCATTTATAGACAGAAACCTTGGGCAGATCCAGGCCAACCCACCTGCCGAAGGTCTAATGGAGTATCCGTACAGTCGGTAGTCTGATACATAAGATTAACCATGGTTTACACAGAGTAACAGCATGAAAACAGAATGTTGTCTGAGAGTTACTATGGTAGTATGAAAACTCATCTCATCTCATCTCGTTGCGGATCTTCAGTCTGAATTGGCCTTTAGAAGCTGTCTGACTGTGTGTGTGTGTGTGTGTGTGTGTGTGTGTGTGTGTGTGTGTGTGTGTGTGATGGGAAGGGGGTGGGCATTTGATGGTAGGGAGATGGAGTGATGGAAGTGGTGGTGTTGGCAGATTGTGCTGTATGTTCAAGGGTCAAGGGACCTTCCTGTGTGTTTTCAAGGGTCAAGGGATCTTCCTGTGTTTTGTATGTGGGCTTATGAAGGTGACACATAATGATAATGACAGGAGTAGTAGTGTACTGCAGGTGTGGTGTAATAGATGAGTGTGTGTCTTGAGGGAGAGGGGCAGTGTGCCGTGTGTAAGTTGAGGGAACTTAAATAGGGAAGCATGGGGGGATGAATGTCAGTGATGATATAGTCTGTATATAATTCCAGTTCCTAAGAAGCCACACCCTAACTGAATGATTTCAGACCCATGGCCCTCACTTCACTCATAGAAGACCATTGAAAAGCTGTTGCTCCATCTATTAAGGATGCAGGTGCACCATGCAGTGGACCCTCTGCAGTTGAAATGAGAGTGGAGGACGCTATACTCTGCTGCCCAGGGTGTACTCTTATCTGGACAATACAGCCCTGCAACTAACTTTAGATCGAAGTAAACTAATTGCAACATTAGCGTGTTAACATCGACTTAATGGTAGTTTTATTGCGTACCTAAAGATAGTTTTGCTAACGTCAGCTAACGTTAGCTATCTCTGATCAGAAAGCAGCAAGGTTCGTTCAAGACAAATGCAAACATCATTGATAGGCTAAAAGTACCAGAACACTTACAAAACGGCAAGGACATAGCTGTGTAAATTTGCAAAAATTGTCAAACAGTCAGAATGTTATATTAAATAGCTACTTACGTTCACAAAACCGATGACTTGACGTTGGCAAGGAGTGTTAGGAAGATAAGTTTTCCAGCTGATTCGAACAGCGGAATCTGATAGGTTTGCGAATGCTCACGTGTCAAAATCCTGTTGTGCTACTGGCTACACAACCGTTGCATTTCCTGTACCACACGGGGTGAATAAAACAATTATTTTAAGGTTTGGCAACAGAAGTGTGAGTGGCAACAAGTGGAATATTGCTTAAAATGAATCAACCATACTACATAAAATATTCTGAGTTCTCCACCGCTGACTTAAAAAAAACAAGCAGATACGAAGCCTCGGCCCACCGCCTAATGGTGACCATGGCGGATTTTCTCGCCTGCTTTCGGAACTAGCAAGGGCCTCGATTGCATTTTACGTCATGTTGTGGCTCTGGTATTGGTTTCTGAGCTATGTACAGATGCTATTATGATAGACATTCAGCGCCCAATAATCATAAACGACACTTCCACTACAAGAAATGCAATATGTGGGTCTCCAGGCTAAACATCACTTTGATTTTAGTTTGGCAATTGCTAGGCTATGCAGTATTATGTTTGGCAGTTAAGCACTGTTCTCCCTGAGGTCTGGAACTCCTTGTCCATCCATGTGCATACATAGAAAGCCAGGGTGGTTGAGCCAAGTAAGAGCCCCCCATGCAGAACAGAGCAAGCAACAACAACATTAATGTCATGTAACTATCTCCGCCAAGGAGGTTATGTTTTCGCTGACGTGTGTGTCCGTCCGTCCGTGTACAACTTAACTCGAAAAGTCCTGTACGAATTTGGATGAATTTTTCAGACAACATGTGTAGTAGGGAAAGGAAGAACTGATTCGACTTTGGTGGCGATCGGTGACCCAGAACACCATCTGAGACCACATTGTCTTGGCGGAGGTCTGCGCTCTCTGAGCGCTTCTCTAGTTTAAACATAACATTTTAACATAATTGAAAGGTGGATCTGGAGAGGAGGTGGATGTCAATTCGGCTAAAAATGAGGCAGCTTTAAATATACGCTCTATGAAGTAGCAAATAGCAAAAGTACTGTAGCAGGGATAGGGCTGGGCGATTATGCAATCTCGATTAGGGATCGCGATCAAATTTAGTTCGATCACGGTGATCAGCTGTGCGCATATTTTCTCGATCACGTGCATTACATGTTGGAAAGGTGCGCGCCGACTGCTGCTAACAATCTAAGTTCCCTGCACCGCTGTGAGCAAGCCTAACTTTACCAGAGAGAACTTAGCCGTCGTTTCGGGTATTTATGAAGACACACGCATTTCTATCGTCTTTAGGAAATTCTGGGAGCATTCCATAGTTAGATGTTGGTAAACGGACAGCCACAAGTGAAAGTCTTGCGCGATCGTTAAAAAAAAAAAAAATTAAGTGTAGAGTGTTGTTGACGGTAAAAGGAAGGGAGAAATAGTGGGGCACAGCGGTTGCAACGCTTATCTACGGTTCCCATTCACCCTTATGCGAGACATAAAAAAATTTTCCGACGTTTTGTCATCTTCAACTCCAGGAGTGTTGGACATCCGTCCTCTATAGTATTTATGCAGACGCAAAGACTATCTAACAACTAACACGAAATCAACTCGTCATTAAAATGAAAGCCTCCTGCAGAGCGAATGGAAACAACAAATGCATTTCACCCTGAATTAAAGTATTGTGATAGCCTACTGCTGGACACGGTTTAACAGGGTAAACTTCCCTTTCTTTATTGTAGACACATACAACAACAACCAGTTGCTGTTTTAGCCACAACTCCCGCTTTTAGAACTTCCAACATAGCGGCGGCAATGCTACAGTCTCTCTCCCAATTCTCCGACACTCTCTCTCTCGCACCTGCGCGCGCGCACACACAAACACACACACACGCAGGCACACCTAAACTCCACCCCTTAATTCCCCCAAAAAAGACACATAGCAACCTAGGAAACTTATCACACAAACTTGCAGGTTATTACAGTATGCTCATACATTGTATGCATCACACTATATTTCACCTTGTCTGGTAGAAATTAATGTGTGTATCATGTTTCTGCTATGCAATTTGGGATACCATAATTGCAATAAATTAGATCAATAAATTGCAGTAGCCGTTTGCAGTGTAATGACAAGATCATTAGAAAAGCCTATCATTGTTTTTTTTTTATTTTTATTTTTTTAAATTAATTTAAAATTTAAATTTATTTATTTGTACTTTTTTTTGGGGGGGGGTTACGTTATATCATTCATGATCGTGATTAAAAATCGAGATCGTTCAATCTGAGAAAATAAATCGTGATAACTTTTTTTGCCATATCGCCCAGCCCTAAGCAGGGATAACATGGTTAATTATAGTTATGTTGTCAACATAGTAAGTTTCACAGTCTGGACGATTGCATTGGCGAATAGCATACCCTAGACTTACTATGCTGCTAACTTAGCAACTATGCATTTGGGAAACAAAGGTCTGTGAGTGTGTATGTGCGTGTGTATGTGCGTGTGTATGTGAGTATGTCTTCTCCATCTTACCTTTGTATCCCCATCTGGCTCTCGATCTCTTTTACCAGGTCATTGCGTTTTATCTTCTCCAAAATGTGCAGAGTGATTGTTATGGAACCATTGTCTGGATAGACCTCTTTCATCTTCTGTACAACACCTGTAACATCACATTTCTCCAGCTGTCCTCCTGGGATTGGTTTAAAACCCTCTACATGCATGTTCTGAGTCAAGTAAGACCTGAACCGGATTAGTTGATCATCTAGTAATTTATCCAAAATTGGATAGAGGTCCACTGATGTTGCCATGGTGGGCTTCTGAAATAAACAGGTAAAGATCAGTGCTGTAAATTGAAATAAATGGAAATAAAGAAACCGCACTTTTATCTGTCAAGTAGAATGAAAATGGCTTTCGATCTTTTTGTTACATGTCAAGCATTTAAATCTATCAACCCTGACATTCAATCAACTCTATTCTCTTTGATTTCAAAATATGAAATGTTCTCATCATTACACTGTAGTAGGCAAGTAGGGTACTAAGTTATTATTTTGGTCAAACATTTTTTTTTTTTTTTTTTACAATGAAATACAAATGAACCAGGAGAAAGTGATCTGTGTAAAGGAAACATTGAATGGTGCCATCTATTGTCAGATTTTTAGTGAAAACATCCTTTCATTAGCAAGGGCCTTGACGATGAAATTATCCCAAACACACTGCCCATGCAATGTGGGAATGTCTTTGTAAGAAGCATGTCAAGGTCCTGGAGTGGCCTAGCCAGTCTCCAGATCGCAATCCCATAGAAATTCTTCTGAGGGAGTTGAAAGTCTGTGTTGCCCAGTGACAGCCCCAACATATCACTTTTCTAGAGGATATCTGCATGGAGGAATGAGCCAAAATACCAGCAACAGAGTTTCAAAACCTTGTTTAGACTTACAGAACATTTGACCTCTGTCATTGCCAACAAAGACTGTAAAATCAAGTATTGGGGTGATTTTTTGTTATTGACCAAATGCTTATTTTCTAACATAGCCTACTGTATTTGTAAATAATTTCTTTAAAAATCAGACAATGTGATTTTTTTCTCATTTTGTCTCTCATAGTTGAAGTGTATCTGTAATAATTACAGGACTCATCTTTTTATTGGGTGAACTTACACAATTGGTGGATGACAATACTTTTTTGCAAAAAACAGGAAGACACTCCTTTATCTTCTGTAAAACAGGAACTGTCATGGTTTCAGCTAGTCAGTGGTGTGTTTCCCATAAGCATACAATAGTTGACAACTACGGTATGTTGCTAACTTGTTAGCAACTCTGCTTTTGTGAAAAGTAGCCTATGCCTGATGAGGTCTGACTTTTTACAGAAGTCTTTGTACATCTGCACACAGTATTTACGGTTTATATCTAGAGGTCTTGATCTTTTAAAACAGTGATCTCATACTTCAGCTTTTAAAGTAATATGCCACCATTTTGGAAAATACAGTATTCTTCATTTACACATCCCCTTGGATTAAACTGTCGAGTCGTATCTTTCTCCAATCCATCCAGCTGTTCTCTGTGTCTGGCAGTAGGACTTTTAGCTGTAGCTTAGCATAGATAAGGTAAACTCAGTTGCTTAACTCGAGGAGAAGTGGGAATATATTTCCCCAAATGGTGGCATATCACTTTAAATCTAGTCTAACGTATCTCTCAATGACAAAGAAAAATAGATTTGACAAAAAATACAATTTTCATTTCATGCAAGTAACATGCAACACAAATGGCAGCCATTATTTTCATTTCCAGCAGCTCTGAAATTCCTCAAAGTATCAGCATTGAATCAGATGATATACAGATGATATACATATCAGCGAGTAAACAGTAATGTCTAATCTGCATTACATTATTGTGTTGTAATATGCATATTAATTGTTTGGATGCAATATTACCTGATTTATGAGAAGTAGTCGATCACACTTGATGCTCAAATTTTAGTTGTGTCATCTAAGAACTTGTGTGTGATCTACAGGAAGGAGAAGTGAAAGGTTGTCACATGGTTTATAGGGAAAATGCCGTCCCATCCCCCACTACACACACACACACACACACACACACACACCCACACCCACACACACACACAGTGTTTGAGTGACTAAAAGAGATTTGTCAGCACACTCGTAGAATTATACCCATGACCATTTCACTGCCCTCGGCCAGATTTGACTTTTGCTCCTTTTTGTCTACACTGCTCCTGAACATGAGTCACCAGGGATCCAAGTGGTGGGAGGGCCCTTGAGGAGTCAGCAACAGTATTCCAGGCGGTGAGGAGGGCCCATGGTCTTTGCTTGTGCATAGGGCCCACAATATGGTGCCATACCCCTGAAGCAGGTAGACAACAATGGGAAGCTCGGTCATCAAAAGCAGAAACAAAACAAAAAAACAAACAAAAAAAATGCATCCCATCCCCCCACCACACACACACACACACACACTGTATTGGCCCTTTTGGGAAATTTGTTCTCTGCATTTTACCCATCCGAGGAGTATACACACACACACACACACACTGTACACACTGACACACAAATTGTTAGGAGCTTCACACTGCATGACGTGCACACACTCATGCACGTAGTAGTGGCAAGCCTGGAGGCTGTTTCCCAAAAGCATTGTTGCTAACCAAGTTAGAGAGTGAAGCCTCATAAATGTGTACTTTGACAACATTAGCCTACATTTCAGCAAGCATTTAAGCTAAAGCTAAAATTGGGGTTGCTGGATTAGGAAAACGCAAGCATGGAGACATAATGCATTTGCCCACGTAACTCCAGGTAACATGGTGAATAAAACAATAGAATATCCCTTTAACACACTCTTACTGTGCGTTCAGACCGAGACCGATTCAGGCGACAGAAGTAATTGACTTTGTATGGAGACGAGCGATTTCGGCAACGAAAGTGGCAAGCAACTTGGGTGATAAAATTATGTAATGAGCTATGATGCGGTTGGGCAATTACCAATCAGAATGTCAATTCCCTGGCGAGATACCTGTGGAGAAGCAGGATCGAACGTTTGAATGCTAACGTCATGGGCAAATTTGCCGTTTTGATTGCTGTGCTCAAGCGATGTTTCTTGAGAGTCTTCGGCGACTCTTGCCAATTTATCGGTTGCAGTCTGAATGTACAGTTAGAGTGCACACATTTGTGTACACCAGGAAAAATCCTTATGTGTTTGAACAGTGTGATGAATCTCTTATTGAGCGTTCAAAAGGGTAAAGCCCCTATGTGTACACACTCTGGAGAAGAAGCTCCGTCATGTCACCAAAGGTGGGCAAAATAAGGGCCGGTGGCCACATGCAACCTGTTGGGCTATTTTAATCCGGCCCGTGAAGCCTTCAAAAAGTAAAGTCATTTCTCATTTAGCCAAAATGGATTCAATTATGCAGTAGGCTTAATAGTTATTTTTTTATTATTATTATATTCATGAAATACATCCCTCCCCCAGAGGGGCTAATGTACTGGCATCAACCCTCATCAACTGCTAACACCAAGAGCAAGAGCAAGAGGGGGCAGTTCCCCGTTTAGGGGAATTCAGAAATCCTGCACCATCAGCAGCTGGCCAGACCAGCTACAGCAACGCCGAAGGTGTTACATCACTGGGAGGGCGTGCCAGGCTATAATGTACTGGCATTAACCCTCATCAACTGCTAACACCGTCCCATCAGTCAATATCTAAAACCCAACAAATTTCATGTCGAAACAAACAAAAATGTCCCCCATCAAAAAGAAATGATGTAGAAATTATTTTTACACAACTCGAAAAAAATTAAAAGATCATATTATGCTTTTTTCAAACTAACTTTTTTAGCTCTAATGTTCAGAACAGGCTGTTTCTCTAGCCTATGACAGGCCATCTCTAATTCTTCATTGCTCTCACCTGCAAAGTGGCTGCCAACTTGTATCTATTTTCAAAATTATCCATTGTCATTGCCCTCATGAAGCTGAAAATGACATCTTGCCCAAAATCTCAAGTAAAATCGAGCCCCGATTGTATAGAATGTCGATTCGAATCAAAACAAACAATTCTGTAAAAAGGCTCCTTCTTGCTACTGAGGAACTTGTGGCAGGCAACATAACAAGGAGCTCGAACTGCAATGTCCTCAAAGTAATGTCCAAGATACAGAGGTAGGGCAGGCTGCACAATGATTTTATTATGGAACTGTCCATGACCCAACTAGTGCTTAAGAATACCGACCCTGGTTTTCACTATACCCCTGGATATGTGCAGAATCTTTAAAGATCCCAGCCTAGACACAGAGGCCACCTCTCAACAGGCTTCAGGATCCAAAGGAAAGAGCCTGCCCTTACATAAAGATTGTGGACAAATGCACATTTACGGACTGGGGGGCAGTCTATACTTTCATATGCTGGATCAAGCCACACAAACACCAACATGCTACTTTCAGGATGGCTTGCAGTGGTGAGGTCCGGCATCCTGAAACATCCAGAAAGTTTAGGCCTGCCACAAACGAGGCTGATTTGCAAGAAATTACATCTTGGAGCTCACCAATATGGGCCAGATTATCAGAGCAGATACTTGGACAGGACTCATTGCCATTTAAGAAATGGCTCCACATGGTGTGGTCCTTGAATAGGAAGAACATTCGGGAAGATGCCCTTGCGGCAAGAGAGGCCAGCGCCACTTCCCCGCAGATGTCTGTCTGGTGAGCCTGAACAAGGGAAATCTGAAATCCGATGAGATGAGTTCAATCTTAATGATGATTTTGGAAATGTGTCAAAAGTTAAGGAAACCATGGTCAGAAATAGGCCTACTTTACAAACCATTCTGTAAAAAGGCTCCTTCTTGCCCCTTGGTATTTTAATACCAACATGTGAAAACTAAACAGCAGAAAAAGAGCCTTCCCTTACATCAAAATCATGGAAAAATGTGCATTTAGGGACTGTGGGGCAGTCTACTATTTCCAATGCCGGACTAAGCATGTAAACACCAACATGTCACTTTGAGGGTGCCTTGCCGTGGTGAGGTCCAGAACTGTTAGGGTTTTGGACTTTGGTTTTGTCTTTGTCTCTAGAGTCTACTGTAGGTTCTCCTGTGTTTTCTTTGTCTTTAGTTCATATCCTTCATGTCATGTCATGAGTTTCTAGTTTCACATGTGTTCTCCAGCTTCCTGCGTCTTGTCTTGCCATGTGCTTGTGTTTTGTTACATTCTTCAGATCTCTATTAAATGTTGTTCTCTCGAGTCTTGTTTTCGAGTCTCGTGTTTGCCTGCAACTGGGTTCCCAAAACCCTTGCCTTGTGGAAACGTGACAGAATGACGGAGCCAACAAAGAAGCCTGCCGGCAAGCATTATGAGAATTGCGACTGGCTGAAAGAGCCAGAAGAAGAACGGTGCCAAACAGACCTCTACTGGAGGCACGGCTCCTGACCCTGACCCTAACTCCACGCCTGCCTTCGGTGCCAGCCGTTTACATTTTGAAATGCCGGACTAAATAAATAAAGCCAAACGGACAAACAAAAATGAGAAACACAAAACCATGCCCCAAGAAGTTCAAAATAAAAATCCCACACTGAAAATGGACAACAACCACGAAAAGGCAGTTGAAAGTTAAGAAAACCCTGGACAGACATTCTGCAGAAAAAGATCCTGCCCATAGCCTACTGTACATTAACGTCTTGGCCAAATGTGCATTCGCCGACTGTGGAACAGTCTATACTTTCCAATGCCGGACTAAACCACATAAACACCAGCATGCCACTTTCAGGGTGGCTTGCCGTAGCTTGGTCTGGCATCCGGAAACATCCAGAAAGTTTAGGCCTGCCACATACCTTAAACGAGGGAATATTGCGAAAGCGCTCCATTCTGGTCTCAGCAATGAGTTCTACAGAAGGCTGCAGAGAACACCAGCAGAGGAACTTTTGGCGGGGAACATGACCAGGAAGCTAAACCGAAATGTGCTAATCTCCTCTGAGAAACAGAAGCAGGGCAGGCTCCACACTGACTATATTATGGAACTCTCAATCACCCAAAAGTTCCTAAGGACACCGACCCAGATTTCCACCAGATGACTGGGTACATTCAAAACCTGCAGGTGGATCCCCTGGGAGTTTACCCGTTTACAGAGAAAGGACTGATAATACTGGCTGAACATTTAAAATAAAAAAAAAATGCAAACACAATCCTTCATATGGACGCAACAGGGGGCATCATAACCAAAGTGCTGCATCAGAACAGGCAAGTAATGCATTATACAATCACTCTTCCTGGGCAAGGGAGAGATTCCCCACCATTGCCTGTAATTACATCCTGGCTAATGCACACATTAGCCGCAATATCCAAATTTACCATGAGACCCATACCACACATCGAAACCGATTACAGCTGGGCATCAATTCAAAGCACACTTCTCTCGCATCCAACCGAGAATGCATTAATGCATACTTGGAGAGGGCCATGCTCTTGTGCACCGGCGCAGTCTGCAATCAACAACCATTTACCAGACTCCATCTGTAAGGGTCTGTCTTGTGTTCCCCGTTCCAGCCTGTCTGTCTTCTCCCTCTTGTTTACTTCCTGGTCCTGTGTTCCATGTGCTCCTCACGGACCATTCAGACGGGGCGGCAGGCCGACGGCAACGCTCGGCGTTACACTCACATCAGCCAGTCACAAGCGTGAATCTTTTGACGCTGTGTTTTGATAGGACAACGCTGGCTACAGAGCGTTGAAACTTTTGCCGGATGACGTGCCAGCGGCAGCGAGCGTTGTCCTATCAAAACAGGGCGTCAAAAGATTGATGAATTTGACTGGCTGATGTGAGCGTTAACGCCGAGCGTTGCCGTCAGCCTGCCGCCCCGTCTGAATGATCCGTCAGCTTCCTTGTCCTTGACTCCGCCCCTCACCTGTGTCTAGTTCCCCTATTATTAGTCCCAGGTGTGTCTTGTTCCCTCGTCCTCCTTATGTGTACGTAAACCCCTGTGTTTCCTCAGTCCATGTCCTTGTCGGTCTTTGTTCGTGCCAGTAACACGCTGTAAGTGTACGTTTGTTTATTGTTAAAAGTAAAGTCTTGTGTTTCGTGAATATTGCTGTGCGTTTGGGTCTTGCCTCACAAATTATTACACCATCTGTGTGCAGCCCATATCATGAAGGCTGTCCGATAAGGATTCTTGAGAGTCACATCAGATAAGGGGCTGGTTGACTTTGCAACCTATTGTTTTGCATTGTTGCAAAACAGCAGGACTCTTGGTGCGGCAGAAATAAATTTTTGCTGACACGTGCATGGTTTTCACCATGGAGGTATTAATAAACCTGGAGAAACATACTAAGTCCCACCTCCCATTCATTCCAATGTGAAATGCTAGGCTAGTGAATTCATCCAAAATTGAACAAAATTTTCAGTTGTCAAGATGGCGTTTCATGGAGCTCACTTCCGACTCCATTTCATTAGGCCAATGAGGGCTCATGTTACTAATGGAGATCAGCTACATATGGCAAGTCTGGGCACGCCCACAAAAGTTTGTGCACAGGAAACTCGTTCACATGAGCTGAAAGTGTAGCATTAACCAATCAGCATATGTCAAATGGAGTCGGATATGATGTAATTTCTGGAAAATGGCGACGAGGAAGTGCAATGCTAATTGGCAAAGCTAACCGGACAAATCCTGACCCCCTGGGTTTTCACCTCCCCCACATTCACCAACTTCCTTACAGAGATCCACCGAAACACGCTCTTGAACAGGCCCGGGGGCCACATGCGGCACGCTAAGCTATTTAATCCGGCCCGCGGAGCCTTCCCAAAGTAAAATAATTAATCTTTTAGCTAAATTTATCTAAATTATCAAATTTTTCATGAAATACAAATCCCCCCTTTTAACCCTGCATGTTAACATTTCCTCTGAAGAAAGTGAGGCTACTGGTTTGAGACTTGCCAATTTACCGGCATCAACCAGTTGACGGTTATTATCCAGCCCATTAGTGAAAATCTAAAAGCCAATGTGGCCCTTTGACCAAAATAATTGCCCACCCCTGCTCTTGAAGCACGATATGCAGAAAGGACAGCCAAAGTGGCGCATCAGAACAGGCGAGTATTACTCTTCCTGGGCAAGGGAGAGATTCCCACCATTGCCTGTGTCAGAGATGGAACAGTAAGTAACATCCATAGTATCCCTGCAATTACATCCCAGGGACTGTAGGGGGCAGTCTATTCTTTCAAATGCCAGACTAAAGCCACACAAACACCAACATGCTACTTTCAGGGCATCCGGAAACATCCAAAAAGTTTTAAGCCTCTGCCGCGTATCTGAAATTGTGAAAGATTGAGGATTGTGAAAGCGCTCCGCTGTGGACTCAGCAAAGAGTATTACAGAAGGCTGCAGTTACCAGCTGAGGAGCTCCTGGCAGGCAACATGACCAGGAACCTAAACCGCAATGTGCTAAAGGTAATCTGCTATTTCCTCTGTTTGCTTACAGGGCCGTTTCAAGTAGAGAGAGACACCGATATATACCGGTCGGACGATATTTGCCATTTTTAAACCTATCGGCATTGGCCGATATTCGAGTTTATTTCGCCGATTTTATTATAACATTAGTGAGCGCACTTCAGCTGTAGCGCAGCCTGTTACTTTTGTGAGCGTTGCCCCGCCCACACCACGTAGGCACACAGACAGAGAGAGCCATGCAGTCTCAGAGTCAGAACAGTTGTCAAAAGTATGGTTTAGCGTTGCTTCAGTTTGGAAAATGCTTTTTATGCAACTATCTGCAGTTATTTAAATAAATGCAGTACACAATTTGCAGAAACTTGCAATTATCGGCTCTAAAAATCGGTCCAAAAAAAAAAAAAAAAAAAATCGGCAGCATGAATCGCCCATTGGCTGACCCTGACTTCCATATATCGGTATCGGCATCGGTCATGAATAAACCCATATCAGACGATCTCTAGTTTCAAGGTACTTAAGAGGCACAAAGCAAACGGGACATGGGGGCCCTTCATCCCCCATTAACACCACTGTTTAAAATCTCCAAGCACCCTTTCAGCCTGAGACCCTAGGCAATTGCCTGGTTTGCCTGTCCTATTACGATGGTCCTGTTTGCTAATGGTGCACTTTAGGTCAGACATTCTCAGGTCGCCAGTGGACACAGACACACACACACACACACACACACACAGTGGACTTCCAGAGCATTTAACGGGTCGCCATTCCATGGTGCCTCCACGCCTTTTTTTATATGCACAAATTTTTATGTGCAAGTGAGTACCCATAGTCTCTCTCTCTGTCTTTGTTGCAAACACACACACACACACACACACACACACACACACACACACGCCTCTGAGTGCAAATAGATTAAATTACTCATATCCTCTCTTTCTTGCACAAACACACACATGCGCACAAACACACAATCTCACACACACACAACTTGTGCAAACGGGTGGTAATACAGGTAGAACAAGAGGTGTGGCTCATTGCTACTGCTGTCCATACTTGCCTGACACACATACACGAGAGAGAGAGAGAGAGAGAGAGAGTCATGCCTCAGAGACAAGAGAAATAGGTGTGGCCCATTCCTACTGCTACTATTTCTCCACACTCACAGAGAGAGAGGGAGAGAGACTCACCAAGAGATTTTTTACTGTTAAAACAAAACTGTAACAAACTAAAAGTTCATGATACACATGTGTGGCCTATGCCTACTGCTGCCTTTTGTCAATACAGAGAGAGAGAGAGAGAGAGAGAGAGAGAGAGAGAGAGACTCACATAGAGAGGGAGAGAGAGAGAGAGAGAGAGACAGACAGACACAGACGCCTCAAGCAAGAGGAAGAGGTGTGGCCAACTCCTACTGCTGTGCTGCTATTTGTCCAAACTTGCCCAACTAACACACAGAAAGAGAGAGAGAGACACAGAGAGAGGGATTCCTGAAGAGGAAGTAGAGGAAGAGCAGGACATCTGCAGTATGCGAGGTAAACACTTTTTTTTCTGCTTTAAAACGTTGTCCATGCTTAAAAGAATACTGTGATCAGATGTCAAGATTAGCCTAAGTGTACTACTGCCAATAGTGTGGTATGTTTTTATGTTGAGTATACTGTAAATAGCCTGCATGGGTTAGTTGGTCTTTGCGCAAAAAGAACGTCTGGAAACCATCAAAAAACAGATGAGAAATCTACCCATCTGTGTTACTCTCAATGGTGTAATGTATTATGTCGATGTTGTGGTTGGGTCGTGTTACAGTGAGTGTAGTTTTAAAGGTGTTTAGCCTTCAACAGCGTCTTTCAGGCAGCCCTGCCCTCAAGGCATTACCTCTACAAATGTAGGGTCAAGGGGGTTAGGGGGAGGATTCTGGCTGTGCCTTTCAGACAGTGCTTCCTGGAAGGGGACATAAGGGGAAAGAACAATCTAGAATGACTTTAGAATGATACACATAGAGAGATTCTTCTTGTATTCATAGCAGGGTTGTATTAGCCTTTTGATACTACCCCTTCGGTCCAAAATCTCATGCATAGCCTACTCTGGCCCAACCCACGTTGTTCCGTTTGTGTACGGTTTAGCAATTTGATGTAGGAAAGCCACACTCTCGAATGTAATTTTCTTATTTTATTTTAACGGGTTAGCATGACAAGACAGACGTTTTGGCCTGAGCCATCTTCAGTGTGTGTACCGTTTAGCAGCTGAGAGTGGTGACACAGAATTGGCCTGCCAAGTTGCTTGTAGTCCAGTGAAGCTTGTAGATCATACCTGGGCAAACTAAGGCCCGGGGGCCACATGCGGCCCGTTGAGCTATTTAATCCGGCCCGTGGAGCCTTCCCAAAATAAAATAATTTCTCATTTAGCAAAGTATAGAGTATAGAACTGGTTCATCAGACTTGTTGTATCCATAAAATTCAAATCCTACCCTTTTAAACCTGCATGTTAACATGTCCTCTAAAGAAAGTGGGGCTACTGGTTTGAGACTTGCCAATACCGCCCCTTAGTCAAAATCTAAAACCCAATGTGGCCCTTTGGCCAAAATAATTGCCCACCCCTGTTGTAGATCAACATGGGAACTCGCTTGTTATTCTCTAGCCTGATTTGGGCGCAATACCTTGGCTTCCGTTTCTCACTATGTTCGCTGAATTTGGCCCGCACAGATCAGTGTCGAGAAAACTAAACTGCATTATGCTCTTTCTGACTACCTGGTGGAACAAAATGAAACAAGCAGAGCCAGTAGGCTGCATACGCCTGGCTAGTTATTATTCTCTCCCCTACTTCCAAATGACCTTTGCAAAATTGGCACGTCATTAACATCCATGATCTAGAGGACTGGAGCTTGGAGATCCCAACTCCCACACAAACCTTCTCTCTCACTCTCTCTGTCGTTATCAAATAAGCTTGGAGATCCACTAAATGGAGTCTCAGTCTGCTTTATCAATACTAAACCAAACCCTTTTCTCTCTCTCTCTCTCTCTCTCTCTCTCTCTCTCTCTCTCTCATGGGTAACTTCTTGGAGATTCCTTAACTTTGAGTCCGATTAACTAACCTTGACTGCCTGCCTCTCTCTCTCTCTCTCTTCCAGAATGGGTAACGCAGCGATAGCGATCAATTACCCAATAAGCTTGGAGCATGAGGTCGCCTACTTGGAGGCAGGGAAGTTGGTGGAGTCGGAGAGGGGCGTGATTCGTCTGGAGAAGAGGGAGACCTCTGTGACTGGCTGTGGTGGCAGGGTCGTGTTCCGAAGAGATGCCGCAGGTAACCAGTGGACGTTCAGGTTCAAACCGCAGGTCTCCTCGAACTTCGATATCGAGGAGGAAGAAATAACCATCGAAGCTTGCGACGAGTCCGAGGCGAGAGATAAACTAGCGGCGAAGTTCGGGATGTCCTGGTCGGCGGTGAGCGGAAGTGTGTGCCTCGTCAAGAGCGTGGTCTGCGATTCGAGCGTCCTCTCCGAGCTCTATTGTTACGTGGACTACAGCGTGAAGAACAACTCGGGGAGCTACCAGTGGACGAAGAACGACTTGGGGCTCAAAGCCACACACAGGTGGGCTGAGAACTCGGAGATGGTCATGGACGTCACGTTTCTGACCGATGAGGAGAGAGAGATCGAGAAGGAGAAGCAGAAGGAACAGACAGAAGCTATGAGGAACGCTATATTTTTCTTTGGAAATAACGAAATGATAAACCTAGGTCAATGATCTCCAAATGGTGGCCCGTTACCGTAGCACCATTTGACTCGTAAAGTGCAAATGAAAATAAACATGTGCCCATCTTTTTTCCATCAATATTCCGTTTTTGTGCTCGTAGCAGTTTACGAGACAACAGGGGCGCTGCTAAAAATTTTGGGCCCTCCAAGCAGTGATTTTAATATTAAATATTTCTCTGGGGCCCCCCTGCCCCCTTTTCAACGAATAGTTTAGCGGGTTTGGCCCTCGACATGGCAATGCCTGACAAAATTCGGACCTTAAGTAAAAAAAAATTGGGGACCACTGACCTAGGTTAAAACAGCTTTGAGACATCTGACAGATGTGCCAAATAACGCATTAGGCATACTGTATGTTGACAATGTATTTTATTTTTGTTGTACTAGTATAATACACTGTACTGTTTGTTGCATTGCCCTGCTAGTTGGCCTACAGTAGTTATATTGCCATGCTAGTTTAAGTATTACACTGTAGTGCAGGGGTGTCAAACAGGGTAAAGCTTAAAAATGATTTTAGGTATGCAGGCTGTTTGAAAATAGTTCTAGTGGTGCAAAAATGGACAAGTCATATTTCTGAAACACAATCCTGGCACAATCCTGACTCCCATTAGGGTGGTAAAAGTAGGGCACTCCACACATCAATCCTCGTCCTGCTCTATCAGTGCAAAACTGACTAACGTCATGACTCTGACGATGACTGACCGAAATGTCGAGACATTAGTCAGTTGTGCACAAATAACTCATGTCTACTCCTCCTCAATATTCCCATTTGGGTGGATTATGGACCTGCTTACCAACAGGAAAGTGGTGGACTGTGTTAGCCTGGTCACAACCAGCCCCTTGGTCTATGCTTCTCTTCATACAAGGGTCTGGGATCTCTGCCATTGAGAAACAAGTTACTTGCTGGAGATGTGTAAATTTAAAACGATTGAACTAGCCCAGTTTGACTGATAGTCTATCGTATTTTGTGCTACATCCTGGTTGATGCAAACAAGCATTAATTCAGTTCGCTGATTGAGCTGAGGTCGATACGAACAAGGTCAATCAAGGTCAATCAATGGCTTGCATCCCAGACAAGACTCTCGTAGGAAGAAGAGCGTAGACCGAGGGGCTAGTTACGAAGTAGTGATCCATTTAGGACGACACTGAATGTCAATAATGCACAATATCAAAGCACAGCAGTAATAATAAACATGTTTCCCACTACAGATCAGAGTTCTAATTCCCTGATTTTTTCCATGACCTTCGCTGACCAAAAGGCAGAATTTCCATGACCTCCTGTAATACAAATGATTGGGCACGGAGCAGAAAAGGCCATTTAAAATTTAATTGAGCCCCAAACTACTCCTATGGTATTGGTAATGGTCTGCACGATACACACTATTTGCTGCAGAGGTCAGTATTCACCTTTTCACCTGGCCGCCATATTCCGAACAAAAACGAGGCTCGGGTGGTAAACTAGAGGAAATGCCGATGAAACCTTAATTTAATTCAATTAAATTTTATTTGTAGAGCGCTCAAATACAGTGCATTGTCTCGCGGCGCTTTACAGACAGTACGGGAAGCATCCGTGAGAAACAGGGGCAAGGAAAAATTCCCTTTGCTTTTTAAATAATAATTAATAGTTTCTCACAGATGCCGGACAGAAAATCTATTGCTGGTCCCCTCTCTTACTGTTGGTCAGGTGGAAAGTTGGGCAGATGAGGGGCATCCCATCCCCAGAAGCTACTTCTGCTGAAGTTTTACCACCCAAGCCTCGTTCTAGTGCCTCATAGTGACATAGGTGAAAAAGGTCCACGAGTAGTACATAGCAATCAAGCAGTAGCCTAGACATTTTCGGAAACAGATAACTAACTGGCATACTGATGAAATGAATCTCCATTTAATGGTGTTCTGTGGCATCTATAGGCATGTACAGTATTATTGCAATAAATATAAACTGAAGAGATGTAACCTGGTCATTAAAGTAATTACAAATGAGAATTTTCTTTTCGGCCCTCACCCCTTTGGCACCCCTTCAAATGTTGGGTCCTCCTTGAATTGGCCCTCAACCATCAAAACCTTGAGCACTCTGGTTTAGAAGTTCTACATGCCTTTAAGGCATAATTTATAATTTTGTGAGTATGTCTCTGCTTCCACCTTGGAGTTGACTGATAGATATACTCGGCCATATACTCAGCCAGACCGGTTCTAACTGGTGATGAAGAGAAAGGAGGTGATTTTTTTGGGCCAGGCACCTCAGCATAGACATCAAACCAGTCAGGGGATTCAAGACTGTTTCTGCATATTGCAGTCCACTTTGCAGTGATTAGAATTCATACCCTCTATTTTACTATTAGGCTGTAACAATGGCAACAGGCTACTAGGCTAGTATTAGTAATAGGCTTACTGTAGAAAAAAAGAGAGCCTATACTTGGTGAAAGTTAACAACCAGTGTTGATCTATGAAACATTTACATTTATACATTTAACAGACACTTTTATCCAAAGCGACTTACATTTGTCAACTATCAATTAGTTCAGGGCAAATCTCCCCTCGAGTTACTAGGTTAAAATGCCTTGCTAAAGGACACAACGGTGTCCTTTTGGGTGTTTTTGTCCATTTTTGCAACCTTATGACTTTTTCTTATGGAATAAATAACTATGAGCTGAATTCTTGTTGTGTTCTTTTTATGTCACAGGCTTAACTTTGAGAAAGTCCCTAACACTTGAAGACAGAGACTCTGAGCGTTTCTCAAAGTCGAGGAAGCATGCTAGGAAGGCTGCTTTTTCAAGCATTCCACGTCATCCTTCTAAATTCTAGCGAGGACAGAGGCCTTGTTCATAGATTTTTCAAGGATGTGTAACGGAGTTAAAATAAAGACCCTATTTAGTTGATGTGAATTCTTTCAAAAATTCTATATACCCAGGATATTGTATAAAGGTTTTCAGGTTGTACCCATTCACATTAGTTGAATAAGAGGCTTCGCGGCTGCAATTGTAATTTACTTTCACTTTTGTTTATTTTTGAGCTCTTGCGCTTTCCGTACTTCTCCAGTCAGAGCTCTAGTCTGCTGGAGGTAAGCTGGGTCTTGGAGCGCTCTGCGTATAACTTCATATTTTTGATAAAAGAGCTCATGCCATAGTAACACTTTAAATGCTTATGTGTCTATAAAAGTAGTTTAACTGATATCTTTGGAAATTAGCGCAGTAGAAGTGATAGGACTATGTTTTATCCAAGATATTAACCCTTTTGGAGGGAAACACGTTAGGTTATCTATTGCGCAATGGAGAGAATTGCTTTCGTTTGACCTTCCCTCTATTGTACGTTTCTCTGTAGATGTGATGCAGTCGCGATTGCCATTCTCACAAAGTGAATGTTTTATTTTGTGAATGCAGGTACGTGGTTAAAGCAAAATGTAAAGGTTAAAGTATTTGTACAAGTTCAAGGATAAGAACTCTCACTGTTGCAAGTGTGTTCCAAAACTCTATACGATCACTAGGCTATATGGCTTTCTGTTGCGTATTTCTTACGTTTCCTTACTATGAAAGGCTCAGTCACTTTTGTATTTTTGAACTTAGCTTAAGTAAACTAATATGCTTGTCCAGTCAGAGCTCTAGTCTGCTGGAGATGTGATGCAGTCGCGATTGCCATTCTCACGAAGTGAATGTTTTATTTTGTGAATGCAGAAATAAAAGCACAGTGAGGATCATTCCCGAGTCAGACCATCTTTATCTCCACCATTGAGCAGCAGTAACACAACCGTCACAGATGCACTGATGGAACCTTGTTTTTGAAGTGTACGACTTCCAAGGCTAGTGTGCTACCTAGGAAGCATGCTTGACTTTGAGAAAGACATACAGACTCGGACACAGAGACAGACAGACACACAATAAATAGTTTATTGGTTCAGGTGCAGCTTTAAGGCCTTGTCACATGATGACTCACACCTGGGGCGAATTCAACAGGCGTAACGTTTTGTAACGTAACGTAACAGTTCCCATTCATCCCTATGGGTGACGTAGTAAACGTTTTGTAACGTTACGTCCTCTTGAAAACGCCAACAGACTCGGACACAGAGACAGACAGACACACAATGAATAGTTTATTGGTTCAGGTGCAGCTTTAAGGCCTTGTCACATGATGACTCACACCTGAAAGAATTCCACAGTAATTGGAAGCACTCTCATTAACCAATCAATTTGTTAATTAACATGCAGGATGGTGTTGGGTTATCCCAATTGATGTGGGCTAGCCTACCAGCCTGATTTTTTTTTTTTTTTTAATCTGAAAAAAACAAAAAAAAAAAACAAATAGCACACAAACGTAAATAAATCTCAAAAGTGCCAATCATTTAGCAAAATGTCAGCTCTTCAAAGGCACATTGAAACTTTGAGTGTGAATTATTCAGCAGAATTTCAGCTCTTCAAATGCAGGCACTGTCCAAATTTGTGTGAAGGTTTCTGTGTGAATACCGGTAGGCTATTTTGCTACAGTTCATATAAAACGTAGGCCTATAAAAATGTTTTGTTATGTAGAACTCAAGGTTGGATGCAGTTCATTAGGCCTATGTTCAGTGAATTTGGCCTTCACAGCGTAGTGTCAGTGAAAACAAAACAGTAATATGCTATATGTATCTGACTAGTCTACACAGCATATTTTTTGTCAGCTAAATGTGTACCACTACAAGTCAACGTCTTGGTCAATAAACTGATTCTAATTCAATAATTTCTTTTTGGATTATTTTTATACCTCCGCCAAGGAGGTTATGTTTTCACCGGCGACCACATTGCCTTGGCGGAGGTCTGCGCTCTCTGAGCGCTTTTCTAGTTTTTAAATGGAGTAACGTTAAGAGTAAATGGAGAGAGTGGGCTTCAATTTCATATAGTCTTAATAGGCCTACAAATAGCAATATGTATTCCTTTTTGTCAGTTGGTAGAATAGCTGGTTGTTCCTTAGAAATCCCATTCCTTTTCATGGGAAATCTACTAAGGAGAGTAATTTCCCTGATCCACTTGCATGGCCCTCGAATCAAAATGATTGTGTAGACAATTATCTTTCATTTAGAAATAAAATGTTATATTTTGCTTCAATTTGAAATGACTTGAGTGCCTACTATAGCAGCAGTTCCACTCCATTTCGAGGGGTGGCAGTAACGTTGTCTAGGTGCAATCCACAACTTACGTGATTTCCCCCGAGAAAGAGTTACTCCACAACAATGTTTGTATGGAGAAAGTTTTTCATTCAAGGCGACCGCGTTGGTAAAGGATGTATCACGTTATCAAAGTTTGCATCTCAGTGGGTGGATTTGAAAATTTAGTCTGAATAGCACTGGGGTTCATTTGAGTTTAGTCAACAACTTTGTCGTAGTTGCGGATGCTGATCGTTTCAATCAGCCTCTGTCGCCTGTAAGATGGGATGACTTTAACTGGTTACAGTAGCCCAACGTTCCTTGTTTTCACTGCACATTTTGAAGAGAAACGTTGCTTTTGTCCTGAACATCTGGCTGGCAAAAGACTTTATTGCATTAACGTTATCGTCTTTGAAGCGGTGTGCAATTGGATCATGGACTGCATTTGAACTCTGACTGTGAGGTTTTAAGCACACCGAGAGTCATGAAAGAACGCCTAAAAGAGGAACCGTACGATGGTAAAGAAAATCAACTTGCGGATGATCACGAGAAAGACTCCGCAGGGTGCAAGACCGACACAATGTATAAAGAAACAGAAGAGATGACTGAGGATTGAGGCACGGAAAGAAGAGGCTAAAGTCGCCAGTCGTGCGGGGTTGAGTAAGTAACGTTAATTCAGATGCGATTAAAACATTGAATAATGGGCTAGTTTACAGAATAAGATTAACGTTATTATTCAAGGAGTGTGCTTTATATGCAACTTGATGCGTAGGCCTACATTAGTGATGAATGGTTTAAAATTTCATTTTATAATGTCCAAATTCAAGCCCCCTGATATACCTTAAACTTTGAGCGGAAACCCCTGTCACCAAAATTGAGCAAGAGACAAGCTAGGATGAAACATGATACTCTCAAGTGGAAATTGGGGAAGTTACCAAATGAACTTGTTTCTAAATGCTGTGTTTTACAACTGTTCTGTGTTGCAGGTTTATGAGGTGTTCATATGTATTAATATTGTTTGGATATTATTTGATGGGTAATCCATGAAAACAATATTTGTTGCTTGTGTGTTCAATAGGTTAAATATGAGTACATTGATAGGATCTATATATAATAATATATAATAATATATTGTATGCAGAACTGTTAAAGTAATTCAAATCTCATTTTAATTTCTCCAATTTTGAGTCCCTGTGCCCACAGACACATATTGAGAAATAGGCCTTTCCTCCATTTTTGATTGACAGGCCATGTTCTAACAGACCTTGGCTTAGGCAGCAAAGGGAACTTCCTCTTTTTTGAACTAAAACTAAAGTTTGGTTCCTAAAACTGTGTTTCACAAATGCTCAAGTTTACTTTCTTGAAATGTTCCTGTATGTGTGTAAAACTTATAAGGGATCCTTAAAAACCAATGTGCTGCTTCAGGTGTTTTAGGTACAGTAGGTAGTCAGTGTGATCATATTATATCTAAGATACAAACCCATTATATAATCTTATGACAATTAGGCCTATATCAAGTGTGGTAAACTCAATTTGGTGATAATACTAACCCCATATATATTGTTTGTAACTTCCTTTCCTCTCCTAACTTATAAGGAAGGTGGGTTGGTTATTTCAATGCTCTGACAATCTCAAAGGTGCCTCAAAATCTAGCCGTAGAGAGGTGTCTCCGGTCTAAATTCTGATAAGGTGATAAATTTAGGGGATAAAGAGATAAGATATAAGACCACTCACGCAACAATAGTAATAGAGGAATACTAACACATAGCCTACTGTAACCTAGGGGTTCCCAAACATTTCCGGCCCGTGGGACCCCTCTTTTTTATTATTATTATTAGCCGCGCAAGAGGAGGGAGAAGGGGGAGGGGCTTATTTCACACCTGAACATTCCAAGATTCTAAAGCCATTCCATGGTAGTAAACAGAACATTCTACTAGGCCTATTGAAATGCATTGAATTGATTCCTTTTTCTGACTTGGGGAAAAAAAAATGGTAATAACATTTAAAACCTGTTCATATGTTACATTCACTTTCTTTCAAATAATACACACCTAAAGCCCACAAATTGGGAAGCCCAGAATAGATAAAAGTTGTAAGGCAGATGTTTCTGCCATATTCAAGGGCTGAGGACCATCCCCCATTTGGATAAGCCACACTAGCCCCGTTTATACTGGGGGCCAAACCTGGTGCTAGAACTTAAGCCCGGCCCTGGTAGGAGTTTATACTAGCCTGGGCCAGGCTTAAACAGGGCTAAACCTGGAACTGTTGCCCCAGTAACAGGCCCACCTCAAGGGGTAGGGCCAGGGGCCAAGCCCTGGTGCTTACACATCATAATAGGTTTCCACGGTTACGGATTTCTGTTCTTACCTTTTTATCTGTTAATGGAATGTTGCGTTTATTTAAATTTTTGTCAGTTGGGTACTTGGGCCACTAGTATAAACCCACCAGGAACCCACCAGGAACCTGGGCTAAAGTTCCTGGGCTTAAGTTCCTGGGCTAATGGCCCACAGTATAAATGGGGCTACTGTCTCTGCAACCTTAGCTCCAACTGTGTCTTATCTTCACTCCCTGTCCCCTGCAGTTTTACACTCTGCTCTCATGATGAAGCCACTCTGAAGACAGACAAAGGGACAATACATATAGGCCCAATCCCATTTCTATTCCCTAACACTAGCACTCGTTTTCGAGTTCCCTCCAAGATGAGACACCCCTCGATTGTGTAGTGAGAAGTGCGATCTTCCCCTAATAAATGGGACAGCACTTCGCATAAAAACGTCTTCACCTGTTTCATGCGTCTATCGTTAACACTGAACGGATATAAGGCTCTTAACCGGGGTAAACTGTTCAAAAGCCGTCATCGACAATTATCATCACCCACATGAGAGGCTCTGGTAATTCTGGTGAAAGATTTGCGCACTTTGAAAAATATCGATCTTTCTAATAGTCATGTTTTAACACACCAGTGCGGAATTCAACTGAATTTACATCAAACTAAGATATCCCAACATTAAAATATATATATACATGCTTAGTAGCTATATTTTTTAAGTTCTTATCAGAGCTGAGAGAACGGGACACAGCTCGGGCAGTCGGACACAGATCGGGTACCGATACGCAGTTCGCAAAGAATCGTGGGTAATTTCATCTTCACTTCAACTTCACTTCGTTCGAAGTCTGCACCCGATCTCCCTCCGTTTGAAGGGGCGATTTGAAGGGCTGAAAGCCACTATCCCTCGGTCCCGAAAGTATTGGGACACCCTACACTTACACATGAACGCGCAAACCGAGTGTTAGGGTCAAAATCGAGGGGAAGTGATAGTGAAGTGATAGAAATGGGACTGGGCCAGAAGTGTTGTATGAATTTACAGAATGTACTGTGTGTCATGTTTGGTCTCATTTTGATGGTCAAGGTCGAAATGATTTAAAGTTTTTAAGCTAGTTTCACCGTAGGGGTGATGGGGCCTGGATGTGATCATTCTCTAGAACTTCTGCTTTCCATTGTTGCAGGTGTTCCAGAACCTCCACCCAGAACACAACAGGAGTTCCATGGACAGAATGATGAACCGATGGAAAGTCATCAGCAAGAAGATCAACACCACACTCTTGAGGTTCCTCAGAAGCAGAAGTCTATCAAAAAGCCTTACAAATGTAGCGAGTGCGGGCGAGCATTTCTGTGCCCGTCCCTTGTAACGATCCATATGTACACTCACACTGGAGAGCGGCCTCACGTGTGCACACAGTGTGGCAAACGATTTGGGCGATACAGGTGTCTTCAGCGACACATGCTCACACACACAGGAGAGAGGCCGTACACTTGCGACCAATGTGGCAAAGGCTTTATAAGATCTAATACTCTTAAACGACACATGCTTATTCATACAGGGGAAAAACCTTACACTTGTGACCAATGTAGCAAATCGTTTGCGAGGCTCTCGGCTCTGAGAACACATAAGTTACGACACTCGGGAGAAAAACCTCACGAATGTAGCCATTGTGACAAGGGGTTCATGAGCCTCCGAGATCTCGAAAGACACACGTCTCAGCACACGGGCGAGAAACCGTTCAAGTGTGAGATTTGTGGGAAACGCTTTCCGATAAAAGGGTGTCTTGCGAATCATATGCTGAAACACACCGCAGAGAAGCAGTACATATGCGCTCGTTGTGGAAAAGGATTTCCGTCGCTCTGGTACCTCAACAGTCACGTACGATCTCACAACGAAGACGTCT
Organism: Sardinella longiceps; assembly: GCA_027497455.2. Lineage (NCBI taxonomy): Eukaryota > Metazoa > Chordata > Actinopteri > Clupeiformes > Clupeidae > Sardinella > Sardinella longiceps. The sequence continues at coordinate 16,111,086 of JAODXP020000033.1, read as the reverse complement.
ATAAATGCGCTAAGTGCGGGAGAAAATATACGACGCTTTCAGCTCTCGAAACGCACATGCAAAGTCCATGCGCAAGGTATCCGCATAAATGTTCTTCCTGTGGGAAGTCGTTTGGAAACAAGTCGGCTCTAAGACTTCATAAATGTTCGTCGACACACGCAGGAAAGAAAACTTATGAATGTGTAGAGTGCGGTAAAGGATATGTACAAGAGGCAAGACTTAAGATTCACATGTCAAAACACACAGGAGAGACACACGAATCAAGTCTCCAAGCTCACATGCAAACTCACACAGAAGAGAGGCCTTTAACGTGTACAGACTGTGGCAAAGGCTTTGCACACATGTCAAGTCTTAAAGCTCACACACTAATCCACACAGGAGAGAGGCCTCATATATGTGGACATTGTGGGAAAGGGTTTACACAGAAATCAGGTCTTCAAACTCACATGCGAACTCACACAGGACAGAGACCACACAAATGTGGCCTGTGTCAAAAAGCGTTTACACAGAAATCTGCTCTGAACACTCACATGCAGGCACACACAGGAGAAAGACCTCACAAATGTGACCTAAGACCTCACAAATGTGACCTGTGTCAAAAAGCATTCAGACAGAAATCTGCTCTGCAATATCACATGCAAACCCATACAGGACAGAAACCTTACAAATGTCCTCAGTGTGAAAAAGCATTTACAGCAAAGAAGAATCTTACAAATCATATGCTGAAACACACAGGAGAGACGCCTCATATACGTGCTGATTAATTTCAAGACTTTCGTGCCTTAAATCCCACTTACACACTCTAGAGAGTGACCTCATACGTGAGCATACTGTGGGAATGTTTTTTTTATTTACCTCCGCCAAGGAGGTTATGTTTTCTGTCTTGTTGGTTTGTCTGTCTGTTTGTCAGCAGGATAACTCGAAAAGTACTGCACGGATTTGGATGAAATGTTTGGACAATGTGTATATTGGGACAAGGAAGAGCTGATTAAATTTTGGTGGCGATCGGTGATCCAGAACATGATCTGGAATGTATATTGTGTTTGTGACCTCATTGCCTTGGCGGAGGTCTGCGCTTTTCTAGTATTAAGTATTTTTTTCAGGCCGTTTTGGCTTGGACAGTGAAGAGCGTTCCTGCGACATTCTCTTAACGTTACTTCTTTTGAGATTTTTTTTTTTTCTTTTTTAATCAGATGACATCTTTGACTGCCATGGCCAGGAATCAAACCCTGGTCCCTTGTGTTGCATATGAGTGTTCTACCAACCATACGAGTGTTCTACCAACATGCCATGTCATCAGTTATGTTATAATGATAAATAAAAAACATAGCTCTGGTACATTGTGAATTGCGAGTAACAAAATCTTGTTGCGGATCTTCAGTCTTATTTGGCCTTAACATAGAGCCTGTTAGCACCAGGGTTCCCACAGGGATTTCAATAAAGGCTGTTCCATGGAAATTCTGCTTTTTGGTTCGGGTAGGTTATTTAAATTTGAGTCATGCAATTTTAAATCTGATCTGGAGTGGGAACCCTGTAGGCTAACACGAGTCATTAGAATGTGTCTTGGGTTAATCTTGGATTGCTAGTCGTCAGCCAAAAACACATTTCTTTCACACCGGTCTGATCACTTGCAATCAGATTTTCAAACCGTATTGGTTAGTTCAAAGTCAAATGTAACTTTATTGTCAATCTAATCAAACTCTGCAACAGTACATTATAAGCAGACTGAAATTGCGTTTCTCCAAACTCCAAATGTGCAGCAAGTTAAAATCAGACATACAACCAAGATGTATAACTGTCTTTAAGACCTCACAACTCATTAGGACATAAAGTGATATCAAGATTCAAGCCTGTATTTACAACAAGCCACTTGCAATTAGATTTACCCACATTGAATTGACTAGTGTGAATGTACAGGATTAGGCCTGTGTGTATATTGTTGCCTTTGTATTGCATACTAAATGCACTGAATACTACATGTCAAATTCCTTCTGTATGTCAGCCAATAAAATGATTCTGATCTCATCATTGATTAGGTTTTTTTTTTTTCTTCCCCTTTCTTTTTTTTAATGCAGTAGGCTTATTGATTACATGTCTTGAGTATACATACATGGCAGTACTGTAGGTCTTCTTTTTTTTTGTCTGTGCTAGAATCATTTCCCCCTTATTTAGAGACCATAATAATGTTTATATTAATATTATTGTTATTAATAATAATAATAATAATAATAATAATAATAGTGTCATTTTATTTGCAGGGGACCATGTACAGTTTTTAACAAAAATGTTTCCATTTGATGCAATGTACTAGAGTTACACTTGGCTATTTCACATCCGGAGTCTCCCTGGCAGGCAGGGCACAATTACACATCTGGAACACTCTGAGCATTCATCTCCAATTCAAGTCCAAAAAATCTGATTCCTTTTTAATGTGAACTCTACATTAACTCTTATTGGGGAGTAATTCCTTAGCTTGCTTGGTCCTCTAACTAAAATATTGTTCTATAGACTCTTGCCCTTGAAATGAAATTGAAACTTTTTCAATTGTGCCCCTGGATTGAGGATTGGTAGGAAATGGATGCAGTTTCACTCCATTCCAATGGGTGGCAGTAATGTTATCTGGATCTACTGCATAGGTGGTGTGTCAGCCACGAGAAAGAGTGTTCCACAACAACAACGTTTCTAAAGTTTCTCTGGTTTCATGGAGAAAGGTGTTGAATCAATGTCACCTCACGTTGATCAAGGATGATTCACATGTTATCAACGTAGTCATCACTGTGGGTGAACCTGAGAATTTAGTCTGAATAGCACAGGGATTAACACGAGTTTAGTCAACAACCTCCTAGATTGGCTAACTGAATACAGTTACTGTAGCCTACCCACCGTAGGCCTACGTCCCATGTTTTCATTGCATATTTCGAACAGGACCGTCGATTTTGTCCAGATAGTTTGACTGTCAAAAAGTTTATTGCATTATTATCTTTGAAGCAGTGTATAAATGGATCACCGACTGCATTTGAACTCTGGCTGTAAAGATGCCGAAACGGGTGAAGTTGTAAGCCTAGGCCTATGCGTACAGTCAGTCATATTATTGAAGGAAGAACATATAAAAGAGGAGCCGTGTGATTATATCATTGCACGTGAAGATGATGAAGAAAAACGATTTGCGGATGTTCATTGTAACGTTAAAACCGAAACTGATGTCACTGAAGACGGTAAAATCACCTACAGTGAAGCAGGGTGCAAGACAGAAACAATGTCTGAAGAAACACAACAAATAACGGTGAAGATAGAGGTGCTGAAAGAAGAGGCTAAATTCGCTCATCATGTTGGATCGAGTAAGTAAAAACAAATGTGAATGGGCTATACCGAATAAGATTTAGGGGCATATTTGGCTATCCAAGGAATTTGCGTTTCAACGTAATATGACAAAGCATTAGGCTTATTTGAAAGATAGGCTACAGTGATTAGGCCGATGTGGTTTTTGTAGCTCCCCATGACTCACAGGCTCTTCATTCTTTTGGGTCACAGTGAAAGGAATACTTATCTGATTTGCATTAGGTTTGTGCAATTAGCAACCTTATCCACCCCATAATTTAGAGTCACACTCTACACCAGGAAAATCAGTAAGCTCTCATTTTTCAGATGGTACTAGTTGGCTGCTATGATAAATGGAGTTTGCAGCCAGTTTAAATGCATGTTAAATCTTTTAAATTGTCCAGCTCTGCCATATATCGGGGTTAATAATCGGGAGGCCTGTTGCCAACTTTTAAAGTGGTCCTTGGTCTGAAAAAAATGTGAGGAACACTGCTCTAGAACCTGTTTTCCATTGTTGCAGGTGTTCCAGAACCCCCACACAGAACACAACAGAAGTTCCATGGACAGAATGAAGAACTCAACCTACAGGAGCCCACAGGAAGTCTGCAGCACCACTGCACAGTCTGCAGCGAGAGTTTCACAGACCAGACACAACTGGAAACTCATCAGCAAAAAGGTCACACTCTTGTAGCCCATCAAAAGCAGAACTCTGTAATAATGATAAAGCCTCACACATATATTCTTTGTGGAAAGGGGTTTTGGTGGCCAACAAATCTTCAGAACCATATGTACACTCGCACTGGAGAAAAACCTCACACATGTTGCCATTGTGGGAGAGGCTTCTCATGGCCATCAGAACTTAAGGCTCATATGCTCATGCATACTGGAGAGAAATCTCACACATGCACGCGATGTGGCAAAGCGTTTGGGAGATTCTATACTCTTAAGCAACACATGTTAACGCACATGGGAAAGAAACCTTACACATGTAGTCACTGTGGCAAAGCTTTTATGAGATCAAATTATCTTAAGAGACACCTGCTTACACACACAGGAGAGACACCTTACCCGTGTGACCGGTGTGGAAAAACGTTTCTGAGGCGTTTCAATCTTCAAAGACATATGTTCACACACACAGTTGAGACACCTCATAAATGCACTCACTGTGAAAAAGGGTTTCGAGAAAAATCAGGTCTTAAAATTCACATGCTGACACACGCAGGAGAGAAATCTCATGAATGTCTCAAGTGTGGAAAAACGTTTCTGAGGCCCAAAAATCTTCGGCAGCATAAGCTTACACACACAGAAGAGAGACCACACAAATGTGGCCTGTGTCAAAAGGCGTTTAGAGACAAATCAAGTCTTAACAAACACGTGAAAACACACACAGGAGAGAGACAACACAAATGTCTCCAATGTGGCAAAGCATTTCTGAGGCCTAGAGGTCTTCAGCTGCATACGTTAATACACACAGGAGAGAGATCACACAAATGTGTTCACTGTGGAAGAGGGTTCATACACACGTCAGGGCTTAAAACTCACATGCAAACACACACAGGAGAGAAATGTCATGAATGTCGTCAGTGTGGAAAAACGTTTCTGAGGCCTAGATGTCTTCGGCTGCACATGTTCACACACACAGGAGAGAGACCACACAAATGTGGCCTGTGTGAAAAAGCGTTTACAATAAAGGGGCGTCTTAAGATTCATATGCTTAAGCACACAGGACAGAGGCCGCATGTATGTGCTGATTGTGGAAAAACATTTCCAACACTTTCGTGCCTTAAAAAACACTTACGAATACACACTAGAGAATGACCTCATACATCATCAGCATACTGTGGAAACGGTTTTTCTTTTCTTTTAAATTTCAGTTTGCTTTTTGTTTGTTTGTTTGACTTTTTGACTTTAATTTGATAGGACCGTGAAGAGAGTGACAGGAAATGGGTGGGAGAGAGAGATGGGTAAAGATTGGGAAATTACCTTGGTTTTTTTTGTTTTTGTTTTTTTTTCAAAAAATTAAAATTTGTAAAACCCACACATTAGCTTAACACTTAAACAGAGAGAAACCACCAAAGTGTGAAGCATTTTGCAAAATGTCAGCTCTTCACAGGCGCCGTCAAACTTTGTGTAAAGGCAAGCCCCAGAAGTGATCTTTCTGTGTGATTGTAATCTAAGGGTGACCAAAACATTTAGTGGAGACAAAGGCAGATGACCGTTTACAGGGTCCCCGCGGGTCCTTAAAAAGTCTTAAAAAGTCTTAAATACAATAATCGGTTTTTAAGGCCTAAAAATGTCTTAAATTGCTCGGAATGACTGGAATTTTCCAGAGGAAGGTATTAAATTTATTTGACCGAACGAATGAAACCTCCATCCGGTTATTTTTGACCGTAATTTAAAAAGTGACCAGCGTACCTTTTGGGGGCAGTGAATTGAATAATATCTCCCGGAATCTAGAGCTAGCAAGCCAGATCATGCACGTGAAAAATTTACCTCTACATCGCGCATCTTAATATGCGCGCATAGAGAGTGAGCGAGAGGGGCAGAGAGAGAAGCGGTGCCTGACGGTACGTGTGTGTGTGTGTGCATGTCTGCTCATATAGAGCATGTCGGATGCATGCAAGACAAAGAGCGTCCAGATTGGCTTACTTTGCTGAGTAAAACAATCAGCTTTCATTATGTGCGGGCTTTTAACTCTGTTTGATGAGTCGAGGCAAACTTCAGTTCAGTAGCCTACGTTAACGTCAACGAGATCGTAATGGCAGAGAAAGAGCTAAAAACAAAGATGAAAGGACGTGAGATCATATGTCAAAGATTATTGTGCATGAATGACAGCAGGTAACCTTAAAATTGCCCCTACCTCTACCCACCACCCGACCCTTCGTGATATAAAAACAGCGAACGCATTTAATATTGCGATGAGGTCGCGTGCGCTTATGAGTTCCAAATCTATCAGTTTTTTTCTATTTAATAACTCGGAGAGTTTTTCTCTCCCAAATGTCATACATACATCATTTGAAAGAACGACACAAGAGCCACTCATCTATGGTGGTCACTAGTTGCTGTGATAAACGGTTTATCCTACAGATTAATTAATGATTTCGAAGTACTGTAGGCTATTGTGGAAACAGGTAGGCTATGCATGATGAGCCATATCAAATAAGCTGCATTCCAACAGGTAGCAATAACACCACTATACATACAGTACCAATAACAGCTGTTTTTAGCCTCCAATTTTAGGCTGAAGTGGTCATTTCAGACAGGCATCCCATGACTGATATGTTGGTCAAAAAATACCCTGTGCTATTTAGGCCACTGATTTAGAAACACAAGGTAGGCTATTGCAGCCCATTTCCTCCAAGGGTTTAGACACACTTTCAATTAAACTATTTAGAATGAATATCAGGGAATTTAGCAAATTGCAAAGAAAGATTGTCCAAGGCATGTTCCTCATTATTATTCAAAAAGGGTCCAAAAGAATAAAAGACTATTTGCATCACATCAAACTAAGAAGAACAGTAAATGCCATTAAAGTCTAAAATGAAATAAATTTTGGTTCAGTTGTAAGAAATATTACAACCGACTGCCGAATACAACTCAGCCAGGCTGCTGTATGACCTCATGGAGCATTCAAATAATGTGCAATGCATTAGATAATTCATTTGATTAATTGCTATGAGAAGCAATTAATCAGCAACTAGCAACTTGTTAAAATGCACCAGATTGCAGGAAATGGAAACTAATTTTTCCAAAATTTCTTGGGGGAGAACCCCCAAACCCCCTGCTACTTCTCTACACAAATGCATGCCTTCATTGTTGTTGTGTTAAATGTGTTGTTCACAATATAACAACTTTGAAGGTCATCTTATGATTCAGAATTTTATTTTATGTTATTTCAGTGGTACTGAACCCAAAAGTGAGTAATTGCGCCCCTGGTCTTAATTTTTCTTTCAAAAAAAGTCTTTAAATTTGTACTTGAAAAACGTGCAGATACCCTGGTTTAGAAAAATCCGGAACCAAGTTTATTTTTTAGTTTCAAAATACCTAAAGCATGATGCACGCAAAAATCCATCAGCTGCTCAAACTAGACAGGGAACTGCGTGACTGTAACAGGGCGTTCACACTGCATCCGTCAGTTGATTGATCCCATTGACTTTGAATGGAGCTTTCGCGAAATGCATTGTGGGTCCGTCCGTCAAAACAGCTCCGTTGCGTCCGTCAAAAAGTTAAAACATGTTCAACTTTTTAGCTGGCGACGGATCCGTCAAACCAATCGGGATTGAGAGAATTGACTCCCCTCCGTCAGACCCTCCCCCGTCGTCCGTCAACGGACGGATGCAGTGTGAACGCACTGTAACGTTACAGGTTGATGGGAGATGTCGTTGCCATGGACCACACAGAGACGGTCCGTAGGGCCTGCGTGGTAATGAGACTGGAGGCCCAAACGGATAATGGCGCTTTTCACATGGAACCTAAAACAGAGCGCCATTGACGCAGGGGTCAAACGTAGACACAGACAATAACAAGAACATATACTGTACATAATATTCTGCCTTATCTGTAATAATGGGAACAGCAGGAACAGAATGACATAAATTATTCAGGGAAAGTCAGTGGAGTCAGTTCAAACATAAAGACATAAAATGCATACGGTTATGCAATTTACATTCTGATCCCAGTTGACATTTTGCCAGAATTTGATTGACGGCCGATCTGGCCAATCAGAAAGAATAATAAATTCAGATCCAATTTCCTTCATGTGGAAAAGCATTTTCCCAAAAGCAATTTTACAAAGTGAAGCCTCATAATTGTTCAGTTTTGTTTGTTTTTTTGTTTTACACAAAAACTGCTCACCCTTGCTCAGCTCTTTTTGATCATTAATGTGAAATGTGTGACAGATTTAGATAGGCTATCATATATGGTATGTTTTGTTTAAATATGTAGGTCTATTGCTATTGCTAAATGGTCTTACATTTAAACTTGTCTTTTGATATTGTGCAGTATGTTGTATCTTTGACCTTGAAAGGTGCCATAGAAATAAAGATGATTTTCCCTCCCTAAAGTAAACAAGGCCTTATAGTTTTTTTTCCTTTTACTGATGGATTTATTGGTTCTCGCCATTCGTCTTGTTTTGTCACATCAATTAAGCCAAGCATAACTAAATAACTAAATCAAATTGAATAAATGTAATAAATAAATTCCAAAACATATTTATACAGACATTACAAAACAAGGAAAAATAATGTAAATCCCAAACAAAAAGTAACAAAAAATAAACTTGACCTTTTGGCAGTTACAATGAGGATGATGATGATGATGATGCTGATTTAACTCTTCCTATGAGGTGATATAGTTGTGGCTGGTCCCCATGGAGTAAACCTACCACCTAAAATGAGGAAATGGAGGAGCTCTGAGAAAGTAGAATTGATGTGTTATGAATCACGAATCTGCATTGATATAGATTATGGATTATACATGTCTTCAAAATAGGCCTCTCAATATGTGGCCATGTGTGAATAGCCCTGGAATGGATGGATGGATGGAGGGATGGATGGATGATAGATAGATAGATAGATAGATAGATAGATAGATAGATAGATAGATAGATAGATAGATAGATAGATAGATAGATAGATAGATGGATGGATAATTAGATAGATAGATAGATAGATAGTCAGTCAGTCAGTCCCAGGGGGAAATTCAGGTCTCCAGTAGCTCAGTATTAGTAGATAAACAACACATAGAGGGAATTAAAAGACATAAAAAGATATTGATGCATATGGCCACATATCAGTCAACGGACATAAAATGGAGCTGCTAGTTTAGGAATATAAATAATTAAGTAAATATGTAAAAGTCCAATTAAAAGTAGTCCATGAGCTATCCTATACCCTGTCAGTGCAGGTCCTTGCCTTTTCACAACCCCCCTTTCCCCTTCAGTGAGGTGTTGTACAGTCCAATAGCTCTGGGGATGAAGGATCTTTTGATCTGTCTGTGCCACAGATTGGTCATTTAGAGATTAGTCAAGTCAGAAACTTACCGTTTCAATGCACCAGTCTCTGTGAAACTGTAACGGTACCAGGTTTGCCCTGACCATAAAATCTGGTAAAACTAATTCATTGTGACCTGTTTTCCATAGGTGGCTAGCTGGGTAGGTTTAGCCAAAGGTCATGGAATACCTAAGGTCCGCTTCAACCCTCTTTGGTTTAGCTAGACCGCTAGAGGAAGCGGTACGTATCCCTAATGCAGTGTTTCTCAAACTGTGGGGCGCAGACACATGACAGGTGGGGCGCGAGACATCTCTTTGTGATCAACCAATGGCCACACCATGCCCCCTGGATTCACATTTAGCTATTTGTCAGATATGCGTATATGACAGTAAATTGAGCTTTTCAGTGGTGTTATTTGCTAGTTGCTGTGATGAGGGCTTTGAGAGAAATTTGGCTTCGAATTAGAAACAAAAATGTTGGACTTGCAAAGTATTCCTCACGGAGATATATGCATTGTGTGCAAATGGACCTTTCAGGTGGGGCGTGAAGATTCTCGGCCTTCTAAAGTGGGGAATGACAGAAAAGTTTGAGAACCACTGCCCTAATGTAATGAAAATGTTCCTCAAAAATGGGCATAAACTTTCACAGCAAGGTGTTGTTCCAACAGGGCTAGTTTCACTCCGGATAATTCCTTTATGTTTTAGCCTAATAGGCTCCAGTAGGCCTACGGTATATGAGACGAACCGAGATGGATTAAGGTGACATTTTGATGTCAATGTTGTAGGCATATCGTGTTCACATTTAGGGGTCTCTTTCCCAAAAGCATTTGCTGCTATCAGAATGTAATAAATTAGTTTGTTTTTTTTAATCTATTTTTGTTTTATGAAGCTGTCTAAAATAACATTTTTGTAAGGCTCATGAATGGATTGGCCCAAGGTGGACAGTATAATATCCATCTGCAGAACAGTGTTGATTATTAGCCTGTGATATATCTGATCTGTTCTGCTTCAATCATGCAAGTTGCATGACCTCTAACCTGACACGCCAGACTTTCACAAACACACAATTCAATTTGCTACCGCTAGAGTGTGTCTAGAGTTACAGGACCTCTGTTGGTGTGATCCGTATAATGCAAAGAGCTTTTCAGAGAGAACTGGCGGCTTTTTAGGGAGCCGTTGGGTTTTGAATGGGCAAGTGGTTTACGTGGAGCTGGTGTACTTGGTCAGTCTCGTTTAAAATGCTAAGCTTAAAAATCAGTACGCATTTTATAGCGACTATAGAGTATTCACACCTCCTCTACAGTTTTAGTATTGTGGCAAATTCATGCATTTAACATCTTTTTTTCACTACATCTACACACAGTGCTGGAAAGCCCCAGCTAAATAGAAATGTAAAACACTTCGTGTGATTGAAATGGAAAAAGCTTTTCAAAGAGAATGTGGGTGGCTCTTAAAAGAGCCGTTGGGTTTAGGGTGGGGAGATGATTTACTTGGAGCTGGTGTACTTGGTCACAGCCTTGGTTCCCTCAGACACGGCGTGCTTGGCCAGCTCACCGGGCAGAAGCAGACGCACAGCGGTCTGGATCTCCCTGGAAGAGATGGTGGAGCGCTTGTTGTAGTGAGCCAAGCGGGAAGCCTCTCCGGCGATACGTTCAAAGATATCGTTCACGAACGAATTCATGATGCCCATCGCCTTGGAGGAGATACCGGTATCGGGGTGGACCTGCTTCAGGACTTTGTACACGTAGATGGCATAGCTCTCCTTCCTGGACTTTCTGCGCTTCTTGCCTCCTTTTCCTGCCGTCTTCGTGACGGCTTTCTTGGATCCCTTCTTGGGTGCGGACTTCGCTGGTTCAGGCATGTTGTTCGTCTCTGTAGAAACAGATCGAGTGTGGCAAGAGACGTCGCAGAGGCAGTTTATCAACCCAGCGTATGCAAATAAGATACGGTAAGATGCCGCACTCGATTGGCTGAGTTGAATAGTGACGTAAAATAGCTGACCTATCACAAAGCTGGACAGCAGTCAATGAACAGGATGGCGGGTTTCCGCCCGTTAAACAACAGGTTGTAAAGTAAATATTCCCGCTCATTCAGACAAAGTATTTATCTAATTTTATTTTCTCAAATTCTCAAATAAAATAAAAAAATCTCAAATAAAAAAAAAAAAGACGAATTGTTTTCATACACAAACTTGGGAAACTTTTTTGACCATGGGGGCTAGTGGAGCTGACGACCCCCTTCAAACAAAGAATCTGACATGGACAGTTCTGAAAATTGTTCTGTGGTAATAGCTCATACATCGTAATGTGCTATTTAAGAAAACATACATCTATATAAAGAGTTTTTTTTTACCACATGGTGAGCAGCATACGTTTTAAAATGAAACGTTGTTTAAGGACATTATCGGACATGCACACAAAACAAGCCATTCTGAAGCAGAAAAGGGGGGATTCTAAATGAGCCAACATTTTCGTCAACATTTTCATGTCGATTATTCTAAACTGGTCCCAAGACAACTCAAAGGGAGTAAACATAGTAAAAGGTTAACTTTAAATTTAACCCCTTTATCGACGTTGGGGCAACAGGCTCCACCCGCCGTAGTGGTGCATCGATGGGGAGATTTGTAATACATAACGGCTCATAACCCCATGGGTCGCTGTGTGGAGAAAACCACCGCCACAAAAGCAAGGAAGCTTTGTAAACGTAATTACCCACATACAAAACACTAATAGGTTTAGTGCATCTTTCAGATCTAAAACTCACCGATACTAAAAGAACCAAGGTAGCAATCTGTGTAAGGTCTACCTATTATACTACATAGTTTACAGTTAACTATAACTAGTCATGAAGTCATGAGTGCACAACGGAAATGCTTTTAAAGACATTTGTGTGGCTCTTAAAAGAGCCTTTGTTTTTGGATGTTGGTGAAACAGTTTAAGCACGCTCTCCACGGATGCGACGAGCCAGCTGGATGTCCTTGGGCATGATGGTGACCCTCTTGGCGTGGATGGCGCACAGGTTGGTGTCCTCGAACAGACCGACCAGGTAAGCCTCGCTGGCCTCCTGAAGAGCCATGACGGCAGAGCTCTGGAAACGCAGATCGGTCTTGAAGTCCTGAGCGATCTCCCTCACCAGGCGCTGGAAGGGCAGCTTGCGGATCAGCAACTCAGTGGACTTCTGGTAGCGACGGATCTCTCTCAGAGCCACGGTACCAGGCCTGTAACGATGGGGCTTCTTCACGCCGCCGGTGGCTGGGGCGCTTTTGCGGGCAGCCTTTGTGGCGAGCTGCTTCCTTGGGGCTTTGCCACCGGTGGATTTACGAGCGGTCTGCTTGGTTCTTGCCATTGTTGGTTCTCAAATCTCTCCTGAGATAGAAATGAATGATGTTTAAAAAGTCCGCTGCCATGGGTATTTATACTGTTGAGGTCTCGCTTGGTCTTCAGTGATTGGGTAACGTCATGGGCGTGCTCAAATTCTATTGGTCAACCCGTCTCATTTCCATAATGGCGCCTGAAATTCAAACACGTTTTATCAACTGAACTAACCGCCTCAGTGGTTCAGGCGGGAAATTAGTGTGTGTTAATTTTAAACGCGGATTAACTCTTTAGGATGATATAGTGTTTATTTAATGCAATAATACGTTTCCCTAAAATAAGTATAGCCCTTTAAACTATACAAATAAAGTCAAGTAGTCAAGTAGCTTTTGTCCCAGCTTTGGGAATTGTTTTGCAGCAGTAGCACACACACATACACTAAACCATTTCCACAGTACATTATAAAAAAATACTAAATAAAATACATTTGTAGTAAATATGTCTATCTGTGTTTCTTAATAGAGTAATAATAAACGCAAATCCCCTTGTGTTTACGACAGGAACATGATGGGAGTTTTTGGTGCCACCAATCTAGCTATATGAACATTGTGTTAATATTTTGCTGAGCCAAATGGCAATGTTAGAAGGTGTTTATGGATGTTGAAAATAACTATAAATAGCCTAACTAAGACATACTACCTCTAACAAATATCACTCAAATCAATTCAGAGTTACTAATAATGGGCTGGGAGAAGGCTTAAGAGTTCAGTGTCAAAAGAAATTCATAGCTAATATGAAGCAATCACAAGGAAACTCGTTGTGAACTTATATGGCAAGATAATGGGAGGCACTGCTAATAGATATAATTGTATTCATGTACTGTAGTCATAAATATGACAAAATCAGAATATATGAAAGTTATTTCTGCCAAAAAAAAAAGTCTGCTTGGTGTGACATTGTGTTTGTAGTTAAAGCATGGTCTTATTGCTTTTAAAAGATATTTGGGTGGCTCTTAAAAGAGCCGTTGTTGGGAAGTTTCCTAGAAAACCATTTACTTGGACTTCTCGGTCTTCTTGGGCAGAAGCACAGCCTGGATGTTGGGCAGGACACCACCCTGAGCGATGGTCACTCCGCCAAGAAGTTTGTTCAACTCCTCGTCGTTACGGACAGCCAGCTGCAGATGGCGGGGAATGATACGAGTCTTCTTGTTGTCACGGGCAGCGTTGCCGGCCAACTCTAGGATCTCAGCAGTCAGGTACTCAAGCACGGCGGCCAAGTAGACTGGGGCACCAGCGCCAACACGCTCGGCATAGTTGCCTTTGCGGAGCAGCCTGTGCACACGGCCCACGGGGAACTGAAGTCCAGCCCTGGATGAGCGAGTCTTGGCCTTGGCTCTTGCCTTTCCACCGGTCTTTCCGCGTCCACTCATTTTCAATTAATTTGGTCTCTCAAAGATACGATGAGAAGAATGTGACTCTCTTTTGTCGGCGAACTGTATTTATACAGACTGCTAAACTATCCTCTCGCTGATTGGCCAATGTAGAGAGCCAATCGTTGGTGCAATGCAAAGAACTGCGTCACGCCTACATTTTAAAAATCATTTTTGGCGCCACATTTGAATAACAGACTTGTGATTTTTAAATATAATACTAATCGTAGATTGAATTGATGGTGCTCTTCTTGATTATGTTTTGTTAATGTAATATTTTGTGAGGGACATCAAATGACATTGTTTTACTTGAGAAAAAAAATTGGCATTAGCGTTTAAAATGTAGAAAAGTGTAATGAATTCATGGTATGAAAAGATCTTGTGAGGCTACAATGAAATGAACACTGTCCCTACAATAAAGCATTTCTGAGAGTTTATGGCAGTTTTAACAGACACTGGCAAACACCTTACAAGTGAGATTTTGCTGCTGCATTAACAAGGTGTGCATTTATTAATTGATTTTACGAACACACATTGTGTATGGCCTAACGTAATAGCAATAGGATGTATTGGTGATAGTTTTTAGACCTTTCTTTAAATTATTTTTATACTATAACTGAGAACCCATTCACAGATTAATTTTGCCTACCCCTAGAACCCAGCCAAGTACCTCAAAGCATAGGTGCTTGTACCCCAGTTTGACAACCACTGGTGAACATCTGCATCCCCATTCCCACCACCGCTGTGGTCTAGGCCTGGGGTTGCTGGTTTGAAGTGTGCACTCGAAAAATACATACAGCAAAGATGTGTAAAATGAGCGGCGTACTCGTGGTGATGGAAAATTGACCTACTGTACATGAACTAGACCTCTCAAGCGGTGAACATTAAAATTTGTTGTAACTTATAAAACTAACTACAAGCCAAGAGTGGGGTGGGGGTTTTATACCGAGTCTGTGTGAAATTCTGGAATAATTGTTTTTCTTTGGAGAAGTGGGTGGCTCTTAAAAGAGCCTTTTTGTAGCCTCCAAGGAGGTGAATTTTTTGATATTTACTTCTTCTTGGGTGCTGCCTTCTTGGGCTTGGCGGCTTTAGGTTTGGCAGCCTTGGGCTTCGCTGCCTTTGCCTTCTTGGGGCTCTTCGCTGCCTTCTTAGCGGCTGCGGGCTTCTTCGCCTTCTTGGGGCTCTTGGTGGCCTTCTTGGCAGCAGTGGGTTTCTTGGCTGCCTTCTTCGGGGACTTCTTAGCGGCGGCGGGCTTCTTGGCTGCTGCCTTCTTGGGCTTCTTTGCTGCGGCGGGTTTCTTAGCAGCGGGCTTCTTCTTGGGAGCAGCCTTCTTGACGGCCTTCTTCTTGGGCTCAGCCTGCTTCTTGTTCAGCTTGAAGGAGCCGGAAGCACCAGTACCTTTGGTCTGCACCAGAGTTCCCTTCGACACCAGACTCTTGACGGCCAACTTCACCCGGGCATTGTTCTTCTCAACGTCGTAACCACCGGCAGATAGAGTTTTCTTCAATGCCGCCAGGGAAACTCCTTTCCTCTCCTTGGAAGCGGTCACGGCCTTCACAACCAGTTCACCAACACTGGGTCCGACTTTCTTGGGACGAGGTGCCGCCTTCTTCTTGGGTGCTTTGGCAGGTGCCGCAGCGGGAGCGGGAGCAACTTCAACCATTCTTCTTCTAAAATAGGGATACTCTCAACTCTGAAATGACAAAGAGCGGAAATGATGGACAATGACAGTTGGCTCCGCTTTAAACTGCACATGAGAACGTTTTAGACTCTACCCGGCAACTCGGTGCCTCAGCGCTTCGCTTCACATTGCCTTTGTGTTTTCTTTGGCAACTTTCACAATCATTTAAAATTGTATTAACGCGTCAAACTCCAAATAAAATGTCCAGTTCAAGGCAACAGAATGGCATCTCTTTATTGACATATTGTTTGAGATATATGCTTTTTACACAAATGTGAGAAGCCTTGGAAAGTACATGTTGTGTGTAGGAAATTGCCTATCTTGTCTTGATGTTAACACACATTTGCGTATATAAAAACTGCAAAACCACACATTACATAAAATTCAGAGCAGGTCGATAAAAGACAAACGTTTCAACAACGGGATGTGGTGGTGTAAAGGGAATTTAAAACTAATACAAGTTGTGAAATCTGCTAAGATTTGTATGAGGTAAAACACAGATGGGGAGTACACACAGATAGGGAGTAGCACGATTAGGACCATTTTGCCTTGGGGATAACGGGTATTAGTATATAACACAAAGAACAGCAATAAGTCTGAGAGAAATCTAAAGAATAAACCTAAATGGGAAAACCTTGAATTTCCTTCTCTCAGATGAATAATAAACATTTAGTGTCGAAAGCTGGCCTATTGCGATAGCTTTTGAGATGCCAGACTACATACGAATACCGGTATAACACATCTTTTGATTCAAATGAGTTAACTGCCTCAAAACACATGTTTATTGCTATTATTTAATCATATAAAGAGCGTATGTTTATTTGTGTTTTTGATGCAAACGGTGAAAATATACCCCGTTGAGTTAATTTGTTAAACTGAAATGTCAACACAGCATGAGAATTTCACTGTATTACTGAATTGAACCATACAAGTCTTTGATTAGGGTATACACTTAAGAACAATGAAGAAAACGAGGTTGATAAATTCATCTGACATCAGTGCGGCTGTAACCTGACTCCGCCAGATGGTCTCACGAGGCTACTGCAGCTGGCCTACAAACCCACAAACAAAAATCTCTGCTTGGGCGTATCAGTAACGACGTAACGCGCAGACTCAGATTTATCGAAGTCTTCTATCAGGTCCGCACCTACAGTATATCAACACGGTGCACAACTATGTATCTTCATTCTGACTGACGTCGACGTAAAAGACAAAGAAAGAAAACATGTCTGGAAGAGGCAAAGGAGGCAAAGGACTCGGAAAGGGAGGCGCCAAGCGTCATCGCAAGGTTCTCCGTGATAACATCCAGGGAATCACCAAGCCCGCTATCCGCCGTCTGGCTCGCCGTGGTGGTGTGAAGCGTATCTCTGGTCTGATTTACGAGGAGACCCGTGGTGTGTTGAAGGTTTTCCTGGAGAACGTGATCCGTGATGCCGTTACCTACACCGAGCACGCTAAGAGAAAGACCGTTACCGCCATGGATGTGGTCTATGCTCTGAAACGCCAGGGCCGCACTCTGTACGGATTCGGCGGTTAATCTGATTGATCAAACCCATCCCAAAACCAAAGGCTCTTTTAAGAGCCACCCACATTTTCTTAAAAGCTTTATTCAGTGTTCATATTTGTTAAAGTTGTCTTGAAATAATAGTGATTAGTTATAGTTTAGTTATTATATATACTTTTGGTTATTAGCTTTAATATTACTCCTAGTTATCTCTAAACAATGTTTTTCAATAGTGTGCTGGCTGGCTTCGGTCTCGCAACCGAGGAGATGCCGGATTGAAGTTAGCCTGACATAGCCCGACTATAATACTGCTGTTCATCCGTATTGGGCGGGCTATGTCAGGCTAGATTGAAGTGCCCTTGAGCAAGACTATTGCATCCCGGTTTCTGTGGTAGTAGGTATCTCTATCCGAATCAGCCAAGATAAAGAAATAGAGGTGGTGAGGCATAACAGGTGGCTATCAGACAGATAGTATCAGTTCTTTTGCATGATTGCGCACTTTGTCCAACAACCATAGAAATATACGGCCGCCAACAATGTTTATTTGGAGGGAATCCTTTACTTCATTGAATGAAATAAGTGAATTTTAGAGGCACAGGTAATACTGCTATATTATCGATACGTTTGATTACAATTACAATTAATTTCGTCATGTCGATTTTTAAAAAATTATTATCATGTGTATATAGTTGTGCTGGGACCTGAAATCCCCCCCTTGGGAATCAATAAAGTATCTATGGCAATGTGCCTTTACTTTTTAACCTACCACCTACTGTTTAATGAGTTGTGAACATGAATACTTTGGTCACTGACCTACTTTATCTCTTACCTCACTGGAAGTGCCTTACGAAAGTTACGTAGCGCATGATCTGACGTGAGTGAGGTATATCTCCGTGTGATATCCATTCCAATCTAGTTTATATTCATACACATAAAACATCACATAGATTGACTTCACATCCACTGGACAATTTAAAAATGTTATTACTTTGGAAACGACTGTTAAGCTGGAAAAGTGCGGGAAAGTAAACTAAAAAGAGGGAAATGTGAGGGGGCGTGGTGTGCTCTACTACTCCAACCAGAATCGTCCAACCGTTTTCAAAGTATCCAATCCTGGTCAGGCTGCAGAGATGACGCAACTAAAGAAGCTCCTCTACTGGGGGCTCACTAGTGCTTCATTTGCATACCGTTCCGTATAAGTAGTAGTGAAACGCTTTAGAAGCAATAGTTGACTTCGAGAATCATCGGACGAAACATGCCTGAACCAGCGAAGTCTGCACCCAAGAAGGGATCCAAGAAAGCCGTCACAAAGACGGCAGGGAAAGGAGGCAAGAAGCGCAGAAAGTCCAGGAAGGAGAGCTATGCCATCTACGTGTACAAAGTCCTGAAGCAGGTCCACCCCGACACCGGTATCTCCTCCAAGGCGATGGGCATCATGAACTCCTTCGTGAACGACATCTTCGAGAGAATTGGAGGCGAAGCTTCCCGCTTGGCTCACTACAACAAGCGCTCCACCATCTCTTCCAGGGAGATCCAGACCGCTGTGCGTCTGCTTTTGCCCGGTGAGCTGGCCAAGCACGCCGTGTCCGAGGGAACCAAGGCTGTGACCAAGTACACCAGCTCCAAGTAAACCATCTGGTCAATCAAAAAAAACCAACGGCTCTTTTAAGAGCCACCCACTTTCTCTTTGAAAAGCTGGTTCCATATCATGAAAAACCTACATCTCAATGTTATAGGCTACTTTATCAGTAAACGGTGTAATTTGTTTTAATAAAGTAAAATGAATCAGATTGCAGTGTTCAAAACGCTGAAAAAGGTATGAGCCTTGTCCACAAGGACAATGCACCCTCATTCGCTGTAGGTTCTACGATCATCATTGTCATTTGTAGCTGGTGCTTATCCTTTGATGTTTGTATACTGCTCGATTTTAGCAATATGATCTCAGCATTTATTCTACTTCCAAATCTAAGATTAATTTTAAGTAGCCTACATCGAAACAGTAGTACTAAGAGTGCGCACACACAAAGAGTCAAACTCAAATGCAGCTCACAGCCAGAGAAATTCTAATAAACGGGCTCTGTCACCAACCTTGTCACAGTGGTTGTCAAACTGGGGTACGAGTACCCCTGGGGGTACTTGGATGGGTTCTAGGGGGTACACAAAACTAATTTGTGAATGGGTTCTCAGTTCTCACTAGTATAAAAATAATAGAGAAAGATCTAAAAACTTTTCCAATACCCCCTTTTGCTATTAAATTGTATGTATGTGCTCACATTTTGTTAATTCAGCAATAATATAGCAAAAATCCCAAGGTGTTTTTGATGCAGGGGGTACTCGGTAGGACCAGAGTGGCTCAGTACAGGGGGTACGCAACAGTAAAAAGTTTGGGAACCACTGGCTAGACTAACAGCCCACATAAAGGTGCCTACACATGAACAGCTTCAAAAAGCTTGTGACGCGCGTTGGGCAACGATTTCTCTATGAAGAAGCGTCAAAAGCTGCCGCTTGGGTCTTGGCGTCGCGTTGTGGCCGGCGTCGGCGTTTTTAACGCGGCGCTCAAAGTTCAACATGGTTGAACTTCGACCCTTTTGACGCTGACCTTTCAGCGTTGAAGTAGTGTTTTTAGCATAAATAAACTAGCAGGCTATCTCATCTATGTTACAGCTCTCCTAACCTCTGGTATATGCAGAAATGCAGAATTAACATTTTGGATCAAGCGTCACGTCAAGGACGAGCTGAGCTTTTCAACGGTGGTCATGTGAGGGCCCCTTAACGGTTACAGCAAAAGATCACTCCACACCTGATGGTGGCAGCACATAGTTGTTGCTACAAACAAGCGTGATGTATTTCCACACGAGTTTGGTTCCTGCAACCCCTGTGGACTTTGTTGTTGGAGAAAAGAGTTGTTTCCCACGTGTTTTATTGGATATAAGCATCAAATGTCGGAGTCGGGTGCGTTGTGCAAACATCTTCATTGAGGTAGGTTACGGTTCACGAAGTTGCTCGTAATCTTAGAAGTCTTCTGAGCGTCAGCAGCCACTCTGGCGAAACACACATCTGTTTTTATCCCACATGGGATCTGTATTAGCCTACTCGGAAGACCGTATAACGATACCAATTAAGAGTCAGTTTCTGTAAGAATCATGCGGGTGGTGATACAAACCCTCTTCATATTCCCTTCAAATTTTGAATACCAGTAGACATGTGCCTAAGAAGGACAAAACTGTATTTTTAAACATTGAGAATGTTCCTAACAAA
The DNA here is from genome assembly GCA_027497455.2 of Sardinella longiceps. Lineage (NCBI taxonomy): Eukaryota > Metazoa > Chordata > Actinopteri > Clupeiformes > Clupeidae > Sardinella > Sardinella longiceps. Next base: position 16,090,593 of record JAODXP020000033.1, on the reverse strand, counting down.
AGTTAGGGCTTCCCAAAATTTCAGCATAATTTTGAGGTACTGAAAATTCCAGTTTTTGCCTTCAAATATCTCATTGCGCCTTGATCTTACCATCCTGAAATTTTGGCTCATAAATGTTGGGGAAATAAACCTTTGAGTAATGATGTCACTTCTGTGGCAAATTGAAGGCACTGTCCTTAAGGGCCTCTTCAAAATGGGACCTTTTACATTTTTGTACCATTTTCGTGTGCCTCTCACAGTTCATATGACACTCAAAACCTTATTAGTTTGTTATATATATTCACTTTGGAACCTCCTCTTTTAGAATTTGAATAAAATATATGGGCATGAATTGGTGATGTTAAGCTAGAGGCAATTATTTTAGGCAAATATGAAATGAAGTGCCATTTTGGATGCTCATAGCTCTGTGCGCCATCACTCAAAACAGTTGAAATTAGCCTTACTTTGTTCGTCTGCACTCATATTATCTGTGGTCCAAATATCTAGGTGGCTTTTTGTTCTATCACCAAGTAAATTAATTTTATTTACAGCAGATTTGCACCAATGATAACTTCTATGGAGGGTTGTGCTGACTAACCAGAGACACCAAAGCTCTAACCCTGTTTGAGCCATTATCAGACTATAGATGTGGTGGCATAGTGGTTATGTCACAGACTACGAATCAGCAGACCAGGGTTCAATTCCCAGGCATTACATTATTTATTTATTTATTATTTGAGTAAGCAAATTATTAGGCAACATTACTTGATTAGATAAAGAGGGCTACCACTCAAATATATTGCAAACAATACAAAAGTATCAACACTAAGTGTCTTGCTCAGGGGAGTAAGAGGACAGTCAAGTATAGAACCATCAGCTTACAAGTGTGATAGGCTGTTTCTTTACATGTTGTGCTATCAACACTCAATTGATGCTGCGTATACTTTTATTCTTTGAAGATGTAGTCTTTAAATCCAAAATTTTTATTTGAAATATGAAAAGACACTTGTGCGTTTTTATGAAATCACTTGTGCGTCTTTATAACTGTTTGCTAAACCTATTATTCTAGGGAATGGTCTCCTTTGGGGCAGTAGACTAAAGGTAAATGACCAATATCAAATCAATTGTCTGTAAATGTATCACTTTGTTTGAAATAAAAAAGTTGAATACATCCCTCAGACAATCTAACTATTCAGCTTGGACATTGCTCACAGAATCTACTTCAAGACTCAGAATATGAGGATAACACATCCCTCTTCAGATCTAATGACTGTAAACTTAGATCAAACTTTTCTTGAACATCACATTAGACTCAGAACACTTGTGCAGAAGTGTTCTTTCCTAATATAATGGGTGCTTTTGTCAAGTTTAAGAGAAGCCAGAGTTAAGGCCATGGTAAAAGTCAAGTACACAAGAACATTGTCTGTGCTGTCAATCATTTAACAGACACACCCTACATTGAAGGGTGAGTCTGGCCATGTGTGTAGAACTACACTTCTCTGTAATGGTGACTCAAAATGTCAATTACCCATAACCACCAGTGGCATCAAGGTAACCCTTATTGAGTTGCTTAGAGTGAGACATAGTGTTCAGACATCAACTAAGTTACATGTTTGTAAATCAGCAATCTCCATTTTTGTGCAATTGAAAACAGCAACAATCCTATTGCTGAACATAATCACTTGACAGTTAGAAATCATTACTGTCTTGTCACACATCTACCAATCCTATCAGTCTGTGGTAAAATTCAAAATTCATCTAATTTCAGTACATAGCAGATAATGCTGGTTGTTTTCCCCCATTATTTACATTCAGTGTTTATTAGCAAGTCATGTAATTTCTCACTCTTTCCTGGACATTATACACCGGCAGTTCTTTAGGGTTAGACATTGCATTTTACAGAGAACTGTGTGTTTTACTAGATCACAATCAAAATAAATACACATGATGAAAAGACTATGCAGAGTGTATGTCATTCAATTTGGTCTATTTGTGAGTGACTTTTTGGCACCTATTCTGACTCAAAAAAAATATTTGTCATAGCAATTTGGCCCAAAATACATGAATGTCTTTCCTAAATGTGCACTTTTGATTATGTAGCCACACATCTCAAGGGAAGGTGTGCAAAATTATACCTCAATATCTCAAATATTTCTAAGAAAACTATGCCTTCGAATGAACCCACTCCCTATTCCAAAAAATATTTGGAAACTTCAAACTATAATACCACCAAAATTCTTGGAGACTCAAGCATGCCTTTGTATGTTTGTCAGGTGCCTCCAGCTTTGTCCACATGATGGTGCTGTTTTCAATTTCACTTATTTCTAGAGGGCCTATCGATGTATGTAATTTATGCAGTTAATAAATGGCATTTAATGGTTAATAAAGCAAAATGCCTCCAAGATATTTAGAATACAAATAGATTAGATACATGTCAACATAATAAAAATTGTTTCAACCTTTTTTACTGATGGCGCACAAAGATATGGTCGTCTGATTTCAATTTCAATTTCATATTTGCCAAATGAAACATCCTCTCTATCAGTACTTGAAAATGTTGCAATCTTCAACCAATTATATTTCAAAACAGGACCTCCCAATGTGCTCATATCTTTATGAATGAGCAAGGTTACCTGTTTGCACAAGCAGTGAGAGGCCCCAAAACAAGGCTCCAAAACTGAAAAGTTGAGTTTTCAATGGCCACCTAAGGGCTGTAAGTTGACCTAGTGACCATCATAAAAATATGTTTCAAAAGTGTTGGACCCATGCTCTGATTTTGCCAAATGTCAGAGTGCTGTCTTAAAAGGCCACTGAAATATGGACAGGCAAAGTTGTGCATTTTGAAAAACATAACATTTCCACCTTTGCCATGAGTCATTTCAAAAGTTCCTAGTTTTTTTTAGGAAACGTCCAAAACATTTAAATTGTTATTTTTAAATATCTATCCCATATATGTATCTATGAGAATTTTTTCATTGAGATCTGAAGAGGGTTTGTATCAGCCCCTATGGAAATCCGCATGAGTCTTACAGAAACTGACTCTTAACATGTTATTCGTTTGCCTTCAGTAAAACTGCGGGAGGAGTAAAGCAGTAAGAGTTTTGTGTTTACAGAAAGAAAAAAAAAAGCCTACGACGTATTAGGAACTTGATTTGACAATATAACGTTACAACCAATCTGATTATTAAAGTTGCCTGTGAATAGCCTATCTTTCAGCAGCACATCACCGATAACCGTGAGTTGTTGAGTGTGTGGCATACTAAAAGTACAATCAGCCCATATGGTCGAAATGTGGTGTGTGTACTAACGTTACCATCTGAAAACAGTAAAAGTGGGAGCCGCATACTAGACAGTGCAGCATGTTTGAATGTGATTCATAGAGATTTTAGTAGGGTTATTATTATCTTCTGAGATTTAATCATAACCTTTTACCCTTTGGAGAGCTACTGGTTGCTCCCCAGACCCCGGCATCAGACCTACAGCCAGGGATAAGCAAGTAGACCGGCAGAAAGACAACAATGCCGTTTCCGAAAATGTCTACTATTTATATTAACTGCTACGTACTACTGGTATATTGATCTCTGCAGAAAGCAGTGTGTAGCATGCAGTACTACATGTTATTTGGTATCAGAGACTAGTGACTCTCACTGGAAAAGTTATGTTGTGCAGTACCACATGGTAAATGACAAACAGCACCAAAAAAATGAAATGTAACGTTAAGTAGCCAATGCAGTATATGGTAAAGTAGCTTTTGGAATTAAAGTGTGTGTAGAGGCAGTGTAGACCCAAGACACACATTCAAAAGCAATATGACCCGATTAAATAATAATATCTGTAATCACTTCCCTCTTTTTCTGTTCTCTGACCAGGCTAAGGCATAAAACTTGTGATGTTTCCATGGTGATGCCATTGTGACATGGACCTCAAACTGCACAGCGCTGGCTCTGGTCCTCCTATGTCACACCCGGACGACCTGGACTCGGGAGAAATCAAAGACGATATTACAGTCATAATAAAAACGGAGGAATACGATCATGTCGGCGCATGTCAAACTGATGAAGATGATGAGGAAGAGGATGAAAAGGCCTTTGTAGAGTTTCACGGTAAAACAGAATCTGAAGTCACAGAGCCCAATGTCATCGCTTGTGAAACACCACAGACATCGGTGAAGATGAACATGGAGGATGAGGAGGAACGAGAGCGGAGAGGTTACTCCAAGGTGGTCAAGGAGGAGGAAGAGGAGGAACTGGAGCGAGGATGTTACTTGGACGGTGATGCATCAGCACATCCCGCGTTTGCGGAGCAGCTTAATCTGAGCGTGATGGTGAAGGAAGAGGAGATTATAGTCAAGGAATATGGTCACGTGCCCGCATGTCAAGATGAGGAAGAAAAGGACGAGGAAGAGGAGAAATGTCAGATAAAAGGTAATCTGATTGATTGATTGATTGATTGATTTATTTTGGATTAAGAAGACATAAAATCCAAAGGATAACATGTTAAAGTGTCAACACTTATTTCCAACATGGTCCTTGGTGTTAGGACATAAAAAAAAAACATTGAGCACATACTAGACAGACAGATCAATCCAAAAACATTAAGCGCATCATAATAAACATAATAAATATCACTAGTACGTTGTTGGCCAATTTCATGGAAACTGTTGGCCTACTTTGTTCCATAAAATGTTTTTTACCTGGCTTCTAAAAGCCATTCTAGTGTTTAAAATTTGAACGCACAGAGGTAGGTTATTCCAAATCATGACCCCAGTATAGTAAAAAGTGTGCTTTGCTGCATTCTTGACTCTATGTACTATACATGAACCAATACTTGACCTAGTGTAGTGACCATGCTGTGTATGCACCTGAGCAACTATTATTAGTAGTAGCAATTGTAGTAATAACCACAACAATGACACTTATAATAATAGTATTAGTACTACTATTTCATTGTATTAATTTGGATCATTACATGTCAGATCACCCAACTTGAGCAAAACTTCACAAGTCACCCTCAGACAAAAAATTGGGTTCTAATTGGGTCGCGTTCCACCAGTTATCTAGTGCAGTCACAGGCTTGTGCAAAGCTCAATGGTGTTTTTTGCCCCCGACGGCACCTTCCAGGCAGCACAGACATCCTAACCGTAAATTGGGGGGAATTGAGGGCAGCGCTGCCTGGAAGGCACAGTTGAGGGCAAAAAATATCAAAGACCTTTGCAACAGGGCCAATCTTGAATGACGTCTAACTATCGCTTTAGTTTGCAGGCAGTGACTACAGTACCTGAGGTCTTGAACCTATACACTAAAGGCTCAAGTATACTTCTGCGTACACCTATTGCATGTCCGTCTCCGAGTCTCCGCTTGCGTGTCCAGTCATATCATACTTCTACGTCGCTTGTCCCTCAGCCAGGAGAGAAAAATACTGCCGTCGGGAATGGCTACTTCATGTACACAGTAGCCTATAGTAACCTGTGTGGGGTTGAGCTTTTGATATCTCTTGTCACAAGGAGCAGGTTATAGTGATCAGTAGGCACAAATAAGTTGACTGAATGGAAGAAAATGAACTTTATTGCAGCCAGGAGTGTCCTGCTGTCTGCTAACTAGCTTGCTATCTAACTAAAAAGCTAGAGATAGCATAGAGTTCTCCCTGGTGTTGTGAGAAGAAACCGGGAGATTGACCAATCACAGCCCTTACCTGACCCAGTGCCCAGGGTCTACAACAGGCTCTACGTCGTCGTAGAGGGCTTTGCGGTGCGACGCACGTATGACTATAAACCTAGCTTAACCCAACACTGTGTGTGTGTGTGTATGTGTGTGTGTGTGTGTGTGTATGTGTGTGTGTGTGTGTATGTATGTCCTCCACTTTAACCCCTGTGTGTAATACTGTATATAGTATAAAGATTGACAATACTCTCTCCTTTTTGTTCACACAGGAAAAAAGTCCTTCATTTGCACTCTCTGCGGGAGGACCCTGATGACAGCACAGGGTCTGAAACTGCACGCGCTCAGCCACACAGGAGAGAGGCCTTACCACTGCGCCCAATGCGGCAAAAGCTTCTCCCAGAAGGGGAATTTCGACGTCCACAAGCGTCTTCACACAGGCGAGCGGCCGTATGTGTGTCGCCAGTGCGGCAAAAGCTTCAACGAAAACAAAAACCTCAAACAACACCAGCTCCTTCACACGGGAGAGAGGCCTTATCATTGCTCTTGGTGCGACAAGAGCTTCACCGAACAAGCTCACCTGAGGAAACACGAACGCACACATACGGGGCAGAAGCCGTACCCCTGCACTCAGTGCGGGAAGTGTTTCACAGAGTCTCAAACTCTTCGGAAGCATCAACGCATACACACAGGAGAGAGGCCGTACCACTGCGCTCAGTGCGGAAAGAGCTTTGCCGAAGTCGGAAACCTTAAGATGCATCAGCGGATTCACACGGGGGCTAAGCCTTACCACTGCACTGTGTGTGGTAAGAGCTATTCCCACGGCGGGGACTTTAAGAAACACCAGCGCACTCACACAGGAGAGAAGCCGTTCCACTGCGTGACGTGTGACAGGAGGTTTGGGCAGAGCGGGGGACTAAAGAGCCACCGGTGTGTTGGAGCGGGAGAGACGAGCTGACAGCGTGACATGGAACACAGCGACGTCAGTGTTAAAGAGGAAATATTGTGTGAATGAACCAATAGTCTTGTTGTTCAAGGTCAAACAACAGGTTGATTGACATTTGATTTCAAGAGTGACAAAAACTAAAAAAGCTACCAGCTGTAAAAGTTGGGCAATTTGAGCGACTAAAAAAAGCGACAGCGTGACATGGAGCATAGCAATGTCAATGTTAAAGTGGAAATCTTGTGTGAATGAACCAATAACCTTGTTGTTCAAGGTCAAACAACAGGTTGATTGACATTGGATTTCTCCTCCGAATTTATAATAGTTATATATTATTAATTAAATAATGGTTAATTTAATTTTGAGAAATACTACCATATTTTCCCCATTATAAACTAAGGTTAATATGTTGACTTTACAAAGTTTAGAATTATCTATGAGATTAGCCTAATACCTGAGAATACACCTTTTTTTCTTTTCATCTTGTTACTTCATCATGAGATCGTCATCTAACTGTCATTCCAAAGATAATGTTTAGTAAACTGAGGTTAATATAAGGGCAAGGTTAATTAATTACACCTCAAAACAATGTTATTGTTTTTTTTTTCTTTCTATATAACACTGGACTAAAATGTATACATGGGGTGGCTTATACAGTACTTGCTAAATTACTTAACAAATTACTGCAACAGAATTTGTCAGCTCACCATTGTGACAAATATTTTCCTATTGAACAGGACATTGAGGAGACCAACATCTGTATTCAGTTTAAATGGAATGTCACGTCCCAAACAAAACAAAAAACCGCCAGTGAGAGAGAAGACTCTGAACTGACTATTTATATGGCAAAAAAGTCTTATATTATATTTTGTTCCCACAATACGTTCAGTAGCCTACGTATAGATCACATGAAATGGCTATGTGGAATGTTAAAATGTAAACCTTGTCCGATCAGCTGATGGAAGTCTCTAGATTCTAGAATATGATGTAGAGCAACGGCAATGTTTACAGGTCGGAATTGTATCACTTCAGAATACAGAAACTGTAACGCTGTAGCAGATGCAAACAAAAAAAATAATATTTGTTTTCTTTCTATATCTTTAATGCACAACTTACTAAGTCTTGGTCACTACAATTCAATCACAATACTTTAAATAAATAAAAACAATACTGAATCTTACAAACAGAAATTGTTCATTGTTCATTTGTTCTGTCTGGACCATTTTGAGTCTGAGGACTTGGTTCAAGCCATTATTTGCCATTTGTTGTTGTTGTTGTTATGTGGGAGATGGAGTGATGTAATCAATATCTAATTCAAGGCTTACAACAGGCTATCAAGAATAAATAGAATAGTCAATGAAGATGAAGGCACATGTGTGAGGACTTGGTTCAAGCCATTATTTGCCATTTGTTGTTGTTGTTCTTGCAATGTGGGGAGATGGAGTGATGTAGGCTAAATACCTAATTCAAGAAGGCGTACAACAGGCTATCAAGAATAAATAGAATAGTCAATGAATGAAGATGAAGGCACATGCAGATTTACCCAAGGCACATTTCTAGTGTTAATAACAAGCTCACTCACCGTGGTGGTCTCTAAGTGCATTTCACACTTCTGTACGATAGGTGGCGGTATATTCACCAATAAATGTTTTACCCGCATAAAAAAACAAGAAGAAACAACTACAACTACTTGAAAATACACGATGGAAGACGAGGAACAGACTTTGGTGCCCCTGCAGTCTTTGGCAATGAATTTACTTCAGTTAAATCACACAATTAGCAAAGTTGGTCAGACATACCTGAAACGAAGGCGAGATATTCTGCAAAGTTTCATCACCAGCGAAACGACCCGGCGCCGTCGGCCGCACATTCAGCGCCGATTTTGGATTATGCCGGGAAGAAGCAGCGCTTGGTGGGACAGCTTCATGGACCAGACTGTCACTGCAGAAGAATGGCATAAGAACTTTAAAATGTCCAGAGCATCGCTGATAAATATTAGTGAAAGACTACGTCCACATTTGGAAGGGCAAACGACGGTAATGAGAAAACCCATCAGTGTCATCACTAAAGTCGCAATGACATTGCATTACTTAAAAGATGAGGAGAAACTTCGAAAAACCGCCGATGCATTTGGAGTTTCGCTATCAGCTGTCTCTCTGATCGTCCGGCAAGTTTGTAAGGCGATTTCCACAACTTTGGGTCCAGAATACATCAGAACACCTACGACAGAATCCGAGGTCCAAGAGCTCGTCGCCAACTTCTACAAAAGTCACGGTATGCCACAGTGCTTGGGGGCAATTGACTGCACACATATCGAACTGAAACAACCCCCAGGCGATTACGGAACACAATTCATAAACGGTAAAGAAAACGTCTCTCTGAACGTGCAAGCACTGTGTGACTACAGATACTGTTTCATGGACGTTTTGGTGGAAAGCCCTGGCAGTGTGCATGATGCACGCATTTTTGCGAAGTCGGCGCTCTGCGGCGACCTGAGAGATGGAACGATACCCACCTGTCCGAAAGAGTTGGTGAAGGGAGAGGATCCTGTCTCTGTGTTCGTTGTTGGCGACCCAGCTTATCGTCTGACTCCTTTTCTGATGAAGGAATATCCAGATGGTGGAGTTACCCTTGGAGAGCAGAATTATGGACGAGCACTTTGCAAGGCGCATGGCGTCATTGAACGTGCGTTTGGGCGTCTGAAAGGCCGATTTGGGGCCCTGAAGGGACGAATGGATATTAATCTGAAGGACCTTTACTTTGTGATCTACGCCTGCTTTGTGCTTCACAATTATTGTGAAATGCAGGGTGAAGCAATGGACGAGGTTGACGTGAATTCTGCCGTGCAATATGACAGAGACTTCCAGCCACAATCTACTGCGCTGAGAACAGATGAGGATGAAGAGGAGGGAGAACGAGTGAGACGTGTTGTGACAAAGTTTCTGGAAGCATGAATGTCATTCCATTGTGTGTTTTTTTTCTTTGGTACCATTTTTATTCAAACAAAACTGTACAGGCTATAATACAAAAGTCAAAGTGTATAATATTTTTGAAACTCAGACACTTCTCCAAAATCTCATATCTCTGTAATCTCATAATATTTATATATTTGCAACTTTGTTAGAGCAGTACAACGTTTATGAATCTGTAAGTTGCACTTTTTTGTGATTATTCATCCAGAATGATAACTACACATCTCATAATAGGCCTACATGAATAAATAGATCATTCAAAATAAATGCTTTACCTGTTTCATAAAATATCTCATATTAAATAAAATAACAGTTGACCCTGATTTGATTTGATATGATTTCACTATTCTGACATGTAGGCCTAGGCCTACTACACATGCAAGTAACTCAATAATTTAAGAAATGAAGGTGTAAGGAAGCAATTATCGGTCTCATTTACCAGTAGGCCTACCTATGGCAGTTCAATATCTGTGGTGCAAATGTGTTAGAATTTGTTCATGAATGTTGAGGATTGAATAGGTGCAGTCAGGATAGTGTGATTGGTTCCAGAAGGAGGATATGTCAAGAGTGCTGAGGAGTGAATATGTGTAAAGTCAGTAGGATGTGGTCATCAGTTAGCCTGGGCGAAAGCGACTGTCGACTATGTCATACAATCTGGCCCAACGCAATTGAAATAGGTTTCCGTTTGGATATGACATAGGCCTATTCCCTCGCCTGGCTCTCACGCCTACAACTTTCGCTTTCAGTATACAGATCTCTCGCAAGTTTTGATCTATTTTGACATCGTAGTGGCAATAAATCCTCAAGATCATGAATGTTAATGTCTCGTACCAATTTTGTGAATGTAATTCGAAAGTGGGGAGAGAATAACAAATGCGTCCCTATTCTGTAGGACTACAAAATTTTGAGACATCGCTCTAAACTGTGTGTTGATTGGCTAAACCGTAGAGTAACCGAGGGAAAGGCGGCAAGGGGTTAGTCCAGACTATGTGCAGAGATAAAATGTTTAGCGGAGGTACGTAGGATGGCATCGCCAGGCTAGTCATCAATGCTGGTAGTGAATGAATGTGAGTCCAGAGTAAGGGTGTGTTTATGAGTGCTGAGGAGTTAATGTGTGAAAGGTCCATATAGGCTAGTGTGATGGCAGGCTATTTGTGATAGTGTCTAGTGTGCATACAGTATATGGATATAAATCAATGAGATGTATAAGAGAAAAGACAAGTAGGCCTACATAGAGTTTAACTGAAAATGACTGAGCGATTGCATGTAACCTTCAAGCTCCAGCAGGAAGTCCTGGAACTGGTGGTGTTTCATTACCAGTAACTCCACCTGCTCTTTGCTGGAGAACTCCTCACTCAGCACAGCCTGAGCCATACGGTCTTTGGGATTTTGTTTGCCCTCAACTGTGCCTTCCAGGCAGCGCTGCCTTCAAGGCACTAATTTACCCCTCAGTTTAGGGTCTGGACAGGGCCGGACTGGGACCAAAAAATGGCCCGGGCATTTTTGGCCATGGCGGCCCACCATGATTTTATTCAATAATAGTAATGTTGTGTCTAGCTAAAATAACACTGTAAGTAGGACATATTGTATGAATATGTGAGATTTAATTAAACATGCCTAATATCCTTTATGAAAATTATGAGTAGATGACAGCCCCGGCCCAAAAATGACCATTGGCCCACCGGGCATTGCCCTGTACACCCTATGGCCAGTCCATGCCTGGGTCTGGATGAGGGTTGAAGGGGTTAGGGTTAGGAATAGGGTTAAGGTAATGCCTTTTAGGCTGTGCTGCCTGGAAGGCGCCGTTGGGGGGCAAAAAACACCATTGAGCGTGGCATATATGCACCAGAAACAAAGTCAGCCTGGACAGATAAAATGTATTACAGAGGCCCAATGTCGTCCCTCTTTTCAAAGGTAAGGTGGCAGGAGTTGAAAATTTGCTTCGCAAATGCCTGCAATTCAGCCCCATTCCACTTGGAGGCAGTAACGCCGCCTAACTACTTCTTCTTTTGTTTATCTATGCGTATCCATGGGAAACACTTCCTACACGAGTGCTACACGAAGGCGGCAAGGGAAGAGTTTTGTCGATGTTTGAACGCGGTTTTGTGCAGATTAACGAATACAGACATACAAAATAGTAAATATAGTCTTTATCCTAAAATGCTGGACTTCATATTTCGTTCAACTTGGTATTTTGTTTGCAAGTAATTGTAACAGTTCGGCAGAGACTTGTTTTGTTTTGGTCTGTTCAGTTCTTACTCCAGGCTGCAAAACAACTTCGTTAGATCCTTGTGAAAATGAGTTACGGACTACGTCCTGTCCGTAATCTTGCTAAAGGGGAGCCTCGAGTTGTATTGACGACGTTAAAAGAGTCTAAAGAGGAGCAGTGCGATTACGAGATCGAGTATGAAGATGATGAGGAAAAGACAGACATTAACGGCAAACCCTACCGTGAAAAACAGCGGGCACTAGTGATGGTTGAGGTGAAGAAAGAACAAGACTTGGATGAGCCAGACGGTTCTCAGAAGAAAAAGAAGGACGGGGAATGGCTTCCTAGAAAGCCTAACGTTAGCAGTAACAGCAACACACCTTTAAAGCGGTTGTCGAGTAAATATAAAGTAACCAGGTTCTTTACGTGGACTGACGACGAGGTGGAGTTGTTACTCAGAACAACGATAGAGTACAAGAGGGCCATGGCGGCTCGGGACATTAACTGGGAGTCTGTGCAGTCCAAATATATGGACATTTTGGAGCGATATCTGGATAAATATCCCTCTCCCGAGGACGCCAATGCACAAGGAAAGGACTTCCCACACACAAAGGACGAAGTAACGAGAAGTAATGCTACACAAGACACTTTGCCCACTTCCAATGATTGTTTCATACTAACGTACCTGAACATGCTAATTTTACCTTAGTGTCAGCTATTGGCTAGCCATGCAAATTGCTCTTGGTTTCAGCGAAACTGTGACAGACTTGATAAAAGTAACATTAAAAGTGGGGGTCAGTCTTTGTTTTTGTTTAGGGACACGCCTCTTTGTTATTGTGTTCTGCTCGTTGGTGTTAGTTGATTGTGAGTTGGCTCATTATATATGTACATGTTTAATGATCATTGTGTTAACAACTTATCTGATGCAGCCTCTCTTTTTTGGTGTCATGGCCAAGATGGGTAGTCCAGGGGTCGTTTCCCGAAGGCATAGCTGCTAATTAAGTTTGCAACTGCCAGTTAAGTAGCTAACAGGTTAGGTGCTATGCCTTTGGGAAACTAATAACTAAGCCTTGAGATATAAAGAGGTGGGATTAAAGGAATAGTTCACCTCTTAATGAAAAATTGGTTATTCACCACCTTACCTGGAGTTACATATGTGGGTAAGAGCATTTTAGTCTCAGTGCATGCGTTGTCCTAGTCTGGCAACCCCAATTTTACCTTTAGCTTAGCATAAACACTGGAAAGTAAAGTTGCCAAAGAATTGCTATCTGGCAACTATGCATTCCAGCTCCTATGCTAAGCTAAAGCTTAAAGATAGGGAAAATTGGTATCTACTAGGAAAACACAAGCAATGAGACCAAAATGCCTTTTACCCTACATGTAATATGGGAGCCTGCAGACATATGAAATAGCTTGGCGGTAGGACGTTAGACATGGACATAAATAGGCCTATATGGGATGTTATATTAAAGGAAAATACCGGAGTGAATTCAAGCATAGCCCTGTTGAAAGAGCTTGCTAAATGTGCTAGTTAGTGATTGGAACAAAATCATTTGGTACAGGACAGACCGAACGCGAACGCAGAAGCGAACAGGCACTTTCTACTGAATAAATGGGACCTGACTGTTGGAAACTGAAAGCAAGATCTGAGGTTACATTGACTCAATGTAAAGTGTTTCGCGTTCGCCTTAGGTCTATGCTGTTCGAAATTCTTTCATTTCTTGCGAAATATATTGCTATTAGAAGGCTCATGCAACAGGGCTATGCTTGAATTCACTCCGGTATTTTCCTTTAACAGTGTAATCATGTTCTGTAATTAACACACTTCTCCATTAACTGTGCCATCATTCTGTGTTCTATGTTTTACAGCCCAGCTCACTACCAAAATTAAAGCCATTCGTAACAAGTACAGACACGCCCTGGACTCCGGCCGCAACCGAGGGCACGGCCGAGTCGTCCTCCTGTTCTCAAAGCTCTGTGAGGTCATCTGGGGCGGGAAACGCAACTTTATCCACGCCCTCCCTTTGGGAATCGAGACAGAAGACCTTCCAGAAGATCTTCTCCCGTGCGCGTCCATCTCTGGCGTGGTGACAAACGGCATGAACGGCGACGATGGTAGAAATGGCAGTGACGGTAGAAACGGAGATGACGATGGCTGTGGTGGTGGAATTGACGTTGTCATCGATGACGACGAGGATGATAACGATGACAGTGGAGATGACGACGATGACGAAGGCAGTGGTGTGGACGTGCAGGAAATGAAGAACCAACAAGCGCCGCCGACGATCGTGACCCGAAATTATCCGGTTAAAATGACGCTACCGTCTCAGCGGAGAGACAAGCTTAAGAGGAAGCTCTCGCCGAGTCGGGTGGCGCAAGAGGACCTCGAGCTCAAACGGCGAATCGCTCAACGTCTCGACGCTGCGGATCGTGAGTTCGTCAGCACGATGAACCGCTTGGCCACGTCAGCCGAGGAGATGAGCGCTAACTTCAAGAGACTGGTGGACCACATAATCAGCCGATCCAACAACAACAGCAACAACAACAACAACAATACCAACAACCCTCAGGAACTACAAGGACCCTCCGAGCTCCAACTTCAAGAACAACAACAACAACAACAACAACAACAACAACAACAAGGACCCTCCGAGAGCCCTTAGGTCCACAAGACTGGTTGTTGTTTTGAGCACTGTGTCAGTGTTCGAAACAACAACAACACCACCATCGGCCCTCAGGAATTGTAAGGACCTTCCGAGCTTCAACTTCAGAAACTGGTGGACCACATAATCAGCCGGTCCAACAACAACAACAACAACAATTACACCAAGAGCCCTCGGAGACCCCTTAGGTCCACAAAACTGGCTCAGAACACTGTATCAGAGTTTAAAACAACATTTTCATCCACCCACATACACACGTTGTGTCTATATCCAGACTGCTTTGGAGCACTGTGTCAGTGTTCGAAACAATAACAACAAAAACATTATTATCCACAAACATGTTGTTTACATCCAGAAGGGTTCGCATCACTGTATCTGAGTTTAAAACAATAACAACAATAACAACAAACAAAACATTTTTGTCCACACACACGTTGTTTTGACATTACAGACTGGTTCATATAACTGTGTTTTTGTAATTCTGATAAAAATATTTTTATCCACACACACACACACACACGTTCCTACATCCAGACTGGTTCGCATAACTGTAACTATTCACGTCTCTACATAGAAACAGAACACTGCCTATGATAGTGGTCACGTGACTCTTCATTTAGATGTCATGTGACAGGAAGTGGATTGTCATGCCAGTAGCAACGGTATGGTCAATATGACCCATGTTAAATTACCTTTTGGTGATGGTCGTCAATGTGGGCAGCAGCACCTTACTGCTGCTTACGGTTGTTTACGGTTCTTTATTAGAATGTTTAAGCATCTACATCAGAACGGACATCAACGGACTTTGTTCATTTGTATATGGTTTATGATGTCATAATGAATGTATGCAGCTACTGAATCCAGCTTCAAGGGTCAAAGTGCCCCATCCAGTGAATGTGTACATATCTGTTCCCTCAGAAAATAAATTTACATTTTATTAATGCATTTAGCAGGTGCTTTCATTTACAGCGATTTACATCAAACAATATGGACAATCATATTGGTATGTAGACCATGCCCAACTTTGGTAAAAAAAAAAAAAAAAAAACACTTGAGTTGGGCACAGAAACAAACTTTAAGTTTCACTTTCTTATGGCTAATTCGGTTGACATTAATTATCTGTTTGCTGTTTGGTCTGTGTCCTCCTCCCAAAAGATAACACTCTGTGGCCAACAGACTTGTTGACTGGTTCACACCGGATTTCTCCTTTAAAGGAATAGTTCACCTCTTAAAGAAAATGGCTTATTCACCCCATTACCTGGAGTTACATGTGTGGACAGTGTGGATAAGAACATTTTGGTCTCTGTGCTTGTGTTTTCCTAGTATTTCCCACATTTTTTAGCTTTAGCTTAGCATAGACGCTGGAATCCCCAGGATCTCCTACCCTACCTTTAACAGCAGCGTCATGAAGTCCATTTGACGAGGTTCAGTTGCAAAACCCTCTTGCACCCATTTTCAAAAATATGCAAAAATGAAGTTACCCATCGGAATGGATACCGTAATGTTACTCAATAGAACATGAAACACTGGTGCCTCACTCAATGTTCTCTTTAATGCTGTATTTGACATTTATTTTAAAATCAAATTTCGTAGAATTGTCACGTTATTCTGGAAGTAGTACAGCACATGAAAAAGTCCATTTAGGGACAAAAAAAATAACAAATTCTCTAGCTCCATCTAAAGCCTGTAATTGTGGTTGCAAAAATCCAGTGCTCCCTAGCCTGGCACGCCCTCCCAGTGACGTAACACCTTATGCATTGCTGTCGCTGGTCTGGCCAACTGCTGATCTGAACGGATTTCTGAGTTCCCTAAAAATGGGGAACTCAGAAAGCATTTTCTAACATCGACCAGTAGCAAACTGAGGCATCAGAGGTTGGCGACCATGCGCTTAAGAGAAATTACAGCGCTATAGGCTCTTGGTCAGACCAAAGTCTCACAGAGCTTTGAAAGTCGATGGCAATCAGGCTAAGTGCGCCCTGCAGTCTTCCACCAATCAAGGTCGGACAGAGGGATAGCTGCCTGTCGATCACAGATATGAGCAAGCCGTTGAAAGCAAGGGAGGGGTATGAGTGGCCTTTGAGGAGCGTAGTAGAGACTGGGGGAGGAACCAGAGAGTTAACTTGTATCACTGAAATGTTTTGCCCAAGTCTCAGAATTGCGTAGACATGCCGTGTACAGCTCAAGGAGCAAGTCTAGTGAGCTAATAGTCTGGAAGCTGTGGATTAGAAAACCAACTAGGAGGGGAGGCTGGCCCTGAACCTCATGATTAGTTGAAATATTCAAATGTAAATCCCTGTAAATGAAAGCACTTGCTAAATGCATTTATAAAATGCAAATTTATTTTCTGTGCGAACAGAAGTGTACATTTTCACTGGATGGGGCACTTTAACCAAAGATCATGGAATACTGACCAAGATAAACCATCATAATACATTTCAATGGGAGCAAACTGGAAGACTTCCTGTCTGCATAAATGCATTACATCACAATAAGAAAAGATTCTTTTAGTCTGCATAAAGGGGGATTTTCCCCCCTCCCCCTTGCAAAAACAGAACCAAGAACTGAAGAAGCATTGAGACCTCTCGCTCCGCTTGAATCCTCTCTGTTTACACTGGATGGGGCACTTTAACCCCTTGAAGCTGGGTTCCATTGCTGCATACATTCATTATGACATCATAAACTGTATACAAATGAACAAAGTCTGTTGATGTCCGTTCTGATGTAGATGCTTAAACGTTCTAATAAAGAACCGTAAACAACCACAAGCAGCAGTAAGGTGCTGCTGTCCACATTGACAACCATCACCAAAAGGTAATTTAACATGGGTCATATTGACCATACTGTTGCTACTGACATGACAGTCCTCTAGACAATCCACTAGTGGTCACGTGACCATTATCATAGGCAGTGTTCTGTTTCTGTGTAGAGACGTGTACTGTATGGTTACAGTTATGCGAACCAGTCTGGATGTTGGAACGTGTGTGTGTATAAAAGTATTTTTATCGGAGTTACAAAAACACAGTTATGTGAACCGGTCTGTAATGTCTAAACACAAAAATGTTGCTGTTGTTTTTTAAACTCTGATAGAGTGATGCGAACCATTCCGGATGCAGAAACAACGTGTGTGGACAAAAATGTTTGTTGTTGTTTCAAACACTGACACAGTGCTGTGAGTCAGTCTTGTGGACCTAAGGGCTCTCGGAGGATACTTGTTGTTGTTGTTGTTGTTGTTGTTGTTGTTGTTGTTCTTGAAGTTGGAGCTCGGAGGGTCCTTGTAGTTCCTGAGGTCTGTTGGTGTTGGTGTTGTTGCTGTTGTTGTTGGATCGGCTGATTATGTGGTCCACCAGTCTCTTGAAGTTGGCGCTCATCTCCTCGGCTGACGCGGCCAAGCGGTTCATCGTGCTGGCGAACTCACGATCCGCGGCGTCGAGCCGTTGAGCAATTCGCCGCTTGAGCTCGAGGTCCTCTTGCGCCACCCGACTTGGCGAGAGCTTCCTCTTAAGCTTGTCTCTCCGCTGAGACGGCAGTGTCATTTTAACCGGATAATTTCGGGTCACGATCGCCGGCGGCGCTTGTTGGTTCTTCATTTCCTGCACGTCCACACCACTGCCTTCGTCATCGTCGTCATCTCCACCGTCATCGTTATCATCCTCGTCGTCATCGATGACAACGTCCATTCCACCACCACCACCGTCATGTCCGTTTCTACCTTCGCCGCCATTTCTGCCATCGTCACTGTTCACGCTGTTTGTCACCGCGCCGGAGATGGACGCGCACGGGACTCGATCTTCCGGGAGAAGGTCTTCCGTCTCGATTCCCAAAGGGAGGGCGTGGCTAAAGGTGCGTTTCCCGCCCCAGATGTCCTCACAGAGCTTCGAGAACAGGAGGATGACTCGCCCGTGCCCTTGCTTGCGGCCGGAGTTCAGGGCGTGTCTGTACTTGTTACGAATGGCTTTCAGTTTGGCAGCGAGCTGGGCTGTAAAACATAGAAACACAGAATGACAGCACAGTTAAAGGGGTAGTGTGTAAATCTCAGAACATGACGGCACAGTTAAAGGGGTAGTGTGTAAATCACACAACATGATGGCACAGTTAAAGGGGTAGTGTGGAGTTAATGTAACATCTCATATTCGCCTATTTATGTCCATGTTTAATGTTTTACCGCAGGGCTATTTGAAATGACCCCTGGACAACCCATCTTGGCCATAACACAAAGACTGACTTTTAACGTCACTTTTATCAAGTCTAAACCAAGAGTATGGCATGGCATTTGCATGCCACTAAGTAAAGTTAGCATGTTCAGGTACGTTAGCATGAAGCAATCATTGGAAGTGGATTGAAGTGTCTTGTGTAGCATTTCTTACCTTTTGTTATTTCGTTTTTTCTCTGTGGGAAGTCCTTTCCTTGTGCCTTGGCGTCCTCGGGAGATGGATATTTATCCAGAAATCGCTCCAAAATGTCCATATACTTGGCCTGCACGGACTCCCAGTCAATGTCCCGAGCCGCCATGGCGTTCTTGTACTCTATCGTTATTCTGAGTAGCAACTCCACCTCGTCGTCAGTCCACGTAAAGGACTTGGTTGCTCTAACGTTAGATCTATATCTACTCGGCAACAGCTTTGAAGATTTGTTGTTGTAACTAACGTTACTAACGTTAGGCTTTCTAGGAAGCCATTCCCCGTCCTTGTTTTTCTTCTGACAACCGTCTGGCTCCTCCAAGTCTTGTTCTTCCTTCACCTCAACCATCACTAGTGCCCGCTGTGTTTCACGCCGTCAGAGTTTCACCGCTTAATGGTTTCTATCTTTTCCAGATGTCATGCATACATTAGCCGCATGACATTGCGATCTCGTCAATTTCATCACGACTCACTCTTTAGACTCCTTTGACGCATGTCAATACAACTTTAGGCTCCTCTTTAGCAAGATTACGGACAGGACGTAGTCCGTAACTCATTTTCACAAGGATCTATCTTATAGAAGTTGTTTTGCAGCCTTGAGTCAGAGGTACCGAACAGACCAAAACAAAACCAATATCTGCCTGAACTAGTTACAATAACTGTGCAAACAAAATACCAGGTAGAACGAAATATGAGTTGTCCAGCATTTGCTAGTGATAAAGACTAACGTTATCGTTGTACTCTGTGTTTTGGTATGCTATCGTCTTTCGGTAAAGTAATTCCGCAACAACTGGGACCATGTCGTGTTCTGAAAAACATCTACAAACTACTTTCCGTGACGCACTTGTAGGCAGATTTAGCATCTACGTGTCAGAGAGGATATCAGCGATGTAGTTGACAGTGATGACCAGACGTAATTTAGATAAACAAAACATAGTAACGTAGTTAGGACGGCGTTGCACATGACCTGAAACACATCAGTGGAATGGAGTCTGAATTGCAGGACATTTGCTTGAGCAAAGTGTTGTCAACTTCGGTCTCGCCAATATATAGCGCGTCAGCGTGATACAATAGTTAAGTTGCTAGCACCTTCATGTCTTTTGAATTGCTAGTTCGAAATGCAGTGAGAAGGTTTGTGTTATGTAATGGATCAACGAAAGCCATGCCGAGCGTGTCCCGATATCAGAAGAATAATCAGTGGCGTTCACACTGACATCCGTCACGTTGACGTGATCCACATTGACTTTGAATGGAGCTTTCAGCGAAATACATTGTGGGTCCGAATCCGTCAAGCAACAGCTCCGTTGCGTCCGTCAAAACAGTTCAATAACACTGTTCAACTTAGCTTTAGCTGGCGGACGGATCCGTCAAACCATATCGGGATTGTAGAGAATTGACTCCACCTTCCGTCAGACCCCTCCCCCGTCGTCCGTCAACGGACGGATGCAGTGTGAACGCACTGTAATGGACGACGCGAAGGCAAAGAACAGCCCGACGGTCGAAGCCGAAAGGCTGTTTGCCTACGCGAAGTCCAGTATTTCTCTGATATCGGGACAACCTCGAAGGCCGTTATCCCGCTTATCACCCGGTATGCAACTAAAACGTATAGATCGGTAAGCAAGTCGTGTTCAAAACATAACAGAAACACGTGGCTTGCCGCCTTAGAAAGAAGTTACTCGTCGTCGGTTGTGGTACTAGAGAATTTTCGATATGCAAAGCAAGATCCAGCAAGGCTGCATTACTAAAGAGCAGTTGATATGGAACGTTGAGTGCAAACATTTGCGAACCCAACAATGCCTCAGGTGTCGCCTGTATAGTACTTCAGGAACATAGAAGTGGACTACGTCCTGACTATCGGCCTACTTATCAAGAAAACAGTATTGCTATTGCCACGCTGAAAGTGGTTATCATCACATAAAACAAATCAAGCTAGAGATGGACTGCAAAAGTTAATAATTAGACACAGGGGCGGTCCTACCCTCTTTGGTGCCCTGGGCCCCAAACCCCTCCCCTTTCTTGTGTGTGAGACTTCAGCACTGAAGTCTGAAAGCAGGCAAACCTTTAGGGATTTGGGGTGCTCACTTTCTGCAAATGAGTGATAGACAACTCTTCTGTTCAAATTATACCATAATGTGTAGGCTAGTGATTTTTTTGTCTAGTTTTATTTTTTGAGCTCTTGGTTATTGGACACCAGATAAAGATTTTTCCCTTGTCAAAATGCCAGTCATCTTTACACTGAAATTGATACATTACAAGTGGTACCATTGCATGCGCCTCGTTGTCTACTTTAATTTGATACCAAATACCTCCATTGTAGGCGCAGATATACCCATACCAAAGCTTCCCAAAGACAATGAAGCAAAACCGCTTCACCCGCAATTGTATTTTTCGGCGCTCGCGTGTGCAAAAAATAAATAAATAAATAAAAATCGGGTCCGCGATGCCGCCCCCCGACGTTGCCGCCCTGGGCGACCGCCCATATCGCCTATGCCAGAAACCGCTCCTGATTAGACAGGATGCAAGGTTTAGAAATATACACATAGCCTATTAGGCCAAAATGTTGGCTTGAAAAAAAAAAAAAAAAAAAAAAAAACACTCTTTTGTTCTCAAATTGTATCAAGAAACCACTTGTTCCATGGCGTGTTAGCCATATTCGTTGTGGATTATAACATAAACAGAGTCAGAGTTCCCACACCAAATCAGACTTAAAATTCCCTGATTTTTCCATAACTTTTCCTGACCAAAAAGTTGAATTTCCATGACCTCCCGTAAAAGAAATGATTGGGTGCCGAGCAGAAATGGCCATTTAAAATGCCAAAAACTGCAAAACTAGTCCTAATGTCCTCCCTTGAGTGTACTTCCTGGAATGAATCAGCCAATCAGAGTGTAAATTCATTCCAGATCAATTGAAAAATATTGAGAAACAAGATAGAAGGACCCTGATCATACACATAACAACAAAATTCCCTGATATTCCCTGACTTTGCAATCAAAATGGTCAAATTTCCTGACTTTCCCAGTCTGGAACAGCCTTTATTGAAATTCCCTGATATTCCAGAAATTCCCTGACCCGTGGGAACCCTGCAGAGTAGACTAGTTGTTACTGACAGTAGACATTGATATTCTCATTAGAATGGCTTTTGACCAAATATATCTATTGTGGGTAGTGGAATAGAGAGTTTCACATTTTATCTCTCCAGGCTGATGCAGACTTTGTTTTTGGTGCATGCCACCCAGGACATAGTATGGTTCATGTGTTTCATTGTTGTACCAAATAAAAGACTTCAGCATTTTTTGAATATTCATCCTTCATACAGTACAGGTCTTATTTGTTCTGTGAATCACTTAAAAAGTTTTGTCTGTTAACATGAATTCTAAAGAGAAAAAAAAAAGACCAAAAGTTTCTGAGGCTCAATACATATTTATGAAGCAATTTCTTTATTTATTCAGCCATCACAATTCCAATTTACATTTTTGACAAATGCCTTGGGTGCAAGATATCAGGAGGGCAACATAAAATGTATATATATATATATATATATATATATATATATATATATATATATATATATATATATATATATATAAAAAAAAATTGGACTTCTATTTAAAAAAAAAAAAAAAAGTGGGGCCGAATAATAACCTATCAAATCTGGCCTACTGTAGGTCAGCAATAGCCTGCCATAGCCAGCCCATAATACTACTATTCATCCGTATTCATGGTCTGGAGATTCTTAAACCTGACGCAATTATAGGGCGGGGGGGAGGCATTCAGTTCTGGTTTGAAACGATTGGACAGCTCGTCTAATCAGCTTAGCTTATTGACCAGTTGTCTCTTTACCTATGCAACCCCTCCCCAGAAGACCGTCCCCAGACCATGAATACGGATGAACAGTAGTATTATGGGCTGGCTATGTCAGGCTAGGTCAGCAGGAACAGCTAGATAACATCTAATGGGTACGATCATATAGCTGAGGTATCTGATAACTATGGTTGGTTCGGATCTATGCTGCATCCTGTTTGTTTTTTCCTTTCTTCTTTTTCTTCTACAGGAATTAGCCATTAGTCTGACATAGCCCGTCCATAATACGTTCATCTCTATTCATGGTCTGGAGACGGTCTTCTAGGGCGGGTTTACATCAGTAAACAGACAACCAACAAAGAAGCAAAGCTGATTAGAGGAGCTGTGTAATTGTTTCAAAACTGAATGCCCTCCCAGTGCCCTATAACCGCGTCAGGTTTAAGAACCTCCCGACCATGAACACGGATGAACATTAGCATTATGGGCGGGCCATGTCAGGCTTTCTAGCCATATCAACTGGCTGATGGCTGTCCGCTGGCCGGGGGCAACAAAATAAAGAGTGTAGGCACAACAGAGACCATCTGCAGCCCCGTCACGTGTGTTAGCACTGTGTCGGTGGTGTTAGCGGTCGGCTTATCGTTAGTGTGACTTAGCATGTGTTTCTTAAGACTCCACACTCGAGTAAAGGTTTTTCCACATTGTTCGCACACGATAGGCTTCTCGTTAGCGTGTTTAAGCATGTGGTTTTTGAGAGCGAGTGCTTGTGAGAAGCTTCTTCCACACTGATCGCATTTATGCGGCTTTTCACTAGCATGCATTAGCATGTGGTTTACGAGCGACACCGCTTCTGAAAAGGTGTCTCCACATTGCTCACATTTATGAATCTTCTCGCTAGCGTGCGTCAGCATGTGTTTTGTAAGAGCCGACGCTTCTGAAAAGAGTTTACCGCACTGTTTGCATTTGTTAGCCTCCTCGTGAGTTAGCATGTGGTTTTTTAAAGACGCTGCTTGCGAGAAAACCTTCCCGCATTCTTTACATTCATTAATCTCGTCGCCAGTGTGGGTTAGCATGTGGGTTTTGAGAGACGAAGTTTGCGAAAAGATCTTTCCACAATGTTTACATTTATGCGTTTTTTCCTTAGTGTGCGTCAACATGTGATACTGGAGATGCGCTTTCAAAGAGAACGCCTTACCACACAGGCCACACTTCTGACTCCTCTCTCCCGTGTGCGTCATCATGTGTCGTTTAAGCGTCGAACCGTGAGCGAACGCTTTCTCACACTCGGCACATTTATGACGCTTCTCTCCTGTGTGAGTTAACATGTGAATGCTACGAGCCGACTCCTGTTTAAACGCCCACTCACACAGGGAGCATTTATAAGGCTTCTCGCCAGTGTGCGTACGCTCGTGTTTTTGGAGACCCTCTTTCCGCACGAAAGTTTTTTCACAATAAGAACATTTGTAGGGCCTCCCCTGACACGGACTCTGCGTGTGCGCTTGAAGGTCTGACAATTGTGCGAAACGTCTTCCACACTGCACACAGTTGTTTTTATTCGTTTTTTCATTGCCGATTCGATTATCGTTATCGTTTCCTTCTTCCGTATCTAAAACGTCTCCACACTGTGCACATTTATGTGGCATCTCTGTGGTGGGGGGTGTAAGCGTGCTAGTTTCGAAATGCGAAATGTGAGGGACGTACGACCCACATCGTTTACATGAACGGAGTCTTTCGCCATAGTGCGTCATCATATGCGCTCTAAGACTCGATCTTTGCGCAAATGGTTTCTTACACTCCGGACAAGAATGTGGTTTCTCTCCTGTGTGTATCAACTTATGGGCGTTCAGATGCGACGCAACCGTAAAACTTTTGTCGCACTGGTCACATTTATGAGGCCTTTCTCCAGTGTGCGTTAGCATGTGTGTGCCCAGATTCGATCGCAACGTAAACCCCTTCCCGCAAACGGCGCATTTGTGAGGCATTTCTCCGTTGGTGTGTATCAACATGTGTGCTTTGAGGCTCGCCGATTTCCTAAACGCTTTGTCACAGTGCATACACACATGTGGTTTCTCTCCCGTGTGCATCAGAGCGTGTTTCCTGAGAGTCGCTACGAACGTGAAGGCCTTCCCGCACTGAGGACATACGTGCGGCCGGTCTTCCGAATGTACGGCCGCGTGCGCTTTAAGCGACGACTTTAGCGCGAAGCATTTTCCACACTGCGCGCACTGATGGGGTCTTTCCCCCGTGTGTGCGAGCATGTGTGTGCCGAGCGACGCCTTGAGGAGATACCCTTTCCCACACACAGTGCAGACATGAGGCTTTTGTCCGATGTGGGTTAGCATGTGCTTCCAGAGGAATTTAGATCTCTTGAACTTCCTGTCACACTCGGAACACTTGTGAAGGCTTTCGTCGGAGTTGTGCTCTTCATCTGGGAGGCGGTCTTCGGAGTTCTGATCGTCCTCATCATCTAGAATGTTCTCTTCCTGATGATTGGGTGAAGCAGTCTGTGTTGGGAAACTACTGTCACCTGATTGGTCCAGCAGACTTTGTTGTTGGTTGAGGTCATCATTCTGTCCATGGAACTCCTTTTGAGTTGTGTCTTGGGATTCTGGAACACCTGTAACAATGAGAAGCAGAAGTTCTAAAAGATAAGACATCAAACTTCAAACAAACATTTCTTGATTAAAACCAAAATAAACAACTCTTTCAGGAATACACCACGGTTTGGGCATATTTACTCATTTTCTATCTCCCTTTGAGTTAAACAGCCGCTTCCGTTAATTCAGTTGTTCTCTGTGTTTTTAACTTACTGTACTTCAGAATAACTTAGCATCTTATGCATAACATCTTGGCAATGTTTCAATAATGAATTTTGACCAGGTTTCAGCAGCTAACTCTGAAAATGCCCAAGAAAGAGAAAGTCAGTTCTAGATCCAAACAAAGCATTTATTAAACAAACACACACACACACACACATTCATAAAACATTAAGATGAGATTCTGCAGTAAATGTTTGACACAAATTATGCACCAAATATGTGACATTTTGTGAGGAAGGAAAAAAAGTAGTACAGTTGGTACTGTATAACACCTGCCACAATCAGGCGTGTGTGTGTGTGTGTGTGTGTGTGTGTGTGTGTGTGTGTGTGTGTGTGTGTGTGTGTGTGTTAGTTTTAAATAACTGGTTCTAACTAAGTTCTAACTCTCAACTATTCAAGGGTTATGTGATCATAACAGTTAGTCTACCTATAGAGACATCAATATCACAACAGGTGTATTTTCTGTTTACAAAACCTTAGTCCTTAGATTCAACAGTCAACATTTCTCATCACTTTCTCATAACTTCACAAACATGTCATACAACAAACAGAAACTGGTCTGGAGACATAAGAGCACTGTGACTTTATGGCAGAAAATTCTTGCAAAATTTGTTTTGGGCAGCCATACATAGCAAATAAAGACAAGTTTAGACGAGATATGACATAAAATAAATCAAATCTTATTAACAGCACAAAGCAAAATCAGTGTCCCCATAAACCTGCCAAGCTAGATGGATGCATTACTTGTATGATAATTGATTGGTCCGCCCACACACAAGTATCCTTTTGGGAAGAAAAACCAGAAGATTCATACAAGTAATGCATTTGGTTGAGGTGCGCACAGAAACAATAATCCAGGTGCCAGACAAAAGTGGTAGACAAAATGATTGATTGGTCCGCACACTGGGTATAAGCTTATTTTAAAACATAGGAAGATCCCACTGGTGGATCGAGGAAGATCCCACTGGTGGATCGAAACGTTGCCGTTTATGTTTTAAAAAAAAAAAACTGCATTTTGGAGCTTATACCCATTGTGCGGACCAATCAATCACATTATCTACCACTTTTGTCCGGCACCTGGATTATTGTTTCTGTGGACGTGCACACCCCAACTAAATGCATTACTTGTATGAACCTTCTGGTTTTCGCTTCCCAAAAGGATAGTTGATAAATAAGTTATTAGCTACTAATGTATGTTGGTTGCAATGCTACTGTATCTCCTATTGCCAATTAACTACTATGCTTTTGGAACACAGACGCCAAATCTATTGTGTTGTTTTTATTTATTTATTTCTTTATTTATTTATCTTATTTTATTTTCTGCAGTGTTCATAAGGCTTTTCCGATGGTGTGCACAAGCATATGAATTTTACACATTGAACGCTTAACAATTAGTCAGGGAGTCAAAGTCTCAAAAGAAGGAAAATGGGTTGAACCCAATATGAACCTGAACCTCAAGAAAATGGGTTGAACCTGACCTCGCTACTTTCCTCTGTCAAGGAAATATAGCAAAAAATAAACAAATAAAAATGTGGCCATTTTAGTGTATGCACTTCAATATTTATCAGAAAAAAAAAATGATTTTTTTGGTTTCCTCCAATCCTCTGTGCCTGTCAATAAAGAAATATCGCAAAAAATAATACAAAATAAACAAATAAAAAAAAAAAAAATGTGGCCACTTCAATATGTATTCGCAAAAGTGTTCTCAAATCCTTATTGCCTGTCGAGACTCCAGATTCCATTGTTTCATCATCACACTGGTTCCGCTTGTGAGGCTTCTTTGCAGTGTGCTAGCATGTGTCTTTTAAGACAAGCAGAAGTCCAAAAAGCCTTCCCACACCGGACACATTTATGAGGCATCTCTCCAGTGTGTGTAAGCATGTGTTTGATATAAACTGTCGAGTTCGCTAAAACCTTCCCACACTGTTTACATCTCTGAGACTTGGGCTTAGCGTGTGCTCGCATGTGCCACTTCAGATAAAAGTCTTTCTTAAATGTTTTGTCACACTCACTACATGTGTAACGCCTTTTCTCAGAGGCACGAGGATTTCTTGCTCCATCTTGCTGGGGTTTTCCCAATTCGGGCAGGTCTGTGAAAGTAATCTTGTAAAGTGTGCTATGGTGCTGCAAGACTCCTATGGGTTGTAGGTTGAGTTCTTCATTCTGTCCATGGAACTGCTGTTGTGTTCCGTGTGGGGGTTCTGGAACACCTGCAACAATGGAAAGCAGAAGTTCTGTCGAGACGGAACACAATATTTTGGGGCCTTCCTGACAGATACACCTTTTTAATCTTCAGGGGGTCGAATTTTGTTTCACCAACTAAGATCGTTGTTACACAGCTTGCGTTGTTATGAGTAGGGCCCATGGTGAAAAAGAAGCGGTGCATGACATCACGAGGCGCTCAAACTTTAAAATAGTTAAGATTTGGGGGTTGCTGTGGCTCAGTGGGCTGGTGCGTCTTGCCATAAATCCAGCGACCAGGGTTGGATTCTGACCCGAGGTCATCTCCTTAACCGATCCTTAACCTTCTCTCTCTCCCGCTCATCTCCTGTCACTCTTTGTACTATCCTATCAAATGCCCTAAAAATACAAAAGCTCTAAAAAACATCTTTAAAAAAAAAAAATCTCCTCAAAAAAGATTTTAGGTTGCAAAATGGGTTGTGGCCCAGCTGCCAGTCATAGCAAAGTTAGGAGTTGACAGTTTAGCCAAAGATATGTATGAAGGGAAATAAGCTGTCATAGTAATGCCTTGCATGAATGCATACATAATCAGTTTCAACCCAAATCAACCTTGCTCACTACTTGCTCAAAACTTGCATTTTTGGAGATGAAACTGTTATCTGTCTGAATGACAACGGTACATTCAGACTGCAAGCGAAGCAGGGCACAAGTAACAGCAAAGCAAGTAATAGACTTGTGTTACGGCTGCCAAACCCACTCAATGTCAATAAAACATACAAACAAAAAATCTCTGCAACATAGTTTGTCTTTTTATTCTGACATTTAGCAAGTAAAACAAAAATAAAAAAAGTGCCAATATTAACCGATATGGACAGACTTAATCCACAGATATACAAACTGGTGAGTTTTTACTGCTAGAAGCCTAATCTCTCTGCCATCTACTGGCCAATATTGATATTGCAGGTTAACTCTAAAAAGGTTTAATGTACCATGTGGTTTATTTTCTGTGTAGGCATACAGTATTACACTTATACAGTAGTTCTGTGAATACTTTTTTTTTTTTTTTTTTCAATAAAGCGAACAGTTAAGTAAAGTGATTGGCTTTAGAGAGTAAACAACTTGTCTAGCATTTCTATTGAAAACTAAAACTTAGAGGCAACGACTACTTTGGGAGGGCGGACAATGACGTAACAAAAATGGAAACTTAAGGGTAGAAAATTAAATTACAATTTTTCTACACTGTCCTATAAAATAAAGGTGAAAAAAGACCATAAAAATATCTTTTAAAAAGAAAAAAAAAAATTAATTAAACTAGGCTATGGCTAAAGCTCTTTCCACTGTCAAAAACATTTTAAAACATATTTGAATATATTGCTATACACTGTATACAAGTAAAATATTACAAGAGTTGTCAAACAAAAACAAAAGAAAAACACAGCTATCGCTTATTCTGGTGAGTGAACATGTGTTTCCAGCGTTGTAAGGCTATGGCAAAGGCTTCCCCACAGACAACACAAACATGAGGCTTCACCCCACTGTGAATCAACCTCCAGTGGGTCTGTAGACCTGTCTTCTGTGCAAACACTTTACCACACTTCTCACACTGATAAGGCTTCAACTGCACACAGGGGGGAGGTTTCTTTTTTTCAACGTGTGTGAGCAGGTGTCCCTGGAGGTCTCTAAACGGTTTGCCGCACTGAGGACACCTCTGAGATTTTAGGCGTGTCCTGCCCATTTCCTGGAGCAACTGATGTTGAACCCCAAGAGTCTCTGTGTCCGATTGATGTTGAACTCCAAGAGTGTGGTGGTGTTTTTCTTGCTGATGAGTATCCAGTTGTGTCTGGTCTGTGAAACTCTTCCTGCAGACTGTGCAGTGGTGCTGCAGACTTGCTGTGGGTTCCTGTAGGTCGAGTTCTGTATCATTCTGTCCATGGAACTGCTGTTGTGTTCTGTGTGAGGATTCTGGAACAGCTGCAACTATGGCAAGCAGAGGTTCGGCTTGCTGATGACTTTCCAGTTGTGTCTGGTCTGTGAAACTCTTATGAGGCGTCTCTCCCGTGTGTATTAATATGTGGGCATTAAGACTTCCCCGTTTAGTAAAGCCTTCACCACAATGGTCACATTTATAAGGCATTTCTCCTGAGTGTTTGAACATGTGTTTTTTAAGGGCTGACTTGTTTATTAACAGTTGTCCACATACGGGACACTCGACATATGTGTATGCCTTCTCACCAACGTGAATAACCTTGTATTCTCCACACTGAGTAATATTAAAAGACCTCTTGTCAGAGTCCTGATACTGATGAACTTCAAGAGTGTGGTTGTGTTCTTCTTGCTGATGAGTCTCCAGTTGTGTCTGGTGTGTGAAACTCTTCCTGCAGACTGTGCAGTGGTGCTGCAGACTTCCTGTGGGTTCCTGTATGTCGAGTTCTTCATTCTGTCCATGGAACTTCTGTTGTGTTCTCTGTGGATGTTCCGATACACCTGGAACGATGACAAGCAGAAGTTCTACACGCAGTTCATCACCAGGAGAACAAGAAGTGTAATTCCATTTGATTCAGATTGGCTGTTGTGTAATAATTCTGGTCACTCACACTCACCCTACAAAGCAAATCTGGTGAAAACTTGAACTTGCAAACATCAATGGAATCAGGTGTTACTCGCAGTAACCACTGTTCCTTTCAAACCGAGTTCAGCACTTTTGTATGTTTTTGATGTATGTGTCAATGTGTGTATATGTTTGATGTAAAACCAGTGGATTAGTTTAGCTGTTAGTCCACACGGCAACGCAACAAGATTTTTTTTAGCGGGCTGAATTAGGCTAAATTGCTATGCTAGCAATTTTATAGCCTAGCTTACTGTGCCAGCCTAGGCATTTGAGACCTGACAAACTGATAGTTTGATAGTTAAACAAGGATTTAGAGGTTTTGTAGCAATATAGTGCAACTAATAACAACGCCTGCAGCAAAGCTGTCAAATATGGTGGGGTTGGTGGTCACATGTAAGGTTATTTTGGTCACATGTTGGTGACAACGGGGCTAATACACGTCCACAAGACACCAAAACGGTAGCGTTGTGCCGTGGCAACGAAAACTTTGCACTCTGGAAACCGTTGTGAAAAAATATCGGATCAGCCCACCCAGAATGCGGTTTCCATGTGGATAGAAGGCCCAAACGACACAAAAATACCGGATTCCATTGCCGTGTGAATGGGGCCTTAGAGCACTCGACTCCCATGCAGTAAGTTTGTTGGAGATAACGGGGTGGGCAGCGGATTGAAGACCTGCGATAATATCAGTAAAACTGTTTACATGAACACTTTTTAATCTGATTAAAAAAGATTCTATGTGCATTCTATAGAACAGTATCCAAGGAGATACATTCATAAATGCCCACTGAAATGGATAAATAATCAGATTAAAAGTGTCCATTTAAACAGGGCTTATAAATGTACATTGCTTTGTTTTACTTCCAAAGTAGCCAGTTATCTGGAAATAATGGTCACCTAGCAGCCAATCAGAGAACAGAATGTCGTTCTGAAGGGAAATAAGCTGTCATAGTAACATGCCTTGCATGAATGCATACATAATCAGTTTCAACCTTGCTCACTACTTTTGAAAACTTGCATTTTTGGTGATGAAACCGTTATCTGTCTGAATGACACTTAAAGGTACATTCAGACTGCAAGCGAAGCAGGGCACAAGTAATAGCAATGCAAGTAATAGACTTGTGTTACGGCTGCCAAACCCACTCAATGTCAATAAAACATACAAACAAAAAATCTCTGCAACATAGTTTGTCTTTTTATTCTGACATTTAGGAAATATAACGAAAATTGAAAAAAAAAAAAAAAAATGCTAATATTAACAGACTTAATCCAGTCAAAAAACGGGTGAGTTTTTACCACTAGAAGCCTAATCACTCTACTGGCCAGTATTGATATTGCAGGTTAACTCTAAAAGGTTAACTGCACCATGTGGTTTACTTTCTGTGTAGGGATACAGTCTCACATACATACAGTCTCTAGTTCTGTGAATACTAATGGCTACAGCTCTTTCCACTGTCAAAAACATATTAGAATATTACAATAGTTGCCAAACAGAAACAAAAGACAAAAAACTTTGTCAAAAAACATTTTGTATGTGTTGTTTCTATCTATATTTGAACACTTTTAGCACCCTGAAGAAAACCCAAGAATATATGAAGAGTTCAGATGCAAAACCCCCTAAACACCATTTTTGTGAAAACTGAGTTAATGATATTGTGTGAATCCTGTATAAATCTAGAATATGTAGATTAAATGTTTTTGTGAAAAAATAAAATAAAACCTGCTCCCCGCCGTGTTTAAAATATCTATTTACAATCAAAAGACTGTAAACGCCTGATAAAAAATGGCCTTTTTCTCAAAAAGTGGTCAAGTGGAGTTAGGGGGTTTTGCATCTGAACTCTTCATATATTCATATTTGTAACATGACAATAGTTGTCAAACAAAAACAAAAGAAACTAGAAAAGCGCTCAGGGAGCGCAGACCTCCGCCAAGGCAATATGGTCACAAAAACAATATACATTCCAGATCATGTTTTGGATCACCGATCGCCACCAAAATTTTATCAGCTCTTGCTTGTCCCAATATACACATTGTCCACACATCCAAATCCGTGCAGTACTTTTCGAGTTATCCTGCTGACAAACAAACAAAAAAACAGACAGACAGACAAACCAACAAGAACAAAAACATAACCTCCTTGGCGGAGGTAAAAAAAAAAACAGCTACCACGTACTCTGGTGAGTGAACATGTGTTTCCAATGCTGTAAGGATATGGCAAAGGCTTCCCCACAGACAACACAAACATGAGGCTTCCGCCCACTGTGAATCAGCCGCCAGTGAGTCTTCAGACCCCACCACTTTGCAAACACTTTACCACACTTCTCACACTGATAAGGCTTCACCCCACTGTGCATCAGCTGCCAGTGAGTCTTTAGACCTGTCTTCTGTGTAAACACTTCACCACATTTCTCACACTGATAAGGCTTCGACTCCACACAGGGGGGAGGTTTCTTTTTTTCAACGTGTGTGAGCAGGTGTCCCTTGAGGTCTTTAAACGATTTGCCACACTGAGGACACTTCTTAGATTTTAGGCGAGTCCTGCCCATCTCCTGGAGCGACTGATGTTGAACACCGAGAGTGTGGTTGTGTTCTTGCTGATGAGTTTCCAGTTCTGTTTGGTCTGTGGTTTGCTGTAGGTCGAGTTCGTCATTCTGTCCATGGAACTGCTGTTGTGTTCTGTGTGAGGGTTCTGGAACAGCCGCAACAATGACAAGCAGAGGTTCTGCTTGCTGATGACTCTCTATCGTGTGTATTGACATGTGGGTCTTAAGACTTTTCCGTGTAGTAAAGCTCTTACCACAATGGTCACATTTATAAGGCATTTCTCCTGTGTGTTTAAACATGTGCATTTTAAGGACCGACTTGTGTGCTAATAGTTGTCCACAAACGGGACACTCAAAATATTTGTACATCTTCCCACCAACGTAAATCACCTTGTGTTCTCCACACTGAGTGATATTATAAAACCTTTTGCCGGAGTCCTGATTCGGATGAAGAGTTCGGTCATCTTCTTGCTGATGACTTCCCAGTTGTATCTGGTCTGTGAAACTCTTCCAGCAGACTGTGCAGTGGTGCTGCTGGCCTCCTGTGGGTTCCTGTAGGTCGAGTTCATCATTCTGTCCATGGAACTGCTGTTGTGTTCTGTGTGAGGATTCTGGAACAGCTGCAACTATGGCAAGCAGAGATTCGGCTTGCTGAAGACTTTCCAGTTGTGTCTGGTCTGTGAAACTCTTATGAGGCGTCTCTCCCGTGTGTATTAACACGTGGACATTAAGATCTCTCCGTTCTTCTTCTTGCTGATGAGTTTCCAGTTCTATCTGGTCTGTGGTCAGCTGTAGGTCGAGTTCATCATTCTGTCCATGGAACTCCTGTTGTGTTCTGTGGAGGGGTTCCGATACACCTGGAACGATGACAAGCAGAAGTTCTACACGCAGTTCATCACCCGGAGAACGAGAAGAGCAATTCCATTTGATTCTGACTCACCCTAGTTGCGAAATTGCGAAATTGCGAAAACCAATGGAATCAGGTGTAACTCGCAGTAACCACAGTTCCTTTCAAATCGAGTTACACACTTTAATGTACTTGTTTAATGTATGTTGTGTGCATGTTTTTGATGTAAAACCAGTGGATTAGCTACAGCTGTTAGAGCGTTCGACTCCCATGCTGTAAATTTGTTGTAGCCTAGATGACGGGGTGGGCAGCGGATTCAAGAGCTGTGATAATATCAGTAAAACTGTTAGACTATAACTGTACATTGCTTTGAAAGAATCTCCATTTAGTGGTGTTTTGCGGCATCTATAGGCATTTGTTTAATGTGATAAATGTAAACTGTAAAGATCAACATGGTGATTGATTACATGTGGGATTTTATTTTTATTTTTTTATTTTTTTATAACACCGCCCCCTTTGGTGGCCTTCAGTTCAACATTGGGTCCCTAAATTGGCCTTCACCTATCAAATCAGTGTAAACTCCTTGCATGAATGCACTGTAAACAGGTACTAAGGTACTAACACCCTTCAAGATGCACGGACTGAAACTCTAACTACTGTGCTGTTTTTGGCTTTGCCTCTTTCATTACATTTTCATACTGACTCGAGAAGACACACTCCAGGCACACACACACACACACACACACACACACACACACACACACACACACACACACACACACACACAGCATTATGGAGACCCACAACATTGTTGTTGTTGTGTTCTACAATTTATTGTTAATATTGTTCTCATATCAAGACACGTTACCAACTGAATAAAAAGAGAAATCTTGTGTGAGCATGACCCTGTTGTTGGAGAAAGAATGAGAAACTACGCTGAGCTGTGGACTGAAACACAGAAACTCAATTTTCAGTTACAGTCCTATGCCCAATTCTGTTAACATTAATGTTAGCCTGCATGTGGGTTTGCTTTTTGCTTCATGTTCAATCAAATTTTCTTGCTCTATTCCTACAGGCAGCACTTGGAAACTCAATTTTCAGTTACAGTCCTGATCAAATTTTCTTGCTCTTTTTCCTACAGACAGCACTTGGTGAATTTGGGGGCACAGCACCAAATTCAGACTGATCAGCCCCCCCCCCCCCGCCCCCCCCCCCCCACACACACACACACAGTTGACCCCAGTACCCACACACACACACTCTTGACCCCAGTACCCCTTTCCCTCCACTTAGACGCCCCTGGTGGCTGGTTCTCGCGTAGCAGATCGTGTGATCACCCAACACCATGGGAGTTTACTTTGGCCAATGCAATTGCCATTGAAATGCAAATACAAATTTCTAATATTATGATACGCTAAAACAGGTCGCCAAAACAATGCAACAGAAAGTGACTTACCTAAACCCAGACGATTGTCTTGTTCTTCCTCATCGTCTTCTAGCTGCACTTCAATCTCCACTGCTGTAATTTCCGTTTCATCTGAACTTCCATCAGTCTCTGTGTCCGTTTCTGTCTTCGCAACGAGCTCTGCATTGTAGCTTCCATCCTCGGCTGTGTGTGGTTCGGTTTTACAATGTAGCCCCAGCGCGGGTTTTTCATCTTCAGTTTGACAGCCAATAACATAGTCATGTGGCTCTTCTTTTATGTCTTCTTCCTTCACTGTAACTCTTTGTACGAACTGCTCCATTTCAGCAAAGGGCCTCAAATGCCGTCCGCGTTTATCTGTTTTCACAACGCTTCCAAGAGCATACTATTTGAAGTTATTTTACAGTAACGTTAGGCCCGACACAAGCGGTTAACGTTATCAGCCTGCTGGCTAGGTTAGCCTACTAGGTCGGCAGATGAAGTTGAGCAAGTAGATCTAGCCCAAAGATTAACATACGTTTTCATAATTACATACGCACGATGCAGTGTTAATTCGCTATCGCCATATTGCACACAGGCCTTGTTGAAAAGTGAAACATTCTTCAGCGAAACATCTGCAAAATACCGTAGCATGTCGCGCTGTCCTGGCGTATGGCTCATGAAGTTTGACGTTCACAACCTAAAGAAGGAAGTAGAATCCTATCCTACTCGCTACTGACACGACTTGGAACGGAGTTTAATTGCATGCATTTGGAAATACATTTTTTTCAGTTCACAACCGGTGTACTGGAACCAATATGAATAATTCAATGAAAAAAAAAACCACTATCTACTATGTACTGAAATAGAAAATGAAAAATGTTAGTCACCATCACTGCTCTTTACTCCCACCCAGTCGACACACACACACACACACACACACACACACACTCTCTCTCTCTCACACACCACACGGAAGATCTGGTATCACCAAGTAATTAAGAGTCCGGGATCAATGTCAAACTTGTTGCCCTGGATGAATGGGTTAGGATTAGGGTTAAGGTACATTGATCCAGGGCAAACGTTTGGCGTTGATCCTGGACTCTTAAATACTTGGTGATATCAGATCTTGCCTCTCACACACACACACACACACACACACACACACACACACACACACACACACACACACACACACACACACACACACACACACACACACACCATCGTGTTTCCATTTTCAGAACTTGTGATTACATTTTGTGGTTGGATTTAGAAAATGAGTAAATTAATTTGTTTTGCATTTTTTTTTCTTCACTCTATTGTGTTTACTGGTAATTGTGCACCCTAGCAGACTGATACTATAAAGCGGTTTGATACCTGCAGTCTGAAAACATGTAAGGAAATATGACTATTCACTCTGAAGAGAACAGTGTGCTTGTGGTAGGCCTAATATAAAATACAAATATAATTTATACAGATTAATATTCAAAAGATCCTGGATTCATATTCATGCAACAATGTCCCTTACATTGACATCCCAATTGTAAAAATACAGAGAGTAGCCCTTGCATCTTGGAATGTTCTTTATTCATTTTAACTCAAACAATATCCCAATAATTCTTTACTAATAGTAACAAACAGGTGTGATGGATCACCCAGAGCCCATTTACAGTATCTCGGGTCTACAAGACTTCTCCATCTAACGCAACATCTGACAGATCTCTGAGGTGGAGTACATAACAGAGGAACTCACTCTTGGCAGTAATAATAATAAACACTGATATTTTCAGACACATCGGGCAACTTACTATTATGCCATGTCACCAAAGAAAAGCCCTTTGACTTTTAAAATTAGTAGAAAACTAGTAGAAAATTGGTAGAAAACTATACAAAAAAGGAAACCGGTTTGTTTATACATTTTGTACATACAGAAGTTGTCGTTGTCCAAAAGAGTAAGGCATCATGTATCAGCATGTATTCAACAAAAAAAAACTAAAAATAAACACAAAGCCCTTTTCGTTGACTTATTAGAAACTAGTTAGTAGAAAACTAAACAAAAATAAAACAAAAATAAATACAGTTGTGAAAATGTTTATCTTGCT
Source organism: Sardinella longiceps (assembly GCA_027497455.2). NCBI lineage: Eukaryota > Metazoa > Chordata > Actinopteri > Clupeiformes > Clupeidae > Sardinella > Sardinella longiceps. The sequence goes on along the minus strand of JAODXP020000033.1, from coordinate 16,053,469 downwards.
TTAGGCTTTCCAACCGTCTTGGTTGGAACAGAGGAGGGCAAACTGCAGGTCACTGCCCTCTTTCAAATCGGGAACACAGAACATAGAACATCCCATCCCATCACTACACTGGATTTAGAAATGGAACCGAGAACACGGAATATGGAATATGGAACACAGAACTCTCAGCACCCCTAGTTTAGAACATCCCTTCACTACAGATGAGATATGACTGATCTACTCAGGCGGCTCCTCCTTTTACTGCTGTTTGCTCCAATAGAGAGGGCAGGTCTGAGGGGACTGAGATCTTCTGGATTTCCTCTGCAAATGGTGCAGGGTCCTTGAAAACCTCCATCAGCAGCAGCATGAGGTCCTGTACATAGTCTAGAAAACAGCAATCAAGTATTATTACTTCAAAGATCATGGAATACTTAACCCTCTCCGCAATTATTTTAGCATTCAAACCACAACCAAACAATCGGCTATTATCAAAAGATCATGGAATACTTAACCCTCTCTCCCATTACTTTGCCACTTTTTCACGCTGTTATACTTACTGTGGTCTTGAGGAATCGTAAATGACTACCATCTGTCAATTTCAAAACAACAACAAAATCTTCTACAAACTTACTTAACGCAACATCTTTTTTTGCAGCCTCTCCAGCAGATGTAGTTGATCCCTTCTTGCCGGCTGTTTCATTGTACTGCATAGCCGCCAGATAAAACCTATTGAAGAAGGACACGTGTCAAATGTACAGTATATTGAGCCTTACACTATCAGAGAGACATGGGGAGAGCTGGGGAACTGGCCTCAGATGGAATTTAAACCCGAGGCCCCCAGTGTATAGCATGACGCATCAGCTCACTTAAGTTTCTAGCAGTGCTTCAGCAATCATTCCACTATCTTCCACTCAATCAGTTTATTTTAAAAAGATCATATTTGGAACGTCATGTTCAGGTTTTGTGTTTTTTTTTTCTAGCAATATGAAGGGATGAATGTTATGGGGGGATTACTAACCTTACTTATTAAATTGTTATAATTATTACCGGTATTATCATTATTATTATTGTGTGCATTAACAATTATTATACTGAATTTCCATACATGTGACTATGACAATATTCATTATTTTTTTTATTTTTTTCTTCTAGTCTAAAACATTGACATTCATTCATGTTTTCATTCAATCATTCATCTGTATTACCTGCACAGTGTTCCTATGAAGGACAATGCTGCAATCTTTGGTGCAAACTGCGGAACGAGACTGCGGAACTTCTGCAGTGCCGGGGTCTCCTTATGGTAGCGAAGTCTCTCCATGTCCTTCAGGGCAGACGCGTTGGTCATGATCATCTCAGCTCTAACGGCAGCGAATGACCCTGGAGGGAGACAAGAGTGTGTTCATTATTTATTTTTACCTCCGTCAAGGATGTTAAGTTTTCGGTCGTGTTGGTTTGTTTGTCTGTTTGTCAGCAGGATAACTAAAAAAGTGTTGCACGGATTTGGATGAAATCTTCGGACAATGTGTACATTGGGACAAGCAACAGCTGATTCAATTTGGTGGCAATCGGTGAATGTACTGTATATTGTGCCTGTGACCACATTGCCTTGGCGGAGGTCTGCGCTCTGAGCGCTTTTCTAGTAATATTAATTTATTTATAATATCTTTATGCATTCATATCTTTAACAATTACCCATTAAGCCAGAGATAGACAGACAAACAAATCATTTATTTCTTTATTTTACCAATTAGAGCTGTATTCGGCAAGTGTAAGTAATTCTGAGACTTGGGCAAAAAAAGAAATAAAAATCATACAATTCTCTGGTTGCTCCCCCAGTCTCTACTCCCTCCCTCCGAACCCAATTGGTGGAAGGCTACAGGAAGTGCTAGATTTTTATACAGCCACAATTATAGGGGTTAGATGTACTACTTCCAGAATAACGTGACTATTCTATGAAATTTTACTTTAAAGAATTGCCAAGCTCTAATCTGTGTCTTTTAGTTATTCATTGTATTTATACTTTTAACAATTATCTGTTGAACCAAAGACAAATTTCCACATCTATGGAAACGTAAGCAATAAATACAGAAAGGCAGATGGTAATGCTGGTTATAGCCAAGTGTTGTTAGGCACGAGGCACAGCCGAGTCACTAGAAATATAGCGGATTATTCATTGATACCGATTCCTTCGCCAAAAAATATACTTCCTCTTACTGAATGGTTGCCAAGTAACATATAAGCGCAGCTCCGTTCACTTTACTATGGCGCAGCAGTTTAGAATGAAATGCGGTTGGAGCCGTGCTAAATGCTGAATTTACAACAGCATCAAATGTGTTTCAACCAATCACGATCGAGGATCTAGGAAACTATCAGTTTTAGAAAGTGGGGTTTTACTTTGGACATACCAGGTATTAACCAATCCCTTGAGACTCCGTCTGGGTGCACGCACTTGGGGTAGAGGGGATTGTTGTGAACGTGAAAATCCTGCATGTGATCGACCAGGGATGTCCACTTCGCCACTTTCTCAGCCCCCGTGGTCGAAGACGCGGCGCACCAGAACACATGGTTTTTAATGCTACGCACCCATCTCTTCAAATCTTCACATTCTTCGTCTTGAGTGGCCTCGTTCAGTTTTTTGGACAAATCTGAATTTGAAACACACACACACACACACACACACACACACACACATACATACATATATATATATATATATATATATATATATATATATATATATATGAAGAGTTCAGATGCAAAACCCCCTAACTCCACTTGACCACTTTTTGAGAAAAAGGCCATTTTTTATCAGGCGTTTACAGTGTTTTGATTGTAAACAGATATTTTAGACACAGCGGGGAGCAGGTTTTATTTTATTTTTTTCACAAAAAAAAATAATTTTCATATTCTAGATTTATACAGGATTCACACAATATCATTAACTCAGTTTTCACAAAAATGGTGTTTAGGGGGTTTTGCATCTGAACTCTTCATATATAAACACACTTACATTTAAAACGAATTTACATATATCAGCTACTGTATCAATTACGTCAGGGTCAGTCTACTCTTGGGCAACTTAGATTTGGGTATCTTGTTCAAGGGTGCAATGGTGGCAGCCAGGATTCAAAGCAACGATTTACAGGCTACTACTAGTATTCTAGCCAGCTTCCTTAACAGCTACCACTGCGTACACACACACACACACACACACACACACACACACACACGCACACGCGCACGCACGCACGCACGCACGCACGCACGCACGCACGCACGCACGCACGCACGCACGCACGCGCGCACACACACGCGCACGCGCACGCACACACGCGCGCGCACGCACGCGCGCACGCACGCACGCACACACACACACGCACAGATATACTGTAACCAGAGAGGGTAAGACGGGGGTGGGGGTAATCACTGACCAAAGCTGACCAAAGTCCAAAGTGAAGCACTCATTCACTGACACGAAAGATCATTGAAAAGTTTGTATTGTGACATAATGCACTAATGCAGACCAGAGATGTATAGTAACTAAGTAGAACTACTTAAGTAGCCTACTTAAGTACTAAAATGCAGTATCTGTACTTTACTGGAGTATTCTTTTTTTCTCCTACTTCCACTTTTACTTCACTAAATTTTTTTGATGAATTTAATACTTCTAGTTCGTTACATTTTTGATGTGCTGATTAGTTACTCGTTACTTTTATGAAAATATTACCACATCCAATGATAGCCTATCAATGCAGACGAGAGCATCACCAGGTTTTCATAATCATTATTGGACGATTCAAGCGGTATACGAGACCTCATGCTCCTCTTCGACCTTTCAGAGTACTGAATGCAGTCAATTGGGAACGATTAGTAAGGGTCAGTCTACTGCTCCATTTCGAGATAGAAGGAGTAGCCTACACCAAGTTCCTTAACTTCAAATGATTTTAGTTATATATAAAGGGAATGGTGGTGACCATCCCTGGCCCTACTTAGAGTCCATGGCTAAACAGACTATTTCAGCCAAATAAATGTAAAACAGTATGAAATTCAAACTTTTGACTGCTTTCTTTAATATTAACAGTACTTCTACTTTTACTTTCAGTACTTGAGTAGCCATTTTTTAAATACTTTTACTTGCAATACTTAAGTACAAAACATTTTGAATACTTTAGTACTTCCACTTAAGTACAATGTTTAGTGACCACTTCTACTTCCACTCAAGTAATTTTTTTGATATGGTACTTTTACTTCTACTCCACTCCTCTACTCCAGTACTTTATACAACTCTGATGCAGACTAAAATTATTCACGTTTGCACCCATTGAAGTCATATACATCTGACATGACTGCTCTGTCTTGGTATCTTAGATATCTTATATACTCAGGACTACATTACAGTAATGATTTATTGTATAATGTGAAATACGGATTATAATATTTACCCTTTACAAAGAGTGCTGAATCATAGAACTGCTTAACGTTCCTGTCCTTCAGAAATGTCTGTATGTGAGGTTGGTGGTCAGTGATGATGTAGTCAATCTGCAGACTGCTGGACTCCAGATGATCCAGACATCTCTTCAGACTCTCCTGTTCTATCTGGCAACTCTGGCCCTCTTCACCACTCTGATTGGGGGAAGGAAAATACATAAATAAACACACACGCACACACACACACACAGAAATATAAGATGCATCCCACACACTACATCGATGGATGGCTTTAAAACACGCACACAGAAATATAAGATGCATCACAAACGCTACATAGGTGGATGGCTTTAAAACACACACAAATAAATTAATTATGATATAAAACAACAAAATGGAGTAATGATAATCAAACACAGATACTCACCTGAACAAGCTGAACATCCAAAATGGTATTGCTCTTGAGATTCAATAAAGCACAGCTGCCTAACTTTGTAGAGTCCCCTGAACAAAATATGTGCGAATAAGTGAGTGTGTAAAACTGCCTTTGCAGACTCCCCTAAACGACAATGCCCAGGGCAGGTTTTTTTTCAGATACGACTTTGGGGCACAAAGTACTCCAGAGCTAGACTTTCAGGGTACAGCGAATTAACATGGTTACTTAAAGGAGAAGTCCAGTGTGAGTGAGAGAAAGAGAGAGAGAGAGAGAGAGAGAGAGAGAGAGAGAGAGAGAGAGAGAGAGAGAGAGAGAGAGAGAGAGAGAGAGAGTGATTGAGTGAGTAAGTAAACACGTTTGACTCACTTAAACGTTTCAACTAACTGGCGAGTTCTATAAATTGTGTGTATAATGTGTGTGTGTGTGTGTGTGTGTGTGTGTGTGTGTGTGTGTGTGTGTGTGTGTGAGAGAGATTGAGTAAGTGAGAGATAGAGTGAAAAAGGGGTGTATGACTGTGTTTAACTCAAAAGTCTCCACTAACCTGTTGAGTGTATCCTCACATCTCCTGCCACTGCTACCGGTTCAGACTGATCTATCTGCTCCTGGAGAAGAGCCCTCTGATCCCGCTTCCACTTGTGCACAATAGCGGGCTCCAAGTATTCCCTGGAGTGACTTATGAAGCTACTGGACTCCAAGATCTGCAGTTTCAGGGCCTGGCACAGCTGTTAAATAAAAATAAAAATTAAAATAAAAGTAAAAATAAAAAAAAAATAAATAAATAAAATAATGATAATTGATTATGTTTCGTTTTGATATGCCCACTTCTGTAACAATTACCTGCCATTTTGCCATCTCGGTCTGCATTACATGAAATTTGGTCTTTGTCGTGGCAATAGATAGCATTTATAATTTATCACACAGCAGGCCTACATGTTGATTCACTCCAGATAAATACTTTAACTAGTTCAAGTCTGTCTGTTTTTGTCCTTTGGAATCAGTTGTTACTTCAGTTGTCCATGTGCACACGTTATCCAAAAATTTCATGCAAATCCATGCAGCACTCGTCGACTTATTTAGTACACAGAAGTCAACAAAAATATACTGTAACCTCCTTGATGGAGGTAAAAGAAAGAGAGGAGGGAAAAAAACAAAACAAGCTCACCTTCTCCAGTTGAGTGAAGGGTGTCCCAGTGAAGTAGGAGGCGGCTGAGAGCTGCAGGTCCCCCAGTGGGGTGCTGTTAACGACGGGCTGGCTCTCCCACTCCCTGTGGTACTGGCACTGAGGACACCGCTGGGTGAACGCCACAAAGGTGCCACTCTTCCGCTCCTGGACCTCACACTCCGTCTTACACACCGGACAGGTCTCAAAGAGTTGCCTCAGGCAGCTCTCGTAGACGATGAACTTCAACTCCTCATCACGGTTGACCTCCATCGAACTCCTGAAACAAAACAATGTTAAGTTAAAAGGAGTATACTATGGGACCAAAATGAAAAACACTTTTTAAGGCTTTTCAATGTGTTTGTTGGGTCTATGCAACCTCTACACACACTGTAAGTAGCTGTTAAAATAGCCAATTTACACGGTTAGTAACTGTTCAATGGCTGTGTGCTTAAACCACTAGAATTTTCCTAACTGCATTATGTCTATTGCCACTAGTCAGCACTCATGATTCCAAATAACACATGACTTCAATCACACCATATTTCTCCTTAAAATTCTAGAATCTTGTTACTCGCAACAACACAGCATATCCACTATTCTACACAAAAGTTCATATTCACAAAACTCACATTGTGTCATGTTCCTCTTTGATTTCACGTTTCACTGGGATGTCAGTGATGTCCACAGGCTCCTGCTGAATATCCTGTGAGGTGTGATCCTCCATCTCCTCTTCCTGGTGTTTTATCTCGAGCCGAAGCCTTCTTAGTGGGCCAACACTCTGGGTCAATCAGTCACTGATGTAGAGTCAAGCAGCTTTTATTCAAAGTATAAAAGTATATCTCACTTCCTGTTGGCAGGTGTTTGGAATGGAATTAAAACGAATTCACAATGGCAAAGATCTCAACCAATTTAAACCCCCCAAAAAGTCCTTATTTAATGGAATATTTCCAATTGAGTCATTCAGTCTTTGTGTTTGTAAATGCATTTTGGTCTAAGTGCATGTGTAAAAAAAAAAATTAAGCTTGTAAGATGTAGGTTATGCCAGAGCCGTATACGGTTATGCGGTACCATACTCCCCCCTACTGTCCGTTTTATCGAATTGCAACTTAGTCGATTTTTACAAATCCTACACAAAATCTGGTAAAACACGATTGGAAAAGGAAACATCGGAAAAAAGTTATCAGTCCACACTGCAACTCCGACATATTTCTGTCAGGTGAGTCGTAGGGCCATGCCGTTATCTAAAAACCGTGGTAAGAACTAACGTTAACGTGAAGTTTGTGTGAGTGTTAAGTGTGAAGTTTTCTCCCTAACGTTGCGTTAAGTCTATTTTTTTTGTTTGTGGACCTACCTCAACACCCGCAGCAGTTCAAAGTGGCGAGTTGGTCAATTTATCCGGAAAAATTGGCATTCTTGTTTTTAAACTTGACGAGGATACTCAACAACCCTCTCTGGCAAACAGGCTCTGCAAACAAACGTGTATCCCTGCTCCCTTGAGTGCTAATCAGACATTGCGCATCACTGCCACCGCCTGGAAAGGAAATTCATTGCACCCTTCTGAGTCCATTTGTTCCATCGCTCTCCCCACAAATGCAAGCCTATGATTTTTTTTAAAATGGCTGGGACATCTTTTACTTACATAAAACAAAAGATTGGATCAGTGGCCCTTGATGATCAGAAGTATTATGGGCGGACCATGTCAGGCTACTTGTCTGATAGCCTATAGTAGGCTATTCTCGCACTCCCATTGAGACGAATCCCACACGGACAGGGCCGGATTAATCAATGGGTTTTATGAGCAAATATCCAGGGTCTCATTATCCTCAGGGGCACTTTCTGGCCCAGCATTAGGCCTACTTCAGATGAAAATCATTATTGTAAAATTATTTATTCTTCTACAGTAGACTGAGATGAGTCTAAAATAAAATATGTGAATATGAGAATGCAGCTGCAGCATGGACAATATGTAACAATCAGACAAGACCCCCAGGATATTATTACATTATCAGTTTTATAATTGGCTATGCTTTAGGAACTTCTCAGACATTTTGTATTGGGCTACATCAGGAGTTATTTTAGGTTCTACAGGCCAGCTTTTTGGTCTCCCTTTGTAAAACCCTGACAACTATTCATCTTGAGGAATATTATGATTACTCTGATACCTGATGATTTTAGTAGCAGCCCTGTCATAATAGCATCAACAAACTATGCACAGCCAAAACAGGCTACAGATGGCATATAGTATTGCAAATAACCAGAACATTAATTTTACCAAACGCCACAAAAAAAAAGCGAAATACAGTTTCAGGTTTGTGTTCTTTAATTGCTGGAAAGGCTTTACATAGGCTACAACCTTTCAATGTTGACAAACTTCATCAGGCTTGTTGATTTTTAATTCACATGTTAAGAAATATAGGCTACATGCAGGGAAAGTTCAGATTGAGAACAACTAGCCAACAGATTTTTTTTAAACTGAATCCACTCCAAGAATGCATTGAATGAATATAGCCTACTTTGTATAAAAGGTCATTATATACCTAAATGCATATCAATTATGTCAAGGCACAGCTTAGTTACATTAATATGGAAATCAACATTACAGATGTTTCTGATGCGTTATGAAAATACAGACACCGAACAATGAGTAATTTTTTTTTTATTTAGAGGATGAGACACACTTGTACAGCCAATACATGAGATGCGTCTGATTTCAACATGCTCCCCTCTAGATCATTTTAACAACAAGATCACAACCAGAAATAATATATTGAACAATGAGACAATCTTGAATGAAGAAGTTTGTTATTTTATCTTATTTAACATGGGTAGATTTAACCTCCAGAGCTTGTGTTGACTCACAAGATATAAACATAATTAGTATTTATTAAAACATAAGGTTTTCACTCAGTTTCAGTTCAATTTTCACCAGCTTGTATTTTCAAACTCTATTTCAAGCCCTTGTGACTGTGCTTGACAGTACCGGTGACCAGGGCCGGTTCTAGGCATAGACAAACGAGGCGGTCGCCTAGGTAACCATATATCAGCGGGGCATTACAATACATTTCTTCCTTTTTTTCTTCATTTATTTAGAAAAGGTGGGGGGGATGTGGGCGGGGCGGGTGCAAAACTCATGGGGCCTAGAGCACCAAAAAGGCTAGAACCGGCTGCCAAGAGAACCTTAAATCACACAGCAATGAATATTTATCCATCAAAAAGACTACGAAGTTCGTATACATTAGCATAAAACAGCATGTTGCCTGACAAAGACTCATAACTCTGCGGATTCAAGTAAAGCAAATCAAATCCTTTCTAATCAACACAACTGCTTGAATCCTGTGCAAGAACTGTGCTTCGGGGAGAATAAACATGAAGCCCAACTCTGTCCCCCCTTCACCAGTTTCAATGCACCATGCTTGGATCAAAAGGACTATTCAGAACTGTCAGTGTCTTACTAACGTTTCCAATCTTTCTTTCCAAAGAATTACGAATCTTCTCCCAGGAGTCCAACTCTGAGCGCCAAAGATCTACTCTGGAGCGCAAGTCCTGCCCAATCTCACTTTTTCTCCCTTTTGCTAGACTGACACTATCTCTACAGATGGTGAAGGCATCTACACCAATGAAAAGTGCATTTACAACAATAGCAGAGCGTGAAGCCTTTGCAATGTTTGCTGAAGCTCCTGCCACACCTTGTGCTGTGTTAACAGCTTTCAAACCTTTCACAGCATTAGCGCCATGTATTAATTTGTCTATTCCGCTCACGATTTTAGGAACACGTGTTGCATTCGTCACTGCGACAACTACATCTACATCACTCATATTGAAGCGTGAATTGAATTCACAAGTTGCCGCCAGATCCAATATGTCAGTAAGCTCTTGCATAGCCTTCATGAACTTGTTGAGAAGGTCAGAAGCATTCGCTTCACAATTGGCATTGAGACGTGACTCTGTCACACCCGTGACCAGACCGTTGACACCACTAGTCACCCCTAGAGTAACCCCAGCTATGGTGAGACCCAAAGATGTGCCAAAGGTCACTGGAATCAAGGCCAGGCCAGCAATGGTCAATATCCCTCCTGTCAAGCCCACTGAACTGCCAGCTACACTGGAAATATTGGCACCGCGTTTCATATTATCTAGCTTTATTGCTTGTTCCTCTATCTTAGAGAGGAACGTTTGCATCTCGTCACGGTACACATCAAATTTATCAATGAATTTCTGAGCTGAATCTTTCAAAAGGAGTGTCAGCCGTATATCCTCAGTGTCCCTGTAAAGAATGAAACATATTCAGTCTTTAGCTCTCTTTAAAATTAATTGAATAATCTGAAGTACCATTCTTACTGTATATCAGACAAATATCATTACCTTAATCGTTTCAGCTGTTTTAGATGGTCACCAATAGATTCTTTCGGAATAGATTTTGCATCATCCTTGACAATATTATGTTTCTTTCTGAAAATGTAAATTTCAATAAACACATTCTTAACACATTTCTTATAGGCGGAAATAGGTAATTCGAATATATTTGGGTGAAAAAACTTTCACAATAGTTGAAAATAATTTGTCAAAGACATACTGCAATACTGTGAATAATCCTTGTCTGGTCAAGTATATAAGACAACAATAAACTTACAGTACAGTATACACAGACTATTTGTACTTGAATATGACATTCAGCAGGGTTGATTGTGTGTGTGTGAAATTAAAATTCTTTGAGTTAACTCCATTTATTCACCCCTGTTGCTTCACATGTGTGCCATCAACAGCGTCATTTGTAGGCTTTTTGTTATGCCAGATATTTGCAATAGTTAGGTTGGATCAAAGGATTCTATTATCTGCAAGACTTTATGTCATGCAGAGGCTCAATTAACATTGAGAATTTAATAACATTGAGTTTAATGACATATAAATACAAAATTGGTACCTGAACTTTTCACACAGTTGCTCTATGGCGTCCACATAGACCTCCAGTTTTAATGCCAAAACCTCAATCAAAGTCAACCTGGGGATGAAGAATCTAGTGTTGTCCCTCTTGAAGTGGATGACAAGAGGAACTGCTGCTCTTGCAGCCATGATGAAGGAACGAACATCTGCAGCAGTTTTTCCTTTCGGCAAATCGTGATCATCTGTGAAAGCGAAAATTGACGTAACGGCCACCTTCTCCACAGCTGTCAGGAACATCTCCAACTTTTTAAGGCCACTCAAGGTCTTTTTCAGAATAGCCCCCAGCTCTTTCTCTAGGTCCTGATGAGTATTGTCACCAGTAAAGAAAGTCTTCATCGACTTTCTAAATCTATAGTGTTTGCACTCAGAGTTCATCTTGATTTCTCTCATCTTCTCCACCTCGGTTTGTCTTTGCTGACTCCACGTTTCTTGTTTGGCACAGAAATTCTCAATGACATCAATATAGGATAAAGTGTCAGAAATGTACTTCCCTAAAACTTCCTTTGGTGTGTCACTGAAAATGTAGCGAACACAACAGTTATTATTAAAAAGACTCTGGAACAGTGCATCAAATAGAAAAAAAAGTGAACTTAAAGGTAGGCCTACAATATGAGATCCTGCATGGATTTCCGAGCGATTTCACTTCTATCTCAAATCAGTCATCTCCCCTCAATTTGCTAGCTGTCTGCCCCCTCAATACACTGAGAAAAAAATCACTTACAAGATTGGTTGGGAGTCACAAACTTAGGCCTACTCCCATCCTTCCCACAACCGTCTTTAGCTGGAACCTACTGTAGTTTGCTATATTATGGTGGAGAACCCGACCTCATATTTTTGTTTGAGTTTTACAGCCCCTGTGCTGTCTCCCGTGACCGGACTTTTTCACAGTGTATTCAGGAGGGAGACAGCTAGCCTATCAAGGGGAGATGCCTGCGATTTGAGATAAAAATGAAATCACTCGGAAACTCATATTGCACCTTTAATATTGTCCTAGGCCTATGCCTAGAACCGGCCCTGGTCGCAGTGAGTGGCAGTGAGTAGTGCTCCCTGCAAGTGACATTCATAACACATTTGCTGTACCCAAATGTTGTTTACAGTAATGTAGCCAATGTGATAGTTCTGATAGACGGCATGTCACATTGATTAGGCTAAATGTAGCCTACAGCCCTGTAGCACAAGCCTTCTACAGCAATGTATTTTGCAGGAAATGAAAGAATTTCGAATAGCATAGACCTAATGTGAACGCTAAAACATGTTTCAATGAGTCAATGGCACCTCAGATCTTACTTTCGGTTTTGAATAGGCTTAATGAGGATCCATTGATTCAGTGTAAAGTGTTTGTTCGCTTCTGCGTTCGCGTTCCATATTATTTTGTTCCACTTGCTAACTTGTGCATTTGGCAGGCTCGTTCGGCAGGGCTGTGCTTGAAATCACTCCGGAGCACCGCTTTGATGAATAGGTGACCTTATTTCCCTCTGGAATTAAACAGGTGCCAGCTGATTTGATGTCTCACCTTCTTTGTGACATACTGATGAAATCTTCAGCACTGGATATGATGTGTTGTTGCATTTGTCTCCAGTTCACTGATGGACAAACACACTCAGAGGTTACTTCATTTTCTGCAAAGTTTCATGGCTTCACTCGCATTGGCTATCGGCGAGTCACATTGCTCCACATTTGCATTAAATACACTTCGTATCCTGGGCCCACTCACCAGGCAACTTGTCACTGGTCGTTTGCTCCCAAAAATGAATAGAAACTGGTCACGTTACCCACAGTTTTAAATTTATTTATTTTTAAAAAACAGGGCATAAGCTTTAAAATGAGGCGGATGGGACGTGAACTTGTTGGGGGGGTTGTTATATGGTTTATGTTTCCCCTACACATCACAGGCTTAAATGTCACCAAATATTGCCCATTTTGCAAATTCCATAATTTGGGGATTTATTGTAATGAGGAAGGTGTCAAACCATACGATGTTATAGAATATCCGGAGGGTGTTTGCTTTCAGAAAATGTATAGGATACAGTATATGGTGAGAGTAGCTTCTTCATGCTTCAGGCCAAAATGTTGCCTACTCCAAAATCCACCCGAATCCCATTCATTTCAATGGGAAATGTATTTCATCCACTATTTTTACACTTCCTCAACTAAGATTTCTTAGGACTTTTAGTATGTTGTTATGGACATCTCACAGAAATGATCCAAGCTGAAAGCTATTTTGCCTGCACTATTAGGATCATTCACCGATTTTGTTTTTGTTTGTTTGTTTTTGATTACTGATGGCAAAAGATATCAGACTTACCATACCAGTTGTTTTCTGGTTCAAATGTTAGCAAGGCCTGGCTATCGCACGAGAGGTCAGAGGCTCCGTCTCACCACTTGTGGAACTCCAATGTCAATCTCCACTGGCTGTGGTAAGTTAGGCTGTGAATGTCATCCTCCAATAGACACTCTCTCCCTCATGTAAAACATGAAAAATAGGCTAGTGGAAAAGGGTAGAAAAAGGGCTGACTGGTTTAGGCAAGTTGCACTTTGCACTATACTGCACTTTGTAGTGTAGCGTATACTGTATGTGGCCAGATCCAACCTTCCTGTAAGTCCTGCCTTCCTACGTCACTGCAATTGGTCAATTTATTAGCCTCCCTGTTGCGCCCTAATTCAGACAGCTTGCTCCTTGTACTAAACTGTGTAAAGATAATAACATAAATTAGGTCAAGGTAGGATCACAAATGCCCCTTAAGTTAAAAGTTAAACTTAACTTAAACTTAAAACTTAAAACACACCTTAACTCCCTAGCTTATAATGTCATGTAATTTATGTAGGCCTATCCTATCCAAAACACTAACGATTTCCCCTGTTTGACAGGCCACTCCTAAGCACATGCAGTTGAACAGTTTCTAACAGTGTGGTAAATTGGCTATTTGAGGTTTCTTTTTATTATTTTTTTTAATTCAAATTAACAATGTGTATAGTGGCAATATGGACCAAAAAAACACAAGAGAAAGAAAAATATGGGCCCATTATGGCATTGTAAAAAATCATTTACAGACCCTTAAAGTTGTCAGGGAAAATAAACAACACTTCAGATAACTTAAGATAAGTCCAGGTCAGGTTCCCGTGCCAATCACAGCATGACACTATAAAGTTGTAAATGCTGATAACCTAATGAAGCCTAATGGAACCTTTTGACACTATTTATCACAACATACTACTACTTGAACACTGGGTTGTCTTCAGTGGTGTTGTTATTAAAGTCTTGTTTAACAATAATTTCTGATGTGGTTAGATTGAAATTTTGACAAATGCCAATAGAATGCCTGAGAATTTCCGGCTTTTGCGATTGTTACATAATGACCACATAGGTCCACTGCTGCATTTGTAAAGACATGAAACTTATGCTGACACAAAAATCGCAGAAACGTATGGTTTCAATCAAGGTTTTTGACCTTTCATTCTCAACTGTGTGTGGACCTATTTTTCCTGTAGGATAAACTTCTGACTAAAAGTCTTAAAGAATGCAATGTATGAATACAAAAGGCCATCATTCAATGGTTGATCAATAGCTGACATTCCTAGCCTAGAACTCTACACACACTCTAGCATTAGCAAATTAAATTTGGATGAGCCATAGCAAAGACCTCAATTGTGTCTGAGCTGTTTATGCTGTAGGTTGTATTCAGACGTCATGGTGTTTAGCCAATCACGTTATATCCTCGAAGGGAGTTATTGGGCGGGCTTATTAGCATTGTATGAATCGCTTGTTTGTTGCGCTGATTAGTTTTAGACGTTTTACCCGGCTTTGACAACAGCACAAAATACAACAAAATCTACAAAGAACTCAAATTCTGTTGAATATTTTATTTGAACCAGTGTGTGTGTGTGTGTGTGTGTGTGTGTGTGTGTGTGTGTGTGTGTGTGTGTGTGTGGTGTCCTTAACCCAAGTCTTTTAATATTACTTCAGTCAGACTTTTATCAGTTTTGTGCCGTCTCTGGATATGCAGCCGTAAATTACGCCTGTTTAAAGTCAAACCGCAGTGTTCACACAGCACTGATGCTCTCATCTTATGTGTAAGAGGAGGTGGAGGAGGGGGAGGTGGAGCTGAGTCTTGAAAAGAACCACCTGAGGCTTCACACTGTGAAACACAGACAGATGGAGTTCTTGAAGGTTCTGAACTGGACTCAGGTGGAGAACCTGAAGATTCTGAGACAGAGACAAGTAGAGAACCTAAAAGTTCTGTGGTAGAAACAGGTCCAGAACCTGGACTTGAAATCAAGGCAGGTGGAGAACCTGAAGGTTTTGAAATGGTGGCAAGTGCAGAACTTGAAGACTCTGAGACAGAGACAGTTGTAGAATCTGAAGGCAGTGAGCTGGACTCAGGTGCAGAACTTGAAGACTCTGAGACAGAGACAGTTGTAGAATCTGAAGGCAGTGAGCTGGACGGAGGTGGAGAGACTGGTGACTGTAAGATGGAGGCTGGAGGTGTGGAGACTGGAGACAGGTGTTCCTGTAGATGAACCACAAACTGGTCCTTGCGTATGATGGTGGCGCTGCAGTGAACACAGTGGAAATGTGCACAACTTCTGCAAGTCCGATTACATTTACAGATGGATATCCCTGAGAAAAAAAGGAAGAAAGAAAGAAAAATCACCAGGAAGTTAGTCACATAAATTACATTTATACTGGCATTGATGAGAAGATGCTAATTAATGAAGACAAATATGAAGACATTTCCATAGAAAGATATGTTATTCCCTAGCCTGGCGTTGCCTGCCTAATTTGCCAGGCTAGTTATTCCCAGAAATTAAATTATTTTAAATTAAATTTCCCATAAATTAATAGATTATTGTTTAATCACTTATGTCCATATGTAAGGGATAATTTATACCATAAATGTGATACATAGTATTAATCCTTACCGTTGTGCTGCACTGCAAGCTGCATGTGGTTGTCCAAATGAAGTCTTATCTTGTTCAAATACTCTGTTGAGTACGTACAGCAAGGGCATTTATAGATTTCACCCTCGAGGTAGGATTCTACGTCAGGGGGACCCTCAAAATGTGTTGGGTGCTGAGGAAACAGAGATAAGGGTTAGAGTTTATTTTCCCTCAATCCCCATGGAAATATAAACAGATCCGATAGGAAACAATTCCAGTGCATTTGCATTAATATATGAAAGTTTCCCTTTTGAGTATACACTATTAACGTTCTAATCTAGAACCCATAAGAACCAAGAACACTTTGTGTACACACCGAGGCAGGGGCAGAAGCTGGAGGAGCGGAACTCGAAGTCCTTGAAATGGACAGACAAGCAGAGGCCGGTGACGGTGAGATGGACTTAGGTGCAGAAGCTGGAGACAGGTGCTCATGTAGATGAACTACAAGCTGGTCCTTGCGTATGATGGTGCTGCTGCAGTACATGCAGTGAAAATGTGCAGAAGTCCTGCAAGTCCGATTACATTTACAGATGAAATAACCTGAAAAAAAGAAACACCATTACCATCAACATTAAATCTGATTATCATGGACATATCAACCATACAGTAAACCATGTGATTCATTATCCATCCAAACAAACCCAATCATTGATTTACCACTTAGATACTACATATTACATACTACTATATTAGTAGTCTATCGTTAAGTGTTTAGAGAGCTAACACCTACCAAAGTCACATTCCTTGCATATGTTAATACACTTGACCAGGAAATCTGGAATCATTTCCACAATAAATAGCATAGTTACACATTCAGTATTGTCAATCCATATAAACCCCCTACCTTTGTGCTTCACTGCCTGCTTCATGTGTTTTTTAATGTGAAGTCCCATGCTGTACAAAAACACTGTTGTGTACGTACAGCAAGGGCATTTATAGGTTTCACCCTCCAAATACGGCCCTAGGTCTGGGGGACCCTCAAAATGTGTTGGGTGCTGAGGAAACAGAAATAAGGCTTAGAGATTTTTTTGTTGTTTTTTTTTTTACCCCAATCCTCTTTTCCTGCATAATCTTTGGACTACTCTCCAAAACTTTATTTGGCAAATGTTTTAGTAAATTTACAAACAATCTCCATCACTGCAGTTTAAATGCTACCATCAAGTAAAATAATTCAAGCCACATGGAGGTGAATTTTTCTCACATGGTAGGTGCGCGCAATTAATTTTCTAGAACCCTCTAGTGTAAAGCCCTTAAGTACACACAATTAACATTCTAGTCTAGAACCCATAATAACCAAGAACCTGTCTAGCTAGAACCCATAATAACCAAGAACCCTGGTTAATAAAGGATACATAATAACCGCCCTTTGAGTACACACTATTAACATTCTAATCTAAAACCCATAATAGCCAAGAACCCTTTGAGTACACACTATTAATGTTCTAATCTAGAACCCATGAGAACCAAGTACCATTTGAGTACACACCGTTAACTTTCTAATCTTGCTCAAGGGTGGTGGAGGCAGTGGCTCTCGGAAGGAATCATCTGAACCCGCACACTGTGATGATGAAGATGGAGGTGCAGAACCTGCAGGCTCTGAGACGGAACCAGGTGCAGGACCTGAAGGATCTGAGACAGAGACAGGTGGAGAACCTGGACTGTTTGATGATAGAAGTCAGGAGCAGAACCCAAAGGCTTTGCAATGGTGGCAGGTGGAGAACCTTGAGTCTTAGAGGTGGATACAGGTAGAGAACCTGAAGGCTTTGAGGTAGAAGCTGCACACTGTGAGATGGAGGTGGGAGCAGAATCTTGAGACTTAGACATGGAACCAAGTGGAGAACCTGGACGCTTTGAGATGGAGACAGGAGTAGAACCTAGAAGCTCTGCAGTGGAGGCAGGAGCCGAATCTGGAGGCCTTGAGATGGAATCAAGTAGAGAACATTGGGTCTTTGTGATGGAAGCTGGTAGAGAACCTTGAGTTTTGTGTGATAGAAGCTGGCAGAGAACCTTGAGTCTTTGAGATAGAGGCAGGTACGGAGGCTGGTGACAGTAAGATGAAAACAGGTGCCGAGTGCGTGGAGGTTTTAAGATGGAGGCTGGACGTGGAGAACCTGAAGGCTTTGAGGTAGAAGCTACAGACTAGTGAGAGGGAGGTAGGTGCGGAACTTGGGAGACTTTGAGGGCTTTGAGGTGGCGGAAGGAGCAGAATCTTGGAGGCCTCGAGATGGATAAATCAGAGGTTGGTGACGGTGAGGTGGAGGTAGGTGCAGAATCTTGAGGCAGTGAGTTCAAGGCAGGTGTGGAAGTTGGAGACAGGTGCTCGTGTAAATGAACCACAAGCTGGTCCTTGCGAATGATGGTGCTCCTGCAGTACATGCAGTGAAAATGTGCAGAAGTCCTGCAAGTCCGATTACATTTACAGATGAAATAACCTGAAAAAAATGAAACACCATTACCATCAACATGAAATCTGATTGTCATGGACATATCAACCATACATGCTAAACCATGCAAGAACCATGCCTATCCATCCAAACAAACCCAATCATTGATTTACCCCTTAGATCTACATACTACTATACTACTATATTAGTAGTCTATCTGGAGTAATCAAAGTGCTTTATGAGAGCTAACACTCTACCAAAGTCACATTCCTTGCATATGTTAACACACTTGACCAAGAAATATGATTCTGGTATAAGGGATAATTTCCACTATAAATGCCATACACATTCAGTATTGTCAATCCATATAAAGCCCTACCTTTGTGCTTCACTGCCCGCTTCATGTGTTTTTTAATGTGAAATCCCATGCTGTACAACAACACTGTTGTGTACGTACAGCAAGGACATTTATAGGTTTCACTCTCCAAGTACGGCCCTAGGGCTGGGGGACCCTCAAAATGTGTTGGGTGCTGAGGAAACAGAGACAAGGCTTAGAGGGTTTTTGTTTTTTTACCCCAATCCTCTTTTCCTGCATAATCTTTGTTACCTCACTCACGTCAGATGATGCGCTACGTAACTTTAAGGCACTTCCGCGCAACGATCTGCTGTTGAAGCCCTTCAGAGCGATTTCAAGCCCAATATTCTCTAATCGAACCAATCAGGGCTGCTGGCTGCTGTCGAGGGTGTGACGTAGCGAAGAAGCAACTGTTTTGAATCCAACCAATCCAACAAACGTAACCAGCGTCATCGGTTGGTTTCGATGTGATTGGCTGAAGTGTACGTCAATTAAATTGATGAACAAGCCGTTTGTCCAGTTAGATTCAAGGATTTCTGGCTCCTGAAATAACTTGTCTATCGTTGATCATAAGTAGCCTATTCAAAAGTGCCACAACGGTGAACCTAACGTAAACGATGTCGGGCTGAACATACTGTTGTGTCACGTCAGTGCAGCAACAATGGAAGCCTGGAGGGCCATTCTGCTCTTGGTGTCAGACAAGGAAATAGCTGAACTATACAAATTTTTTTTTTTTTTTTTAGCTGAACTATACAACAACCTCAGTAGTTTAAATCATTGTTAGGAATACTACAAAATTATAATATTACCACTGCTTTTGCTGTCACCTACGACTAGCCAACACAACATGAATTTGTGTTATATTTAGCACTAGCGCTTTAAATCTCAGAGCTTCCAATACACCTACGTGCTGATTGGTGAACACCTCTGACACCCATCAAACGAGAGTGAACTACCTCAGAAGCATGTTGCGCACCGGTGTGCAGCGTAACGAGCAAACTTATCATTCAATTAGGCTAACGCAACGCACCGGTGCGTAACAATGTGCTGTTGAATGAACCCCAGATGTTCGTGCATTAGCGCTACATCTGACGTGAGTGAGTTAATAATCTTCGGGGTACTCTCCAAAACTTTTTTTGCTCTTTGGCAAATTTTGTAGTAAATTTACAAACAATCTTCATCACTGCAGTTTAAATGTTACCATCAAGCAAAACAATTCAAGCAAAAACAATCCACATGGAGGTGGGTTTATTTTCTTGTGTGTTAAGTACACACAATTAATTTTCTAGAACCCGGACTATAACAAACAAGAACCCTTTGGTCTAAAACCCCCTTTGAGTACACACTATTAACATTCTAATCTAGAACCCATAATAGCCAAGAACCCTTTGAGTACACACTATTAATGTTCTAATCTAGAACCCATGAGAACCAAGAACCTTTTGAGTACACACCGTTAACTTTCTAGTCTTGCTCAAGGGTGGTGGAGGCAGTGGCTCTCGGAAGGAATAATCTGAACCCGCACACTGTGATGATGAAGATGGAGGTGCAGAACCTGCAGGCTCTGAGACGGAACCAGGTGCAGGACCTGAGGGATCTGAGATAGAGACAGGTGGACAAACTGGACTCTTTGAGATAGAGTCAGGAGCAGAACCCAAAGGCTCTGCAATGGAGGTAGGTGGAGAACCTTGAGTCTTAAAGGCGGATGCAGGTAGAGAACAGGAAGTCTTTGAGGTAGAAGCTGCACACTGTGAGATGGAGGAAGGCGCAGAATCTTGAGACTTTGTCATGGAGGCAAGTGGAGAACCTGGACGCTTTAAGATGGAGACAAGAGCAGAACTTGAAGGTTCTGCAGTGGAGGCAGTTGGAGAACATTGAGTCATTGTGATAGAAGCTGGCAGAGAACCTTGAGTCTTTGAGATGGAGGCAGGTACGGAGGCTGGTGACAGTAAGATGAACACAGGTGCAGAGGGTGGAGGCTTTAAGATGGAGGCTGGACGTGGAGAACCTGAAGGCTTTGAGGTAGAAGCTACAGATGGTGGGAGGGAGGCAGGTGCTGAGCTTAGAAACTTTGAGGTGGAGACAGGTGCTGAATCTTGAGGCTTTACGATGGCGGGAGATGGAGAATCTTGAAGTTTTGAGGTGGCAGAAGGAGCAGAACTTGGAGGCCTTGAAATGGACAGACACGCAGAGGCTGGTGAAAGTGAGATGGACTTAGGTGCAGAAGTAGGTGAAGAAGGAGACAGGTGCTCGCGTAGATGAACTACAAGCTGGTCCTTGCGAATGATGGTGCTGCTGCAGTACATGCAGTGAAAATGTGCAGATTTCCTACAAGTCCGATTACATTTACAGATGAAATAACCTGAAAAAAGTAAATATCACCATTAAATCTGATTATCAAGGACATATCAACCATATATTCTAAACCATGCAATAAATGCCATTATCCATCCAAACAAACCCAACCATTGATGTACCACTTACATCTACATACTACTATATTTCTATTGTTGTTTAGAGAGTTAACACCTACCAAAGTCAAATTCCTTGTATATGTTAATACAGGAGTTCTCAAATTCTATTGGGCCGGGGGCCCCTCACAGAGCAGAAATTTTTTCAAGGACCCCTCTTGATCACAAAAAAAAAATGGTCTTTCAGATGCAACAGTTTCAAATATAAAATCTGATTGTGCATAAGTGGTTTTCTGTAGGCCCGTTTAAAAAATATCAAAGGAAAGTGTCTTAGTAGTATTTATACCCCTTCACAAACCCACTGGCAATGTGCCGCGGACCCCTGAGGGCTCCCTGCACCCCAGTTTGAGAACCAATGTGTTACACTTAACCAAGAAATCTGATTCTGGTATAAGGGATAATTTCCACAATGAATGCCATACACATTCAGTCAATCCACATTGTCAATCCACATACTATAAAGCCCTACCTTTGTGCTTCACTGCCCGCTTCATGTGTTTTTTAATGTGAAATCCCATGCTGTACAACAACACTGTTGTGTACGTACAGCAAGGACATTTATAGGTTCCATTCTCAAGGTAGCATCGAAGGTCTGAGGAAGCCTCTATGTGTGAAGATCGCTGAGGAGATAAGGAAACATTTCAGGCTGAGGTAGATGGGGAACTAACTGTCACACCTTAATAAATTAAATAATGTTTTTTTTTGTTTTTATTTGTCCTTTGCAGGCTATTATGGCCTTCATAAACTAAATCAGTTTTCTTGAACACAAAAACATGGGTCCAACAACCCCAGATGGGGGAAGTGATGCGTTACAGCTGCGTAGTGTGCAACCACTGCATGCCTATTAACCAACCAACAAGTTACAGGCTACAAGCATTCAAGTCATGCTTCTTGACCACTACACTACTACAAAACCCCTTTTATTTTATTTTATTTTATTTTATTGTCATTATTATTTTATTTTATTTTATTTATTTATTTATTGGGGGGGGGGGTTTACCAATTCCAGTTATACTCAACCCCAGTTGGGGGAAGTACAGTAATGTGTGCAACAACTGTGTGCTTACCAACTTCTTCAAAGGTGCACATTGTGTAGAAGCCACTGGTGATGGCGGTGATGGTGGTGAAGGCGGTGAAGACGGTGACGGTGGTGAACCCAAAAAGTGTTGAGTTGTTTCTGTGCCATAACTGAGAGGAGGCTCAGCTCCCGGTGTGCCTAAAGATCAAGAAGAAACAATTAACTTTAAAGTGTAAGCTTCAGGTTAACCATTACAACCAATAATTGTGTACACAAAGCATTCAATATGAATATGTCAAAACCTTTTTGTCTGAAAATGAGTAAAAAATACATTTATTGTGGTTTAAGCAAAGGTGTCATGCTTGGTAATGTAAATGGTTGGTGACGTCACTAACGGGAGTCGTAGTAATCCACTCTGGTTAACTGTCACGGACTACAATGGCCGCATATATGTAGGACGTGAAATAAACATATTTCTGCCATTTCCAGGCGTGCCAACATACATTTCAGTAAGTCTATTTTATTTCCATTACTTTATATTTCTTAAGTACCGCGAATATTGCTCTATTGGTGTAGAAAAAAAATATCAAAACTGCTTTGAACTTCAGGCGCTTCTCCTCATCGCTCCGGACACATCACTGACACAATGTTACAAAGTGAAAGGTCACGGTCCTGACATATCGTTATGAAGTGCAAGATACAGCCATAAATTAGGATACAAAGATACAAAATGACAGTGGACTATTAGTCTACATGTAAGACTACCTTAGTTAAAGACTATGAAATTATATTTACCAAAAGGGCAATTTCATACACGTATTTATAGGCTATCTTCCACGGCGCTCATGCTCGATATAGGCTATACCGGCTTTGCCTCAATGAGCTTCAGGTTAGTTGGTCAGATAGAAAATTCATCTGTAAATATTATAATTGTATTTCGCAGGCCAACATGACACTATGGGGTCATTTCATGTCAATTCACCCAAATTCTGGAAAATTCCCCGCTTGACCATCTCAGAATTTACTGAAAAATTCTACTAAAAAGATACCATTTTTAATAGTAATAATCCAAAATATTAGGTTCATAACCTCAATAGTTTTTTAATAAGAAATATTTCATTTGGAATGCATTTCGGGCATTTTTTGGCATCATAATCTAAAGGCTGTTTTAAACAGCAATATCTGGAAAACTGTCTCACCTATAGCCTTCAAATTTTCTACTGTCAATATATGGTAGTTCTAGCCTCCAGACATGGAATATCAGGATTGTAGCTCAAGCATAACTTAGGATACAGGCGCTCAAACTTCTACCAAAGTATGGCTTGGCAAAATGAGATGGTAACTTTGAAGAGTTGTCAAGGCCCCAGTTTTGGACATGGAAGACTTATATTTTACAGGAAGTATATCTGGCAACAGGTCAAACACTCTACAAAACATGGTCACTCTAAGATGAATGGATCCACAGGTATTATGCCTCAAATACGGGGAAAAACACATTTGTGCCCAAATTCAGAGCCATATTCCAAAAAACTGAGTTAATGGATCAGGACCATTTTTTTGTTTTTGAAAGATCAAATTATTGTTAAACTTATATAAAAAAATTGGGAGGGTGTTTTGCCCCATTTTGTCACAATTAATTTTCAAACATGGGCTATATGTGGGTGGGTGATGGTTTTTTCCTCTTGATTCCTAGGGGTGCGTCCACCCAATTTTAGAGCCATATTCCAAGAAACTGAGTTAATGGATCAGGTCCAATTGTTTGTTTTTGAAAGATAAAATTATTGTTAAACTTATATAAAAAAATATTGGGAGGGTGTTTTGCCCCATTTTATCACAATTCATTTTCAAACATGGGCTATATGTGGGTAGGTGATTGTTTTTTCCTCTTGATTCCTAGGGGTGCGTCCACCCAATTTTAGAGCCATATTCCAAGAAACTGAGTTAATGGATCAGGTCCAATTGTTTGTTTTTGAAAGATAAAATTATTGTTAAACTTATATAAAAAAATATTGGGAGGGTGTTTTGCCCCATTTTATCACAATTCATTTTCAAACATGGGCTATATGTGGGTAGGTGATTGTTTTTTCCTCTTGATTCCTAGGGGTGCGTCCACCCAATTTTAGAGCCATATTCCAAGAAACTGAGTTAATGGATCAGGTCCAATTGTTTGTTTTTGAAAGATAAAATTATTGTTAAACTTATATAAAGAAAAATTGGGTGGGTGTTTTGCCCCATTTTGTCACAATTCGTTTTCAAACATGGGCAATATGTGGGTGGGTGATTGTTTTTTCCTCTTGATTCCTAGGGGTGTGTTTACCTATGACTATGTTTACATAGCCATGTGTTTTGGAGACTGCTGTATTTGTATGTGAATTGGTCTGATAAAAGATTCACCTCTTCCTTGTTGAGTTCTTTATAGTCATGTTTTGACCTTTTTATTCTCCATTGAAAAACATACAAATTCATGTTTTTACCTTAATTTCGTGTAATAAAAGCGCTTGGTGTTTGATCAACATTTTCAGTCAACAGTAGATTTTTTGCTCATTGTAGTTGCATTGCATTTTATGAAAACAATGACTGAAATCTCTCTTGATTACTGACTCTTCATAATTTTAATATGAATTTATGAATATGAAGCAAAGTCCTTACGAAATACACAAAAACACAAAAGATATAACTTGTGAAATGCATTTTTTTTTTTTTTTTGAAAGAATAACATGAACTCTCCTTTGAGTGTTGCACTCATTACAGAATTACATTGAACTTCAACAATGTTTTAGGAGATTAACAATCACCATGCTAATCTTCATCTCTATATTTCTTCACTTTAAACAAATCTATGCCATTCTTTGGCATAGAAACGATCATTATTCATTTTCTGCAATGCTAACAGCACTGCAATGTGAATATGATCCTTCCTTAAAAGTTCAATGTTGATCAAGAATCAAGAACAAATTCAAAATTAGATTAGATTCAGAAGCCATTTGTATGATCTTGCATGTTGTCTACATGAGGGTGGCTCTAGCGTTTTTCCAATATGCTACCAAAAAAAAAATCAATAAAATCACAGGACGACTACACCTTCACTCTTTTTGCTTGTAGAGCTTCAAAAGACTAATTACTAGCACAAATATGAAAATAAAATTTAAAAAATCAATAAATGTAAATCGACTGGTTATGGTGGTGGGGTATGGGTAATCACGGTTTGATTGCGCACATGCTGTATCTGTGGGTGTGTCTCTGTCAACCACCATGATGTAGAAGCCATGTCTGTTTGGTTGGGCTGGATGAATTTAATTATGCTATGTCTGAGATCTTCTCTGTCTAAACCAGCCAAGCAAATGTTTAAGATAAAGAAGTCTTACATTTGAATCTGGAAAGTGAAAAATACGTAGATGTGCAATGTAATACTGTATTGCTGCTGCATTTGGTTGAGTTTACTCACCATGCAGGTATTACTTCACATTGTAGCATCTGTATTTGAAATGATAACAGTTTAAGAACATCCTGTCAATTTCTTTTCTAATAAAAACAAAAAAAGAAATTAACAAAGATGAATGTATGATGAATGAAGGACGTCTTCCAAAATCTCAGTGAAACCTGATCCACACACACACACACACACAAATCTTCTGGGCTCTTATATAGGGAAGGACAGATCCAAGGTAAACACAAAGGAGGAGTATCCAAAACATGTGTCATAAAGTTGATTGACTTTGACATGGCAATGTAAATATAGTCACACATGTTAAAGGTAAACAATGTCATTAGACACATTTTTTTTTTTTTTTTTTTTTAAGTAAGTGTGGACCTGTTATAATAAGTCAATTTTTGGAATATGGCTCTGGAGTTGGGTGGACACACCCCTAGGGTTCAAGAGGAAAAAACAATCAGCCCAACATATACCCCATGTTTGAAAATTAATTGTGACAAAATGGGGCATAACACCCTCTCAAAGTTTTTATATAAGTTTCACAATAATTTGATCTTTCAAAGTAAAAAAAAATGGACCTGGTCCATTAACTCAGTTTTTTGGAATATGGCTCTGAAATAGGGTGGACACACCCCTAGGAATCAAGAGGAAAAACAATCACCCACCCACATATAGCCCATGTTTGAAAATTAATTGTGATGAAATGGGGCAAAACACCCTCCCAATTTTTTAATATAAGTTTAACAATAATTTGATCTTTCAAAAACAAAAAAATGGACCTGATCCATTAACTCAGTTTTTGGAATATGGCTCTGAAGTTGGGCAAAAACGTGTTTTTCCTCATATTTGAGGCTTAATACCTATGGATCTATTCATCTCAGAGTGACCATTTTTTGTAGATTGTTTAACCCGTTACCAGAGATGCTTCCTGTAAAATATGAATCTTCTATCTCCAAATCTTGGGTATTGACAACTCTTCAAAGTTACCATTTCATATTGCCAAGCCATACTTTGGTAGAGGTTTGAGTGCCTCTATCATGAGCTACAATCCTGATATTCCATGTATGGAGGCTATAACTACCACATATTGACAGTAGAAAATTTGAAGGCTATAGGTGGGATGGTTTTCCAGATATTGCTGTTTAAAAATGGCCTTTCAGATTATGGTGTCCAAAAAGCATGTAATTTGAAATATTTTTATGAAAAAACTATTGACCGTATGAAGCTAATATTTTGGATTTCTTACTATTAAAAATGCTATCTTTTTACTAGAATTTTTTCAGAAAATTCTGAGATGGTCAAGCGGGAGGCATTGGGTGAAATGACATGAAATGACCCTATGATGAACATTTCACTGCACGAAATACACCCAAATCCGGAGATATGCAATTCAGGCCACTGCTGAAATCTGGAGCATATCTGGAACATATCTGGATTTTTTTATATTTGTGTCATATATTATGAAATACTGAATCTGGATACTCCTCATGTAGTTTAATGTATCCAGATACACCTTGTGCTGCATACCAATTGTGTCAAATACCAAAACCGAGGGTCAAGTCATATATTGAAATATTCTGACTACGTATTTCATTAGAATTTGGCCAAATCTGCAGCATATCATGAATATGTCGTCTTGAGAAATATAATAATATTATACTATTCACATATGACACATGTCATATTTTGCCTAGCTGTCCAGCTATCCTGGCAGGTGAAATGTTGAGTCTATATTTGCCTCATGTAGTATAATGTATCCAGATACACATGCTGCTGATACACTTTGTGGCAGATATCTAAACACAGTCTTAAACAATATATTGAAATATTCTGACTACCTATTTCATTAGAATTTGGCCAAATCTGCAGCATATCATGAATATGTCGTCTTAAGAAATATAATAATATTATACTATTCACATATGACACATGTCATATTTTGCTTAGCTGTCCAGCTATCCTGGCAGGTGAAATACTGAGTCTATATTTGCCTCATGTAGTATAATGTATCCAGATACACATTCTGCTGATACACTTTGTGGCAGATATCTAAACACAGTCTCAAACAATATATTGAAATATTCTGACTACCTATTTCATTAGAATTTGGCCAAATCTGCAGCATATCAGGAATATGTCGTCTTAAGAAATATAATAATATTATACTATTCATATGACACATGTCATATTTTGCCTAGCTGTCCAGCTATCCTGGCAGGTGAAATACTGAGTCTATATTTGCCTCATGTCGTATAATGTATCCAGATACACATTCTGCTGATACACTTTGTGGCAGATATGTCTCGAAATGTGAATGTCTTTATGGGTGATGCTTTTGCGCACGCGCGCCCAATTTGAAAACTTTACTGAGTGAAGCAGAAGAGTTCTAAAGGTAACGTTAACGGATCCCTCAGCGATCGTAAAAGCTGCCTGAAAGGACTTGAGTTGGGTATGCATCGTCGCTTTCTGGTACAATTCGAGCAGTGTTGGAAATTGGTAAGTAAAAAATATCAACCATTACACGTTAAATGTTATCTTTAGTGTGTTTCCTTTCAGTTTAGCCGTCATTGAATCGTTCTCTGATTAACATGAATATCAACGTTGTCCAAAGGCACAGTTGACGTTGGCTAGCAATCATATCGATAGCTAAGTAAGCCTTTGGGTTAAAACAAAGTCCTAAAAGTGTCTCTGGTAAATGTAACGTTAACAAGGTGTTGTGAGCAACTACCTAATAGATTATATCGCCTATTTTGTAGTGTAGTGGTAAATTTGTGGTGAAGCGTTGACATTTAACGGCACAGTGACTGGCTACATGCATGAAATGCATGCCTATCGATAGCTACATTAGCTATCGTTAGTTACCATGTCGTTAACGCTAGCTCAGCATCTGGTGTAATATTGACACTGATGATTTATATGTAACTTATATTGAAATAACTGATGTGTTTTCTGTATGACCTTTATAATTGTTGTTTAATACTGCCCACTTTGTCTTTCTAGCTTTGAAGAAAATTACTGCATGACATGCTGAAGACTTCCCAGGAGGACTGACAAGTCTGGGCTGCTAGCACATCCACCTAAAACTAACGTTAATGGAGAGATTTCACCAGCCTTTTTTTTACCCAAAATAATAAATTGTGGAAAATTAAAGTTTGTTGGCCAACAATCTTGATTGCTTGCTCTATTATTTATTTTTATATTTCTCTTCAGAAAACCAAACGTTTTTGTTATTTAGTGTAATCAATAGCCTTTGTAATTTAAACACTGTAATGTTCAGTTTGACAAGCCATGCTAATCTATCTGCTGCCATGCTAGTCTTTGCTACCACCAAGTTACGGCTAGCTATTTTGAGGCTCTGTAATGTATGGTTAAATGTCGGGCAAAATGTGTTGTGATGAACCTAGTACAAACGTTAATGTAATACACAAACATAGGCATGTAAATAAATGCCTAAAATAGCTTTAGCCCACGGTTTATGGTTCATTTTGTGTTCGTCATATATGGAGATATGAGACAACATGACGTGAATCCAGCGAAGTACCTGTAGCAGACACGACCACGGATCATGTGAGTAAATAATGTCAGTATATAACGCGTGGAAAATACTGTCCCTTTCTAACAGACACAGGCTACGTGTATGGTGCGTATTCCTCCATATATTATAAGCATTCGGAAGAAATATCCCCGGAAACAACCGGCTTTTCACCCAAGATATGAGTCATATGATCCCAAACATTCATCAAATCTGAGGCGTATTTGCCAAAATTCCAGTCGGATACTGACCATGTCTGTTTTCCGGATTGTACCGTAAATGATGGGAAACGATTTTTGCTGTGTCAAGTCATATGCGGATAAATGAAACGGTCAGTGTTTGACTTACAAAATATGACACATGTCAGGGCACCTTCATATCCTAAAAGCAGATTCTGCTGATATCAAAGTGGTCCCAATCCGGAAAAAGGATAGCATCGGATACGTTGTTTTAGCCAGAGCGACATCGGTCGTGTCTGGTCCGTTTTTCAACAGACTGCAACAGATATCGGTCATATCTTAAAGTATCTGTACAAATATATCTCCGGATTTAGGGGTATTTTGCGCAGTGTTTAGTTCCTTCCCCGACCCGACTCTCGCTATAATCCCCGAAAATTTTAAACATGGAGAATCAATGGGTAGCTGAGGTTCCTTATGAAGATCCCAATTTTCTATACGGACCGCTGGCGTATGATTAGGAGCCCGCAACCGCAAGACGTGAGAGAGGGGGTTGTAGTAAGAAACCATGCCCCTCAAAGAGCAATTGACTGAAGAGTAAAGCAGGTGTCCTGGGGCCATATTACAGAAAAAATCCTAACAGCGCATTATTTTTAACGTTAACAAGGGACTGGTAGGCTCCGAAATAGGTCGTTTCGCATGAAGTCAACAAACGAAATAGATACTGGCTGTCAAGCTTATAGCTGCTCACAAGACTCACACACTTGAAACATAAATAACATGAGACTTTCAGCCATGCATGATGCAAAAGGAAAATACGTTTCTGCCTGCAGTTGCCTATTTATTTATTTTGTTTAAACCCATCCCTCCGAAGGCTTCATCTTATGGAGGCGCACGAGTAGGAGAAACTTTCATTCAACCTAGCGTTACCCATATTGGGCCATTGCCACTACACGAAGTTAATAAAACAAAACAACAAAACATCGTCGCTGATACCTTTGGAGAAAAGGCCAGATTTGACCACTTTACTTTCTCTCTGTCACGTAGACCCAACCGAAAATCATACTCGACTGCACCCATCATCTTTTCAAGCTTGCAACCTCGTTGGTGAGAGGGGGAGCTAATCGGCCTTTCCCGTAGATTATTGCTATTAGGAAATGGCAAAATCTCACTGCATTGTAGCCTAGGTTGAAAGTGCATTAAAATGCAGATGGGGCTACCAAAGAATGATGAGGAAAATTACAATAAATACCCAACAAGTTACCTCTTGATCTCATAGCGTACACAACCCTGGGCCAATTAGCCGCTAGCTTTCAATGTCAGCTTACCCGCTTTTGACATCTATTTCGGACTTCGTCATATCTTGTTTGTTTCAGGTGTTGTCCATTAGTCCAATAGGTAACGGTGTAATAGTGTAAAAGTGCACACTACTGAACAGTTATCTAAAAGTGAATTAACTCACTACTTTGAGAAAAACTAGCTGCCCACCTAATAACATCCTTCAGGATGGGCAAGATAACGCGATCCATTTGCTACAAGTAGCCTAGCTGAAATAATGCATTACCATTCTGCCAAAATGAATCTTCATTCACATTTACCTTGTAAAGAACATAAATATATACATTTTATTTTGTTGACTAGCACTTGAAATAGAAAAAAGAGTAATTTCACACAGTAAAATGGGCTCTGGTAACACAGAAATCTCCAACCATTTTACCAAAGCTCGCTTGAATCCTCTCTGATTTTACCGTCTAGACCAGGGGTGGGCAATTATTTTGGCCAGGTGGCCACATTGGCTTTCAGATTTTGACTAACGGGCCGGGTGTTAACAGTTAACGAACTGATGTCGATAAATTGGCAAGTCTCAAGCCAGTAGCCTCACTTTCCTCAGAGGACATGTTAATATGCAGGTTTAAAAGGGTGGAATTTGCTTTTCATGATCATACAACACATTTGATAAATAAGGCCTATAACCTAAGTCACCATGACTAAATGAGAAATTATTTTATTTTGGGAAGGCTCCACGGGCCGCATGAAATAGCTCCGCGGGCCGCATCTGGCCCCCGGGCCTTAGTTTGCCCAGGTATGGTCTAGACAGATAACTCTCCTTCATGAGTCCCGTTTGTGACATCACGCACCCCCCCTAGTGGAAGTGAGATGGAGCGCATAAAACCCCTGTTAAAAGTCCCAAGTTTTCGACTTTTGGTATCTAAAATCATAAAAACGATTGTGGACAGGTCTTAATATTTATGTTTGTTAACCACATTGCACAAACAGGATGAAAATTTTAACCTGAAGCTTATACTTTAACTTTGTAAATAACAATATGGGATTATTATTATTGCAGTTGTAGTTATCAATAATAATACAGTATTAAGATGGTGCTGATTAGGATAATAATAATATAATAAAAATAGCTATTGTTATGCTGCATGAGGTAGTCAAAAATCTTGGCTGTCAATAATTACAGACATACACATCTTTGTAGACACCTTATGTATAGGCACACTTTGAGATCTCCAAATAACCATGTTATATATGTAACGGAGGCCAGCTAGCTCGAGTAAATCCTCATCACCCAATTTCCATGGGCGCTTCTAACGGCTGAGTTAGAAGCTCGGGTTTTTAGCTCAGTTGGTTAGAGCGTCCCACCCCCAGTTTGTAGCTTGCGGGGTGGCGGGTTTGAGACCCGTGTGCGGTGCGGACCACCACCAGCTACATATATATTGTAGTATGTACAATAAACACTGGGAGATCTCTTTGTAGCTATTGTGATGCTTACTTTTGCTTCTTGTGAGCATCATCTTCAACGACCCCCAAGGCCACGGAGTTCCATCCTCCTCCTCCTCCTCCGCTGCCTTTAATAGCTCACACTGTGTTCCCTGTGAGCGAGTCACTACAGGCCTCGATACCACCGCACTCGTCTCCACCGAACAGGCCTGCGTTCCCACTGAAATCGTCTGAGGAGAGGCGGTTTGGCAGCCAACATGATGGAATGGCTGGACAGGCAATTTTGTCTATTGAAGTAAACAAAAAGTCATTTTGGTTACATTTCATTACATCATATTTATTTAATCCATTTAATGTACAAAATGAACAACAATAATACTCTTAAATCTAAAAAAATAGAGAAAACAGCTACATTATAGAGGGCTTATAGAAGGAAACATATATTTTTTTTAAGGTCAGGAATAACATTAAAATGTTTAAAGTAGAAAGTTTAAGTGTTGGCCTATATAATGTATAAAGAAAGATAGGCTACCGGTAAGTGATTGAAAGATAACTGGAATAACATCCAAAATGAAAGATAATAGAGCAGGGTTATGTGTGAATATATGCCTGCCAACACCTCAACCCCCTTTGAGCACTTGTGGGATCAGCTTAGGGCCTTAGTTGTGCATGCTGCTGCTCATTCCAGGGTGAATGATAACACAACCACGTTGTCTAACTTGGGACAAATACTGGTTGAAGAATGGGATGCCATCCCAGCAGTGTGTGTGTGTGTGTGTGTGTGTGTGTGTGTGTGTGTGTGTGTGTGTGTGTGTGTGTGTGTTCCTGGTGACCAGAAGAGAGGCGGAGGTGCCAGGAGGCTGGACAGCAGTAATATACCAGTTGAGTCCCATTAAGACATTCAGCCTCTTTTACAAGGGAGCCCTGACATTTAACACGTTACTCAAAATATATGACAAACTGGAAACTTTATCTACGGAGATGCGCAAAATAAGCAATAGCCTACTAGCAGCATGCTCGGGTTAGTGACAATGGAGAGAACACGCAAAGAAATCTCGGCAAAGTCAATGGAATCGACTTGAAAAGAAACTCTAACCATTTTGTGTGCAGTGGTTCTGACTTCGGCAAAGCGTACTGTACAAGGGACATGGTCCATTACTTCGAAAAAAATACACCTTTAGGTCTGTAGTCTTACCATATTAAGAACCTCTGCTGCAGCTGAACCCAATGTGCTGAACACTTTTTCTGCAAGAAATTTCTCTGAACAGGGATCCCATTAGCAAAGTTGAATGTATTCCCTCGTGGGTGGGTGGCTGTCAAAACAAACATAGCGCACTACCGCCACCTTCTGGACTGGAGTTTCACCGTAATGATTATGAAATTCACTCTTCTTTGTATCGATTTGATAGGCTACATTTGCATTCGCCCAATCACTTTATGTCTATAATCAGTAGTATTTGTCACTCCGGTGACATTAGGAGGAAAATTTAACTGAACATTGACGCGCAAAATGTTTTGGAGACAAATCCCTGCATGGTCTACTCCAACCCAGGAGGTGGTAGTACTGCGCTGTAGTTGCACGGTGCTTTGTTATTGTTGGTTAGTCTGCCACGATGAAATTTTCAGTTCACTTCCCTGATAGTTGTGGTGATGACAGCGACGAGATGAAATAAAGAAAGACAGGTAGGCCTACTACCTAATTCTAAAACAACAAATGAATGTGCTCACTGTATGAAGACACGGACTTTTTTTGAGGTATTTTTTTCTGTAGGTAGTAGTAGGCGATGATCAAATGTTAAATGCTGTGAGTGCGTACAGTGCAGTGTAGTCTGGACTCAGTTGGTGAACAGGGCGAGGGCTCGCATACATTATTTTAAAATAAATTTACCGTGAGTTTGGTGCACCAGCCCACAGGACGTCTTCATTTACTTCGGGATAAAATTAAGTGTCTCTCTATCTCTAAGTGAACTTACTAGGAAGAAGTTGATAGAGTGACCACTTTTTGAAAGATAGGAAAAGCGCACAACAAGCAAGCATAGACCTCATAACGTTATAGCAATGTGGTAGCCTACTGACATTTGTGCTGATATATTTAAGTAAACAAACAAACAAACAAAAAAAAAAAAAAACATTTTTTCTCTCTTTTGATTAGGTATGTCAGGCATAACAAAGAAAGTTTGCCTGGGCTGCAAGGCCAGCATTGGAGTTCCCTGTAAGACCTGCCCCTCATGTGGGCAAGACCAGCCCTGCAGGGAGAGACTTGAGAAGAGAAGGAGGCCTTTCCAGCAGACACAAGTGGAGTGGGCCGCCTCAGTCAAGAGGAACAGGAACACAAGGGTTTTTGTGAAAAGCTGCCATGTGTTGGTAAGAAAGATTGGGGCAAATGGGCCTCAGTAAACTTTTATCACGGCAGACAAAGCAGGGCTACTTCACTTCCTGTTGGCAGGCTAAGTACAGGTGTTCCCAAATACATTGAAGTTTCTGGTTAAAGTGACTTGCTGAATCTGACACTTCATTAGAAACATCTAGCTCACACAGAAGCAGGGCTGTTTCACTTCCTACTCAAATCCATGGCAAAGTGCAGATTTATATATATAAAAAAAAAGGAAAAACAAAACAGACACATTTCTCAGAATTTCAGTCTTAGCCATTGTATTTCATCGCACATGATCCAAAAACAAGGCTTTAATGTCAAATAAATCAAACTTAACTTTAGTTAATAGTAAAATTCTGTCTCTCAGCTCGACAGGCTGACTGCTCTCGGGTTCCATCCGGTTCTTCTCCTGGGGAAGAAGAACACCAATTACATCGAGGCCGACGTTATATTACCAAAACAGAACCAGGTTCCTGTGGACGTGGCCATCAAGCTCCAGAAAGAGTTCACCTCAGCACTGATGGGTACGATGGGGATTTTATGAGGGGCGCTTTACATTTACGTTTTACATTCTATAAGCGTTTATTTATGCATTCAGAAGATGGAAAAAACAGCAACATACATAAATCCACTTATAAAAACAGAAGTAAAATTTAAGCAACACATTGAACACAATTCAAAAAGCTACAGTCATATCCTGGTAAACTTTCAATTTGTTGAAACTGAAAGCCCTTCACAATATCTACATATACAATGTATTGTAATGTAATTAATAACAATGTACTATATATGTAATTAATGATAATGTATACTTTCTTGTGTTCATTCGATTCATCACTCTTTTTCCTGTTAGTTCATTTCCAAAGTCACAAGACAAGCTCAACTCCTCAGGAAAACCTGGACCTCCAGGTAAAGGCAAAAGAAGCCACAACAACTCCTCTGAGAGAAGGAAAGCCAAGCCCTCAGAAACACTTGAATCTCCAGGTAAAGGCAAAAGAAGCCACAACAACTCCACAGAAACACCTGGCCCTCCAGGTAAAGTCGAGAGAAGATACATCAACTCCTTTGGAACATCTGAAGCTCCAGGAAAAGGCCAAAGAGGCCACACCAACTGCTCTGAGAGAAGCAAACTCAACCTCTCAGAAACACCTGAACCTCAGCATAAAGACGACAGAGAACACACAAGCTTCTCCAGAACATCTGAAGCCCCAGGAAAAGGCCAAAGAGGCTACAGAGGCTCATCTGAGAGAAGCAAGCTCAACCCCTCAGGATGTCCTCACTACTCGCCCTGATCCCCAGAACCCGAAGGCCAATAAAAGACAAAAAGGTGAAGTATATTACTTTGGGATTATTAGTGTCTTGGGACCCTTTTATTTGACTGTTTTTCTTCTTCTTCTTCTTCTTCTTTTTGTTCGTTTGAAAGAAGAGATATTGTATCTTAATGGGTTTTTGCTTTGGGATTATTAGTGTCTTGGGACCCTTTTATTTGGCTGTTTTTTGTTTTGTTTTTTTTCGTTTGAAAGAAGAGATATTGTATCTTAATGGGTTTTTGCTTTGGGATTATTAGTGTCTTGGGACCCTTTTATTTGGCTGTTTTTTGTTTTGTTTTGTTTGAAATAAGAGATATTGTATCTCAGTGGGTTTTTGCTGGTAATATAAAGGATAAATGAATTGTTTGTTTGTTTGTTTATCAGTGATTTCTGGAATATAAGCCGCACTATGCAATGCATAAACCTCTCTTTTTCCTGTTAGTTTGCTTCCACAGTCTTGAACCAACCTCAACCACTCAGGAACACCTGGAACTGCACATAAAGGCGATAGAGGCCACATCAACCCCGACGCAAGCTCAAGAGACACAAGACGCAAGAGACGCAAGCTCAACTCCGCAAGAACACCTGAAGCTCCAGGTAAAGACAAGAGAAGCCACACTGGCTCCACAAGAACACATGAACGTCCAGGTAATGGTAAGAGACCGCACTTTAACCCTTCATGAATACCTGAAACCACAGGTAAAGGCGATAGACACATCAACCCGTCTCAGAGATGCAAGCTCAACTCCGCAAGAACACCTGAAGCTCCAGGTGAAGAAGAGAGAGTCCACACCAGCAACTCCTCTGAGAGAAGCAAACTCAACCCCTCAGGGACACCTGAATGTCCAGGTTAAGACAAGAGTGCCCACTCTAGCCCCTCTAGAACGGCTGGAACGTCACGCAACGACGAGAGAGGCCGCACCACAACCTCAGGAAGCTGCATTAAACCGTCAGGAAGTCCTCGGTAGTCTCCCTGAACCCCAAATCCAAAAGGCCATGAAAAGACAAAGAGGTGAAGTATACAGTATTACTTTGTGGTTGTTGTTGGTATCTAGTGACACTTCTAGTGAGGTAGAGTCTACGAGGGAATTTCTCCTTGTTCCTAGGGTGCTCCTTGTTGTGTGTTTAGCGACACAGTTTTATAGTAACTGCCGCTTTATAAACATACTGTAATTGAATGAATCAAAAGCCATATCAGTCAAAATAGACTGGTTGTTATTATGACTTGTATCTAATGTTCCTTTGGCATGCAAAAACATTTCAGATGAAGACAGTGCCACTACCATTGAGGCTCAAGATGGAGAACCAAAGCCCTTTCCAGAAACACAGAAGCTTAAATCTGTGTGTGCTGCTGGTGAAACACCGGGGCTAGCAGCACAGATGCAGGTGGAGATGAAGGACTCAGAACAGAATAATCTTCAGGAAAGTGAGTTTGGTAAAACATCTTTGAGTGTTTTAAGACCTACACTATGAATTGGATTACAACAAGTTCTTAAATTAGACCACTTGTGGAATTAGAAACTTTTTACACTGTAAAAAAAGAAAAGTTAGCAGAACTTGAAATTTCAAAGTCAACCGATTTCACTGGCTTTTTTAAGTTAGCCCAACTCATTAAAGTAAGTTAACACACTGTTAAAAAAGAAAAGTTTGCTGAACTTAAAATTGTAAGTCAACCCATTTCACTGGCTTTTTTAAGTTAGTCCAACTTCAGAGTGCATAACTTGATATTTCAAGTTGCCAGGACTCATTAAAATAAGTAGTCAGAACACAGCATCTTAAGTTGCCGCTACCTTGATGTCAAATTGACATGTCCCAGAATCCCTCACCTTCCACATAAATTCGATCATGTTTATCCATGTTGAAATGTAATTGTGAAGAATCAGTGAGTAGATGAACAATTGTTAACACTATAAATTGCACAGTATAACCATCATGCTACTTTAGCACTGTGTTGCACTTTGTATTAAACATTATATTTATTATGACACACCATCAGGGAGATGACTATCCACAATTTACTTATCCTTGTAGGTATGATCACTAAGGTTAAAGATAAAGCTTGTTTGGATATTTAAATTATTATTGCTGACAATGAATGAACATCAAAACTGCAGGTGTTCAGATCAGTGATAAATCATAATCATCTTAACAAGCTAAATATTTCGCTCAAGATAGTAGGTTTGGGAGATGTGATAATGGCATGATGTTTCTATTAAAAATAAACATTGCTTATGTAAGGCTTTCTGTGAATATAATCATTCCAATCAGGGTTGGATTGTAATGCTAACCAAAAATCACATTTATTTGAAAATCTGTTTATATTTACTAATAGGTTGCACTAGGAAGTGTGCAACCTCCGCTTAAACTAGGTTGCACTTGGAAGTGTGCAACCTCAGATTAATCTAATCAACTAAGATTAGTTTACTTACTTCTTCAGGCACACATTTTTTGGAGCATGTCCAAATTTCAGTGATACCTTTGCTGGAGCAATCAAATGATGAATTTTGAGCTCAGCTGAAGATTATGAATTCCAGTTTGAAATCATCATTTGTCTTTTAAGAAAGGGCTTCTCAGTTACCCTTGCTCTTCCCTGAAAATCAACCAATAATCTAAACTTTATCCTAAATTTGGCATCAGTTTCAATCTTGCCTACTTTTTGAGAAACCGCACTGAGCAGTAAGACAATATTTGAATTGAAAATGAACAGTAAGACAATATTTGAATTTAAAATGGACAAATAGGCTACTGGTACCCATAATTCTCGGACGTAACTCTGAAACACCTCTGTCATGAGAGTGTTGACTTGCGCTAGAGCCAGTGGGAGCTTAGCTCCAGGAAGTGTGACTCCAAGTGACCATTAAAACTAACTTGACATTAATCTTATTTAATTCATTTCTTCAGTGTCATAGAATTAAGAAAGAAAATGCTTTGGTATGAATGGTTATCACAGTTGTTTTTAAAAGCATTTAAAAAGGATGTCATGCACATCCAAATGCACAGGCTATCAGCCTTGGTTTTATGGTTAGAGCAGGTATACAGATGAAGCCATACATAGACTAATAGTTGGAGCTTCAGACTTGAAATCACAAGGTTGTTGGTTCAGTCCCTATGTGCTCACTGTTTGAAAATATGTTGATAAGGACAGCATTTTTTGGTACTAAGAGCAATCACTGGTTTCTCAAAAAAAAAAAGATATTTATGTTGGCAGAGCAAGGATTTTTAAGTTGGTAGAACAAACAATTAGTAGTGTTTACTTACTTTAATGAGTCCTGGCAACTTGAAATATCAAGTTCTGCACTCTGAAGTTGGACTAACTTAAAAAAAGCCAGTGACATTGGTTAACTTTGAATTTTAAGTTCAGCAAACTTTTCTTTTGTAGTGTATGCTTTTTAAAATTATATTAAAAATATGGCATTACTGTTTAGGAAGAAATTAAGCTATGCATAGATTAATGGATAGGGCTTCAGACTTGGAACTCTAAGGTTGATGGTTCAATCCCCATGTGCTCTCAACCTGAAGATGTATCAGTAAGGACAGCTTTTTTTGTACAAAGACCAATCACTTGACTTGAAATATCAAGTTGGCAGAACAAGGAATTTTAAGTTGGTAGAACAAACGACTGTGTAGTTAAAATAAGTAGTGTTTACTTACTTTAATGAGTCCTGGCAACTTGAAATATCAAGTTATGCTCTCTAACTCGAGAAAACCAGTGAAATCGGTTGACTTTGAAATTTCAAGTTCTGCTAACTTTTCTTTTTTTACAGTGTAGACTTTAGATGACATTCCAATTGTTTTCTTGTTTTAATTGATTTGATGTGATATTTTTTCCATTATTTGTGTTTCTTTTTAATTGATAATTTATTATTAATTGCTTACTTTTACTTCTTTTTTTATTTTTGATTGTTATTATTTTTCTATTTTAATTTAACATCTGCAAACTGATGGCATTGGTGTAAAAGTCGATACTCCTTGACTAAACATGACATGATGAAACTGATATAACATTTCTGAACAATATTTTTTTCTCTCTTTTGATTAGGTATGTCAGGCATAACAAAGAAACTTTGCCTGGGCTGCAAGGCCAGCATTGGAGTTGCATGTAAGAGCTGTCCATTGTGTGGGCAAGACCAGCCCTGCAGGGAGAGACTTGACAAGAGAAGGAGGCCATTCCAGCAGACACAAGTGGAGTGGGCCGCCTCAGTCAAGAGGAACAGGAACACAAGGGTTGTTGTGAAAAGCTGCCATGTGCTGGTAAGATAGATAAAGTAGCCAAATAGTTTCTGTCTAGCTAGTTTACGTACATTGTAGCACCTACTGTATGCTAAGCTAAAGCTAAAATTGGGGTTGCCAGACTAGGAAAACGCATGCACTGAGACGGAAAAAAAAAAAAACATCATATGCACTGTAACTCCAGATAAGAGGGTGAATAAAAAGGTGTAATATGCATTTAAGATGTTTTTAGGACACTGGGCCCAGGTTCACTTGCTCACATCTGTTGGGCTACTGTTAACTGCAACAGCAGAGACAGAATGATTCACTCCGGATATTCCTTTTGATGTGATTTTATTATTTACATAAAATATTGTGATTCTGTCTTCCAGCTCGACAAGCTGACTGCTCTCGGGTTCCATCCGGTTCTTCTCCTGGGGAAGAAGAACACCAATTACATCGAGGCCGACGTTATATTACCAAAACAGAACCAGGTTCCTGTGGACGTGGCCATCAAGCTCCAGAAAGAGTTCACCTCAGCACTGATGGGTACGTTGTTTGGGAGTTTTTAAAGCTCTAGAAAGAGTTTACCTCAGCGCTAATGGGTACGATTGGGAGTTTTTAAGGGGCCCTTTACAATAAACTATAGTTGATCTTCTATGACTGTACGACCATCATGTAATGTTGTGAATTGACATCATGATACTTTGGACAAATTTACGAGTTTCCTTGAAATAACTACCGTACTCTAGGGGAGTGTTTCTGTCACTTGTTTCTGTTGCTATTTGCTCTGTAAAGGCCAGTGGTGCCGGTATTGTAAATTGACACTGTCCAAAAATTTAATTGAATTGTTGTCTAAATTCAAATGAATGATCTTTCATATCCTGAGTCTATCAAATGTTGCTTTTATTATTAATATTATTATACGTGCATTGTTATTGTTATATTTATGCAGTAATAGATGTATGATTTATATTTCATAATAGCAAAAAAGTCAAATTGACTCTGAATGTGTTCCCTACTTTTTTTCCCCTCCATTTCCTGTTAGTTCATCTTCAAAAACACAAGTCAAGCTCAGCGCATCAGGAGGAGATGGAACAGAAATACGATCATGTGACTGCATTTCAACAGGATGAAGAGGTCGATGAAAAACCCCTTGCAGGGCTGCAGTGTAAAACTGAATCCGACGTCACAGAATCCACTGTTACCTGCAATAAAACACAGCAGACATCAGTGAAGGAGGAAGAGGAGGATTAGGGGAGGAGGAAGAGTACAAGTATGAATATTGGTTGGATAGTAAGTAAAGTCCTTTCAGACACCAGGCTTTTTGTTTTTACTTTTTATTGTAAAACTAGCAAACTAGCTACATAAATGTATACAAAGCTTTCAAATTATATTTTCTATGAGAGCAAAGTTTGATAGCAAAAAAGTTTGAATGTCATGCTGTAACTAGGTTTCACAGAGGAGAGGTATCTTTAGATACAGTATATTCCAACCCAACTTTCTACTTGCGACTGTGGGTGTAAAGGGCTCCGCACACCGCTTCCGACACAGTGCGGAGCACTCCGTCTTCAACATTCCATTCCATTGTTTTCAATGCAACCCCGCACAACAGCGCCGATGTCTTCCGCCGTCGGTTGTGAATTACGATTGAAGTCTATTTTTGTCGGAGCCGCCCATTGACATCCAATGTTAATTTCACCGGCTACCATGCTAGATGCTAGGCAAAATTGTCGGATACGAAAGTGCTCCGCACTGCTGTCGGAACCGGTGTGCGGCCGGCTTAATTGAACTGTGTGTGGAATGTAGAGCATCTACTGGTCATTCTAATTCCATATTCCATTCTTAT
Organism: Sardinella longiceps; assembly: GCA_027497455.2. Taxonomy (NCBI): domain Eukaryota; kingdom Metazoa; phylum Chordata; class Actinopteri; order Clupeiformes; family Clupeidae; genus Sardinella; species Sardinella longiceps. Next base: position 16,011,744 of record JAODXP020000033.1, on the reverse strand, counting down.
TCCATATTCCATCTCTCTTTAGGTGAGTCAACTCAGAGCACCCACACATAGCAGAACAGAGGACCAAATGAGAGCATGGTGACCTCACCCTGCAACCAAAGAGGATTAAATTTGAAAGATCTTTGCTGCAACCCAATAAGAAGCTTTAACTTGATCATCACCAGCATCAGGCCACACTGCTAGCGTCACAAAGACCCCTCCCTCCCAAACTTTAACCCCAGAGTGCCACTGATGTGGGAAGAGATCCTATGGGACTGTGAACCCTAAAATAAACATGGTTATACACGCAGGATAGAAGATGTACACATGTGCTCAGTGCCGGACTATTTTTTGTGGAAATCTCGTTTTAAGACCAGAGAGACACCAGAGAGAAGTCTTGTGTAGAGAAGTCTATTGTGTGTAAATCTGTAAATTGTAAAAAAATTGTTTAAAATAAAAAATAAAAAAAAGCTTATTATTGCATCTTGCAACCTTGAAAACTGTTCACTGGAATGCATCATGGAATCATGGATTTTACAATGTCCTTTTTCCTGAGCTCAGAAAAAAGGTCACCGGTTCCAATTCAGAGAATTCCTGGAGAACCTGGAAATTTAGAAACTATTTTTGTAGATACCAAATCCAACTTTAAGGCTGTTAAAAATAATTGCAATTATCTTTCATTTGTTAAATTATATGTTAGCCACTGGCTGTTGTGTTTTTAAATGTGTTTCAGAATACAGGTTTTTTTTGTATTAATTTATTTGTGGTAATTTATTTTGTTGCCTTCTTGAACATGACATACATGAAGATGATGAACATGACAAATTTTGTCTATTTCTCTCTCTCCCTTTCTGTCCATCTATTTCAGGCCTGGGCAAACTAAGGCCCGGTGGGCACATGCGGCCCACTGACCTATGTAATCCGGCCCGTGGAGCCTTCCCAAAGTAGAATAATTTATCTTTACCAAGGAGACTTACTGTAGATTACAGGCCTAAATTATCAAATTTGTTGTTCATGAAATACAAATCCCCCCTTTTAACCCTGATTGTTAACATGTCCTCTGAAGAGAGTGACTGAGGCTACTGGTTTGAGACTTGCCATTTTACCGGCATAAATGGTTGACGCTTAACACCCGGCCCGTTAGTGAAAATATAAAAGCAAATGTGGCCCATTGGCCCTAACCTAACCCTAACCCTGATCTATTTAGTCTTTCTCTGATTATCTGCTTCTGTGTGATCCAACCCATTGCCCTGCTGTTTGAGGTCACTGAATGCTATCAGCAGGGAAAAGATAGAGGGAAAGTAAGACAACAGACAGTGGCACAGTCTGGAGTAAGCCTATACAGCAGGGATGGGCAATTATTTTGGCCTAAGGGCCACATTGGCATTTAGATTTTCACTAACGGGCCAGTGTGAACCGTGAACCGGTTGATGCCGGTAAAGTCTCAAACCAGTATACAGCCTCACTTTCTTCAGAGGACATGTTAGCACGCAGGCGGTTAAAAGGGGGGATTTGTATATCATGACTACAACAAATCTGATAATGTAGGTCTATAATCTAAGTCTCCTTGGCTAAAAGATAAATTATTCTACTTTGGGAAGGCTCTGCGGGCCGGATTAAATAGCTCAGCGGGCCGCATATGGCCCCCAGGCCTTAGTTTGCCCAGGCCTACTATAGGCTACAGTATCAACTTTTATGGTTCTTATATTTGTGTAGACAGACAGCACTTAGGGATTTAGATTTTTAATTCAGTTTATCTTCAAATCTCACAGTGAAGCTAAAAAAAGTTAATGTCTTTGTATAAAACATTCATGAAATGTCAAAGGTGAGTGAATTTTTCATCAATCCCTGGGGAATCACTCATACCTTCTTTGGAAGAAACTCAAACTAGGGCATGACATGACTAATCTGGTCATTTACTTACTTATTGACATTAATGTAAACATTGTCTGGGCAAATTATGTGCAGATATAATTCCTTAACAATGAAGAAGCCAGTTTTTCGGTGATTACTGGCGTTAGGAACACTTAAAAACTGCAGTACCCTTCCATTCCGAACGATGGCAGTAGTGCATTTGTCTAGATTCGGTTCATCAGCCTTCGAGGAACTCCATTCACAAGCAGGACCGCTGAGCCGAAATCTGTTTACTTTTTTCAGCTGATCACTGTCGAGAGAACCTACGTCTGTAGATTGTCACTCAAGTCGACCATTTTCGGGATACCCCTTGAAGTATTTTTTTTTTCGTATCCTCCAATGACTACAAATTAACTGACCCGGTCATGTGCCCGCAGTTGGATTTATTGGAGGTAGGCTAGGCTGTTTGTTGACCAAAAGAGTAGCATGGTAAAGTAGCCGACTTCTAACTTTCACTTGTAAACATTTAACTTTAAATGTTAAGTCATTAACCCTAAACCTATTGTCCGTAGTCCAGTGAAATATGAAGTGAGTCGAGTCGTTCGTTGTGGCGATTATCAACAGTCCCCTTCGAACATTTCCTTTTTTACCCCCAACCTCCAGTGGGAGGGGAAAACATGGAGGACTGTCCATTCTTCCGACATCCTACGACGGCACCCAGACTTTCGACTCTGTTTCACCTGCTGCCATCTCGCATGTAAATACGTTTTATTTTCTTATCGGGTTACAATTAATACAGTATATTTAAGCTTTTACAGCCAGGCTTTGGGCTAGTCACTTAGGTCAACAGAGCTATTTCAGACAATGGCATCATTGCAACCAGGAAACCGCGGAGGGAAGGTTTTGGTGCACGCGGGCTACCGTTACCAGAAAAACAGAAGACGACCCGACAAAATCTACTGGCGCTGTTGGAGAAAAACATGTCATGCCTTCATCCAAACCTCAGCATTTGACATTAATGAGGAAAACCCCCATATTCGCGTTTTACAGGTGGCAAAGCACAACCACCCATACGAAACGAAAATGATCACAACCGGTGCTCTCAAACAAAAGATGGTTGAGGTTATTGAAGCTGACCCTTCAAAATCTGTAAAATCAGTGTATGATGAGGTCGTTAAGACAGTTGAAGGGTGCGATCAGGTCCCCAATTTCACCCATGTCCGTACTAAACTCTCCAGAAAGCGAGCCTCACTTTTGCCCTCATCGCCGCAAAATGATGAGTTTGTCTTTGAAAATGAAGGGGCCCACATAGGCCTACAACAGCATGCACAGGACAATAGGACTCATCAAGGCAGTGAAAGAGGTGTGCTGGTTTTTGGGACGGACATAAACTTTGCCAAGCTCAGCAAGTGTCAAGAAGTTTACATTAATAGCCCAAGGCCTTTTGAGCAGTCTGTGACCATCTATGGCAAATACTTGGGTAAGATCATGCCACTGGTTACATGCCTTATGACTGGCCGGACATGCGCCCAGTACACACACCTCATGAGTCACCTGAGAAACAAGGTGCGTCAGGTGACGGGTTACCGTTGGAGACCACGGCGCATCGTAACGGCCAACTTCACAAGTTCTCACCTACAGAACACTGAGTCCAAGCTGCTAGACGTCCATCGGTCATCTGACTGTGGTCTGACCCCTCAGACGAAGCTGCTCGATGACGTCCAACAGTCTGCAGGATGTGAGCTACTCTACAGCACAGGGGCCTGGAGGAGAGCTTGGGCTCTGGGCATCTCTGGTCCGTTTTGTCGCCATGGCAACCTGAGGAGATGCACTCAAAGGGTCACGTCACACGGCTGCCAGTTTTCGCCAGGGGCTTTGGAGCAGCAAAACATCAGAAACTTGGACTCTAACAGAACCACTACACCACAATCCCCCGGCCTGGCAGACATTCTAGAGCCTGCGGAGAGCAACAGTATCATGCCCTCGCCATCCCTCTGCTGCGTGTTTGACAGGAGGCTGAGTAGATGTTCCAACAACGTTGCCCAAGGTAAGTAGCTAAGATCTTTTACATTTTGTTATATTAAAACATTTTGAGAACCTATGTAAAACATTTCATGGAAACAACTACGTAATAATTAGCCTGTTTCTCACAGTGATCAGCTATAGGCCGGTGTATCGGTGTATGCCTGGCTTGTATGCCTGGCTTGTTGGCCTGTCTCTGACTGGCCTTTCTCCATTTCTTCCCATTCACCTGGGAACAACATGATGACTGAGGCAAACTTAATGTGTTTACAGTATTCTACAATGTTATGCTTGTGTCATAAAATACATGTGCACATGTATTTTAGACTCAGACACACCACGTATACTTACCGTATATTGTTTTTATTTATTTGTTTGTTCAGGTTTTCGTCAAAGGTGGCAACATGAAAGCTTGTGCCGTAGGCGCTGTACTTCCAAGTCTGTGTTGGAGGTAAGGCCAAAAGTCATCCCCTCTCCTCTCTTCCTTCTTCGAGAGACCATTCTCAATTGATTCTTTTATCGGACTACTTTTGCTGCGGAGTGACACAATTTTATTAAACAATTTTACCTTTTTTGTCATTTTATAAATTTAAATATTCAAATATTTACAATTTCACTATTAAACAAATAATTAGTTTTTTTTTCAAGTGTAAAGTGATTCTTTTTCATTTTCTTTTTCTAAATGGAAAGCTGATGATATGTTCTCATCCCTGTGTGTTCTTTGTCATCTTTGTCTCCAGGCAACAGTTAACACTGAAGGTTCTAATCTTCAGGCCGTTGAGTTTGGCCAGAGCGTTATTGTGAAGCAGGAAGAGGAAGAACAATATGAAGACACACAGCCCTTCTCTGAGCTCTGCTGTAAAACGGAAATGGACGTCTCAGAATTTACAGTGGCCTACACTGAATCTCTACAAACACTGGTCAATGAAGGTAAGTAAGAGTAAGAGTACTTTATTTTGTCCTTCGAGAAGGAAATTCTTTCTCTGCATTTGATCCATCCGGGGGGTATACACACACACACACACATGCATACAGATACACACAGTTGTTGGGAAGTGTGAGCGCAGAGCTTCACACTTCTTAGGGTGCGCACACCCACACACGGAGCAGTGGGCAGCCGTCAGTGCAGCGCCCGGGGAATAATCTATTTAATAGTGCTTTAAAATACCTTATGTATGCATTATCTATCTGTCTGTCTAGATGGATAGATAGATCTTTCTGTTGACATTGACAGATTTGACAGTCTCTATGGAGACTGTCTCTATGGAGATGGATGGATGAATGGCAATCCATATCCTCACCACTGTGCCCTTGAGCAAGGCTCTTAATCCTAAACTACTCTAGGAAAAAATAAGTAATTGATGGTTGACACATTGCTTTTTTGCATGTGTGCTACTTCACGGTACCCAAACTTTTAAGTGTGCAGTGTACCCCCTGAAACACTACCCGCTCATCACTGATTTAAGCAACAGTAACTTAACCTCCCAGAAAGTCAGTGTTGGTGTTAGAGACCAATATTTAATGTGAAAAAACACATCCATGGATTCTGATTGTGTGTGTGTGTGATGTGTGTGTGTGTGAGAGAGAGAGAGAGAGAGAGAGAGAGAGAGAGAGAGAGAGAGAGAGAAATCTGTTGTTCTAGAAACCATAGTCCCAGTGTTCTGCTAGGTTTATAACTTGGTTGATCTGAACAATAAGTATCTTTCCTTCCTAGCAATGACTGGTGGAAACCCAAGACTTGCGGTGCTCCACCTTTCGACGGAAGATGGCGTGAATTCACACCATTGGGTCCCAGTACAAGCTCAGCCCATCCAGCAGACGCCAGCCCCGCTCACCACAACTCTGCAGGCGCTGCCTCCAGCAATCCAGCCAACTCTGTCCACCCCAGCTCTGCCTGCAGCACCTCAGCCATCTCCACTGGACACTCCAGCTTCGAGAGGCCCAACAGGTTCTGATTGTGAACTTTGGTTTAAGACTGTGAACTTAAATGTAGTTCTGATTCTAACGTCTGATGTTAGCTTAAAGGAATCATCCAGTGTGAATCAGTCTGTTCCAGTTCCAATCAATTCTGTTGTTGAAGGTCACTGAATGCCGTCAATTGCTGAGAAAAAGATACTAGCTAATTATTTGGAGCTAAGTTTGTGATCCATAACTGAACTGATAACTAGATGACTAGAACCAAATAGGCTCAGGTGTTTGCAAAATTATAGCTGACAATGTATGATCACTTAGTTAGCACTTCCAATTTACTAAAATAGCATCAAGTTGCTAGCCCACTGTTTGGTCATCGGTGTTTTCAATTTGTCTAGCTCGTTTTCCTGCCAGAACAGTGCGAGTAGACCATGACCACCCTAACCAAGAGTTAGACGATGTGTCACCGGACATTTCTCCTTTATGCCCTACGGCTAGTTTATAACTGTTTGATGAACTATTTAATTATTGATTGATTGATTTATTTTACCCACAGAAACAGAGAGGCAGATAATAAGCCAGTTGGGGAGCATCAGACAGGAAGTGGACGGTCTGAAACAGGAAATGGGGGTCATTAAACAGCTCCTGCTGTCTCTGACGAGCCGCAACACCACCAACACACCACCAGAGGGCGTCCACCTGCCCATAGCAACCTTACATGAACTACTCAACACAGAGGACTTACTGGAGGAGGAGGCCACTTACAATGAAATGGTAAATATTTATTTTCCTAAATGGTTCATTGTTGTTATTTTACTTTACCTTATTAATGTATATGCATGTATAATTAAGTTCAAAACTCATTGTTTTTTGTTGTTGTTGTAGTTCTGTGTTTTCCAAAAGATGAATGAAAAGTCAAAATTTGAAAGTCGAAAGTAATAGACACATGAAATTTTGTTTCATGACCTTGTCTGTGATCTTATCTTAAAGCATATTATGTCCTTTACTTTATTACAAAATTCACATGTATTATAGGGAATTGTGGATGCTAAATAATATTAAAAAGGTTAACTGTAGGGGAACTGTAACTGTTATGGCGCTTACTTTGTTACCAAATTCGCGTGCATCATAGGGAATTTAAGATGCTAAAAACTATTCAAAACAAAACAAACTGGCAACATTAGGAGGAGTTGAAATTGTAAACAAATCCCAGACAAGCACACAGTGCCTTTAATTCTCCAAAATATTTCTTCATCTGTTTCAGGTGAAGTACTTGGAAACGATTAGAGGGGCAGATGCGTCCTCCAACACACGCCGGATCCTCATCCGTCTCTTGACGACTTCTCTCGCCCAGCAGCTGAGTTGGCGAGGCTCAGATCAGAAACTGTCTTTCAAAGACCTGAGGATCAACCGAGCTATTTTAGGTATTTACTGTAGTAACAACTTATTGCATGGGGGTGAAATTACTGTACTCTTCCTCACTGCAGTCAGAGTGTGTACTGCAGGGGTGGGCAATTATTTTGGCCGAAGGGCCACATTTTGTATTTGTTTCGATTTTGACTAACGGGCTGGGTGTTAACAGTCAACCTGTTGATGGGGGTTGTCTCAAACCAGTAGCCCCACTTTCTTCAGAGGACATGTATGTAGGTGAACCTACCGAACTAATTAAGGTATTTGCTGTAGTAACAACTAACTGTATGGGAGTGAAGTTACAGCACTGTACTCTTTCACTATAGTCAGTGCGTACTGGGGGCATACATTGTCTGTTTTCGTTTATGCATGATAAACGATCTGGGGTTCGTTTCCTAAGTATACTTGCTAACCACTTAGCAGCTTGGTTGGCAATGGGAAATAGCATAGATTTAATGATCATACAAATGGTCATATGATGCAATCAGTGAATCATACCAATCATCATACCAATGATGCAATCAGTGGATCGATGCTGAATATTATGTTTGGTTATGCTTATGATTGTTTATATTTGAGCTGAAGAGACTGAATGAATGTTTTGAAATGTGGTTTGCATTCTAATTTTCAACACCCTCTAAATACTAACTTGACCTAATCATATTTTACAGTCTGCCTTACATTTGAAATCATAGACCCACGGAAACATTTATGGCCGCCTGCAATAACATCTGATAATATAAAACTGTTAAAACTGTGCAATACTGTGCATTAATCTCCTGATAGAATTGAATCTGGCCTTTTAGTGTTCGTTGGTTTAATGCTGGGTCCCTAAACTGGCCCTCACCTATCAAAACTTTGAGAACCCCTGTTATAAACTATTGTTCAACCCAAACCTGTGCCTTATGGTTGTCTCATTGTTGTCTTCTTTAGATGCTGTAACAAAAACCTCAGGTGCCACGGCAACAGATGTGGAGACGACCATCAGGATTTGGCTCATCAATGCCAAACGGGACAGAGATGGAGAGAGAACAACAAGAATGAGATTGAAAAGATAGATTTCTGGTTTCTTTTTGTTTTGTAAATAAGTGTTATTGATTTTGTGTGGGTTGGTTCAATGGTGAGTGTATCTTACATCTGCTGCTAAAACAAGAAAATAAAATTTCTAAGAACTAATATGAAGGCATGACCATTTTTTGTTTGTTTTGAATATTACAGTATGTGCTATGATTTATGACGTTTTGTGTAAAAGTAGGCTGAAAGTTTATGGTGTTTCTTGTAAATGATCAACATGTTTATTGTAAGTGTGAATATAGCTTCCTTCTGCTATCACCTATTTCTACTCCAGGAGATGTATGCAAATAGGCACACCATTTCTGTTTTGTTTCTTTAGTTTAAAGCAACACTGAACAGACCCTGAGGAGGTTTGCTGTTTAGTAGTGGACTGGACTAGGAACATAAAAAGGCACATAAAACAATCCATATATCAAGTTCTCAGGGCCTTAAAGGTCCTGCTGGAATATTACTATTATTATTATTATTACAATTATTATTACTATTATTATTATTCAGGGGTGTAATGTTGGGCCAAAAGCTCCATTGGTGGGTGGTTGGTTACCTCTCAGATTTCTCTGTATGCAACAGAATCTCGCTTCAACCAATCAGATGCCTAAGTGTTTGAGTCATATTGCCAAGTTAGTTAAGTGATCTGGACATTATGTCAGTTTCACAGTGTTCCAGATTAATGCAGTGGGTTTAGAGCAGTGGTTCTCAAAGTGCGGCCAGCAATGTCATAATATCTGTAAAACTGAATTAATCTAGTGGTGTTTAGTGGCATCTATAGGTATTAATTTACTGCAATAGTCGCAAATGCCTAAACTGTTGATATGCAACCTGGTCATTACAATGATTACAAATCAATCCTTTTTTTCCCCTCCCCCTGCCGCTTTGGCAGCCCTCAGTTCAATGGTGGGTGCCTAAATTGGCCCTCACATATGAAAACTTTGAGAACCCCTTGTTTAGAGGGTCGTAAAGAGGTCTTAACAGTTTGGTGTGTTCTTCTACACTACCCAAAATAGAACACAGCAATGACTATCCTCAATGGCTTGTGTTTATATGACTATCAAGTGATCTACTGTTAAAATTACACTTAAAATGAGCAAAATAAATGAGTAAAATAAATGAGCTTGAAACATAAAACAAATACTACACTGTTATATAGGTTAATATTTGTTTTTATTTTAAAAGCATTTCTTACATATGAACTCCTTCATTCAAAATACAAGATGACAAACAAAAACAGTTTCAATTAAGATTCATATTGTTCGCACCAAATTTGTCCTTGAAGGTTCACCACTGTAGTTAACAAAATTACAAGGGAACAGTAACTTGATAACAAAACAGCACTGCCTTCTCAAGGCCATACACAACCCGTGTACTACACACAAATTGACAGTATTTTTTCCTGTTGCGGTTTTAATTTTTCAGATGGAAAAAAAAAAAATGAAAACAAATGCCCTCAGTGTTTCTCTGCAGTGTGCAATGCGATGTGTTTTTTGAAACTTGAGAAAAACGTCCCTGCAATGGACACAAGTACGACTCTTCTCTCTGTGTATCTGCACATGAGCTCTAAAGCTCATTCAGACTGAAGATCTGCGACAAGATGAAACAATTTTTGAACAGTGCTGCGGTGTGAATGAATCGTTGCAGTTTGCTGCAAGCAGTTGCAAGCCGTCGCAAAAACTTAACAGGTCAAATCGCAGAGTTTTAGAATGTTGCAGGTTTTAGAACGTTGCAGCCTGTGTCGTCGTGGATCTTTGGTCTGTAGCCACTTTAAGATTCAAAAGTATCGAGAAGCATTTTCCACAGCACTGCTGCGTTTACATTGACTCTTCTAATCTGATTATTTAACCGAACATTCCATTTCAGTTGGCTTTTATGAATGAATCTCCTTGGATATTGTTCTACAGAATGCACCCTGGAATCTTTTTTTAATCAGATTGGAAGTGTCCATGTAAACCCGCCTACTGATGAGGTCTCTCTACTATGTGTCGTTTTCAGATCCGTGGAGAAACGCTTCTCCACCCTCAGTGCATTTATGCGGCCTTTCTCCTGTGTTTATCTCCCTTCAGAACGCGAGCCTATTCTCTGATTGGCTGATGGGTGCCCAATATTTTCGTATTACTGGCTACTTTGGAAGTAGTTCCAAAAATAACTAATCTAATACCATTGAGTATGAGGCATTTCTCCTGTGTGAATTAACATGTGAGTCTTAAGACTGGCAGCTCGTGAAAAGGCTTTCCCACAGTGGGAACAGACGTTGCGTTTCTCCGCAACTTGTCTAGGCTCTGTGGGGTCTCTACGCTCCTCGGGATTTACAGACATTGTTTCAACGGATGTATAACTCTTATCTCTATGGTATTTTCGTATGTGAGTTTTAAGATTTGTTTGTGTTCTGAAGTGATTTCCACAGTGGAGACATTCAAACGGCTTTTCTCCAGTGTGTATCATTATATGTCGTTTCAAATCTGAGGATTTAAAAAACGCTTTTTCACACTGCGTACATTTATGAGGTCTTTCTCCTGTGTGTATCAACATGTGAGTTTTAAGATTTGAACTCTGGAAGAAAGCTTGTTCGCAGTAGTTACACTTGTAATATCTCTCTTCCTTATGCGTGATCTTTTTATGTGCTGAGAAATTTGGTTTGTTAGTAAAATTTTCTCCGCATAAGGCACAAGCGAAAGGTTTCTCTCCAGTGTGAGTTGACGTGTGGTTTTCAAGATGTGAATTACATGTAAACATCATTTCACACTGGTTACACACACAAGATTTCTGCCGTTTTTTAACGGTAATGCTGTTTTGAACATCTGACGAGTTTACAGAGGCCTTTCTAGCCAGAGCAGAATTTTCACGCTTCACTCTTCGGCGTACTGGCTTCTGGGTTTCAGGTTTTCCAAGCTCAACGGATGTGTTACATTCATCTCTATGGTGTTTTCCAATATGAGTTTTAAGATTTGTTCGTAATATGAAACGTTTCTCACAGTGGAGACACGGATAAGGTCTTTCTCCAGTGTGAGTCATCATATGTCGTTTCAAATCCGTGGACTTAAAAAACGCTCTTTCGCACTTGTCACATTTATGAGGTCTTTCTCCTGTGTGTATCAACATATGAATTTTAAGATTTGAATTGTGATAGAAAGCTTTTTCGCAGTAGTTACACTTATGATGTCTTTCTCCCTTGTGGATCATGTTACTATGAGCCATTAGGTTTGATTTGCTAGTAAAAGTTTCTTCACAGCGGATACAAGCAAAGACTTCGTCTTCACTGTGGATTTGCATGTGGTTTTTAAGATGTGAACTACACTTAAACACCTTTCCACACTGGTCACAAACAAGGGAATTCTCTCCAGTGTGTTTCTGCAAATGAAATTTAAGGTCTGCAATTAGTGAAAACTCTGCACTACACTGGTCACATTTGTAAGATTTGTCGGCGCTATTTATCTTCATGTCGTTTTGAACACCTGCTGAGTTTAGAAGCGCTTCACTACCCTGAGTAGATGTTTTGCGCTCCTCTCCGCTGCATATTGACCGATTAGTATTTGACTTTGAAATTTGTTGTGAAAAATCTTCTCCAAAGTCGAGGAATGTGTTAATGTTATCTCTATGGTATCTTTCAGTGTGAGTTTTAAGATTTGTTCGTAATATGAAACGTTTCTCACAGTGGAGACATGAATAAGGTCTTTCTCCAGTGTGAGTCATTATATGTCGTTTCAAATCCGTGGACTTAGAAAATGCTTTTTCGCACTTGTCACATTTATGAGGTCTTTCTCCTGTGTGTATCAAAATATGAATTTTAAGATTTGAATCGTGATAGAAAGCTTTTTCACAGTAGTTACACTTATGATGTCTTTCTCCCTTGTGGGCCATGTTACTATGCGCCATTAGGTCTGACTTGCTAGTAAAAGTTTCTTCGCAGCGGATACAAGCAAAGACTTTGTCTCCACTGTGAATTTGCATGTGGTTTTTAAGATGTGAACTACACTTAAACACCTTTCCACACTGGTCACAAACAAGGGAATTATCTCCAGTGTGCTTCTGCAAATGAAATTTAAGGTCTGCAATTAGAGAAAACTCAGCACTACACTGTTGACATTTGTAAGATTTGCCGGCGCTATTTATCTTCATGTCGTTTTGAACACTTGCCGAGTTTAGAAGCGTATCACTTCCCTGAGTAGATGTTTTGCGCTCCTCTCCGCTGCGTATTGACCGATTAGTATTTGACTTTGAAATTTGTTGTGAAAAATCATCTCCACAGTCGAGGGATGTGTTAATGTTATCTCTATGGTGTTTTCGTATGTGAGTTTTAAGACTTGCTTGTGTTCTGAAGTGATTTCCACAGCAGAGACATTCATAAGGCTTTTCTCCAGTGTGTATCATTATATGTCGTTTCAAATCTGAGGATTTAAAAAACGCTTTTTCACACTGCGTACATTTATGAGGTCTTTCTCCTGTGTGTATCAACATGTGAGTTTTAAGATTTGAACTCTGGAAGAAAGCTTGTTCGCAGTAGTTACACTTGTAATATCTCTCTCCCTTGTGCGTCAGCTTTTTATGAGCTGAGAAATCTGGTTTGCTAGTAAAAGTTTCTCCGCAAGTGGCACAAGCGAAAGGTGTTTCTCCACTGTGAGTTGACGTGTGGTTTTCAAGATGTGAACTACACGTAAACATCATTCCACACTGATTACACACATAAGATTTCTGCTGTTTTTTTACGGTCATGCCGCTTTGAACATCTGGCAAGTTTACAGAGGCCTCTCTATCCTGGGTAGAATTTTCACGCTTCACTCTGCGGCGTACTGGCTTCTGGGTTTCAGATTTTGAAATTTGTTGTGAAAGCTCTTTTCCAAGGTCAACGGATGTGTTACCTTCATCTCTATGGCGTCTTTCTGTGTGAGTTTTAAGATGTGCTCGTAATATGAAGCGTTTGTCACAGTGGAGACATTGATGAGGCTTTTCTCCAGTATGTATCATTATATGTCGTTTCAAATCCGTGGACTTACAGAACGCTCTGCCACACTGCATACATTTATGCGGTCTTTCTCCTGTGTGTATCAAAATATGAATTTTAAGATTTGAATAGTGATAGAAAGCTTTTTCGCAGTAGTTACACTTATGATGTCTTTCTCCCTCGTGGGCCTTGTTATTATGTGCCATGAGCTTTGATTTGCTAGTAAAAGTTTCTTCGCAGTGGATACAAGCAAAGAGTTTCTCTGTAAGGTGGGATTGCATGTGGTTTTCAAGATAAGAATTACACTTAAACCACTGTCCACACTGGTCACAAGTGTAGGAATTCTCTCTGGGTTTTGAAATATCATCTCCAGAATCGAGGGATGTGCTAGTGTTATCTCTATGGTGTCTTTGCATGTGAGTTTTAAGGTTTGATTGCATTATAAAGCGATTTCCACAGTGGAGACATGCATAAGGCTTTTCTCCAGTATGAGTCATTATATGTCGTTTCAAATCCGTGGACTTAAAAAACGCTTTTTCACACTGCGTACATTTATGAGGTCTTTCTCCTGTGTGTATCAACATGTGACTTTTAAGCTTTGAACATTGGAAGAAAGCTTGTTTGCAGTAGTTACACTTGTAATATCTCTCTCCCTTGTGTGTCAGCTTTTTATGGGCTGAGAAATCTGGTTTGCTAGCAAAAGTTTCTCCACAGACGGCGCAAGCGAAAGGTGTTTCTCCACTGTGACTTGATGTGTGGTTTTCAAGATGTGAATTACATGTAAACATCATTCCACACTGGTTACACACGTAACAATTCTGCCGTTTTTTTACGGTCATGTCGCATTGAACATCTGTCGAGTTTACAGAGGCCTCTCTATCCTGGGTATAATTTTCACGCTTCACTCTGTGGCGTACTGGCTTCTGGGTTTGTGAAAGCTCTTTTCCAGGGTCGACGGAGGTGTTGCTTTCATCTCTATGGTGTCTTTGTGTGCGAGTTTTGTCGGCGCCATTTATTTTCATGTCATTTTGAACACCTGCCAAGTTTAGAATCGCTTCACTATCCTGGGTAGATGTTTTCAGCTCCTCTGTGTTGTGTACAGACTGCTGAGCGTTGGGTTCTGAATCTTTAAGTGAAAAACCATCTCCGCAGTTGACTGAGGTGTTTTTCTTTTCGACATGGTATTTAAGCACATGAGCTTTAAGATTCAAAAGAAACGAGAAACGATTCCCACAGAGAAGACATAAATGAGGTTTTTCTCCAGTATGTGTGAGCATGTGTCGTCTCAGATCCGCCGACTTCAAAAACCCTTTTCTGCACTGTCCACATTTATGCGGCCGTTCTCCTGTGTGTCTCAACATGTGAATTTTAAGATTTGAATAAAGATAGTAAGCTTTCCCCCAGTAGGTACACTTATGGTTTCTCTTTCCCTTGTGCGCTAGTTCATGGGCTGTAAGATACCACTTGCTAGCAAAAGATTTTCCACATTGATGACAAGCAAAACGTTTCTCTCCAGTGTGAATTAGCTTGTGGTTTTCGAGGTGCGATTTAGATGTAAATATCTTTCCACACTGGTCGCACACATAGGACGTGACCCCTGTGTGTTTTTGCACATGGGATTTAAGGTCCGCAATAAGTGAGAACTCTTCATTACACCAATCATATTTGTAAGTCTTGTCGGAACTATTTATCGTCATGTCATTTTGAACATCTGTCGAGTGTAACAGCGCCTCTCTATCCTGGGTAGATTTTACACATTCCTCTTCGCTGTGCATTAACTTTCGAGTGTTTTGAGATTTTGAAATTAGGTGTGTAAAATAAATTCTGCTGTCGACGGATTTGTATCTCCTTTTCGTAGTGTGTGACTTCAGATGAACTTTCAGCTTCGAAAGTAACGAAAAGCGGTTCTCACAGTGCGGACACTGATGAGGTCTTTCTCTAGTGTGATTCATTTTATGTCGTTTCAGATCCGCAGACTTACAAAACGCTCTTCCACACTCTGTACATTTGTAAGGCTTTTTTCCAGTGTGAGTCATTATATGTCGTTTCAAATCTGTGGATTTAAAAAACGCTTTTGGACACTGCGTACATTTATGAGGTCTTTCTCCTGTGTGTATCAACATGTGAGTTTTAAGATTTGAACTCATGTTGTGTTTGTCGTCTGCCGAGTTTAAAAATCCCTCTTCTCCACCCTGTGTAGATTTTTCGTGGTCCTCTCCGTTGTGTGTTGACTTGTGAGGAGTGTTAGGTTTCAGAATGTCTTGTGATAGATCATCTCCGCAGTCAGAGACAGATTTGTTTCTCTCACCTCCGTGGTGTTTTAACGTATGAACTTTAAGATGCGATTGTTGCGAATAGCTTTTCCCGCAGAAGCGACACGGATACGGCCTCTCTCCTGTGTGTGTTAACATGTGTCGTCTCAGGTCCGTGCTCTGAAAAAACCTTCTCCCGCACTCGCCACATCGGTGAGGCTTCTGGCCTGAGTGTCTCAGCTTATGAGTCACGAGACTAGAACTATACCGGAAAGTTATTCCGCAGAGGGTGCAAGTGAATGGCTTTTCTCCGCTGTGACTGCGCATGTGGCTTTCGAGAAGCGTGGAGCGCAGAAAGGACTTTCCGCACTCGGTACATTTATAAGGTTTGTCTCCACTGTGGATGTGCATGTGCTCCTTCACGTGTGCCGCTCTTAGAAACGTCTTACCACAGATGTTGCAGACATGGGGCGCTGTCGTCTTCTTTTTTTCTCTGACGTGTGCTGCTAGAATGTGGGTGTTCAGATGCGACGTTAACGCAAAACTCCTTCCACATTCAACACATTTGTGAGGATATTGAGAGTCAGACTTTTGATTCTGATGAACTCCAGGAGTGTGGTTGTGTTCGTCTTGCTGATGAGTCTCCAGTTGTGTCTGGTGTGTGAAACTCTTCCTGCAGACTGTGCAGTGGTGCTGCAGACTTCCTGTGGGTTCCAGTAGGCTGAGATCTTCATGCTCTCCTTGGATTTTCTGTTCAGCTATGTGTGGAAGTTCTGATATACCTAAAAAAAAAAAACATATAACAACATATGTAAAATACATATAACAACCATGGAGTAGGGCTTGCTTTGTGCATGTCCTATAATGTCCTTAAAATAACAGTTATCATAGTGAAATACAATAACAACCAGTTATCATAGCGAAATACAATAACAACCATG
>JAODXP020000033.1:15850216-15995268 GCA_027497455.2 Sardinella longiceps | reverse complement strand
ACCGTATAGGCCTATTTATTATTACCTTCGCCAAGGAGGTTATGTTTTCGGTCGCATTGGTTTGTCTGTCTGTCTGTTTGTTTGTCTGTCAGCAGGATAACTTGAGAAGTAGGCTACTGCACGGATTTGGATGAAATTTTCGGTCCAGAACATGATCTGGAATTTAATGTGTCTGTGACCACATTGCCTTGGCCGAGGTCTGCACTCTCCGAGCGCTTTTCTAGTTGTATGCTGTACTACTGCACATGGCATTTTAATCTCTGCCTAGGAGCCTGCTACCTTGGTCTCCAAGCTACTGTCCAGTTCGTGTTTGCACTTGACACTTTTTCTGACATCTGACACACTCCTTCCTGGTCTAACTTTCAGGTTAAGAGGGTCAGGTCTTGCCACCTGCTTGTTGATGTGTTCTTGTGTGTGTGTGCCCCTTCTACAGGCCTCTCTAGCAAGAAGCGCTTCCCTGGATGGACCTGGACTGTCTCCTCACCTACCCCCTCCCGCCCGCCAAATTTGATGTATCACAATCTTCCGCACACCGCATTGTCTATCAAGTTCTCACAATTCTGGCACAGAGTGGACATTTATATGTTTCCTGGCCCAGTGGATGTGAGAGGGCAGTTTCTGCTGCTGCTTTTCGTCGCACCTGTGGCATTGACAATGTCATAGGGGCTATTGATGGTTGCCATATTTGTGTACAGAGGCCACCTGTAAGAAGGGGGGGTTGGGGGTTGGGTGGGGCATGAATTACATGAATTGTTGAGGCCACTATTCTGTACTGCTGCAGGGGATAGTTGATGAACCGGGGCGTTTCACAGACATTTTCGCTGGACCTCCAGGGAGAGTCCATGACACACGCATGTTGAGTGCCTCAGACTTTTTTGGTGAGTGGGAACAGAAATTTAGTGCCTAATGCCTGTTTGGGGACGGCGCCTATGTAGGTCAGGCTTTTCCATTTATCAGACTCCCTAAGCGCGACAATGGAACGCTCAGTGTTTCTGATCGGGAACAAAATTCAAGAATCAGCCAGGGGAGAGTAATCGTGGAGCAGACGTTTGGGCGATTAAATTTAAAAAAGTTGCTCTGGGCTTGATGCAAGATACAAGCAATTGATGCATCTAACTACGAAACAATTAAATGTAGTCTACACAAAGATTTTGAACACAATTGTAGATAAATGCTCTTTTCAAACCCATTAAAAAATGTCACAATCACTTTGTATCTATGTACTGTAATAAAGAATTCTACACATCCACCTCAATAAAAAGTAGAATATTTGAATTTGAAAATAAATGAACAATAAACAGATAACAAGAACATTGTGAAATCAATTAACACTAATTGAAACAGGTGGTGCAGAACAGGTGTTGGGCCATTAGATGCCTAGGCTATACATGTATATAACACAAAACAAGAGGGTTTAGTTCAGTAGCCAACATGGGTCGCTGCAAAACAAAGAGAGACCAGTGGCAAGCATGTGGAGGGAGGGAAGTCCTCCTGAATTTGTTTACACAGGAGGCTGATTTACAAGAAATAACACCATGGAGCTCACAAATATGGACCAGATTATCCGAGCGGATACGTGGACAGGACTGTCTGCCTTTTTTTAAAAAAAAAAAAAAAAAAAAAGCTCCACAGAGTCCACATGGTGAGGTCCTTGAACAGGAAGAACATTCGGGAAGATGCCCTTACAGCAAGAGAGACCAGAGCCACTTCCCCGCAGATGTCTGGTGAGCCTGAACAAGGGAAATCTGAAATCCGATGAGATGAGTTCAATCATAATGATGATTTTGTAAATGTGTCGTCAAAAGTTAAGGAAACCATGGACAGACATACTTTACAAACCATTCTGTAAAAAGGCTCCCTCTTGCCCCTTGGTATTTAAATACCAGCATGTTAAATTAAACAGCAGAAAAAGAGTCTGCCCTTACATAAAGATTATGCCCAAATGTGCATTTAGGGACTGAGGGGCAGTCTACTATTTCCAATGCCGGACTAAGCATGTAAACACCAACATGTCACTTTGAGGGTGCCTTGCCGTGGTGAGGTCCAGAACTGTTAGGGTTTTGGACTTCGGTTTTGTCTTTTCCTCTAGCTTCTCCTGTGTTTTCTGTGTCTTTAGTTCATATCCTTCATGTCATGTCATGAGTTTCTAGTTTCACATGTGTTCTCCAGCTTCCTGCGTCTTGTCTTGCCATGTGCTTGTGTTTTGTTACGTTCTTCTGATCTCTGGTAAATGTTCTCTCGAGTCTTGTTTTCGAGTCTCGTGTTTGCCTGCAACTGGGTTCCCAAAACCCTTGCCTTGTGGAAATGTGACAGAATGACGGAGCCAACAAAGAAGCCAGCAAGTTTATTTTTTTCTTTTCCTCATTATGAGAATTGCGACTGGCTGGAAGAGCCAGAGGAAGAACGGTGGCAAACAAACCTCTACTGGAGGCACGGCTCCCGACCCTGACCCTAGCTTCACGCCTGCCTCCGGTGCCAGCCGTTAACATTTTCAAATGCCGGACTAAATAAATAAAACAAACCAAACAAACAAAAATGAGAAACACAAAACCATGCCCCAAGAAGTTCAAAATAAAAATCCCACACCGAAAATGGACAACAATAGAACCACGAAAAGGCAGTCGAAAGTTAAGAAAACCCTGGACAGACATTCTGCAGAAAAAGATCCTGCCCATAGCCTACTGTACATTAACGTCTTGGCCAAATGTGCATTCGCCGACTGTGGAACAGTCTATACTTTCCAATGCCGGACTAAACCACATAAACACCAGCATGCCACTTTCAGGGTGGCTTGCCGTAGCTTGGTCTGGCATCCGGAAACATCCAGAAAGTTTAGGCCTGCCACATACCTTAAACGAGGAAAATTCGCTCCATTCTGGTCTCAGCAATGAGTTCTACAGAAGGCTGCAGAGAACACCAGCAGAGGAACTTTTGGCGGGAAACATGACCAGGAAGCTAAACCAAAATGTGCTAATCTCCTCTGAGATGCAAAGGCAGGGCAGGCTCCACACTGACTATATTATGGAACTCTCAATCACCCAAAAGGTTCTCAGGGACACCAACCCAGGTTTCCACCAGATGACTGGGTACATTCAAAACCTGCAAGTGGTTCTACTGGGAGTTTACCAGTTTACAGAGAAAGGAATACTGGCTGAACAATTAAAAAAAAAAAAAAATGCAAACCCAAGCCTTCATATGGACGCAACAGGGGGCATCATAGCCAAAGTGCTGCATCAGAACAGGCGAGTAATGGACTACACTATTACTCTCACTGGGCAAGGGAGAGACTCCCTGCCTACAGCCAGTCAAGGCACAGAGGCCAGTATCTCACCTGTCCTCATGATCTATGGAAGTAAAACATAAAACAAAAAACAAAACAAAATGAGAAATAAAAATCTAAATAAAAATCCCACACAGAAAATGGAGAACAATAGAACCCCAAAAAGGTAGACTAGTCAAAACTTAAGAAAACCCTGGACAGACATTTTACATAAACAATTCTGTAGAAAGGCTCCTTCTTGCCCCTTGGTTTTTAAATACCAACATGTCAGACTCAAACACAGTAGAAAAATATCCTGCCCATACATTAACATCATGGCCAAATGTGCATTAAGTAACTGTGAGGCAGTCCATTCTTTCCTATTCTGGACAAAGTCACACAAACATCAGCATGCCACTTTCAGGGTGGCTTGGTCTGGCATCTGGAAACAGCAAGTTTAGGCCTGCCGCATACTGTATCTCAAACGGAAGATTGCATAAGCCCTCCACAGTGGACTCAGCAATGAGTATTACAGAAGGCTGCAGTTAACACCAGCTGAGGAACTTGTGGCAGGCAACATAACAAGGAGTTTGAACCATAACATCTTAAAAGGGGTCAAATGCTTTTTTTAAGCTAACTCTAATGTTCGGAACTGGCTGTTTCTCATGGAGGTGTGAATCATGTAGCTAGACACCTGCAGCGAACACATTGAGGATTCCCCCTGTAGCCTATGACAGACCACCCCTAATTAGTCAAATGATTATTTTCATTGTTCTCAGCTGTAATATGGCTGCCACCTTGTTTGTAATTTTCACAATAATTACTTCTCATTGCCCTCAGCTGCTTAAGTGGCTGCCAATGTTGTGGGACCCTTACCTCACTCACGTCAGATGATGCGCTACGTAACTTTAAGGCACTTCCGCACAACGATCTGATGTTGAAGCCCTTCAGAGCGATTTCAAGCCCAATATTTTCTAACCGAACCAATCAGGGCTGCTGGCTGCTGTAGAGGGTGTGACGTAGCGAAGAAGCAACCGTTTTGAATCCAACCAATCCAACAAACGTATACCAGCGTCATTGGTTGGTGTCAATGTGATAGGCTGAAGTGTACATCAATTATATTGATGGACAAGCCGTTTGTCCAGTTAGATTCAAGGATTTCTGGCTCCTGAAATAACTTGTGTATCGCTAATCATCAGATGTTCGCACGTTAGCGCTACATCTGTGGCGAATTCAACGAGTGTAACGTTTTGTAACGTAACGTAACAGTTCCCATTCATCCCTATGGGTGATGTAGTAAATGTTTTGTAACGTTATGTCGTCTTGAAAACGCCACTGACGTGAGTGAGGTAAGTAGGACCCCACCTCACCCACCTTATCCTGTGACTTACCTGGTTGGGGAAATTCAGGTGGTTTAAGCACACAGCAGTTGAACAGTTTTTAACAGGGCAGGCTGCACAATGATTTTATTATGGAACTGTCCATGACCCAAATGGTGCTTAGGGACACATATACTGGTTTTCACTACATCCCTCGATAAGTGCAGAATCTTTAAAGATCCCGGCCTAGACACAGAGGCCACCTCTCACCAGCCTTCAGGATCCAAAAGAATAAAACAAACAAAAATGAGAGATTCAAAACCTTGCCCCCCAAAAAATCCCAATATAAATCCCAAATAAAAGATGGAAAACGGGGCATCGTGGCTCGGTTGGCTAAGGCGCCATACCATTAATCCGGCGATCTGGGTTCGATTTCGACCCGAGGTCGTTTCCCGATCCCTCCCCGCCTCTCTCTCCCACTCATTTCCTGTCTCTCTACACTGTCCTATAGTATTGCCATTGAATAGATGGAAGTGCAGAATTTGTTTTTCTATCGCTCATCTTTTCTTGTTTGAGAGGAAGCAGTGCTGGTTCTAGGCCAACTAAGCGATTGCCTAGGGCACCAAATGCCAAGGGGACACAATACATTTATGACTTTGTTTTATTTAGTTTTTCATTTCTTGAAAAGAAGGGCAAACCTCAAATCTGGCAAAGGGCAGCGAAAAGGCAAGAACTGGCTCTGAGAGAAAGCGTTTGCAGGTTGTGGTGCATACAGCCACAAAAATAATAATCCAGGTGGCGGAAACAAACGTTTCGATCGTCCAGTGGCATCTTCCTGAGAAAGTCCATGCCCTGTGTGCAGACCACTTTATCACAGGAAATTGGATGTTAGAAGGAAATTGATGTTAGAACATGGACCAGGGGACTTGAAGACCTTGGGAATGATTTGTGATGTTGGACAGGTCTCTGTCTGTTCCCCTTCAAATGCACTGGACGACGAGGATAATCACACTTCCCTCAGTCCTGTGTCGGGTCCTTGCTGGAATGGGTTAGTGGGCAAGCTCACTTGGAATGAAAGTTTCCAATTCACTTAAACATGGTGAAAGTAAAAGCTGCCGAATTTAACAACTCAAGTAAAGTATCTCAAAACCTATACCTCCCAAAACATACTGTAGTATTTTTACTTATAGTCACGATACACCACTGTTCAAAACCCTAGTCTTCCCTTGTGTCCACAATTAGCACCAACAAGGCAAGGCAAGGCAAGTTTATTTATATAGCGCCATTTCATACAAAAACGCAATTCAATGCATGTTTACAAAATTTAACGAGCTTTCATTCTAGGGAAGTGCCTGAGTTGTGCATAATAATAATAATAATAAACAATATTTACAAAAACAATAAATTTCAGTAACACTTTGCGGTAAGGGTACATGAATTATCATGAATTCATGCATGAAATCATTCATGATAAATTCATGATTCATGCATTACTTCATCTCTGAAAGTCTAATGAGTTATCAGGAATTAACATGAATTCATTGTTTGTCATTAATGACCTCCTGCTGAAATAGCACATGATCTTAAGTATTAGTTACTCTGGGTACATCATCATGAGTCATGACTAATTAGCATGAGTCATGATTATTAGCATGATCATGATGAATTCATCATGTTTGTGCCCCCTCAACTAAAGTGTTGACATGGTTAAATTGGTAAAATTTAGTTGACGTATGGCGTATGACTAGGCCAAAGTAGGCTAAATAAGTACTTTTATTTTATCAAATTATATCAAATTCTTTTGAACAAAAACATCATGATCATGTGTAATTAGTCATGACTCATGATGATGTACCCAGAGTAATTAATGCTTAAGATCATCTGCTATTTCAGCAGGATGTCATTAATGATAAACAATGAATTCATGCTAATACCTGATGAGTCATTAGATATTCAGAGATGAAGTAATGCATGAATCACGAATGAATCATGAATGAAATCATGCATGAATTCATGATAATTCATGTACCCTTACCGCAAAGTGTTACCTAAGTTTCAATGCTCAGGGTCCAAATAATAATTTATTATTATCCGTACCAATAAAGCCGCATGCAGGCCCTAAATAGATAAGGCATAATTTCCACCCCAAATCCATTTGTTCATCTGTGCATGAGTTTGGGAAAGACTCCTCTCGTCCATCTGCTGCATTCATCCCACTGTTGTGTGTTTCGTTCCGGAAAAAACTGCTTCCTGTGACCTCTGAGTTTGGTGTGTGTGTGTGTGTGTGTGTGTGTGTGTGTGTGTGTGTGTGTGTGTGTGTGTGTGTGTGTGTGTGTGCGTGTGTGTGTGTGTGTATTTAGAACAATCTAGTCACTGACACCACTGTCTCCACTGTCATGATCTTCATCATCACTTGTTCTTACACTGGCATGATCTTCATCATCACTTGTTCTTACACTATCAGCCTCATGAAAATTAAGGGCAGGGCGAATCCGTATTCTATGACGTGGAATGTAATAACTTTCAGCATCAGGATAATCACCACTTGTTCTTACACTATGAATCCGTATTTCAGCATCAGAATAATAACTTTCAGCGTCAGAGTAATGAGTACTATGATGACTTCCACTGTCTACAGAAATCCCATCAACACTAACCCTGTTGGATAAAGAAGACAAAATCAGTGTCTATGGTAGCTGTCTGTCAGTGAGCCAAATTGCAAGCAAAGGGTTTTTATTCTGACAACTGTGACCAGGCCAACAAGGGCTGGACTAAAAAAAACACCTATCAAAAAACAATATCAACTCCACTTCATAAAACATTCAAAGAACATAAATACAATTATTTGATAGCACTAACAAAATGTATGTAGCCTAGCCTACTGTGCGTATTCCACACTGATTTTCTGCTCAACGCAGATTTTCTGCTGCTGGCGGAGAGATTAGAAAAAATTCAACTCAACATGGCCGCCGACACGTCACTCGCGTATTGGCTACATTCCTTTCATTCTCGACATAGAAAAAGCAATATATTCAAAACATTCATCAGGAATACATGTTTTTATGATATTTCTAGTGAGAATTCAATCTTTACTTTCATAATCTTTGTTCATTCAGTCAATAGAATCTTTAGTTGGCAAAATATGACTTCTAGCAAGTTTTATTGGAGTTTGTTGTCAAACCCCACTGACTGCTGGGAAGTAGGCTAATGTCACTCACAAGAAATCCAAAATAATGCTAGAACCTGCTAGAAGTCATTTGCGGTGATATTTATGTTAGCATATAGTGAACACTACAGACCACTCAGTGAGTTTCCTACCTTTGTAGACAGACAATTAATGCGTTTTCACCCCTAGTTTAAATTCTTGCTTTGCGTCGCTTAATTGTGCGATAATATTTATTATGTTACCACCATCATTAAGATAGGCCTGCTTTAATAGTAGCAGTATGTAGGAATGTGGCTAAAATTGGTACTACAATCATGTTCAAAATAGGCATATTTTGCTGCTTCCCATCCCCATCTTTCAAAACCATTTATGAAAATAGACTTTTGGTCTTACAAAATGTTGAGTGATGGCGTGGAAAAACTGTTATCACCCGGTGGAATGGAATACTGTTTTCTGATTGGCTGTCAGAGTGTCCGTTAAGTAAAGAATAACGGCCGCCGAGGTGTCCTGATATAAGAAAAATAATGGACGACGCGAAGGCGTAAAACAGCCTGATGGCGAAGCCGAAGGCCATTATTTTTCTTATATCGGGACACCTTGAAGGCCGTTATCCCGCTTATCACCCGGTTGCAACTAAAACATATAGATGTATAGAACAACGTATAGACATATAGAGCAATGCCTCAGGTGTCCTGTTTTCTAGAAATAACGGACACCCTGACAGCCAATCAGAAAATTATTCCATCGGGTGATAATTCTTGATAACGGGACACCTGAGGCATTGTTGGGTTAAAAAGTTTCACCAGCGTTCTATATCAATGCTCTTTAGAATGCAGCCTTGTGGATCTTCTTTTATATAAAAATAGTACCTCAACCGAACAGGTTGGGAAACTATTTTCGCCGTCGGGCTGTTCTTTGCCTTAGTGTCGTCCATTATTTTCTCATATCGGGTTAGGTCAAGATTATTTATTTGAATAAACCTTTAGGCTATATTTTTGATAAACTCTGTTGTCCGTCTCCACTTTATGTTGCGGCTTTCCAGCCAGCTGTAACACTGTATTACTTCTGAATCCCCCTGGGACAGCGGTTTACACTCCAATTGATTCTGTTGAGCTTTAATTTTGGGCTGATACATTACACAATATAGAAGACCAGGGTTTTAATCTTACGTCTTTTTAAAAGTGATGGCCCGAGGCAGGGAAACGTTTCTGCGGATGGACACACCATCTGCGTGTTGGCTATCACTCTTCTTACAACAAATGCATCCCATCCTAGAGGAGAATGGGTGAACTCCAATTAATAGAATATTGCTGTCTTTGCTCAGAATTTACTCAATAAAATTCAGACTATTCAGATGTGCAATTAAAAGCCTTAATGATTATATTTTAAGATTTTAGTCAAGGATTTTAGTTTTTTGTGCTGTCTATTACCTTGGGAAAAAGTGTCTGCTGAGATCCTCTAAACATGAAGACACACACAGACACGCACACCCTGATGTGATGACCTCAACCTCTTCTTTTGACTGTCGAAAAACAAGAAATAGTAAAAATACTATCATTAATGTCAAGTTACAAAATATAGCAGCATGCAGCAATGAACAGGGTCCCTCCATACTACAGGGCAAATTAAAGGAACACTTTTAAAACACATCAGATGTTAAATATAAAGTGCTTTATAAATAAACTTGACATTGAATGTCAAGTTTATTTAACAGCAAATAAAAACAAACAAAATACAATAAAAAAGGTGTCCAGAACAAATTAGACAGATCTCAAAGTGAAAAACATGTGGATATCTAGACTATACAGATATGGATAGATCAGTGTCTTAAGAAGAAAAGGATGCCACATTTTTCATGAAAATAAAAGATTTCAGTGGGGTTGTAATGGCACAATGGCATGATTAGTATTGAAATTACAGTAGATTATGTAAGGGATAACGGCCGACACGGTGACCGGTTCTACAGAATTATCACCCGGTGGAATGGAATACTGTTTTCTGATTGGCAGTCAGGCTTGGCATAGGCAAACAGCCCTTCGGCTGCACTGTCGGGCTGTTCTTTGCCTTCGCTTTGTTCATTATTTTTCTATATCTTGCTAGTTGTGGCTTCCAGTGGCATCCAGCTCGGGGGTAAGTAGCTATCTGTACAGTTACTAAGTTTTCAATGCCTGGTTTTAAATGTTCGTGCTGTCATTACACTATAAACAAAGTGTGGGGGTATTTAGAGCCTTTCTATGGTTTTAAACAGTGATTTGGTTACTAACACCTAGTAGATGCCCCTGGAAAATACAATTAGCAAGGGGTTTTCTCCGGCCTGTAAGAACATTTCAAAATTCTGCTCCCGGCAAGTGTTCCAACTTTTTATGATATATCAATATACTTTGGGTCCGTATCACACCAAATTTCCCCTTTAAGAAATTTGGTGTTTGCAAATTAGTCTGGTTTTGGTGACATTTAAGCCAGTGACATTTAGGAGAAACATTTTAGATCCCATAAAGCATATATTTTCTAAGAGCTTATACTCTCAGAGTTTCACCAACATTTTTTTCACATCCCAGCCCTCTACTTATTTGAAAGCCTATGCCTATCTTTAGGGGAAATGAGAAATTGGGTGTGTTTCTTATACAAAAGTGCCCATAGAATAGAATGTAGGAAAAAGTAATCAACACCCATATGTTATACCTTTATTGAAACCAGGGAACCTCAGGATCTAAGTAAACACAGGTTGAGACAGGCTCCACCCCCTCCTCCTTTTGATACACATTTATAGGTGACTAGGCGTATAGCCAATGCATATGGACCTGCGGATTTAAGAAGAAACTAATCTACCCCTTACGCCATACTTCTTCTGAAAGCATACACCCACAGGGTGTCATATAATCTAAATTTTAATCTATTCACACCACTTTTGGGGCAATTTGTATTGTTAATTTGCATGTTAAAAAGCATAAATATACTAGCCTGATTGCCATCGACTTTCAAAGCTCTACAAGACTTTGGTCTGACCAAGAGCCCATATAACAAAGTTTCTCAAAGTGCATGGTTGACCCGCCTCCCTCAAATGCCTCGGTTTGCTACTGGTCGAGGTTAGAAAATGCTGTGCAGAAGCAAAACCAATCACACCACTCTTTCCTCTGACGTATGTGACGCGAAGGGAATTGCTTGAACAGAACTGAGAGCCATTAGAGCTGCTCAAAGTTGATTGGTTCTTGATCAAGCGGGGGCAGTTCCCCCGTTTTGGGGAATTCAGAAGTCCTGCCCGATCAGATCAGCAGCTGGCGTAGACCAGCGACAGCAACGCTGAAGGTGTTACGTAACTGGGAGGGCTATAAAAATACTATAATTATACCAAAAAATGCTACTTTTCAAGGATACTTTCACTGTATAAATCTATTTTAATAGGGCTAAATGAAAAGAAAATAAGTCCATTGAGGCCTGTTCTGGCCTATTGGCACACATCTCGGATTGATGAGAATTTAAAATATTTCCTTAACTAGGATTTCTTACAAGGATACAAGGAGCTTTTATTGTCACAGACACATGATTACTATTGTAAAAAATGCAGTGATATTTGTGTCTGGTGTCAGCCTACATGTATTATAGGAAAGTGGCTAGATAGGAATTTAGTGGGGGGCAGGGGCACACCAACAAGCACCCTGGAGCAACAGGGGCAGTGGTGTAGTGGGGATTTTTGAAGTGGGGGTACACTGAGTGTGCATGCATGTGTGCGTGCCCCTGTCATATAGGCCTATCCCCATTCATTGGTTTGAAATGTCTATGCTATGCATGTTGCTTTGACCCTTGCGTCGCCCACACGTGCAAATTATGTTATGTCTACCATTGCCAATGCATGTGGTTTAGTAATATATAATTTGTGAGCTTTTTTTTCATGTGAGAAATAGGTGGACGGCGTACCTCTGCCTTCCACGCCCACTACACCCCTGAACAGGGGCAAGGAAAAAATCCCTTACAGGGCAGGGGGCTAACCCAACTGCCAGGGGTCATGTTGAGGGAAAGGGAATGGCAGGAGAGAAGGGACAATGTGCTGTTGCTTGTGGGGAACTTGCCACCCCGTCAACTACAACAAACCCCCTGCATGGGAGTTGGGCGCTCTAACCACTGAGCTAAAAGCCCAGGCTTCCAACTCAGCAGTTAGAAACCCCCAAGGAATTGGGTTGTGAGGATTCACAAGTAGGCCTACTGCCACCAGCTAGCCGAGCTAGTTGGCATCTGTTACATGTGCATGTCTGATTAGGTCCTTAAAACAACCTTAACCCTCACGAGTGGTTAGTGGTGTCCGTTGATGTTCCAAATCAATTCTCTTACTAAATGTTGGCATTAACCGTTCACTTGAATAGAGTAGCAGAATGCTAGTGAGTCTGAGGTATAAACTACTCCCAGTATGAACGTAGGTGTTCATACATTTCACTTTTGATTGAAAATTCATAATCCTATGCTATAAAATCCAATCTGTGATATTTTGGATACAGATATGTGGAAACATTTAGCCTTTAGCTCCATAGGTTCCCATTGTTTTTAGTTACGACTGCATCCTATGGAACTGCAAGTTGAATGGACTTAATAGGGAGTGGCTGGCTCTCCGTAAACCGCCTTTGGCTATATAGGCCTACTTCCGTACTTCCTTATTGTCAACATATTATCCGGGCAATAATCTGTCTGCTACGGTCTGGATCTACATTCTACTGTAGGTTAACAAACACAAAAATATATGCTATAGCCTTAAATTAACACGTCATTTAAAGGTCCCACATTACGAAAAATAACTTTTATGGCTTTTGAATGTGTTTCTTGGGTCTATGCCTCTACACACAGTTTAAGTGGGATAAAAAGCCTTAATTGTTAAAATAGACAATTTACACTGTTAGTAACTGTTCAGCTGCTGTGTGCTTAAACCACCTGCATAGAATTTTCCTAACTACGTATGTCACAGGGTAAGTTGGGTGGGGTCCCACAACATTGGCAGCCACGTAAGCAGCTGAGGGCAATGACAATGGATAATTGCAAAAAAGAGAGAGAGAGAGAGAGAGAGAGAGAGAGAGAGAGAGTTGGCAGGCATTTTGCAGCTGAGAACAATGAAAATTATCAATCTACTAATTACGTGTGGTCTGTCATAGTTACAGGGGAAATACCCTGTTCTGAACATTAGAGCTAAAAAAGCTATAATATCTGGAATTGCTGAAGGGATATCGCCGGGCACCCTCTCTTATCTTGAGAAGACCTTTGACAACAGAGTTTTCGAGTTTAAGGCAAACCTATGAATACAAGCGATTCATCCAATAGTACATCCAATAGTCTACATATATCAGGATTGTCAGTGATGTAGGCCTACATAAGACGCTATGATAAATGCTGATAGTAGTTTCTCTTACCTCCTCTTGTACCCGTTCTGGGCCCAAATGAAAAGTATCTTCGTGGGCTAATTCACAAAATGAAATTTTGTAGTCACCCGACACTTTTGCTTTTAATGCTCTAGCTTATGGGAACTGAGTTTCATATCTGATAGGTTACTGGCTCTGACAAAAGAGTGCACTGATTCAAGGTTTCTGGTTCAATAAATCAGTAAATGATCTTTAGACTTTGTGACGGCACACAGTTTTCCAATCGTAGTGAACTTGTGACACATGCCAGCAGAGGGTAATATACTCACATCATAGGGTAGAGGTTAGGTTGATAACAGGGCTAATGTTAGGGTGTGTTCACAATGGCAGTGTTTTATAACAATTGAGATTTTTTTTTTATCAAACTTTCAGTGTGTGTAGAGGCAGTACAGAGAAAAAAAAACATATTCAAAAGCTGTTAGTGATTTTTTTTAAAATATAACATGGACCCTATTTGTTTTCTGGCCAAGAAGTGTGCTGCTCTTATTTAGCAAAGTGAGAAGTGTGGGGAAATGTCTGCAGAGTCAAAAAGCAAAAGGGTACTTTTGCCAAATTCTACCCTCCTGCTTGAAACATCTGGCCATCTGCACACACATTTTGCACTTTCACAAATTACAGATGGCTTCAAGGGAGTTTGAACCGTAAGATCCTCAAAGTCATCTCCTCTGAGATACAGAGGTAGGGCAGGCTCCTGGTTCCATAATGATTTTATGATGGACACCGTCAGAGAAGCTCTTGACAGGAAATATCACAAGGAGCTTCAACCACAATGTTAGAAAAGTCATCTCCTCCTACTGGTACCAGACTGGAAATACTTGTAGGCAAATTACAGGCAACAATGTCTATACAGCTAGTACGGGTAGTGATGAGACCCAGGCCACTTTTCACCTGTCTTCAGCATCCAAGGAAATAAACCAAACCAAACAAACAAAAATGAGAAACATAAAACCTTGCCCAAAAAATTCTAAATAAAAATCCCACAAAATGGACAGCAATAAAACCCCAAAAAGGTAGTCAAAGCGTGGGAAAACCCTGGACAGATATTCTATACAAACAATTGTATGAAAAGGCTCCTCCTTGCCCCTTGGTTTTTAAATACCAACATGTCAAACTCCAACACAGTAGAAAAAGCTCCTGCCCATACATTAACATCATGGCCAAATGTGCATTAGGCGACCGTGGGGCAGTCTATTCTTTCCAATGCCGGACTAAGCCATATGAACATCAGCATGCCACTTTCAGGGTGGCTTGCCGTGACATGGTCCGGCACACGGAAACATCCAGAAAGTTTAGGCCTGCCACATACCTTAAATAAACAAGGGAAAATTGTGAAAGCGCTCCATTCTAGTCTCAGCAATGAGTTCTACAGAAGGCTGCAGAGAACACCAGCAGAGGAACTTTTGACGAGGAACATGACCAGGAAGCTAAACCGAAATGTGCTAATCTCCTCTGAGAAACAGAAGCAGGGCAGGCTCCACACTGACTATATTATGGAACTCTCCATCACCCCAAAAGGTTCCTAAGGACACTGAACCAGGTTTCCACCAGATGACTGGGTACATTCAAAACCTGCAGGTGGATCCCCTGGGAGTTTACCAGTTTACAGAGAAAAGGACTGATAATACTGGCTGAACATTTAAAAATAGAAAAAATGCAAACACAATCCTTCATATGGACGCAACAGGGGGCATCATAACCAAAGTGCCCCATCAGAACAGGCAAGTAATGTACTACACTATTACTCTTCCTGGGCAAGGGAGAGATTCCCCACCATTGCCTGTATCAGAGATGGTAAGTAGACCATCCATAATATCCCTGCAATTACATCCCAGGGACTGTAGGGGGCAGTCTATTCCTTCAAATGCCAGACTAAAGCTCTTCCTGCGCAAGGGAGAGATTCCCCACCATTGCCTGTAATTACATCCTAATGCACACATTAGCTGCAATATCTAGATTCACAATGAGACGTATACATACCACACATCGAAATCGATTACAGCTGGGCATCAATTCAAAGCACACTTCTCTCGCATCCAACCGAGAATGCATTAATGCATACTTGGAGAGGGCCATGCTCTTGTGCACCGGCGCAGTCTGCAATCAACAACCATTTACCAGACTCCATCTGTAAGGGTCTGTCTTGTGTTCCCCGTTCCAGCCTGTCCGTCTTCTCCCTCTTGTTTACTTCCTGGTCCTGTGTTCCATGTGCTCCTCAGCTTCCTTGTCCTTGACTCCGCCCCTCACCTGTGTCTAGTTCCCCTATTATTAGTCCCAGGTGTGTCTTGTTCCCTCGTCCTCCTTATGTGTACGTAAACCCCTGTGTTTACGTTTGTTTATTGTTAAAAGTAAAGTCTTGTGTTTCGTGAATATTGCTGTGCGTTTGGGTCTTGCCTCACAAATTATTACACCATCTGTGTGCAGCCCATATCATGAAGGCTGTCCGATAAGGATTCTTGAGAGTCACATCAGATAAGGGGCTGGTTGACTTTGCAACCTATTGTTTTGCATTGTTGCAAAACAGCAGGACTCTTGGTGCGGCAGAAATAAATTTTTGCTGACACGTATTAATAAACCTGGAGAGACATACTAAGTCCCGCCTCCCATTCATTCCAATGTGAAATGCTAGGCTAGTGAATTCATCCAAAATTGAACAAAATTTTCAGTTGTCAAGATAGCGTTTCATGGAGCTCACTTCCGACTCCATTTCATTAGGCCAATGAGGGCTCATGTTACTAATGGAGATCAGCTACATATGGCAAGTCTGGGCACGCCCACAAAAGTTTGTGCACAGGAAACTCGTTCACATGACCTGAAAGTGTAGCAATAGGCGTGTTTGAGATGTAAAGCCGCCTTCAGCCGGCTGCAGCCAAGCGATGCATTGTGGTTAGACGCGGTGTCCGACTTCCGGCTGACTTCACCAAACTTGTGAATGCGTCACCAAAACACGCCCACAGCACGTCACTCAAAACTCGCGGTATCAAGGCGCCTGCAGCCGAAACCCGCATCTCCTTTTCTCGGCTGCAAGAGGATACATCCCACCCCCATGACGTAGCTCATTATTCCGATTGGTTTGAAACTCCTCATGACAAATATGACACCAACCACGTTGTGCTCACTGAAAATGGGCTTATTTGAATGAGCTTCTGCTAAGCAGTATGCAAGTTTTGCCCAATGAAATAGCCTTATTGCTCTCCAGCATGGCTTGGTTTAAGTCAAAAAGCCATCTCAAATAAGCATTTCATACCACATTACTATTTTTTACAAAATGCCTTCAAACACAACTCTGTTCCTCTTGCATTGCAACAATAATTTATTAAGCAACATTATATGATTTATTTCGCCAGTTATCACGTTCATTTTAATGATGAAATGAGGGGATTCAAGCTGTTTTCAGTGCAAACAAACCTCACGTGAACACGTGAACATCACGTCCATGTTCACGTGTTGTATGGCTTCAGCCAGCTGCAGCTGTGTTGTCCACCTTGTCACCCATGCTTTTCCACTCCCACCGACGTATTTCCGTAGATCTCGCTGGTTCTGGCTACAGCCTCTAGCCGTACCGACTCTGAACACGAACGAGCTTATTAACCAATCAGCATATGTCAAATGGAGTCGGATATGATGTAATTTCTGGAAAATGGCGACGAGGAAGTGCAATGCTAATTGGCAAAGCTAACCGGCCAAATCCTGACCCCCTGGGTTTTCACCTCCCCCACATTCACCAACTT
Organism: Sardinella longiceps; assembly: GCA_027497455.2. NCBI lineage: Eukaryota > Metazoa > Chordata > Actinopteri > Clupeiformes > Clupeidae > Sardinella > Sardinella longiceps. The sequence continues at coordinate 15,978,397 of JAODXP020000033.1, read as the reverse complement.
CCTTACAGAGATCCACCGAAACACGCTCTTGAACAGGCCTGGGCAAACTAAGGCCCGGGGGCCACATGCGGCCCGCTAAGCTATTTAATCCGGCCCGCGGAGCCTTCCCAAAGTAAAATAATTAATCTTTTAGCTAAATTTATCTAAATTATCAAATTTTTCATGAAATACAAATCCCCCCTTTTAACCCTGCATGTTAACATTTCCTCTGAAGAAAGTGAGGCTACTGGTTTGAGACTTGCCAATTTACCGGCATCAACCAGTTGACGGTTATTATCCAGCCCATTAGTGAAAATCTAAAAGCCAATGTGGCCCTTTGACCAAAATAATTGCCCACCCCTGCTCTTGAAGCACGATATGCAGAAAGCACAGCCAAAGTGCTGCATCAGAACAGGCGAGTATTACTCTTCCTGGGCAAGGGAGAGATTCCCCACCATTGCCTGTGTCAGAGATGGAACAGTAAGTAACATCCATAGTATCCCTGCAGTTACATCCCAGGGACTGTAGGGGGCAGTCTATTCTCTCAAATGCCAGACTAAAGCCACACAAACACCAACATGCTACTTTCAGGGCATCCGGAAACATCCAGAAAGTTTAAGCTTCTGCCGCATTATCTGAAATTGTGAAAGATTGAAGATTGTGAAAGCGCTCCGCTTTGGACTCAGCAAAGAGTATTACAGAAGGCTGCAGTTACCAGCTGAGGAGCTCCTGGCAGGCAACATGACCAGGAACCTAAACCTAATCTGCTATTTTGTCTGTTTGCTTACAGGGCCGTTTCAAGTAGAGAGAGACCGATATATCGGTCGGACGATATTTGCCATTTTTAAAACCTATCGGCATTGGCCGATATTCGAGTTTATTTCGCCGATTTTATTATAACATTAGTGAGCGCACTTCAGCTGTAGCGCAGCCTGTTTTGTGAGCGCTGCCCCGCCCACACCACGTAGGCACACAGACAGAGAGCGCCATAAAGTCTCAGTCAGAACAGTTGTTCAAAAGTATGGTTTAATGTTGCTTCAGTTTGGAAAATGCTTTTTATGCAACTATCTGCAGTTATTTAAATAAATGCAGTACACAATTTGCAGAAACTTGCAATTATCGGCTCTAAAAATCGGTCCAAAAAAAAAAAAAAAAAAAAAAACGGCAGCATGAATCGGCCATCGGCTGACCCTGACTTCCATATACCGGTATCGGCATTGGTCAAGAAAAAACCCATATCGTTCGATCTCTAGTTTCAAGGTACTTAAGAGGCACAAAGCAAACGGGACATGGGGGCCCTTCATCCCCCATTAACACCACTGTTTAAAATCTCCAAGCACCCTTTCAGCCTGAGACCCTAGGCAATTGCCTGGTTTGCCTGTCCTATTACGATGGTCCTGTTTGCTTATGGTGCACTTCAGGGCAGACGTTCTCAGGTCGCCAGTGGACACACACACACACACACACACACACACACACACACACACAGTGGACTTCCTGAGCATTTTACGGGTCGCCATTCCATGGTGCCTCCACGCCTTTTTTTATATGCACAAATTTTTATGTGCAATTGAGTACCCATATTCCCTCTCTCTGTCTTTGTTGCAAACACACACACACACACACCTCTGAGTGCAAATAGATAAAATTCTCTCATATCCTCTCTCTCTCTCTTGCACAAACACACACACATGCTCACACACACACAATCTCACACACACACAACTTTATGTGCAAACGGGTGGTAATACAGGTAGAACAAGAGGTGTGGCTCATTGCTACTGCTGTCCATACTTGCCTGACACACATACGAGAGAGAGAGAGAGAGAGAGAGAGAGAGAGAGAGAGAGAGAGAGAGAGAGAGTCATGCCTCAGAGACAAGAGAAATAGGTGTGGCCCATTCCTACTGCTACTATTTCTCCACACTCACAGAGAGAAGGAGAGAGAGAGAGAGACTCACCAAGAGGATTTTTTACTGTTAAAACAAAACTGTAACAAACTAAAAAGTTCATGATACACATGTGTGGCCTATGCCTACTGCTGCCTTTTGTCAATACGGAGAGAGAGACAGAGAGAGAGAGAGAGAGACTCACAAAGAGAAAGAGAGAGAGATGGAGGAAGACGCTCACAGAGAGAGAGAGAGAGACACACACAGACGCCTCAGGCAAGAGGAAGAGGTGTGGCCAACTCCTACTGCTGTGCTGCTATTTGTCCACACTTGCCCAACACACACACAGAAAGAGGGGGAGAGACGGAGAGAAAGAGAGAGGGGGAGAGACACAGAGAGAGAGAGAGAGAGAGAGGGATTCCTGAAGAGGAAGTAGAGGAAGAGCAGGACATTACATTTGCAGTATGCGAGGTAAACACTTTCTTCTACTTTAAAACTTTGACCACACTTAAAAGAATACTGTGATCAGATGTCAAGATTAGCCTAAGTGTACTACTGCCAATAGTGTGATATGTTTTTATGTTGAGTATACTGTAAATAGCCTGCATGGGTTAGTTGGTCTTTGCGCAAAAACAACGTCTGGAAACCATCAAAAAACAGATGAGAAATCTACCCGTCTGTGTTACTCTCAATGGTGTAATGTATTATGTCGATGTTGTGGTTGGGTCGTGTTACAGTGAGTGTAACTTTAACGGTGTTTAGCCTTCAACGGCGTCTTTCAGGCAGCCCTGCCCTCAAGGCATTACCTCTACAAATGTAGGGTCAAGGGGGTTAGGGGGGGAGGATTCTGGCTGTGCCTTTCAAACAGTGCTTCCTGGAAGGGGACATAAGGGGAAAGAACAATCTAGAATGACTTTAGAATGATACACACAGAGAGATTCTTCTTGTATTCATAGCAGGGATGTATTAGCCTGTTGATACTACCCCTTTGGCCCAAAATCTCATGCATAGCCTACTCTGGCCCAACCCACGTTGTTCCGTTTGTGTACGGTTTAGCAATTTGATGTAGGAAAGCCACACTCTCAAATGTAATTTTCTTGTTTTATTTTAACGGGTTAGCATGACAAGACAGACGTTTTGGCCTGAGCCATCTTCAGTGTGTGTACGGTTTAGCAGCTGAGAGTGGTGACACAGAATTGGCCTGCCAAGTTGCTTGTAGTCCAGTGAAGCTTGTAGATCATACCTGGGCAAACTAAGGCCCGGGGGCCACATGCGGCCCATTGAGCTATTTAATCCGGCCCGTGAAGCCTTCCCAAAATAAAATAATTTCTCATTTAGCAAAGTATAGAGTATAGAACTGGTTCATCAGACTTGTTGTATCCACAAAATGCAAATCCTACCCTTTTAAACCTGCATGTTAACATGTCCTCTAAAGAAAGTGGGGCCACTGGTTTGAGACTTGCCAATACCGCCCCTTAGTCAAAATCTAAAACCCAATGTGGCCCTTTGGCCAAAATAATTGCCCACCCGTGTTGTAGATCAACATGGGAACTCGCTCGTTATTCTCTAGCCTGATTTGGGCGCAATACCTTGGCTTCCGTTTCTCACTATGTTCGCTGAATTTGGCCCGCACAGATCAGTGTCGAGAAAACTAAACTGCATTATGCTCTTTCTGACTACCTGGTGGAACAAAATGAAACAAGCAGAGCCAGTAGGCTGCATACGCCTGGCTAGTTATTATTCTCTCCCCTACTTCCAAATGACCTTTGCAAAATTGGCACGTCATTAACATCCATGATCTAGAGGACTGGAGCTTGGAGATCTCCCACACAAACCTTCTCTCTCTCTCTCTCTCTCTCTCTCTCTCTGTCGTTATCAAATAAGCTTGGAGATCCACTAAATGGAGTCTCAGTCTGCTTTATCAATACTAAACCAAACCCTCTCTCTCTCTCTCTCTCTCTCTCTCTCATGGGTAACTTCTTGGAGATTCCTTAACTTTGAGTCCGATTAACTAACCTTGACTGCCTGCCTGCCTGCCTGCCTCTCTCTCTCTCTCTCTCTCTCTCTTCCAGAATGGGTAATGCAGCGATAGCGATCAATTACCCAATCAGCTTGGAGCATGAGGTCGCCTACTTGGAGGCAGGGAAGTTGGTGGAGTCGGAGAGGGGCGTGATTCGTCTGGAGAAGAGGGAGACCTCTGTGACTGGCTGTGGTGGCAGGGTCGTGTTCCGAAGAGATGCCGCAGGTAACCAGTGGACGTTCAGGTTCAAACCGCAGGTCTCCTCGAACTTCGATATTGACGAGGAAGAAATAACCATCGAAGCTTGTGACGAGTCCGAGGCGAGAGATAAACTAGCGGCGAAGTTCGGGATGTCCTGGTCGGCGGTGAGCGGAAGTGTGTGCCTCGTCAAGAGCGTGGTCTGCGATTCGAGCGTCCTCTCCGAGCTCTATTGTTACGTGGACTACAGCGTGAAGAACAACTCGGGGAGCTACCAGTGGACGAAGAACGACTTGGGGCTCAAAGCCACACACAGGTGGGCTGAGAACTCGGAGATGGTCATGGACGTCACGTTTCTGACCGATGAGGAGAGAGAGATCGAGAAGGAGAAGCAGAAGGAACAGACAGAAGCTATGAGGAACGCTATATTTTTCTTTGGAAATAACGAAATGATAAACCTAGGTCAATGATCTCCAAATGGTGGCCCGTTACCGTAGCACCATTTGACTCGTGGAAAATAAACATGTGCCCATCTTTTTTCCATCAATATTCCGTTTTTGTGCCCGTAGCAGTTTACGAGACAACAGGGGCGCTGCTAAAAATTTTGGGCCCTCCAAGCAGTGATTTTAATATTAAATATTTCTCTGGGGCCCCCCTGCCCCCTTTTCAACGAATAGTTTAGCGGGTTTGGCCCTCGACATGGCAATGCCTGACAAAATTCGGACCTTAAGTAAAAAAAAATTGGTGACCACTGACCTAGGTTAAAACAGCTTTGAGACATCTGACAGATGTGCCAAATTACGCATTAGGCATACTGTATGTTGACAATGTATTTTATTTTTGTTGTACTAGTATAATACACTGTATCGTTTGTTGCATTGCCCTGCTAGTTGGCCTACAGTAGTTATATTGCCATGCTAGTTTAAGTATTACACTGTAGTGCAGGGGTGTCAAACAGGATAAAGCTTAAAAATGATTTTAGGTATGCAGGCTGTTTGAAAATAGTTCTAGTGGTGCAAAAATGGACAAGTCATATTTCTGAAACACAATCCTGGCACAATCCTTACTCCCATTAGGGTGGTAAAAGTAGGGCACTCCACGCATCAATCCTCGTCCTGCTCTATCAGTGCAAAACTGACTAACGTCATGACTCTGACGATGACTGACCGAAATGTCGAGACATTAGTCAGTTGTGCACAAATAACTCATGTCTACTCCTCCTCAATATTCCCTTTTGGGTGGATTATGGACCTGCTTACCAACAGGAAAGTGGTGGACTGTGTTAGCCTGGTCACAACCAGCCCCTTGGTCTATGCTTCTCTTCATACGAGGGGGTCTGGGATCTCGGCTAAGAAAAGAATGCTTGCTGCAGATGTGTAAATTTAAAACGATTGAACTAGCCCAGTTTGACTGATAGTCTATCGTATTTTCGTGCTACATTCTCGCAGTTTGCTGATTGGCTCGAGGTTGATGCAAACAAGCATTAATTCAGTTCGCTGATTGAGCTGAGGTCGATACGAACAAGGTCAATCAAGGTCAATCAATGGCTTGCATCCCAGACAAGACTCTCGTAGGAAGAAGAGCGTAGACCGAGGGGCTAGTTACGAAGTAGTGATCCATTTAGGACGATACTGAATGTCAATAATGCACAATATCAAAGCACAGCAGTAATAATAAACATGTTTCCCACTACAGATCAGAGTTCTAATTCCCTGATTTTTCCATGACCTTCGCTGACCAAAAGGCAGAATTTCCATGACCTCCTGTAATACAAATGATTGAGCACGGAGCAGAAAAGGCCATTTAAAATTTAATTGAGCCCCAAACTACTCCTATGGTATTGGTAATGGTCTGCACGATACACACTACTTGCTGCAGAGATCAGTATTCACCTTTTCACCTGGCCGCTATATTCCGAACAAAAACGAGGCTCGGGTGGTAAACTAGAGGAAATGCCGATGAAACCTTAATTTAATTCAATTCAATTTTATTTGTAGAGCGCTCAAATACAGTGCATTGTTTCGCGGCGCTTTACAGACAGTACGGGAAGCATCCGTGAGAAACGGGCAAGGAAAAATTCCCTTTGCTTTTTAAATAATAATTAATCATTTCTCACAGATGCCGGACAGAAAATCTATTGCTGGTCCCCTCTCTTACTGTTGGTCAGGTGGAAAGTTGGGCAGATGAGGGGCATCCCATCATCAGAAGCTACTTCTGCTGAAGTTTTACCACCCAAGCCTCGTTCTAGTGCCTCATAGTGACGTAGGTGAAAAAGGTCCATAGGCTACGAGTAGTACATAGCAGTCAAGCAGTAGCCTAGACATTTTCGGAAACAGATAACTAACTGGCATACTGATGAAATGAATCTCCATTTAATGGTGTTCTGTGGCATCTACAGGCATGTACAGTATTATTGCAATAAATATAAACTGAAGAGATGTAACCTGGTCATTAAAGTAATTACAAATGAGAATTTTCTTTTCTTTTTCGGCCCTCGCCCCTTTGGCACCCCTTCAAATGTTGGGTCCTCCTTGAATTGGCCCTCAACCATCAAAACCTTGAGCACCCCTGGTTTAGAAGTTCTACATGCTTTTAAGGCATAATTTATAATTTTGTGAGTATGTCTCTGCTTCCACCTTGGAGTTGACTGATGGATATACTCAGCCATATACTCAGCCAGACCGGTTCTAACTGGTGATGAAGAGAAAGGAGGTGATTTTTTGGGCCAGGCACCTCAGCATAGACATCAAACCAGTCAGGGGATTCAAGACTGTTTCTGCATATTGCAGTCCATTTTTGCAGTGATTAGAATTCATACCCTCTATTTTACCATTAGGCTGTAACAATGGCAACAGGCTACTAGGCTAGTATTAGTAATAGGCTTACTGTAGAAAAAAAGAGAGCCTATACTTTAGGTCAGCTTGCTGTGATAAGACTTCTTGTCATTTCAAAAGCTAAGGATATCTCAGAGGCAGGGCCGTTTCAAGGTACTTAGGGGGCCCCCAGCAAACAGGGTATGGGGGCCCTTCACCTCTCATAAATTCCTATGTAAACCTCATTGTTATGATCTTCAAGCAACTTGCATTAATATAATTATTTGGGTTGAACTTGCAATTGTCTAACTCTGTCATATTTAATTGAATGAACTCCACCAACTGAACTACTAAAATGACTAAACAGTCATTCTTGAGGGCCCCTTTCAGCCTGGGGCAGGCAATTGCCTGGTTTGCCTGTCCTGTTGCGACGGCCCTGCTCAGAGGCCGGTGCTGATGTTATATTAACAAGAATTGAGCAGTAAAGCATGGCAAAATTGTTGAAAGTACCTATCAAACAAACAATATATTTGCTCATGAAAAAGAATTAGGTCCCACATCAGTGGTTTCAGAGGCCTCAGAGGCATATGTCAGTTCAAAGATCAGAGATTTTTTGAATATTGACAGTTTCCATCATGTAATCTCTGTGAAATGGATGTCTCTTAATGGCAACAAGTACATTAAACACTTTAATAATCACAGACTCAAATGATGGGTTCCCTACTTTTGGACTAATAAGTAATATTTATGTTATTGATTCATCTTTATTTTGCTGTGAATATTAAGTGTTTGAGACATTGAAATGGGATACAAATTTACAATTATATGAAATTGCTGTGCCAAATGGTGCACAGGCAACAGAGTTTATAGATTTAGAAAAACTACCTGATTACACTGCATATCACCCTGTGCCATTCAATAGTAAACATATGTTTTGAGAAAATGTGAACTAACTGATGATTTGTTGTATGAGAATCTATGATGTATTAAAGTAAATAAGTGAATCAGCAGAGAAGAAATTGTTTGCTCTATTTACTTTATGTTAATCCTTAAGGCAGAGTTTCTATTATTATAAGCTTATGGTGTATTGTAGTTTACTTTGTTCTGCAAACACCCCATCGGCGAGGTTCAGAATCTCAAAGCTAAATCATGAATGACAATCTCAATGACCCTATCAATTTGAATGCAATCACAGTTGATTAGCTGGAATATCTTAATGAGATGGGGTCAGTTCTTAAAACAGGTTAATATGGATTGTCTTATTGTCTTGAAACAAGCAAAAATGTACTCACAGTCTAAATGTTAACACGACTCAGTCCAAATGTGTGCTATTTTAAGAAAAAGCTGCTCAGAATTAGTTGTATTATCTAAGTAAGATAATTTTCTTGAAACAAGTCAAATAATCTTAACAATATCCAGTCTTACTAAGAAAATACATTGAAAAACAAGTGTAATAGGATAAAAATGCTAGATTCAAGTTTATTTTACTTGTATAGATTTTCATTTTTTGCAGTGCAATAAATAGTTTATTGGTTCAGGTGCAGCTTTAAGGCCTTGTCACATGATGACTCACACCTGGGGCGAATTCAACAGGCGTAACGTTTTTGTAACGTAACGTAACAGTTCCCATTCATACGGAAGAGCATTAGGATCAGTAGGAGATATATATTTTGCTAATCTCTGAGAAAGAAACTCAGAATTTTCGAGAAAAAGTCGAAATTTTCGAGAAATAAAGTCGAAAGTTTTGAGAAATAAAGTCGAAAATTTAAAAGTCGAAAGTTTTGAGAAATAAAGTCGAAAGTTTTGAGAAATAAAGTCGAAAGTTTTGAGATATAAAGTCAAAAGTTTTGAGATTCAAAGTCGAAATTTTCGAGAAATGAAGTCGAAAGTTTTGAGATATAAAGTCAAAAGTTTTGAGATTCAAAGTCAAAATTTTCGAGAAAAAAAGTCAGAAATATGTAGAAGGCGGGCGGAAGTGATATTTGCCGGTGGTCAGTGGACATGAATGAGATCAGTGAGAGGCTGGGAGAGGGTGACACCCGCTTCAGATGCGTCCCTGCCTTGTTATGATGCAGCTGGACAAAGTGAGAGTTTAGCCCCACACCAAGCACAAACATCGGATCCCTTGGCCAATGTTAGTGGTGGTAACAATATTTCAGGGGGTCGGATTGTTCATCGTGAAGTTAGGAGGCAAGTTAGTAGTGTGGGGAATGCCGGAGTTTATATGGGAGCACAGTGTTTTTATCGCGCTAGCCAGCTAGCTTCTATGCCTTCTGACCGTGCCTCTCCACAATCCGACAGTGACGTGGAGGCTGGAGGTTTTGACTAATGCCACTGGGGATGTTACGAGGTCATAGTGTTCATAGGAGAGTTAGGGTACAACATAGGCAGGGTGGAGAGTCGCAATGATAATGACAGTGTGCGAATTCTCTCCACTTTGCGTGCGCGCAAGGCGGACCTCGCCATGCAGCGCGCAGCAGGGTCAAAGGCGCTGTGCCACGGCATGTTTAGTTCAAGATAATGGAAATGCCGGCTTTGAGTACTTGGCAAATGAGGGTCAGTAGCCTTCCGTTTGATCAGCCAATTGGTTATCTGGGGGAAAGACAACTCGATGCACTTGATATAATACGAGGCAATGACTTTAGGGTCATTGCTGGTGGTATACACCTCCACCCACAACACATGCCCTGCATCTGTCCGTTCCCACTCAGTTCCTCCTGCACGAAGGCTATCACATTGTCCCCACACTCCCCACCTTGCCTATGTTGTACCCTAACTCTCCTATGAACACTATGACCTCGTAACATCCCCAGTGGCATTAGACAAAACCTCCAGCCTCCACCACGTTACTGTCGGATTGTGGAGAGGCACGGTCAGAAGGCATAGAAGCTAGCTAGCTAGCGCGATAAAAACACTGTGCTCCCATAAACTCCGACATTCCCCACTACGGAAGAGCATTATACGGAAGAGCATTAGGATCAGTAGGAGATATATATTTTGCTAATCTCTGAGAAAGAAACTCAGAATTTTCGAGAAAAAAAGTCGAAATTTTCGAGAAATAAAGTCGAAAGTTTTGAGAAATAAAGTCGAAAATTTAAAAGTCGAAAGTTTTGAGAAATAAAGTCGAAAGTTTTGAGAAATAAAGTCGAAAGTTTTGAGATATAAAGTCAAAAGTTTTGAGATTCAAAGTCGAAATTTTCGAGAAATGAAGTCAAAAGTTTTGAGATATAAAGTCAAAAGTTTTGAGATTCAAAGTCAAAATTTTCGAGAAAAAAAGTCAGAAATATGTAGAAGGCGGGCGGAAGTGATATTTGCCGGTGGTCAGTGGACATGAATGAGATCAGTGAGAGGCTGGGAGAGGGTGACACCCGCTTCAGATGCGTCCCTGCCTTGTTATGATGCAGCTGGACAAAGTGAGAGTTTAGCCCCACACCAAGCACAAACATCGGATCCCTTGGCCAATGTTAGTGGTGGTAACAATATTTCAGGGGGTCGGATTGTTCATCGTGAAGTTAGGAGGCAAGTTAGTAGTGTGGGGAATGCCGGAGTTTATATGGGAGCACAGTGTTTTTATCGCGCTAGCCAGCTAGCTTCTATGCCTTCTGACCGTGCCTCTCCACAATCCGACAGTGACGTGGAGGCTGGAGGTTTTGACTAATGCCACTGGGGATGTTACGAGGTCATAGTGTTCATAGGAGAGTTAGGGTACAACATAGGCAGGGTGGGGAGTCGCAATGATAATGACAGTGTGCGAATTCTCTCCACTTCGCGTGCGCGCAAGGCGGACCTCGCCATGCAGCGCGCAGCAGGGTCAAAGGCGCTGTGCCACGGCATGTTTAGTTCAAGATAATGGAAATGCCGGCTTTGAGTACTTGGCAAATGAGGGTCAGTAGCCTTCCGTTTGATCAGCCAATTGGTTATCTGGGGGAAAGACAACTCGATGCACTTGATATAATACGAGGCAATGACTTTAGGGTCATTGCTGGTGGTATACACCTCCACCCACAACACATGCCCTGCATCTGTCCGTTCCCACTCAGTTCCTCCTGCACGAAGGCTATCACATTGTCCCCACACTCCCCACCTTGCCTATGTTGTACCCTAACTCTCCTATGAACACTATGACCTCGTAACATCCCCAGTGGCATTAGACAAAACCTCCAGCCTCCACCACGTTACTGTCGGATTGTGGAGAGGCACGGTCAGAAGGCATAGAAGCTAACTGGCTAGCGCGATAAAAAACACTGTGCTCCCATAAACTCCGACATTCCCCACACTACTAACTTGCCTCCTAACTTCACGATGAACAATCCCACCCCCGAAATATTGTTCCCACCACTAACATTGGCCAAGGGATTCGATGTTTGTGCTTGGTGTGGGGCTAAACTCTCACTTTGTCCAGCTGCATCATAACAAGGCAGGGACGCATCTGAAGCCGGTGTCTTCCTCTCCCGGCATCACACTGGTCTCATTCATGTCCACTGACCGCCGGTGAATGTCACTTCCGCCCGCCTTCTACATATTTCTGACTTTTTTTTCTCGAAAATTTTGACTTTGAATCTCAAAACTTTCGAATTTGTATCTCGAAACTTTCGACTTTATTTCTCGAAAGTTTCGACTTTTAAATTTTCGACTTTTTTCTCAGAACTTTTGACTTTATTTCTCGAAAATTCCGACTTTTTACTCGAAAATTCTGAGTTTATTTCTCAGAGATTAGCAAAATATATATCTCCTACTGATCCTAATGCTCTTCCGTAGCCAAGGGATTCGATGTTTGTGCTTGGTGTGGGGTTAAACTCTCACTTTGTCCAGCTGCATCATAACAAAGCAGGGACGCATCTGAAGCCGGTGTCTTCCTCTCCCGGCATCTCACTGGTCTCATTCATACGGAAGAGCATTAGGATCAGTAGGAGATATATATTTTGCTAATCTCTGAGAAAGAAACTCAGAATTTTCGAGAAAAAAGTCGAAATTTTCGAGAAATAAAGTCGAAAGTTTTGAGAAATAAAGTCGAAAATTTAAAAGTCGAAAGTTTTGAGAAATAAAGTCGAAAGTTTTGAGAAATAAAGTCAAAAGTTTTGAGATTCAAAGTCGAAATTTTCGAGAAATAAAGTCGGAAGTTTTGAGATATAAAGTCAAAAGTTTTGAGATTCAAAGTCAAAATTTTCGAGAAAAAAAGTCAGAAATATGTAGAAGGCGGGCGGAAGTGATATTTGCCGGTGGTCAGTGGACATCAATGAGATCAGTGAGAGGCTGGGAGAGGGTGACACCGCTTCAGATGCGTCCCTGCCTTGTTATGATGCAGCTGGACAAAGTGAGAGTTTAGCCCCACACCAAGCACAAACATCGGATCCCTTGGCCAATGTTAGTGGTGGTAACAATATTTCAGGGGGTCGGATTGTTCATCGTGAAGTTAGGAGGCAAGTTAGTAGTGTGGGGAATGCCGGAGTTTATATGGGAGCACAGTGTTTTTATCGCGCTAGCCAGCTAGCTTCTATGCCTTCTGACCGTGTCTCTCCACAATCCGACAGTAACGTGGAGGCTGGAGGTTTTGACTAATGCCACTGGGGATGTTACGAGGTCATAGTGTTCATAGGAGAGTTAGGGTACAACATAGGCAGGGTGGGGAGTCGCAATGATAATGACAGTGTGCGAATTCTCTCCACTTTGCGTGCGCGCAAGGCGGACCTCGCCATGCAGCGCGCAGCAGGGTCAAAGGCGCTGTGCCACGGCATGTTTAGTTCAAGATAATGGAAATGCCGGCTTTGAGTACTTGGCAAATGAAGGTCGGTAGCCTTCCGTTTGATCAGCCAATTGGTTATCTGGGGGAAAGACAACTCGATGCACTTGATATAATACGAGGCAATGACTTTAGGGTCATTGCTGGTGGTATACACCTCCACCCACAACACATGCCCTGCATCTGTCCGTTCCCACTCAGTTCCTCCTGCACGAAGGCTATCACATTGTCCCCACACTCCCCACCTTGCCTATGTTGTACCCTAACTCTCCTATGAACACTATGACCTCGTAACATCCCCAGTGGCATTAGACAAAACCTCCAGCCTCCACCACGTTACTGTCGGTCAGAAGGCATAGAAGCTAGCTGGCTAGCGCGATAAAAAACACTGTGCTCCCATAAACTCCGACATTCCCCACACTACTAACTTGCCTCCTAACTTCACGATGAACAATCCCACCCCCTGAAATATTGTTCCCACCACTAACATTGGCCATGGGATTCGATGTTTGTGCTTGGTGTGGGGTTAAACTCTCACTTTGTCCAGCTGCATCATAACAAGGCAGGGACGCATCTGAAGCCGGTGTCTTCCTCTCCCGGCATCTCACTGGTCTCATTCATGTCCACTGACCGCCGGTGAATGTCACTTCCGCCCGCCTTCTACATATTTCTGACTTTTTTCTCGAAAATTTTGACTTTGAATCTCAAAACTTTCGACTTTGTATCTCAAAACTTTCGACTTTATTTCTCGAAAGTTTCGACTTTTAAATTTTCGACTTTTTTCTCAGAACTTTTGACTGTATTTCTGAAAATTCCGACTTTTTACTCGAAAATTCTGAGTTTATTTCTCAGAGATTAACAAAATATATATCTCCTACTGATCCTAATGCTCTTCCGTACATTCATGTCCACTGACCGCCGGTGAATGTCACTTCCGCCCGCCTTCTACATATTTCTGACTTTTTTTCTCGAAAATTTTGACTTTGAATCTCAAAACTTTCGACTTTGTATCTCAAAACTTTCGACTTTATTTCTCGAAAGTTTCGACTTTATTTCTCGAAAGTTTCGACTTTTAAATTTTCGACTTTTTTCTCAGAACTTTTGACTTTATTTCTCGAAAATTCCGACTTTTTACTCGAAAATTCTGAGTTTATTTCTCAGAGATTAGCAAAATATATATCTCCTACTGATCCTAATGCTCTTCCGTACATTCGTCCCTATGGGTGACGTAGTAAACGTTTTGTAACGTTACGTCGTCTTGAAAACGCCACTGAAAGAATTCCACAGTAATTGGAAGCACTGTCATTAACCAATCAATTTGTTAATTAACATGCAGGATGGTGTTGGGTTATCCCAATTGATGTGGGCTAGCCTACCAGCCTGATTTTTTTTTTTTTTTTAATCTGAAAAAAACAAAAAAAAAAAACATATAGCACACAAACGTAAATAAATCTCAAAAGTGCCAATCATTTAGCAAAATGTACGGAAGAGCATTAGGATCAGTAGGAGATATATATTTTGCTAATCTCTGAGAAAGAAACTCAGAATTTTCGAGAAAAAAGTCGAAATTTTCGAGAAATAAAGTCGAAAGTTTTGAGAAATAAAGTCGAAAATTTAAAAGTCGAAAGTTTTGAGAAATAAAGTCAAAAGTTTTGAGAAATAAAGTCGAAAGTTTTGAGATTCAAAGTCGAAATTTTCGAGAAATAAAGTCGGAAGTTTTGAGATATAAAGTCAAAAGTTTTGAGATTCAAAGTCAAAATTTTCGAGAAAAAAAGTCAGAAATATGTAGAAGGCGGGCGGAAGTGATATTTGCCGGTGGTCAGTGGACATGAATGAGATCAGTGAGAGGCTGGGAGAGGGTGACACCCGCTTCAGATGCGTCCCTGCCTTGTTATGATGCAGCTGGACAAAGTGAGAGTTTAGCCCCACACCAAGCACAAACATCGGATCCCTTGGCCAATGTTAGTGGTGGTAACAATATTTCAGGGGGTCGGATTGTTCATCGTGAAGTTAGGAGGCAAGTTAGTAGTGTGGGGAATGCCGGAGTTTATATGGGAGCACAGTGTTTTTATCGCGCTAGCCAGCTAGCTTCTATGCCTTCTGACCGTGCCTCTCCACAATCCGACAGTAACGTGGAGGCTGGAGGTTTTGACTAATGCCACTGGGGATGTTACGAGGTCATAGTGTTCATAGGAGAGTTAGGGTACAACATAGGCAGGGTGGGGAGTCGCAATGATAATGACAGTGTGCGAATTCTCTCCACTTTGCGTGCGCGCAAGGCGGACCTCGCCATGCAGCGCACAGCAGGGTCAAAGGCGCTGTGCCACGGCATGTTTAGTTCAAGATAATGGAAATGCCGGCTTTGAGTACTTGGCAAATGAGGGTCAGTAGCCTTCCGTTTGATCAGCCAATTGGTTATCTGGGGGAAAGACAACTCGATGCACTTGATATAATACGAGGCAATGACTTTAGGGTCATTGCTGGTGGTATACACCTCCAGCCACAACACATGCCCTGCATCTGTCCGTTCCCACTCAGTTCCTCCTGCACGAAGGCTATCACATTGTCCCCACACTCCCCACCTTGCCCATGTTGTACCCTAACTCTCCTATGAACACTATGACCTCGTAACATCCCCAGTGGCATTAGACAAAACCTCCAGCCTCCACCACGTTACTGTCGGATTGTGGAGAGGCATGGTCAGAAGGCATAGAAGCTAGCTGGCTAGCGCGATAAAAAACACTGTGCTCCCATAAACTCCGACATTCCCCACACTACTAACTTGCCTCCTAACTTCACGATGAACAATCCCACCCCCTGAAATATTGTTCCCACCACTAACATTGGCCAAGGGATTCGATGTTTGTGCTTGGTGTGGGGCTAAACTCTCACTTTGTCCAGCTGCATCAAAGATGAATCCTCTCTGGCTGCATCATAACAAGGCAGGGACGCATCTGAAGCCGGTGTCTTCCTCTCCCGGCATCTCACTGGTCTCATTCATGTCCACTGACCGCCGGTGAATGTCACTTCCGCCCGCCCTCTACATATTTCTGACTTTTTTCTCGAAAATTTTGACTTTGAATCTCAAAACTTTCGACTTTGTATCTCAAAACTTTCGACTTTATTTCTCGAAAGTTTCGACTTTTAAATTTTCGACTTTTTTTCTCAGAACTTTTGACTTTATTTCTCGAAAATTCCGACTTTTTACTCGAAAATTCTGAGTTTATTTCTCAGAGATTAGCAAAATATATATCTCCTACTGATCCTAATACTCTTCCGTAAAAATGTCAGCTCTTCAAAGGCACATTGAAACTTTGAGTGTGAATTATTCAGCAGAATTTCAGCTCTTCATATGCAGGCACTGTCCAAATTGGTGAAGGTTTCTGTGTGAATACCGGTAGGCTATTTTGCTACAGTTCATATAAAACGTAGGCCTATAAAAATGTTTTGAGGTTGGATGCAGTTCATTACGCCTATTCAGTGAATTTGGCCTTCACAGCGTAGTGTCAGTGAAAACAAAACAGTAATATGCTATATGTATCTGACTAGTCTACACAGCATATTTTTTGTCAGCTAAGTCAACGTCTTGGTCAATAAACTGATTCTAATTCAATAATTTCTTTTTGGATTATTTTTATACCTCCGCCAAGGAGGTTATGTTTTCACCGGCGACCACATTGCCTTGGCGGAGGTCTGCGCTCTCTGAATAAATGGAGAGAGTGGGCTTCAATTTCATATAGTCTTAATAGGCCTACAAATAGCAATATGTATTCCTTTTTGTCAGTTGGTAGAATAGCTGGTTGTTCCTTAGAAATCCCATTCCTTTTCATGGGAAATCTACTAAGGAGAGTAATTTCCCTGATCCACTTGCATGGCCCTCAAATCAAAATGATTGTGTAGACAATTATCTTTCATTTAGAAATAAAATGTAATATTTTGCTTCAATTTGAAATTACATGAGTGCCTACTGTCGTGGTATAGGTTACCCCACTCAACTGGGAATTGTTGGAAATAGCAGCAGTTCCACTCCATTTCGAGGGGTGGCAGTAACGTTGTCTAGGTGCAATCCACAACTTACGTGATTTCCCCCGAGAAAGAGTTACTCCACAACAATGTTTGTATGGAGAAAGTTTTTCATTCAAGGCGACCGCGTTGGTAAAGGATGTATCACGTTATCAAAGTTTGCATCTCAGTGGGTGGATTTGAAAATTTAGTCTGAATAGCACTGGGGTTCATTTGAGTTTAGTCAACAACTTTGTCGTAGTTGCGGATGCTGATCGTTTCAATCAGCCTCTGTCGCCTGTAAGATGGGATGACTTTAACTGGTTACAGTAGCCCAACGTTCCTTGTTTTCACTGCACATTTTGAAGAGAAACGTTGCTTTTGTCCTGAACATCTGGCTGGCAAAAAACTTTATTGCATTAACGTTATCATCTTTGAAGCGGTGTGCAATTGGATCATGGACTGCATTTGAACTCTGACTGTGAGGTTTTAAGCACACCGAGAGTCATGAAAGAACGCCTAAAAGAGGAACCGTACGATGGTAAAGAAAAACAACTTGCGGATGATCAAGAGAAAGACTCCGCAGGGTGCAAGACCGACACAATGTATGAAGAAACAGAAGAGATAACTGTGAGGATGGAGGCGCGGAAAGAAGAGGCTAAAGTCGCCAGTCGTGCGGGGTTGAGTAAGTAACGTTAAAGTGTCATTTCATGTCATTTCACCCAATGCCTCCTGCTTGACCATCTCAGAATTTCCTGAAAAAATTCAAGTAAAAAGATAGCATTTTTAATAGTAAGAATCCAAAATATTAGCTTCATACGGTCAATAGTTTTTTTATAAAAAATATTTCAAATGACATGCTTTTTGGTCACCATAATCTAAGGCCATCTTTAAACAGCAATATCTGGAAAACCATCTCACCTATAGCCTTCAAATTTTCTACTGTCAATATGTGGTAGTTATAGCCTCCATACATGGAATATCAGGATTGTAGCTCATGATATAGGCACTCAAACTTCTACCAAAGTATGGTTTGGCAATATGAAATGGCAACTTTGAAGAGTTGTCAAGACCCAAGTTTTAGAGATAGAAGACCCATATTTTACAGGAAGTATCTCACGTAACGGGTTAAACAATCTACAAAAAATGGTCACTCTAAGATGAATAGATCCACAGGTATTAGGCCTAAAATATGGGGAAAACACATTTTTGCCCAACTCCAGAGCCATATTCCAAAAACTGAGTTAATGGATCAGGTCCATTTTTTTTATTTTTGAAAGATCAATTTATTGTTAAACTTATATGAAAAAATTGGGAGGGTGTTTTGCCCCATTTTGTCACAATTAATTTTCAAACGTGGGCTATATGTGGGTGGGTGATTGTTTTTTCCTCTTGATTCCTAAGGGTGTGTCCACCCTATTTCAGAGCCATATTCCAAAAAACTGAGTTAATGGACCAGGTCCATTTTTTTTTTACTTTGAAAGATCAAACTATTGTTAAACTTACATAAAACATTTGAGAGGGTGTTATGCCCCATTTTGTCACAATTAATTTTCAAACATGGGGTATATGTTGGGGTTTTCCTCTTGTTCCCTAGGGGTGTGTCCACCCAACTCCAGAGCCATATTGCAAACATTGACTTTTGTCTTATGACAATGTTTACCTTTACCACGTGTGACTATATTTACATTGCCATGTCAAAGTCAATCAACTTTATTTGAGACATGTTTTGGAAACTCCTCCTTTGCTTTTACCTTGGATCTTCCGCCCTTCCCTACATGTTTCTGTTATCATTTCAAATACAGATGCTTCTATGTGAAGTAATATCTGCATACTGCATCTGAAAGAAGTAAACTCAACCAAATGCAGCAGCAATATAGTATTACATTTCACAACTATGCATTTTTTTACTTACCAGATTCAAATGTAAGACTTAGTTATCTTAAACATTTGCTTGCCTGGTTTAGACAGAAAAGATTTCAGACATAACATTTTTAAATTTATCCAGCCCAACCAAACAGACATGGCTTCTACATCATGGTGGTTGACAGACACACCCACAGATACAGCATGTGCGCAATCAAACCGTGATTACCCATACCCCACCACCATAACCAGTCGACTTACATTTATGATTTTTTAAATTTTATTTTCATGTTTGTGCTAGTAATTAGCCTTTTGAAGCTCTACAAGCAAAAAGAGTGAAGGTGTAGTCCTGTGATTTTATTGATTTTTTTTTTTTTTTGGTAGCATATTGGAAAAACGCTAGAGCCACCCTCATGTAGACAACATGGAAGATCATACAAATGGCTTTTGAATCTCATCCAAGTATGAATTTGTTCTTAGACAACATTGAACTTTTAAGGAAGGATCATGTTCACACTGCAGTGCTGTTAACATTGCTGAAAATGAATAATGATCGTCCCTATGCCAAAGAATGGCTTAGATTTGTTTAAAGTGAAGAATTTTTTTAGATGCAGATTAACATGGTGATTGTTATTCTCCTAAAACATTGTTGAAGTTAAATGTCATTTTTTAATAAGCGCATAACTCAAAGGAGAGTTCATTTTATTCTCTCTCTCAAAAAAAAAGCATTTCACTTCAAATTATGAAGTCAGTAATCAAGAGAGACTTCAGTCATTGTTTTCATTAATGCAATGCAACTACAATGAGCATAAATTCTACGGTTGACTCTGAAAATGTTGATCAAACACCAAGCACTTTTATTACACGAAATTAAGGTAAAAACATGAATTTGTATGTTCTTCAATGGAGAATAAAAAGGTCAAAACATGACTATAAAGAACTCAACAAGGGAGAGGTGAATCTTTTATCAGATCAATTCACATATTTAGTAAATGGTTGGATACAAATACAGCAGTCTCCAAAACACATGGCTATGTAAACATAGTCATAGGTAAACACACCCCTAGGAATCAAGAGGAAAAGAAACAATCGCCCAACCACATATAGCCCATGTTTGAAAATGAATTGTGACGAAATGGGGCAAAACACCTTCCCAATTTTTTTTTATATAAGTTTAACAATAATTTTGTCTTTCAAAAACAATCAATTGCACCTGATCCATTAATTCAGTTTCTTGGAATATGGCTCTAAAATTGGGTGGACGCACCCCTAGGAATCAAGAGGAAAAAACAATCACCCACCCACATATAGCCCATGTTTGAAAATTAATTGTGATAAAATGGGGCAAAACACCCTCCCAATCTTTTTTATATAAGTTTAACAATAATTTTATCTTTCAAAAACAAACAATTGGACCTGATCCATTAACTCAGTTTCTTGGAATATGGCTCTAAAATTGGGTGGACGCACCCCTAGGAATCAAGAGGAAAAAACAATCACCCACCCACATACAGCCCATGTTTGAAAATTAATTGTGACAAAATGGGGCAAAACACCCTCCCAATTTTTTTTTATATAAGTTTAACAATTATTTGATCTTTCAAAAACAAAAAAATGGACCTGATCCATTAACTCAGTTTTTGGAATATGGCTCTGAATTTGGGCACAAATGTGTTTTTCCCCATATTTGAGGCATAATACTTGTGGATCCATTCATCTTAGAGTGACCATGTTTTGTAGAGAGTTTGACCTGTTGCCAGATATACCTTCTGTAAAATATAAGTCTTCTTTGTCCAAAACTGGGGCCTTGACAACTGTTCAAAGTTACCATCTCATTTTGCCAAGCCATACTTTGGTAGACGTTTGAGCGCCTGTGTCCTAAATTATGCTTGAGCTACAATCCTGATATTCCATGTCTGGAGGCTGTAACTACCATATATTGACAGTAGAAAATTTGAAGGCTATAGGTGAGATAGTTTTCCAGATATTGCTGTTTAAAAACAGCCTTTAGAATATGATGCCAAAAAATGCCCGAAATGCATTCCAAATGAAATATTTCTTATTAAAAAACTATTGAGGTTATGAACCTAATATTTTGGATTATTACTATTAAAAATGGTATCTTTTTAGTAGAATTTTTTCAGTAAATTCTGAGATGGTCAAGCGGGGAATTTTCCAGAATTTGGGTGAATTGACATGAAATGACCCTAAAGTTAATTCAGATGCGATTAAAACATTGAATAATGGGCTAGTTTACAGAATAAGATTTAACGTTATTATTCAAGGAGTGTGATTTTCCACTGTATGCAACTTGATGCGTAGGCCTACATTAGTGATGAATGGTTTCAAATTTCATTTTATAATGTCCAAATGCAAGCCCCCTGATATACCTTAAACTTTGAACGGAAACCCCCTGTCACCTAAATTGAGCAAGAGACAAGCTAGGATGAAACATGATACTCTCAAGTGGAAATTGGGGAAGTTAACGTTACCAAATGAACTTGTTTCTAAATGCTGTGTTTTACAACTGTTCTGTGTTGCAGGTTTATGAGGTGTTCATATGTATTAATATTGTTTGGATATTATTTGATGGGTAATCCATGAAAACAATATTTGTTGCTTGTGTGTTCAATAGGTTAAATATGAGTACATTGATAGGATCTATATATAATAATATGCAGAACTGTTAAAATAATTCAAATCTCATTTTAATTTCCCCAATTTTGAGTCCTTATGAAATATACTGTCACCCTGTGCCCACAGACACATATTGAGAAATAGGCCTTTCCTCCATTTTTGATTGACAGGCCATGTTCTAACAGACCTTGGCTTAGGCAGCAAAGGGAACTTCCTCTTTTTTGAACTAAAACTAAAGTTTGGTTCCTAAAACTGTGTTTCACAAATGCTCAAGTTTACTTTCTTGAAATGTTCCTGTATGTGTGTAAAACTTATAAGGGACCCTTAAAAAACAATGTGCTGCTTCAGGTGTTTTAGGTACAGTAGGTAGTCAGTGTGATCATATTATATCTAAGATACAAACCCATTATATAATCGTATGACAATTAGGCCTATATCAAGTGTGGTAAACTCAATTTGGTGATAATACTAACCCCATATATATTGTTTGTAACTTCCTTTCCTCTCCTAACTTGTAAGGAAGGTGGGTTGCTTATTTCAATGCTCTGACAATCTCAAAGGTGCCTCAAAATCTAGCCGTAGAGAGGTGTCTCCGGTCTAAATTCTGATAAGGTGATAAATTTAGGGGATAAAGAGATAAGATATAAGACCACTCACGCAACAATAGTAATAGAGGAATACTAACACATAGCCTACTGTAACCTAGGGGTTCCCAAACATTTCCGGCCCGTGGGACCCCTCTTTTTTTATTATTATTATTAGCCGCGCAAGAGGAGGGAGAAGGGGGAGGGGCTTATTTCACACCTGAACATTCCAAGATTCTAAAGCCATTCCATGGTAGTAAACAGAACATTCTACTAGGCCTATTGAAATGCATTGAATTGATTCCTTTTTCTGACTTGGGGAAAAAAAATGGTAATAACATTTAAAACCTGTTCATATGTTAAATTCACTTTCTTTCAAATAATACACACCTGAAGCCCACAAATTGGGAAGCCCAGAATAGATAAAAGTTGTAAGGCAGATGTTTCTGCCATATTCAAGGGCTGAGGACCATCCCCCATATTTGGATAAGCCACACTGTATCTGCAACCTTAGCTCCAACTGTGTCTTATCTTCACTCCCTGTCCCCTGCAGTTTCACACTCTGCTCTCCCATGGGAAAGCCACTCTGAAGACAGACAAAGGGACAGTACATATAAGTGTTGTATGAATTTACAGAATGTACTGTGTGTCATGTTTGGTCTCATTTTGATGGTCAAGGTCGAAATGATTTAAAGTTTTTAAGCTAGTTTCACCGTAGGGGTGATGGGGCCTGGATGTGATCATTCTCTAGAACTTCTGCTTTCCATTGTTGCAGGTGTTCCAGAACCTCCACCCAGAACACAACAGGAGTTCCATGGACAGAATGATGAACCGATGGAAAGTCATCAGCAAGAAGATCAACACCACACTCTTGAGGTTCCTCAGAAGCAGAAGTCTATCAAAAAGCCTTACAAATGTAGCGAAGTGCGGGCGAGCATTTCTGTGCCCGTCCCTTGTAACGATCCATATGTACACTCACACTGGAGAGCGGCCTCACGTGTGCACACAGTGTGGCAAACGGTTTGGGCGATACAGGTGTCTTCAGCGACACATGCTCACACACACAGGAGAGAGGCCGTACACTTGCGACCAATGTGGCAAAGGCTTTATAAGATCTAATACTCTTAAACGACACATGCTTATTCATACAGGGGAAAAACCTTACACTTGTGACCAATGTAGCAAATCGTTTGCGAGGCTCTCGGCTCTGAGAACACATAAGTTACGACACTCGGGAGAAAAACCTCACGAATGTAGCCATTGTGACAAGGGGTTCATGAGCCTCCGAGATCTCGAAAGACACACGTCTCAGCACACGGGCGAGAAACCGTTCAAGTGTGAGATTTGTGGGAAACGCTTTCCGATAAAAGGGTGTCTTACGAATCATATGCTGAAACACACGGCAGAGAAGCAGTACATATGCGCTCGTTGTGGCAAAGGATTTCCGTCGCTCTGGTACCTCAACAGTCACGTACGATCTCACAACGAAGACGTCTATAAATGCGCTAAGTGCGGGAGAAAATATACGACGCGTTCAGCTCTCGAAACACACATGCAAAGTCCATGCGCAAGGAATCCGTATAAATGTTCTTGTTGTGCGAAGTCGTTTAGAGACAAGTCGGCTCTAAGACTTCATAAATGTTCGTCGACACACGCAGGAAAGAAAACTTATGAATGTGTAGAGTGCGGTAAAGGATATGTACAAGAGGCAAGACTTAAGATTCACATGTCAAAACACACAGGAGAGACACATGAATCAAGTCTCCAAGCTCACATGCAAACTCACACAGAAGAGAGGCCTTTAACGTGTACAGACTGTGGCAAAGGCTTTGCACACATGTCAAGTCTTAAAGCTCACACACTAATCCACACAGGAGAGAGGCCTCATATATGTGGACATTGTGGGAAAGGGTTTACACAGAAATCAGGTCTTCAAACTCACATGCGAACTCACACAGGACAGAGACCACACAAATGTGGCCTGTGTCAAAAAGCGTTTACACAGAAATCTGCTCTGAACACTCACATGCAGGCACACACAGGAGAAAGACCTCACAAATGTGACCTAAGACCTCACAAATGTGACCTGTGTCAAAAAGCATTCAGACAGAAATCTGCTCTGCAATATCACATGCAAACTCATACAGGACAGAAACCTTACAAATGTCCTCAGTGTGAAAAAGCATTTACAGCAAAGAAGAATCTTACAAATCATATGCGGAAACACACAGGAGAGACGCCTCATATACGTGCTGATTAATTTCAAGACTTTCGTGCCTTAAATCCCACTTACACACTCTAGAGAGTGACCTCATACGTGAGCATACTGTGGGAATGTTTTTTTATACCTCCGCCAAGGAGGTTATGTTTTTGGTCTTGTTGGTTTGTCTGTCTGTCTGTTAGCAGGATAACTCGAAAAGTACTGCACGGATTTGGATGAAATATTCGGACAAGTGTATATTGGGACAAGGAAGAACTGATAAAATTTTGGTGGTGGTCGGTGATCCAGAACACAACCTGGACTTTATATTGTGTTTGTGACCACATTGCCTTGGCAGAGGTCTGAGCTCTCTCAGTGTTTTTATAGTTTTAAGTATTTTTTGGCTTGGGCAGTGAAGAGCGTTCCTGCGACGTTCTCTTAACGTTACTACTTTTGAGATTTTATTTTTTTTTTTTAAATCAGATGACATCTTTGACTGCCATGGCCAAGAATCAAACCCTGGTCACTTGCGTTGCATATGACTGTTCTACCAACCATACGAGTGTTCTACCAACATGCCATGTCATCAGTTATGTTATAATAATAAATAAAACATAGCTCTGGTACATTGTGAATTGCGAGTAACAAAATCTCGTTGCGAATCTTCAGTCTGAATTGGCCTTAACATAGGGCCAAACACCAGGGTTCCCACAGGGATTTCAATAAAGGCTGTTCCATGGAAATTCTGCTTTTTGGTTTGGGTAGGTTATTGAAATTTGAGTCATGCAATTTTAAATCTGATCTGGAGTGGGAACCCTGTAGGCTAACAACAGTCATTAGAATGTGTCTTGGGTTAATCAAATTGCTAGTCGTCAGCCAAAAACACATTTCTTTCACACTGTTCTGATCACTTGCAATCAGATTTTCAAACCGTATTGGTTAGTTCAAAGTCAAATGTAACTTTATTGTCAATCTAATCAAACTCTGCAACAGTACATTGTAAGTTCCAACTTCAAATGTGCAGCAAGTTAAAATCAGACATACAACCAAGATGTATAACTGTCTTTAAGACCTCACAACTCATTAGGACATAAAGTGATATCAAGATTCAAGCCTGTATTTACAACAAGCCACTTGCAATTAGATTTACCCACATTGAATTCACTAGTGTGAATGTACAGGATTAGGCCTGTGTGTATATTGTTGCCTTTGTATTGCATACTTGTCTACTAAATGCACTGAATACTACATGTCAAATTCCTTCTGTATGTCAGCCAATAAAATGATTCTGATCTCATCATTGATTAGGTTTTTTTTTTTCTTCCCCTTTCTTTTTTTTAATGCAGTAGGCTTATTGATTACATGTCTTGAGTATACATACATGGCAGTACTGTAGGTCTTCTTTTTTTTTGTCTGTGCTAGAATCATTTTCCCCTTATTTAGAGACCATAATGATAATAATTATTATTATTATTATTATTAATAATCATAATAATAATGTTTATACTAATATTAGTATTGTTGTTATTATTATTAATAATAATAATAATGTCATTTTATTTGCAGGGGACCATGTACAGTTTTTAACAAAAATGTTTCCATTTGATGCAATGTACTAGAGTTACACTTGGCTATTTCACATCCGGAGTCTCCCTGGCAGGCAGGGCACAATTACACATCTGGAACACTCTGAGCATTCATCTCCAATTCAAGTCCAAAAAATCTGATTCCTTTTTAATGTGAACTCTACATTAACTCTTATTGGGGAGTAATTACTTAGCTTGCTTGGTCCTCTAACTAAAATATTGTTCTATAGACTCTTGCCCTTGAAATGAAATTGAAACTTTTTCAATTGTGCCCCTGGATTGAGGATTGGTAGGAAATGGATGCAGTTTCACTCCATTCCAATGGGTGGCAGTAATGTTATCTGGATCTACTGCATAGGTGGTGTGTCAGCCACGAGAAAGAGTGTTCCACAACAACAACGTTTCTAAAGTTTCTCTGGTTCCATGGAGAAAGGTGTTGAATCAATGTCACCTCACGTTGATCAAGGATGATTCACATGTTATCAAAGTAGTCATCACTGTGGGTGAACCTGAGAATTTAGTCTGAATAGCACAGGGATTAACACGAGTTTAGTCAACAACCTCCTAGATTGGCTAACTGAATACAGTTACTGTAGCCTACCCACCGTACGTCCCATGTTTTCATTGCATATTTCGAACAGGACCGTCGATTTTGTCCAGATAGTTTGACTGTCAAAAAGTTAATTGCATTATTATCTTTGAAGCAGTGTATAAATGGATCACCGACTGCATTTGAACTCTGGCTGTAAAGATGCCGAAACGGGTGAAGTTGTAAGCCTAGGCCTATGCGTACAGTCAGTCATATTATTGAAGGAAGAACATATAAAAGAGGAGCCGTGTGATTATATCATTGCACGTGAAGATGATGAAGAAAAACTATTTGCGGATGTTCATTGTAACGTTAAAACCGAAACTGATGTCACTGAAGACGGTAAAATCACCTACAGTGAAGCAGGGTGCAAGACAGAAACAATGTCTGAAGAAACACAACAAATAACGGTGAAGATAGAGGTGCTGAAAGAAGAGGCTAAATTCGCTCATCATGTTGGATCGAGTAAGTAAAAACAAATGTGAATGGGCTATACCGAATAAGATTTAGGCATATTTGGCTATCCAAGGAATTTGCGTTTCAACATAATATGACAAAGCATTAGGCTTATTTGAAAGATAGGCTACAGTGATTAGGCCGATGTGGTTTTTGTAGCTCCCCATGACTCACAGGCTCTTCATTCTTTTGGGTCACAGTGAAAGGAATACTTATCTGATTTGCATTAGGTTTGTGCAATTAGCAACCTTATCCGCCCCATAATTTAGAGTCACACTCTAGACACCAGGAAAATCAGTAAGCTCTCATTTTTCAGATGGTACTAGTTGGCTGCTATGATAAATGGAGTTTGCAGCCAGTTTAAATGCATGTTAAATCTTTTAAATTGTCCAGCTCTGCCATATATCGGGGTTAATAATCGGGAGGCCTGTTGCCAGCTTTTAAAGTGGTCCTTGGTCTGAAAAAAAATGTGAGGAACACTGCTCTAGAACCTGTTTTCCATTGTTGCAGGTGTTCCAGAACCCCCACACAGAACACAACAGAAGTTCCATGGACAGAATGAAGAACTCAACCTACAGGAACCCACAGGAAGTCTGCAGCACCACTGCACAGTCTGCAGCGAGAGTTTCACAGACCAGACACAACTGGAAACTCATCAGCAAAAAGGTCACACTCTTGTAGCCCATCAAAAGCAGAACTCTGTAATAATGATAAAACCTCACACATATATTCTTTGTGGAAAGGGGTTTTGGTGGCCAACAAATCTTCAGAACCATATGTACACTCACACTGGAGAAAAACCTCACACATGTTGCCATTGTGGGAGAGGCTTCTCATGGCCATCAGAACTTAAGGCTCATATGCTCATGCATACTGGAGAGAAATCTCACACATGCACGCAATGTGGCAAAGCGTTTGGGAGATTCTATACTCTTAAGCAACACATGTTAACGCACACGGGAAAGAAACCTTACACATGTAGTCACTGTGGCAAAGCTTTTATGAGATCAAATTATCTTAAGAGCCACCTGCTTACACACACAGGAGAGACACCTTACCCGTGTGACCGGTGTGGAAAAACGTTTCTGAGGCGTTTCAATCTTCAAAGACATATGTTCACACACACAGTTGAGACACCTCATAAATGCACTCACTGTGAAAAAGGGTTTCGAGAAAAATCAGGTCTTAAAATTCACATGCTGACACACGCAGGAGAGAAATCTCATGAATGTCTCAAGTGTGGAAAAACGTTTCTGAGGCCCAAAAATCTTCGGCAGCATAAGCTTACACACACAGAAGAGAGACCACACAAATGTGGCCTGTGTCAAAAGGCGTTTAGAGACAAATCAAGTCTTAACAAACACGTGAAAACACACACAGGAGAGAGACAACACAAATGTCTCCAATGTGGCAAAGCATTTCTGAGGCCCAAAAATCTTCGGCAGCATAAGCTTACACACACAGAAGAGAGACCACACAAATGTGGCCTGTGTCAAAAGGCGTTTAGAGACAAATCAAGTCTTAACAAACACGTGAAAACACACGCAGGAGAGAGGCAACACAAATGTCTCCAATGTGGCAAAGCATTTCTGAGGCCTAGAGGTCTTCGGCTGCATACGTTAATACACACAGGAGAGAGATCACACAAATGTGTGGAGTGTGGAAAAGGATTCATACACACGTCAGGGCTTAAAACTCACATGCAAACACACACAGGAGAGAAATGTCATGAATGTCGTCAGTGTGGAAAAACGTTTCTGAGGCCTAGATGTCTTCGGCTGCACATGTTCACACACACAGGAGAGAGACCACACAAATGTGGCCTGTGTGAAAAAGCGTTTACAATAAAGGGGCGTCTTAAGATTCATATGCTTAAGCATACAGGACAGAGGCCGCATGTATGTGCTGATTGTGGAAAAACATTTCCAACACTTTCGTGCCTTAAAAACACTTACGAATACACACTAGAGAATGACCTCATACATCATCAGCATACTGTGGAAACGGTTTTTCTTTTCTTTTAAATTTCAGTTTGTTTTTTGTTTGTTTGCTTGTTCGGCTTTTTGACTTTAATTTGATAGGACTGTGAAGAGAGGGACAGGAAATGAGTGGGAGAGAGATGGGTAAAGAACCTGTGTGAAGCTGGCCCCTCCTCAATTACCTCACTCACGTCAGATCATGCGCTACGTAACTTTCGTAAGGCACTTCCGCGCAACGATCTGATGTTGAAGCCCATCAGAGAGATTTCAAGCCATTATTCTCTAACCGGACCAATCAGGGCCGCTGGCTGCTGTAGAGGGTGTGACGTAGCGAAGAAGCAACTGTTTTGAATCCAACCAATCCAACAAACGTAACGAGCGTCTTCGGTTGGTTTCGATGTGGTTGGCTGCAGTGTACGTCAATTAAATTGATGGACAAGCCGTTTGCCCAGTTAGATTCAAGGATTTCTGGCTCCTGAAATAATTCGTCTATCGCTGAATATCAGATGAACGCGCGTAGCGCTACATCTGACGTGAGTGAGGTAACCTCCTCAAACCCAAAATGCTGAAATCACACTGCAGTTCGTTTGTGCTGCGTTTGTGCTGGTTTGTGCTGTAAATATTTTTGTTTGTGCTATTAAAGCTTTTGAGTAATTTAGAAACACATTTTTAATACAAATGAACAGTGTTGTTTCAGCATTTTGGGTTTGAAGAGGGTGGGCAGCCTCAGGCATGTCCCGATAGAGACAGTGTGGAGTGGTTTGGAGTGATTTGGACGGGCTGCCTGACGTCACATGTCCGAAAATGCATTTTCAAAAGTGTTAATAGCACAAACAAAAATATTTGCAGCACAAACGAACTTCAGTGTTATTTCAGCATTTTGGGTTTGGGGGGGGCAACTTCACACAGCTGGGTAAGGATCGGGAAATGACCTCGGGTGGGTGTTGAAAAGGTTTTTTTTTTTTTTAAAAAAAATTCAATTTCTAAAACCCACACGTTAGCTTAACACTTAAACAGAGAGAAACCTCCAAAGTGTGAAGCATTTTGCAAAATGTCAGCTCTTCACAGGCGCTGTCAAACTTTGTGTAAAGGCAAGCCCCAGAAGTGATCTTTCTGTGTGATTGTAATCTAAGGGTGACCAAAACATTTAGTGGAGACAAAGGCAGATGACCGTTTAGAAAAATCCGGAACCAAGTTTATTTTTTTAGTTACAAAATACCTAAAGCATGATGCACGCAAAAAATCCATCAGCTGCTCTAACTAGACAGGGAACTGCGTGACTGTAACGTTCCAGGTTGATGGGAGATGTCGTTGCCATGGACCACACAGAGACGGTCCGTAGGGCCCAGGGCCGGACTGGGACAAAAAAATGGCCTGGGGATGGCGGCCCACCATGATTTTATTCAATAATAACAATGTTGTGGCTAGCTAAAATAAAGTTGGACATTTTGCATGAACATTAGAGATTTAATTAAACTAGCCCAATATCCTTCATGAAAATTAAGAGTAAATGACAGCCTCGGCCCAAAAATGACCGTCGGCCCACCGGGCATTGCCCTGTATGCCCTATGGCCAGTCCATGCCTGGTAGGGCCTGCGTAGTAATGAGACTGGAGGTCCAAACGGATAATGGCGCTTTTCACATGGAACCTAAAACAGAGCGCCATTGACGCAGAGGTCAAACGTAGACACAGACAATAACGAGAACGTATACATAATATTCTGCCTTATCTGTAATAATGGGAACAGCAGGAACAGAATGACATAAATCATTCAGGGAAAGTCAGTTGAGTCAGTTCAAACATAAAGACATAAAATGCATATGGTTATGCAATTTACATTCTGATCCCAGTTGACATTTTGCCAGAATTTGATTGACGGGTGATCTGACCAATCAGAAACAATGATACATTCGGATCCAATTTCCTTCATGTGGAAAAGCATTTGCTCAAAAGCAATTTCACAAAGTGAAGCCTCATAATTGTTCAGTTTTGTTTGTTTGTTTGTTTGTTTTACACAAAAACTGCTCACCATTTCCCTATACACCCTTGCTCAGCTCTTTTTGATCATTAATGTGAAAGGTGTGATAGATTTACATATAGGGTATCGTATAGATTGTTTTGTTTAAATCTGTAGGTCTATTACTATTATTGTATGGTCTTACATTTAAATCTCAACTTGTCTTTTGATATTGTGCAGTATGTTGACCTTGAAAGGTGCCATAGAAATAAAGATGATTTCCCTCCCTCAAGTAAATAAGGTTTAGTTTTTTTTCCTTTTACTGATGGATTTATTGGTTCTCGCCATTCGTCTTGTTTTGTCACATCCATTAAGCCAAGCATAACTAAATAACTAAATCAAATTGAATAAATATCAAAATAAATTCCAAAACATATTTACACAGACATTACATACAAAACAAGGAAAATAATATAAATTCCAAACAAAAAGTAACAAAAAATAAACTTGACCTTTTGGCAGTTACAATGATGATGATGATGATGATTTAACTGTTCCTGTGAGGTGATATAGCTGTGGCTGACCCCCATGGAGTAAACCATCTGGGCAAATAGAAATGAGGAAATGGACGGGCTCTGAGAAAGTAGAATTGATGTGCTATGAATCACGAATCTGCATTGATATTGATTATGGATAATACGTGTCTTCAAAATAGACCTCTCGGTATGTGGCCATGTGTTAATAGCCCTGGAATGAATGGATGGATGGATGGATAGATAGATAGATAGATAGATAGATAGATGGATAGATAATCAATCCCAGGGGGAAATTCAGGTCTGCTGTAGTTCAGTATTCGTACAAACACAACACATAGAGGGACACAAAAGACATAAAAAGATATTGATACATATGGCCACATATCCGAGTCAACGGACATAAAATGGGGCTGCTAGTTTAGGAATACAAATGAATAAATAAGTAAAAGTCCAATTAAAAGTACTCCATGAGCTATCCTATACCCTGTCAGTGGTCCTTGCCTTTTCACAACCCCTCTTTCCCCCTTCAGTGAGGTGTTGTACAGTCCAATAGCTCTGGGGATGAAGGATCTTTTTATCTGTCTGTGCCACAGATTGGTCATTTAGAGATTAGTCAAATCAGAAACTTACCGTTTCAATGCACCAGTCCCCGTGAAACTGGAACGGTACCAGGTTTGCCCTGACCATAAAACCTGGTAATACTAATTCATTGTGACCTATTTTCCATAGGTGGCTAGCTGGGTCGATTTAGCCAAAGGTCATGGAATGCTAAGGTCCGCTTCAACCCTCTTTGGTTTAGCTAGACCGCTAGAGGCAGCGGTACGCATCCATAATGTAATGGAAATGTTCCTCAAAAATGGGCATAAATTTTCACAGCAAGGTGTTGTTCCAACAGGACTAGTTTCACTCCGGATAATTCCTTTATGTTTTAATAGGCTCCAGTAGGCCTACTGTATATGAGAGGAACCGAGATGGAGTAAGGTAACATTTTGATGTCAATGTTGTAGGCATATCGTGTTCACATTTAGGGGTCTCTTTCCCAAAAGCATTTGCTGCTATCAGAATGTAATAAATTAGTTTGTTTTTTTTAATCTATTTTTGTTTTATGAAGCTGTCTAAAATAACATTTTTGTAAGGCTCATGAATGGATTGGCCCAGGGTGGATTTACAGTATGCAGAACAGTGTTGATTAACTAGCCTGTGATATCTCTGATCTGTTCTGCTTCAATCATGCAAGTTGCATGACCTCTAACCTGACACGCCAGACTTTCACAAACACACAATTCAATTTGCTACCGCTAGAGTGTGTCTAGAGTTACAGGACCTCTGTTGGTGTGATGCAAAGAGCTTTTCAGAGAGAGAACTGGCGGCTTTTTTAGGGAGCCGTTGGGTTTTGAATGGGCAAGTTGTTTACGTGGAGCTGGTGTACTTAGTCACAGTCTTGGTTAAAATGCTAAGCTTAAAAATCAGTGTGCATGTTATAGCGACTATAAAGTATTCACACCTCCTCTACAGTTTTAGTATTGTGGCAAATTCATGCATTTAACATCTTTTTTTCACTACATCTACACACAGTGCTGGAAAGCCCCAGCTAAATAGAAATGTAAAACACTTCGTGTGATTGAAATGGAAAAAGCTTTTCAAAGAGAATGTGGGTGGCTCTTAAAAGAGCCGTTGGGTTTAGGGTGGGGAGATGATTTACTTGGAGCTGGTGTACTTGGTCACAGCCTTGGTTCCCTCAGACACGGCGTGCTTGGCCAGCTCACCGGGCAGAAGCAGACGCACTGCGGTCTGGATCTCCCTGGAAGAGATGGTGGAGCGCTTGTTGTAGTGAGCCAAGCGGGAAGCCTCTCCGGCGATGCGCTCAAAGATGTCGTTCACGAACGAGTTCATGATGCCCATTGCCTTGGAAGAAATACCGGTGTCGGGGTGGACCTGCTTCAGGACTTTGTACACGTAGATGGCATAGCTCTCCTTCCTGGACTTTCTGCGCTTCTTGCCTCCTTTTCCTGCCGTCTTAGTGACGGCTTTCTTGGATCCCTTCTTGGGTGCGGACTTCGCTGGTTCAGGCATGTTGTTCGTCTCTGTAGAAACAGATCGAGTGTGGCAAGAGACGTCGCAGAGGCAGTTTATCAACCCAGCGTATGCAAATAAGATACGGTAAGATGCCGCACTCGATTGGCTGAGTTGAATAGTGACGTCAAATAGCTGACCTATCACAAAGTTAGACAGCAGTCAATGAACAGGATGGCGTGTTTCCGTCCGTTAAACAAAAGGTTGTAAAGTAAATATTCCCGCTCATTCAGACGAGATCATTTTATTTTCTCAAATTCTCAAATCCTAATTACAGTTTTTTTTTTAAACGACTAGCTTGTAGATGAATTGATTTCATACACAACTGTGATTTGCAAACTTTTTTGACCATGGGGGCTACATGGACAGTTCTGAAAATTGTTCTGTGGTAATAGCTTATACTGCATAATGTACTATTTCAGAAAACATACATCTATATGAAGAGACAGGACCAATCGACAAATTTTCATGTCGATGATTCTAAACTGGTCCTAAGACACCTCAGAAAAGGGAATTAACATACTAAAAGGTTAAGTTTAAATTTAACCACTTTATCGACGTTGGGCCACAGGCCATAGTGGTGCATCGATGGGGAGATTTGTAATACATGTCGGCTCATAACCCCATGGGTCGCTGTGTGGAGGAGACCACCGGCAAATGTCATTACCCACATACGAAACACTAATACGTTTCGTGTATCTTTCAAATTATCATCTGAAACTCACTGATCATGGTTGAAACTAAAACAATCTAGGATTCCAATTTGTGGAAAGTCTACCTATATATAATTTTACTACTATTATAGTGGATTTGGATAATGCAAATTCATGAGTGCAGAACGGAAATGCTTTTAAAGACATTTGTGTGGCTCTTAAAAGAGCCTTTGTTTTTGGATGTTGGTGAAACAGTTTAAGCGCGCTCTCCACGGATGCGGCGAGCCAGCTGGATGTCCTTGGGCATGATGGTGACTCTCTTGGCGTGGATGGCGCACAGGTTGGTGTCCTCGAACAGACCGACCAAGTAAGCCTCACTGGCCTCCTGAAGAGCCATGACGGCAGAGCTCTGGAAACGCAGATCGGTCTTGAAGTCCTGAGCGATCTCCCTCACCAGGCGCTGGAAGGGCAGCTTGCGGATCAGCAGCTCAGTGGACTTCTGGTAGCGACGGATCTCTCTCAGAGCCACGGTACCGGGCCTGTAACGATGGGGCTTCTTCACGCCGCCGGTGGCTGGGGCGCTTTTGCGGGCAGCCTTGGTGGCGAGCTGCTTCCTCGGGGCTTTGCCACCGGTGGATTTACGAGCGGTCTGCTTGGTTCTTGCCATTGTTGATTCTCAAATCTCTCCTGAGATAGAAATGAATGATGTTTAAAAAGTCCGCTGCCATGGGTATTTATACTGTTGAGGTCTCGCTTGGTCTTCAGTGATTGGGTAACGTAATGAGCGTGCTCAAATTCTATTGGTCAACCCGTCTCATTTCCATAATGGCGCCTGAAATTCAAACACGTTTTATCAACTGAACTAACCGCCTCAGTGGTTCAGGCGGGAAATTAGTTTGTGTTCATTTTAAACGCGGATTAACTCTTTGGGATGGTATTGTGTTTATTTAATGCAACAATACGTTTCCCTAAAAGATGTACAGCCTTTTAAACTACACAAATAAAGTCAAGTAGTCAAGTAGCTTTTGTCCCAGCTTTGGGCATTGTTTTGCAGCAGTAGCACACACACATACACTAAACCATTCCCACAGTACATTATCCAAATAAAGAAATAAAGAAATAAATAAAATACATTTGTAGTATATAAGATAGACATAGGGGGAAAAAACCTAAGCTGACATATGGCTATCTGTGTTTCTTAATAGAGTTATGATAAACACAAATAGTCATCCCCTTGTGTTTTCAACAGGAACATGATGGGAGTTTTTAGTGCATTTAGGCGAGCCAAATGGCTATGTTAGAAGATGCTTATGGATGTTGAAAATAACTATAAATAGCCTAACTAAGACATACCATACTACCTCTAACAAATATCAATCAAATCAATTCAGAGTTAATAATAATGGGCTGGGAGAAGGCTTAAACCGTATCTAGGAATGTCAAAAGAAATTCATAGCTAATATGAAGCAATCACAAGGAGACTCGCTGTGAAATTGTATGGCAAGATAAAGGGAGGCACAGCAAATAGATATAATCATATTTAGGTACTGTAGTCATAAATATGATATAAAGTCAGAATATATGATTTGTTATTTCTGCATAAAAATCTGCTTGGTGTGACATTGTGTCAATACATAAATATACCATGGTCTTTTGCTTTTAAAAGATATTTGGGTGGCTCTTAAAAGAGCCGTTGTTGGGAAGTTTCCTAGAAAACCATTTACTTGGACTTCTCGGTCTTCTTGGGCAGAAGCACAGCCTGGATGTTGGGCAGGACACCACCCTGAGCGATGGTCACTCCGCCGAGCAGCTTGTTCAACTCCTCGTCGTTACGGACAGCCAGCTGCAGATGGCGGGGAATGATACGAGTCTTCTTGTTGTCGCGGGCAGCGTTGCCGGCCAACTCTAGGATCTCAGCAGTCAGGTACTCAAGCACGGCGGCCAAGTAGACTGGGGCACCAGCGCCAACACGCTCGGCATAGTTGCCTTTGCGGAGCAGCCTGTGCACACGGCCCACGGGGAACTGAAGTCCAGCCCTGGATGAGCGAGTCTTGGCCTTGGCTCTTGCCTTTCCTCCGGTCTTTCCGCGTCCACTCATTTTCGGTCAATTTAGTCTCTTCAATCAAGATATGATGAGAAAAATATGACTAACCTTTGTCGGCGAACTGTATTTATACAGACTGCTAAACTATCGTCTCGCTGATTGGCCAATGTAGAGAGCCAATCGTTGGTGCAATGCAAAGAACTGCGTCACGCCTACATTTTAAAAATCATTTTTGGCGCCACATTTGAATAACAGACTTGTGATTTTTAAATATAATACTAATCGTAGATTGAATTGATGGTGCTCTTCTTGATTATGTTTTGTTAATGTAATATTTTGTGAGGGACATCAAATGACATTGTTTTACTTTAGAAAAAAAATTGGCATTAGCGTTTAAAATGTAGAAAAGTGTAATGAATTCATGGTATGAAAAGATCTTGTGAGGCTACAATGAAATGAACACTGTCCCTACAATAAAGCATTTCTGAGAGTTTATGGCAGTTTTAACAGACACTGGCAAACACCTTACAAGTGAGATTTTGCTGCTGCATTAACAAGGTGTGCATTTATTAATTGATTTTACGAACACACATTGTGTATGGCCTAACGTAATAGCAATAGGGTGTATTGGTGATAGTTTTTAGACCTTTCTTTAAATTATTTTTATACTATAACTGAGAACCCATTCACAGATTAATTTTGCCTACCCCCTAGAACCCAGCCAAGTACCTCAAGGCATAGGGGTGCTTGTACCCCAGTTTGACAACAACTGGTGCATTGGTGTGTCTGAAACATCTGCATCCCCATTCCCACCACCGCTGTGGTCTAGGCCTGGGGTTGCTGGTTTGAAGTGTGCACTCGAAAAACACATGTATACACACATACAGCAAAGATGTGTAAAATGAGCGGCGTACTCGTGGTGATGGAAAATTGACCTACTGTACATGAACTAGACCTCTCAAGCGGTGAACATTAAAATTTGTTGTAACTTATAAAACTAACTACAAGCCAAGAGTGGGGTGGGGGGGTTTATACCGAGTCTGTGTGAAATTCTGGAATAATTGTTTTTCTTTGGAGAAGTGGTTGGCTCTTAAAAGAGCCTTTTTGTAGCCTCCAAGGAGGGGGATTTTTTGATATTTACTTCTTCTTGGGTGCTGCCTTCTTGGGCTTGGCGGCTTTAGGTTTGGCAGCCTTGGGCTTCGCTGCCTTTGCCTTCTTGGGGCTCTTCGCTGCCTTCTTAGCGGCTGCGGGCTTCTTCGCCTTCTTGGGGCTCTTGGTGGCCTTCTTGGCAGCAGTGGGTTTCTTGGCTGCCTTCTTCGGGGACTTCTTAGCGGCGGCGGGCTTCTTGGCTGCTGCCTTCTTGGGCTTCTTTGCTGCGGCGGGTTTCTTAGCAGCGGGCTTCTTCTTGGGAGCAGCCTTCTTGACGGCCTTCTTCTTGGGCTCAGCCTGCTTGTTCAGCTTGAAGGAGCCGGAAGCACCAGTACCTTTGGTCTGCACCAGAGTTCCCTTCGACACCAGACTCTTGACGGCCAACTTCACCCGGGCATTGTTCTTCTCAACGTCGTAACCACCGGCAGATAGAGTTTTCTTCAATGCCGCCAGGGAAACTCCTTTCCTCTCCTTGGAAGCGGTCACGGCCTTCACAACCAGTTCACCAACACTGGGTCCGACTTTCTTGGGACGAGGTGCCGCCTTCTTCTTGGGTGCTTTGGCAGGTGCCGCAGCGGGAGCGGGAGCAACTTCAACCATTCTTCTTCTAAAATAGGAATACTCTCAACTCTGAAATGACAAAGAGCGGAAATGATGGACAATGACAGTTGGCTCCGGTTTAAACTGCACATGAGAACGTTTTAGACTCTACCCGGCAACTCGGTGCCTCAGCGCTTCGCTTCACATTGCCTTTGTGTTTTCTTTGGCAACTTTCACAATCATTTAAAATTGTATTAACGCGTCAAACTCCAAATAAAATGTCCAGTTCAAGGCAACAGAATGGCATCTCTTTATTGACATATTGTTTGAGATATATGCTTTTTACACAAATGTGAGAAGCCTTGGAAAGTACATGTTGTGTGTAGGAAATTGCCTATCTTGTCTTGATGTTAACACACATTTGCGTATATAAAAACTGCAAAACCACACATTACATAAAATTCAGAGCAGGTCGATAAAAGACAAACGTTTCAACAACGGGATGTGGTGGTGTAAAGGGAATTTAAAACTAATACAAGTTGTGAAATCTGCTAAGATTTGTATGAGGTAAAACACAGATGGGGAGTAGCACGATTAGGACCATTTTGCCTTGGGGATAACGGGTATTAGTATATAACACAAAGAACAGCAATAAGTCTGAGAGAAATCTAAAGAATAAACCTAAATGGGAAAACATTGAATTTTGCGATAGCTTTTGAGATGCCAGACTACATACGAATACCGGTATAACACATTTTTTGATTCAAATGAGTTAACTGCCTCAAAACACATGTTTATTGCTATTATTTAATCATATAAAGAGCGTATGTTTATTTGTGTTTTGATGCAAACGGTGAAAATATACCCCGTTGAGTTAATTTGTTAAACTGAAATGTCAACACAGCATGAGAATTTCACTGTATTACTAAATTGAACCATACAAGTCTTTGATTAGGGTATACACTTA
Organism: Sardinella longiceps; assembly: GCA_027497455.2. Lineage (NCBI taxonomy): Eukaryota > Metazoa > Chordata > Actinopteri > Clupeiformes > Clupeidae > Sardinella > Sardinella longiceps. Next base: position 15,939,940 of record JAODXP020000033.1, on the reverse strand, counting down.
AGAACAATGAAGAAAACGAGGTTGATAAATTCATCTGACATCAGTGCGGCTGTAACCTGACTCCGCCAGATGGTCTCACGAGGCTACTGCAGCTGGCCTACAAACCCACAAACAAAAATCTCTGCTTGGGCGTATCAGTAACGACGTAACGCGCAGACTCAGATTTATCGAAGTCTTCTATCAGGTCCGCACCTACAGTATATCAACACGGTGCACAACTTAGTATCTTCATTCTGACTGACGTCGACGTAAAAGACAAAGAAAGAAAACATGTCTGGAAGAGGCAAAGGAGGTAAAGGACTCGGAAAAGGAGGCGCCAAGCGTCATCGCAAGGTTCTCCGTGATAACATCCAGGGAATCACCAAGCCCGCTATCCGCCGTCTGGCTCGCCGTGGTGGTGTGAAGCGTATCTCTGGTCTGATTTACGAGGAGACCCGTGGTGTGTTGAAGGTTTTCCTGGAGAACGTGATCCGTGATGCCGTTACCTACACCGAGCACGCCAAAAGAAAGACCGTTACCGCCATGGATGTGGTCTATGCTCTGAAACGCCAGGGCCGCACTCTGTACGGATTCGGCGGTTAATCTGATTGATCAAACCCATCCCAAAACCAAAGGCTCTTTTAAGAGCCACCCACATTTTCTTAAAAGCTTTATTCAGTGTTCATATTTGTTAAAGTTGTCTTGAAATAATAGTGATTAGTTATAGTTTAGTTATTATATATACTTTTGGTTATTAGCTTTATTACTCCTAGTCATCTCTAAACAATGTTTTTCAATAGTGTGCTGGCCGGCTTCGGTCTCGCAACCGAGGAGATGCCGGATTGAAGTTAGCCTCGGGCTATGTCAGAATGTTAGATTGAAGTGCCCTTGAGCAAGACTATTGCATCCCGGTTTCTGTGGTAGTAGGTATCTCTATCCGAATCAGCCAAGATAAAGAAATAGAGGTGGTGGGGCATAACAGGTGGCTATCAGACAGATAGTATCAGTTATTTTGCATGATTGCGCACTTTGTCCAACAACCATAGAAATATACGGCCGCCAACAATGTTTATTTGGAGGGAATCCTTTACTTCATTGAATGAAATAAGTGAATTTTAGAGGCACAGGTAATACTGCTATATTACGTTTGATTACAATTACAATTAATTTAGTCATGTCGATTTTTAAAAAATTATTATCATGTGTATATAGTTGTGCTGGGACCTGAAATCCCCCCCCTTGGGAATCAATAAAGTATCTATGGCAATGTGCCTTTACTTTTTAACCTACCACCTACTGTTTAATGAGTTGTGAACATGAATACTTTGGTCACTGACCTACTTTATCTCTTACCTCACTGGAAGTGCCTTACTAAAGTTACGTAGCGCATGATCTGACGTGAGTGAGGTAACTATATCTCCGTGTGATATCCATTCCAATCTAGTTTATATTCATACACATAAAACATCACATAGATTGACTTCACATCCACTGGACAATTTAAAAATGTTATTACTTTGGAAACGACTGTTAAGCTGGAAAAGTGCGGGAAAGTAAACTAAAAAGAGAGGGAAATGTGAGGGGGCGTGGTGTGCTCTACTACTCCAACCAGAATCGTCCAACCGTTTTCAAAGTATCCAATCCTGGTCAGGCTGCAGAGATGACGCAACTAAAGAAGCTCCTCTACTGGGGGCTCACTAGTGCTTCATTTGCATACCGTTCCGTATAAGTAGTAGTGAAACGCTTTAGAAGCAATAGTTGACTTCGAGAATCATCGGACGAAACATGCCTGAACCAGCGAAGTCTGCACCCAAGAAGGGATCCAAGAAAGCCGTCACAAAGACGGCAGGGAAAGGAGGCAAGAAGCGCAGAAAGTCCAGGAAGGAGAGCTATGCCATCTACGTGTACAAAGTCCTGAAGCAGGTCCACCCCGACACCGGTATCTCCTCCAAGGCGATGGGCATCATGAACTCCTTCGTGAACGACATCTTCGAGAGAATTGGAGGCGAAGCTTCCCGCTTGGCTCACTACAACAAGCGCTCCACCATCTCTTCCAGGGAGATCCAGACCGCTGTGCGTCTGCTTCTGCCCGGTGAGCTGGCCAAGCACGCCGTGTCCGAGGGAACCAAGGCTGTGACCAAGTACACCAGCTCCAAGTAAACCATCTGGTCAATCAAAAAAAACCAACGGCTCTTTTAAGAGCCACCCACTTTCTCTTTGAAAAGCTGATTCCATATAATGAAAAACCTACATCTCAATATTATAGGCTACTTTATCAGTAAACGGTGTAATTTGTTTTAATAAAGTAAAATGAATCAGATTGCAGTGTTCAAAACGTAAAAACGCTGAAAAAGGTATGAGCCTTGTCCACAAGGACAATGCACACTCATTCGCTGTAGGTTCTACGATCATCATTGTCATTTGTAGCTGGTGCTTATCCATTGATGTTTGTATACGGCTCGATTTTATAAGAGCAATATGATCTCAGCATTTATTCTACTTCTAAATCTAAGATTAATTTTTAGTAGCCTACATCGAAACAGTAGTACTAAGAGTGCACACACAAAGAGTCAAACTCAAATGCAGCTCACAGCCAGAGAAATTCTAATAAACAGGCTCTGTCACCAACCTTGTCACATAGTCTGAGCGAATTAGGGTTGAAGGTGGAAGTAAATATAGCCAAAGCATATTTGGTATCAATAGAACCGCAATTTTGCCTGCAGAGCCAAGATTTTCCAGAAAAAAGTTATTGAGCTTTGAGTGGACCATTAGTCCAAATGAATGGGATTCGGGTGGATTTTGTACTGCTACTACATTTTGGCCTGAAGCATGAAGGAGGACTAATTTCACCATACATCCCATACATTTTCTAAAAGCAAACACCTTCAGGATATTACATAGCATGATATGTTTGCCATTGAGGTATGCTCCACCCTACTCATTACAATAAATCCCAAAAATTAAGAAATTTGGCATTTGAAAAATTGGCCATTTTTGGTGACATTTAGGCCAGTGGCATGTAGGGGAAACATATTAGACCCCATAAACTATATATTTTCTGAAAGCTTCTATGCCGAGGATTCCACCTGAAAAATCTTTTGCACATCCTACCCCCTTTATTATTTTAAAGCTTATGCCTATTTTGGTGGAATATTTAAAAAATATGGGCATTTCTTGGACAAAAGTGCCTATGGAATATATAAGAAAGTAATAAACCATGACAAGTAATACTTTTTTTGAAAGCAGGGGGCTTTAGGATGTCAGTAAACATAAATTTAGACAGGTCCCACCCCTTCCTCCACTTGATACCCATTTATAGATCAGCGGGTATTGGTGATTTTGGTTTATAGCCAATGTATTTGAACCTGAGGCGTTGAGAGAAAACTATTCTACCCCTTATGCTATACCTTTTCTGAAAACTTACACACACAGGGTGTCATTTAAAGTGAATTAAGACAGGTCCCACCCTCTTCATCTCTTCACTATCCATGTATAAGGGTGCATTTGGGGCTAATTTGACTAGCGTATAGCTCATTAGCATATTAAAATAATTTTTCAGGAAAACTTGTAATACAAAAAATGCTACTTTCCATGGGTACTTTCATTGTATAAAGTTTTATTTTGATAGGACCAAAGGAAAAAAATAGCCCTATTCAGACCTATATAATAATCATTATACCATGGCCTATTCAAAGCCCTATAATTTTTTCCCGGTACAAATTGGTGCTGCAGGCACCCCAAATTCGTAATCTACAGAAAATTCCGCTTCAAATGATACAAAATATGCTTTGGCTATATTTACTTCCACCTTTGACCCTTTTTTGGGCTAATTCGACCAGTGGTTGTCAAACTGGGGTACGAGTACCCCTGGGGGTACTTGGATGGGTTCTAGGGGGTACACAAAACTAATTTGTGAATGGGTTCTCAGTTCTCACCAGTATAAAAATAATATAGAGAAAGATCTAAAAACTATCCCAATACCCCCTTTTGCTATTAAATTGTATGTATGTGCTCACATTTTGTTAATTCAGCAATAATATAGCAAAAATCCCAAGGTGTTTTTGATGCAGGGGGTACTCGGTAGGACCAGAGTGGCTCAGGGGGTACGCAACAGTAAAAAGTTTGGGAACCACTGGCTAACAGCCCACATAACCGTTACAGCAAAAGATCACTCCACACCTGATGGTGGCAGCACATAGTTGTTGCTACAAACAAGCGTGATGTATTTCCACACGAGTTTGGTTCCTGCAACCCCTGTGGACTTTGTTGTTGGAGAAAAGAGTTGTTTCCCACGTGTTTTATTGGATATAAGCATCAAATGTCGGAGTCGGGTGCGTTGTGCAAACATCTTCATTGAGGTAGGTTACGGTTCACGAAGTTGCTCGTAATCTTAGAAGTCTTCTGAGCGTCAGCAGCCACTCTGGCGAAATACACATCTGTTTTTATCCCACATGGGATCTGTATTAGCCTACTCGGAAGACCGTATAACGATACCAATTAACATGTTATTCGTTTGCCTTCAGTAAAACTGCGGGAGGAATGAAAGCAGTAAGAGTTTTGTGTTTTTAGAAAGAAAAAAAAAAGCCTACGACGTATTAGGAACTTGATTTGACAATATAACGTTACAACCAATCTGATTATTAAAGTTGCCTGTGAATAGCCTATCTTTCAGCAGCACATCACCGATAACCGTGAGTTGTTGAGTGTGTGGCATACTAAAAGTACAATCAGCCCATATGGTCGAAATGTGGTGTGTGTACTAACGTTACCATCTGAAAACAGTAAAAGTGGGAGCCGCATACTAGACAGTGCAGCATGTTTGAATGTGATTCATAGAGATTTTAGTAGGGTTATTATTATCTTCTGAGATTTAATCATAACCTTTTACCCTTTGGAGAGCTAACGTTACTGGTTGCTCCCCAGACCCCGGCATCAGACCTACAGCCAGGGATAAGCAAGTAGACAGGCAGAAAGACAACAATGCCGTTTCCGAAAATGTCTACTATTTATATTAACTGCTACGTACTACTGGTATATTGATCTCTGCAGAAAGCAGTGTGTAGCATGCAGTACTACATGTTATTTGGTATCAGAGACTAGTGACTAGTAGACTCTCACTGGAAAAGTTATGTTGTGCAGTAGCACATGGTAAATGACAAACAGCACCAAAAAAAATGAAATGTAACGTTAAGTAGCCAATGCAGTACTGTATATGGTAAAGTAGCTTTTGGAATTAAAGTGTGTGTAGAGGCAGTATAGACCCAAGACACACATTCAAAAGCAATATGACCCGATTAAATAATAATATCTGTAATCACTTCCCTCTTTTTCTGTTCTCTGACCAGGCTAAGGCATAAAACTTGTGATGTTTCCATGGTGATGCCATTGTGACATGGACCTCAAACTGCACAGCGCTGGCTCTGGTCCTCCTATGTCACACCCGGACGACCTGGACTCGGGAGAAATCAATGACGATATTACAGTCATAATAAAAACGGAGGAATACGATCATGTCGGCGCATGTCAAACTGATGAAGATGACGAGGAAGAGGAGGAGGATAAAAAGCCCTTTGTAGAGTTTCACTGTAAAACTGAATCCAACGGCACAGAGCCCAATGTCATCGCCAGTGAAACACCACAGACATCGGTGAAGATGGAGATGGAGGATGAGGAGGAACGAGAGCGGAGAGGTTACTCCAAGGTGGTCAAGGAGGAGGAAGAGGAGGAACTGGAGCGAGGATGTTACTTGGACGGTGATGCATCAGCACGTCCTGCATTTGCGGAGCAGCTTAATCTGAGAGTGATGGTGAAGGAAGAGGAGATTATAGGCAAGGAGTATGATCACATGCCCGCATGTCAAGATGAGGAAGAAAAGTACGAGGAAGAGGAGAAATGTTCGATAAAAGGTAATCTGAGCAACTATTATTAGTAGTAGCAATTATAGTAATAACCACAACAATGACACTTATAATAATAGTATTAGTACTACTGTAGTAATTATTAGATGCTCATAACTACTAATCAATGGAGCCGGCCCGACAAAATCAGTCAAAGAGTTTAATGCATTTGCACAGACACTAGCGCTGGGAGAAGGACAGCGACACTGCCACAGGGGCAGGTCCTGGCTCCAACTCCTCGAACAGAGCTACAGACAGACATTTATCTGCACACGAATTGCCCCTCATAAAACATGTGGTCAAACCGTAAACATTCCGGACAGACTGAACAAAAACAGGATAGGAAGTGGAGCTTTCTTTGGACCCTTTGTGCGTGCTTTTATGACAGTCATTTGGGGTGATGACACTGATGCCTGGACCAACACAGATGCAAACACAATACAAGGCAAACAGCTGACAAACCATTTTAAAGTTGCACATCCCTGAAGATTAGCTGACAGACTATTTTAAAATTGCACATTCCTGAACATTTTCTCACACTACTATTTCATTGTATTAATTTGGATCATTACATGTCAGATCATCCAACTTGAGCAAAATTTCACAAGTCACCCTCAGACAAAAATTGGGTTCTAATTGGGTCGCATTCCACCAGCTATCTAGTGCAGTCACAGGCTTGTGCAAAGCTCAATGGTGTTTTTTGCCCCCAACGGCACCTTCCAGGCAGCACAGACTAAAAGACCTTAACCTTTACCCTAAATCTAACCCCCTCAAACCACATCCTAACCGTAAACTGGGGGGAATTGAGGGCAGCGCTGCCTGGAAGGCACAGTTGAGGGCAAAAAATATCAAAGACCTTGTGCAACAGGGCCAATCTTGAATGACGTCTAACTATCGCTTTAGTTTGCAGGCAGTGACTACAGTACCTGAGGTCTTGAACCTATACACTAACCCAACACTGTGTGTGTGTGTGTGTATGTGTGTGTGTGTGTGTAATCAGTGGTTAAAGTGGGATTTGGCAGGAGGGGGAACTCTCATATTTTGTGTCGGCACCTACAAAGAAAAATGTATAGAAGAAGAATAGGATCATATTGTTCATTTATCTGAGGTGCCGGTACTGCGTACCGACAATACTCTCTCCTTTTTGTTCACACAGGAAAAAAGTCCTTCATTTGCACTCTCTGCGGGAGGACCCTGATGACAGCACAGGGTCTGAAACTGCACGCGCTCAGCCACACAGGAGAGAGGCCTTACCACTGCGCCCAATGCGGCAAAAGCTTCTCCCAGAAGGGGAATTTCGACGTCCACAAGCGTCTTCACACAGGCGAGCGGCCGTATGTGTGTCGCCAGTGCGGCAAAAGCTTCAACGAAAACAAAAACCTCAAACAACACCAGCTCCTTCACACGGGAGAGAGGCCTTATCATTGCTCTTGGTGCGACAAGAGCTTCACCGAACAAGCTCACCTGAGGAAACACGAACGCACACATACGGGGCAGAAGCCGTACCCCTGCACTCAGTGCGGGAAGTGTTTCACAGAGTCTCAAACTCTTCGGAAGCATCAACGCATACACACAGGAGAGAGGCCGTACCACTGCGCTCAGTGCGGAAAGAGCTTTGCCGAAGTCGGAAACCTTAAGATGCATCAGCGGATTCACACGGGGGCTAAGCCTTACCACTGCACTGTGTGTGGTAAGAGCTATTCCCACGGCGGGGACTTTAAGAAACACCAGCGCACTCACACAGGAGAGAAGCCGTTCCACTGCGTGACGTGTGACAGGAGGTTTGGGCAGAGCGGGGGACTAAAGAGCCACCGGTGTGTTGGAGCGGGAGAGACGAGCTGACAGCGTGACATGGAACACAGCGACGTCAGTGTTAAAGAGGAAATATTGTGTGAATGAACCAATAGTCTTGTTGTTCAAGGTCACACTGTAACTTCACACCAGGAGCTACTAAAGCTGTAAAATCGCTGGAAGTCACTCACTTTCTATGGGCAAGAGTGACAAAAACTAAAAAAGCTACCAGCTGTAAAAGTTGGGCAATTTGAGCGACTAAAAAAAGCGACAGCGTGACATGGAGCATAGCAATGTCAATGTTAAAGTGGAAATCTTGTGTGAATGAACCAATAACCTTGTTGTTCAAGGTCAAACAACAGGTTGATTGACATTGGATTTCTCCTCCGAATTTATAATAGTTATATATTATTAATTAAATAATGGTTAATTTAATTTTGAGAAATACTACCATATTTTCCCCATTATAAACTAAGGTTAATATGTTGACTTTACAAAGTTTAGAATTATCTATGAGATTAGCCTAATACCTGAGAATACACCTCTTTTCTTTTCATCTTGTTACTTCATCATGAGATCGTCATCTAACTGTCATTCCAAAGATAATGTTTAGTAAACTGAGGTTAATATAAGGGCAAGGTTAATTAATTACACCTCAAAACAATGTTATTGTTTTTTTTTTCTTTCTATATAACACTGGACTAAAATGTATACATGGGGTGGCTTATACAGTACTTGCTAAATTACTTAACAAATTACTGCAACAGAATTTGTCAGCTCACCATTGTGACAAATATTTTCCTATTGAACAGGACATTGAGGAGACCAACATCTGTATTCAGTTTAAATGGAATGTCACGTCCCAAACAAAACAAAAAAACGCCAGTGAGAGAGAAGACTCTGAACTGACTATTTATATGGCAAAAAAGTCTTATATTATATTTTGTTCCCACAATACGTTCAGTAGCCTACGTATAGATCACATGAAATGGCTATGTGGAATGTTAAAATGTAAACCTTGTCCGATCAGCTGATGGAAGTCTCTAGATTCTAGAATATGATGTAGAGCAACGGCAATGTTTACAGGTCGGAATTGTATCACTTCAGAATACAGAAACTGTAACGCTGTAGCAGATGCAAACAAAAAATAATATTTGTTTTCTTTCTATATCTTTAATGCACAACTTACTAAGTCTTGGTCACTACAATTCAATCACAATACTTTAAATAAATAAAAACAATACTGAATCTTACAAACAGAAATTGTTCATTGTTCATTTGTTCTGTCTGGACCATTTTGAGTCTGAGGACTTGGTTCAAGCCATTATTTGCCATTTGTTGTTGTTGTTGTTATGTGGGGAGATGGAGTGATGTAATCAATATCTAATTCAAGGCTTACAACAGGCTATCAAGAATAAATAGAATAGTCAATGAAGATGAAGGCACATGTGTGAGGACTTGGTTCAAGCCATTATTTGCCATTTGTTGTTGTTGTTCTTGCAATGTGGGGAGATGGAGTGATGTAGGCTAAATACCTAATTCAAGAAGGCGTACAACAGGCTATCAAGAATAAATAGAATAGTCAATGAATGAAGATGAAGGCACATGCAGATTTACCCAAGGCACATTTCTAGTGTTAATAACAAGCTCACTCACCGTGGTGGTCTCTAAGTGCATTTCACACTTCTGTACGATAGGTGGCGGTATATTCACCAAGAAATGTTTTACCCGCATAAAAAAAACAAGAAGAAACAACTACAACTACTTGAAAATACACGATGGAAGACGAGGAACAGACTTTGGTGCCCCTGCAGTCTTTGGCAATGAATTTACTTCAGTTAAATCACGCAATTAGCAAAGTTGGTCAGACATACCTGAAACGAAGGCGAGATATTCTGCAAGGTTTCATCACCAGCGAAACGACCCGGTGCCGTCGGCCGCACATTCAGCGCCGATTTTGGATTATGCCGGGAAGAAGCAGCGCTTGGTGGGACAGCTTCATGGACCAGACTGTCACTGCAGAAGAATGGCATAAGAACTTTCGAATGTCCAGATCATCGCTGATAAATATTTGTGAAAGACTACGTCCATATTTGGAGGGGCAAACGACGGTAATGAGAAAACCCATTAGTGTCATCACTAAAGTTGCAATGACATTGCATTACTTAAGAGATGAGGAGAAACTTCGAAAAACTGCCGATGCATTTGGAGTTTCGCTATCAGCTGTCTCTCTGATCGTCCGGCAAGTTTGTAAGGCGATTTCCACAACTTTGGGTCCAGAATACATCAGAACACCTACGACAGAATCCGAGGTCCAAGAGCTCGTCGCCAACTTCTACAAAAGTCACGGTATGCCACAGTGCTTGGGGGCAATTGACTGCACACATATCGAACTGAAACAACCCCCAGGCGATTACACACAATTCATAAACGGTAAAGAAAACGTCTCTCTGAACGTGCAAGCACTGTGTGACTACAGATACTGTTTCATGGACGTTTTGGTGGAAAGCCCGGGCAGTGTGCATGATGCACGCATTTTTGCGAAGTCGGCGCTCTGCGGCGACCTGAGAGATGGAACGATACCCACCTGTCCGAAAGAGTTGGTGAAGGGAGAGGATCCTGTCCCTGTGTTCGTTGTTGGCGACTCAGCTTATCGTCTGGCTCCTTTTCTGATGAAGGAATATCCAGATGGTGGAGTTACCCTAGGAGAGCAGAATTATGGACGAGCACTTTGCAAGGCGCATGGCGTCATTGAACGTGCGTTTGGCCGTCTAAAAGGCCGATTTGGGGTCCTGAAGGGGCGAATGGACATTAATCTGAAGGACCTTTACTTCGTGATCTACGCCTGCTTTGTGCTTCACAATTATTGTGAAATGCAGGGTGAACCAATGGACGAGGTTGACGTGAATTCTGCCGTGCAATATGACAGAGACCTCCAGCCACAATCTACTGCGCTGAGAACAGATGACGATGAAGAGGGGGGAGAACGCGTGAGACGTGTTGTGACAAAGTTTCTGGAACCATGAATGTCATTCCATTGTGTGTGTTTTTTTTCTTTTTTTTTTTTTTTTTTGGTACAATTTTTATTCAAACGAAACTGTAGGCCTATAATACAAAAGTCAAAGTGTATAATATTTTGAAATGCACTCTCTGAATCTCATATATTGTTATATATTTTATTTTTAGAGCTGCAACTTCTGCTTAAAAAAAAATACAGCGTTTATGAATCTGTAAGTTGCACTTTTTTATGATTATTCATCCAGAATGATAACTACACGTCTCATAATAGGCCTACATGAATGAATAGATCATTCAAAATAAATGCTTTACCTGTTTCATAAAATAACTCATATTAAATAAAATAACAGTTGACCCTGATTTGATATTTCACGTTACTGACATGAACTACACATGCAAGTAACTCAATAATTTAAGAAATGAAGGTGTAAGGGAAGCAACTTATCTGTCTCATTTACCAGTAGGCTACCCATGGCAGTTCAATATCTGTGGTGAAAATTTGTTAGAATTTGTTCATGAATGTTGAGGATTGAATAGGTGCAGTCAGGATAGTGTGATTGGGTCCAGAAGGAGGATATGTCAAGAGTGCTGAGGAGTGAATATGTGTCAGTAGGAGGTGGTCATCAGTGCTGGTAGTGAATGAATACGAGTCCAGAGTAAGGGTATGTTTATGAGTGCTGCGGAGTTAATGTGCGAAAGGTCCATATAGGCCTAATGTGATGGCAGGAAAATTGTGGTAGTGTCTAGTATCAATGTCAATGTCAAGTTTATTTGTAAAGCACTTTATATATAACATCAGTCAACCAAAGTGCTATAAAAAATAAAATAAAATAAATAAATACAATAAAAAGGGTATCAAAAGCAAAATAGACAGAAACTTAATATAACTTCAATTAACTAAGAGTAGTTTTTTTTTAGTGTGCATACAGTACATGGATAAATCAATGAGATGTAAAGACAAGTACATAGAGTTTGACTGAAAATGACTGAGCGATTGCATGTAACCTTCAAGCTCCAGCAGGAAGTCCTGGAACTGGTGGTGTTTCATTACCAGTAACTCCACCTGCTCTTTGCTGGAGCCCTCCTCACTCAGCACAGCCTGAGCCATACGGACTTTGGGATTTTGTTTGCCCTCAACTGTGCCTTCCAGGCAGCGCTGCCTTCAAGGCACTAATTTACCCCTCAGTTTAGGGTCTGGACAGGGCCGGACTGGGACCAAAAAATGGCCCGGGCATTTTTGGCCATGGCGGCCCACCATGATTTTATGGGTCATTCCGTGTGAAATCAACCAGTGATGGACCGGTCACCCTCTCTGAAAAATCTGAAAAAAATTACAGTTGTTTGTATGCTCAACCTATGCTTGAATCTGAAATAGTAAGTCAGTATCACTAATGGTTGCAAAAGTACAGCCATTTGAAATTTCAAGTATTTTTAAGCATTTTGGTGAACAAGCCTTTTGTTCAACTTCCAACATTGCTGGCTCTTTCAGTATTTCACACACAATTGTGAAACCATGTGAATAGAAACACATTTTCCTGTAGAATTCAAAAATCAGCTCAGATCAGATGTATCTGGTTTTATTTTCCCCTCCAAAGCTTTGAAAATGGCAATAAATTCTATACTTGTTTGGACACCTCCACCTTTCAGGGCTTCTTGTGCAAAAACTAAGTGAGACAAATTTATCGGAGTATTTTTCCTATTCACATATGGATTTTGCAGTCCTGTTTGTGCATTAACTTTTGTTGATATTGTTATCATACTGTCAGAGCATTTTTTTAAAAACAGGTATGATTTTTACAAAGGCCATATTCATCCTCTCATTTCACCACGTGGACAGTCAGCAAGATTTTTTTTTAATTTTACTATGTGTCATTCAGTATCTGAGGAACACCTATCCAAAATTTGGTGTTGTTGCTGAGTCTCGTTATTTAGATATGATTTTTTGAAAATATTGTCAGTAAATCCACTGAATTAAAGGAGAATATACCCAACAACTTACTTTCATTTCTATTTAATTCTGCCCCATTCACTCAGCATTAGTTTGTTTGTTATTTGGTCTATAATCAATTTTTATGTTCTTTTTCTGAAAGACAGCATTCAGGTAACTGGAACAATGGGCCTATTGGCTTTATGCTGGATTTCTCCTTGCTTATCTGCAGTACCACATTGCGCCATATGTGGTGCACTTTCAATACAATGGAAGTCAATGTAAATCAGTGGAGTTACTGACAATATTTTCAAAAAATCATATCACAATAACGAGACTCAGCAACAACACAAAATTTTGGACAGATGTTCCTCAGATACTGAATGAGTCATGGTAAAATTTAAAAAAAATCTTGCAAACTGACCACATGGTAAAATAAGAGGAGGAAAACAGCATTTTCCAAAATTGGAACCATCTTTGAAGAAATGCTCTGACAGTATGATAACATTATCAACAAAAGTTAATGCATAAACATGACCGCAAAATCCATATTTGAGTGGGAAAAAAACTCGGATAAATTTGTCTCACTTCCTTTTTGAACAAGAAGCCCTGAAAGGTGGTGGTGTGAAATCACACATAGAATTTACAGCCATCTTCAGAGCTCTGGAGAGGGGAAACTACACAAGATACATCTGATCTGAGTAGATTTTTGAACTCTACAGGAAAATGTGTTTCTATGCACATGGTTTCATCATTGTGTGTGAAATACTAAAAGAGCCAGTTATGTTGGAAGTTGGACAAAAGGCTTGTTCACCAAAATGCTTAAAATTACTTGAACTTTCAAATGGCTGTACTTTTGCAACCATTAGTGATACAGACTTACTATCTCAGATTAAAGCATAGGTTGAGTATACAAACAACTGTAATTTTTTTCAGATTTTTCAGAGAGGGTGACCGGTCCGTCACTGGTTGATTTCACACGGAATGACCCTTATTCAATAATAGTAATGTTGTGTCTAGCTAAAATAACACTGTAAGTAGGACATATTGTATGAATATGTGAGATTTAATTAAACATGCCCAATATCCTTTATGAAAATTATGAGTAAATGACAGCCCCGGCCCAAAAATGACCATTGGCCCACCGGGCATTGCCCTGTACGCCCTATGGCCAGTCCATGCCTGGGTCTGGATGAGGGTTGAAGGGGTTAGGGTTAGGAATAGGGTTAAGGTAATGCCTTTTAGGCTGTGCTGCCTGGAAGGCGCCGTTGGGGGGCAAAAAACACCATTGAGCGTGGCATATATGCACCAGAAACAAAGTCAGCCTGGACAGATAAAATGTATTACAGAGGCCCAATGTCGTCCCTCTTTTCAAAGGTAAGGTGGCAGGAGTTGAAAATTTGCTTCGCAAATGCCTGCAGTTCAGCCCCATTCCACTTGGAGGCAGTAACGCCGCCTAACTACTTCTTCTTTTGTTTATCTATGCGTATCCATGGGAAACACTTCCTACACGAGTGCTACACGAAGGCGGCAAGGGAAGAGTTTTGTCGATGTTTGAACGTGGTTTTGTGCAGATTAACGAATACAGACATACGAAATAGTAAATATAGTCTTTATCCTAAAATGCTGGACTTCATATTTCGTTCAATTTGGTATTTTGTTTGCAAGTAATTGTAACAGTTCGGCAGAGACTTGTTTTGTTTTGGTCTGTTCAGTTCTTACTCCAGGCTGCAAAACAACTTCGTTAGATCCTTGTGAAAATGAGTTACGGACTACGTCCTGTCCGTAATCTTGCTAAAGGGGAGCCTCGAGTTGTATTGACGACGTTAAAAGAGTCTAAAGAGGAGCAGTGCGATTACGAGATCGAGTATGAAGATGATGAGGAAAAGACAGACATTAACGGCAAACCCTACCGTGAAAAACAGCGGGCACTAGTGATGGTTGAGGTGAAGAAAGAACAAGACTTGGATGAGCCAGACGGTTCTCAGAAGAAAAACAAGGACGGGGAATGGCTTCCTAGAAAGCCTAACGTTAGCAGTAACAGCAACACACCTTTAAAGCGGTTGTCGAGTAAATATAAAGTAACCAGGTTCTTTACGTGGACTGACGACGAGGTGGAGTTGTTACTCAGAACAACGATAGAGTACAAGAGGGCCATGGCGGCTCGGGACATTAACTGGGAGTCTGTGCAGTCCAAATATATGGACATTTTGGAGCGATATCTGGATAAATATCCCTCTCCCGAGGACGCCAATGCACAAGGAAAGGACTTCCCACACACAAAGGACGAAGTAACGAGAAGTAATGCTACACAAGACACCTAACCCACTTCCAATGATTGTTTCATACTAACGTACCTGAACATGCTAATTTTACCTTAGTGTCAGCTATTGGCTAGCCATGCAAATTGCTCTTGGTTTCAGCGAAACTGTGACAGACTTGATAAAAGTAACATTAAAAGTGGGGGTCAGTCTTTGTTTTTGTTTAGGGACACGCCTCTTTGTTATTGTGTTCTGCTCGTTGGTGTTAGTTGATTGTGAGTTGGCTCATTATATATGTACATGTTTAATGATCATTGTGTTAACAACTTATCTGATGCAGCCCCTCTTTTTTTGGTGTCATGGCCAAGATGGGTAGTCCAGGGGTCGTTTCCCGAAGGCATAGCTGCTAATTAAGTTTGCAACTGCCAGTTAAGTAGCTAACAGGTTAGGTGCTATGCCTTTGGGAAACTAATAACTAAGCCTTGAGATATAAAGAGGTGGGATTAAAGGAATAGTTCACCTCTTAATGAAAAATTGGTTATTCACCACCTTACCTGGAGTATGTGGGTAAGAGCATTTTAGTCTCAGTGCATGCGTTGTCCTAGTCTGGCAACCCCAATTTTACCTTTAGCTTAGCATAAACACTGGAAAGTAAAGTTGCCAAAGAATTGCTATCTGGCAACTATGCATTCCAGCTCCTATGCTAAGCTAAAGCTTAAAGATAGGGAAAATTGGTATTACTAGAAAAACACAAGCAATGAGACCAAAATGCCTTTACCCACATGTAATATGGGAGCCTGCAGACATATGAAATAGCTTGGCGGTAGGACGTTAGACATGGACATAAATAGGCCTATATGGGATGTTATATTAAAGGAAAATACCGGAGTGAATTCAAGCATAGCCCTTTTGAAAGAGCTTGCTAAATGTGCTAGTTAGTGATTGGAACAAAATCATTTGGTACAGGACAGACCGAACGCGAACGCAGAAGCGAACAGGCACTTTCTACTGAATAAATGGGACCTGACTGTTGGAAACTGAAAGCAAGATCTGAGGTTACATTGACTCAATGTAAAGTGTTTCGCGTTCGCCTTACGGCCGATTCACACACAAACCTGTGCGTGAGCGGCGCGTAAGCGGTGCGGGCGCGGTTTTGGGGCGATTTCATTTAGAATACATGTTAACAGGTTAGGTCATTCAGACTGCACGCGTGTTCTGCGCGGCTCCTGTCCGGTTTCTGAGCGGTGAACCGCGCAGCTCCCGCGCTGCTTTTTTGAAATAGAAACAAGTTCTATTTTTCCAAGCGTTTTCAGCGCGGTAAGCGGGACTTGCGCGGTGTCCATAGATTTTGAATGCAGAGCTCGGGCAGCCGCTTCGCGCAGAACACAATTTCTTGTGTGAATGCCCAAGTCCACAGGCACCGCTTACGGACCGCCCCGCTCCCGCACCGCGAACGCACAGTTTGTGTGTGATTCGGCCCTCAGGTCTATGCTGTTCGAAATTCTTTCATTTCTTGCGAAATATATTGCTATTAGAAGGCTCATGCAACAGGGCTATGCTTGAATTCACTCCGGTATTTTCCTTTAACAGTGTAATCATGTTCTGTAATTAACACACTTCTCCATTAACTGTGCCATCATTCTGTGTTCTATGTTTTACAGCCCAGCTCACTACCAAAATTAAAGCCATTCGTAACAAGTACAGACACGCCCTGGACTCCGGCCGCAACCGAGGGCACGGCCGAGTCGTCCTCCTGTTCTCAAAGCTCTGTGAGGTCATCTGGGGCGGGAAACGCAACTTTATCCACGCCCTCCCTTTGGGAATCGAGACAGAAGACCTTCCAGAAGATCTTCTCCCGTGCGCGTCCATCTCTGGCGTGGTGACAAACGGCATGAACGGCGACGATGGAAGAAATGGCAGTGACGGTAGAAACGGAGATGACGATGGCTGTGGTGGCGGAATTGACGTTGTCATCGATGACGACGAGGATGATAACGATGACAGTGGAGATGACGACGATGACGAAGGCAGTGGTGTGGACGTGCAGGAAATGAAGAACCAACAAGCGCCGCCGACGATCGTGACCCGAAATTATCCGGTTAAAATGACGCTCCCGTCTCAGCGGAGAGACAAGCTTAAGAGGAAGCTCTCGCCGAGTCGGGTGGCGCAAGAGGACCTCGAGCTCAAACGGCGAATCGCTCAACGTCTCGACGCTGCGGATCGTGAGTTCGTCAGCACGATGAACCGCTTGGCCACGTCAGCCGAGGAGATGAGTGCTAACTTCAAGAGACTGGTGGACCACATAATCAGCCGATCCAACAACAACAGCAACAACAACAACAATACCAACAACCCTCAGGAACTACAAGGACCCTCCGAGCTCCAACTTCAAGAACTACAACAACAACAACAACAACAACAAGTATCCTCCAAGAGCCCTTAGGTCCACAAGACTGGTTGTTGTTTTGAGCACTGTGTCAGTGTTCGAAACAACAACAACAACACCATCGGCCCTCAGGAATTGTAAGGACCTTCCGAGCTTCAACTTCAGAAACTGGTGGAC
The DNA here is from genome assembly GCA_027497455.2 of Sardinella longiceps. Lineage (NCBI taxonomy): Eukaryota > Metazoa > Chordata > Actinopteri > Clupeiformes > Clupeidae > Sardinella > Sardinella longiceps. Next base: position 15,922,504 of record JAODXP020000033.1, on the reverse strand, counting down.
CACATAATCAGCTGGTCCAACAACAACAACAACAACAACAACAATTACACCAAGAGCCCTCGGAGACCCCTTAGGTCCACAAAACTGGTTCAGAACATTGTATCAGAGTTTGAAACAACATTTTCATCCACCCACATACACACGTTGTTTGTATATCCAGACTGCTTTGGAGCACTGTGTCAGTGTTCGAAACAACAACAACAACAACAAAAACATTATTATCCACAAACATGTTGTTTACATCCAGAAGGGTTCGCATCACTGTATCTGAGTTTAAAACAATAACAACAATAACAACAAACAAAACATTTTTGTCCACACACACGTTGTTTTGACATTACAGACTGGTTCATATAACTGTGTTTTTGTAATTCTGATAAAAATATTTTTATCCACACACACACACGTTCCTACATCCAGACTGGTTCGCATAACTGTAACTATTCACGTCTCTACATAGAAACAGAATACTGCCTATGATAGTGGTCACGTGACTCTTCATTTAGATGTCATGTGACAGGAAGTGGATTGTCATGCCAGTAGCAACGGTATGGTCAAAGATCATGGAATAGTGAGCTCCGCTTGAATCCTCTCTGGTATGGTCAATATGACCCATGTTAAATTACCTTTTGGTGATGGTCGTCAATGTGGGCAGCAGCACCTTACTGCTGCTTACGGTTGTTTACGGTTCTTTATTAGAATGTTTAAGCATCTACATCAGAACGGACATCAACGGACTTTGTTCATTTGTATATGGTTTATGATGTCATAATGAATGTATGCAGCTACTGAATCCAGCTTCAAGGGTCAAAGTGCCCCATCCAGTGAATGTGTACACATCTGTTCCATCAGAAAATAAATTTACATTTTATTAATGCATTTAGCAGGTGCTTTCATTTACAGCGATTTACATCACACTGGACAATCATATTGGTATGTAGCCCAACTTTGGGGAAAAAAAACAAAAAAAAAAACTTGAGTTGGGCACAGAAACAAACTTTAAGTTTCACTTTCTTATGGCTAATTCGGTTGAGATTAATTATCTGTTTGCTGTTTGGTCTGTGTCCTCCCAAAAGATAACACTCTGTGGCCAACAGACTTGTTGACTGGTTCACACCGGATTTCTCCTTTAAAGGAATAGTTCACCTCTTTAAGAAAATGGCTTATTCACGCCATTACCTGGAGTTACATGTGTGGATAAGAACATTTTGGTCTCTGTGCTTGTGTTTTCCTAGTATTTCCCACATTTTTTAGCTTTAGCTTAGCATAGACGCTGGAATCCCCAGGATCTCCTACCCTACCTTTAACAGCAGCGTCATGAAGTCCATTTGACGAGGTTCAGTTGCAAAACCCTCTTGCACCCATTTTCAAAAATATGCAAAAATGAAGTTACCCATCGGAATGGATACTGTAATGTTACTCAATAGAACATGAAACACTGGCGCCTCACTCAATGTTCTCTTTAATGCTGTATTTGACATTTATTTTAAAATCAAATTTTTTTCTGGAAGTAGTACAGCACATGAAAAAGTCCATTTAGGGACAAAAAAAATAACAAATTCTCTAGCTCCATCTAAAGCCTGTAATTGTGGTTGCAAAAATCCAGTGCTCCCTAGCCTGGCACGCCCTCCCAGTGACGTAACACCTTATGCATTGCTGTCGCTGGTCTGGCCAACTGCTGATCTGAACGGATTTCTGAGTTCCCTAAAAATGGGGAACTCAGAAAGCATTTTCTAACATCGACCAGTAGCAAACTGAGGCATCAGAGGTTGGCGGGTCAACCATGCGCTTAAAGGGGAAATCCTGTCAAATTTCAACAAGAGCTCTATTGCTCAAGCTACTAGAGATTAGCAAATACTGAAGACGCAAGACATTTTAGTCCAACCATATAGGTTTCCTTGAACAGAGAGTAAGCCCTGACAGTTCACCCAATGGGGCAAGTTTTCAAAACAGTTTTCAGCATCAAATCATGCACCAAATGTCACCCCAAAAGCTATGTAACATCATCAGACACATTACAACACACCTCTGTAGTGTTTATGACTACAAATGTCTAACAAAGTGCTTAAAATTGTGTTTTTATGCAGTGTTTACAAAACCGTTTTGTAAACAAACAATATTGGGCTGCTTCCATAAGCTCACAGTTTTAACCACTTTTTCCAGCCATTTGTTGCCATATACAATACAGTTCTGTGTTGTAATGTGTCTGATGATGTTGCATAACTTTTGGGGTGATATTTGGAGCATGTTTAAATGCTGTAAACACAGTTTTGAAAACTTGCCCCATTGGGTTAACGGTCAGGGCTTATTCTCTGTTCAAGGAAACCTATATGGTTGGACCAAAATGTCTTGCGTCTTCAGTATTGGCTAATCTCAAGTAGCTTGAGCAATAGAGCTCTTGTTGAAAATTGACAGGATTTCCCCTTTAAGAGAAATTACAGCGCTATAGGCTCTTGGTCAGACCAAAGTCTCACAGAGCTTTGAAAGTCGATGGCAATCGGGCTAAGTGCTCCCTGCAGTCTTCCACCAATCAAGGTCGGACAGAGGGATAGCTGCCTGTCGATCACAGATATGAGCAAGCCGTTGAAAGCAAGGGAGGGGTATGAGTGGCCTTTGAGGAGCGTAGTAGAGACTGGGGGAGGAACCTTACCTCACTCACGTCAGATCATGCGCTACGTAACTTTCGTAAGGCACTTCCGCGCAACGATCTGATGTTGATGCCATTGGGAGGGATTTCACGCCCAATATTTCCTAACCGGACCAATCAGGACCGCTGCCTGTGTAGCGGCTGCTGTAGAGGATGTGACGTAGCGGAGAAGCGACTGTTTGAATCCAACAAACATGGCGGCTCACAGCGAGGAATCAAGTGTCGACTTAGATTCAGCTATTTCGTCTGTATTGTCCAAGCTAGACACTATTTATTCATTAAAAGAAGAACAGAGAACGGCTTTGAAGACTTTTGTTGGGGGGAAAGATGTTTTTGCCCTTCTCCCGACAGGTTTTGGTAAGAGCCTAATCTACCAAATGGCTCCGCTGGTAGTGAAAGAATTGGGCAGAGTGCAGCACCCTATCGTTATCGTTGTGTCCCCGCTGATTGCTCTCATAGAGGATCAGATCAGAGAGGCTGGAAAATTGGGTGTTACGGGTGTGCAGCTTGGAGGAAAAGACGAGGGCCAAATCATCCAGGGACGTTTTCATCTGGTGTTTGGGAGTCCCGAGTCGTGGCTCAACGACAAATGGCGGAACATGTTAGCTACCGAGGTGTACGTGAACAACTTGGTGGGGATCGTTGTCGACGAGGTTCACGTCACTTATAAATGGTAAGTTCAAAATCCTACACTTCTCAGTAACTCTTTAGTTCACTTGAAATGGCACAATCATTTGTAGCGTTGTAACGTTGCTTGTTTATGGCTCTGCAGCTTTCGTCCAGGGGTCTCTCAACAGCTAGCTTGGGAGCTAACGTCAACGTTACTAGTAGCTCGCTACCTCCTGAACAGCATAATGTAAAAGTACATAGATCTAATTACCGGTAGTCAAATAAAAGTACACACGAGATTTGCCTTCACCTAGGGAAGATAAAGGCAACAGAGACTTCATATTAGTCTTGGTATTGAGTGTCATGTTAGATGGTAACGTTAAAGAATGTTAGGATAACATTTCCAGGCCTAATACTATTCTAAACTAGTAGTTATATTAGCTGTGTATAGTATCCCTTGGCCAGGATGATTTAGTAGAAGTAACCTTCACAGAGTTTGGAGACCCCTGCACAAGTCTCTATGTGTAGTATGTTAACGATGAACACCCTATCGTTCTCACTGTGCACTTTTCACCAAACCAGGGGTGAGGGGGCAAAAGGAGTTCCAGCCTTCAGAGAGAGCTTTTCGCGACTGGGAGAACTCCGATCCATAGTGAAAGAAGGTGAGTCAGCCCTGAAATTCCTTTGAGAAAATCAACAAACAAAACACATTAGGCCTAATTAAGAAATATCTTGCAAGTGGAACATAGAAAGAGATTTATTAATATGGATGATTGTTGAATGAGGCCCATTGTTGTAATTTTCAAAGCTATGTGTGTGTTCTGGGTTATTGTAGGCCCCTCACCTCATTTTTATGCTTGTGTTCTTTCAGGCACACCTGTCATGGCTTTGACAGCATCTGCAGACATTCTCAATAGAGGACGTGTGACCAGGCTGCTGCACATGGAGAAGGCAACTCAAATAGTTGTCAGCCCAAATAGAAGAAACATCAGACTTGGGCTGAAGCATGTTCCCCGTAATGACCTGGACTGCTTGGACTGGGTGGTGACAGAGATAAGAGAGAAGACACTGTCGATGACTCCAGTCATCATCTACTGCAGATCACTCAGGACAGTTGGAAGGGTTTTCTGTCACCTCAAAGCTGAACTCGGAGATGATGCATGGGTGAACAGAGATCCCGAGCATAAGGCCGAAAACATGCTAATAGGAATGTTCCATAGCAAGACTCTACCTCGATACAAAAAGAGAGTCCTGGCATCCCTCACGGGGAGGGTAGCTGCAGGGTTGTTGTTGCTACGACCGCTCTTGGCATGGGCCTGAATTTTCCCAATGTGTCTCACGTGGTCATGTATGGGGCACCAGAGGATGCTGAAACGATAGTGCAACAGGCTGGGCGGGCAGGGAGAAACTCTTTGCCTTCACATGCTGTTCTATATTCAATCACACATTTAGAAAGGGTTGACAAATCCGTGAAGGCACTGATCCAGGCAGGTACACAGGGCTGTTTTAGAACAGCGCTATTTAGTCACTTTGAAGAACACACCAGAAGCTTGGAGCCGGGTCATCTCTGCTGCACCTACTGCCATTCACTTTGTTCGTGTTCATCTGGTGGTTGTAAAGAGCCTAGTCCAAATTATGAATCTGCACAACCAAATGTGTGTGTTGCACCACTTAGGTCTAGAGAGGTGACTGAGGAAGACAAGACTTGCATCCGGGAGTGTTTACAGCAGTACAGACGCACTTTAGCCCCAGACATACCACTTATTACAAACAAGACACTATGTACAGGATTTGGCACTGAACTTATCGAGGCAGCTGTTGAACACAGTCCCTATATCTTTGACTTGTCTTATGTCACCACCAATCTCCCTGTTTTTAAAATACGACATGCTGCTGAAATTCTCCTTGTTATGAGTGAGGTTTTTGAAGACTTTGATTACACAGAGCCCACTCTACCAGAGGAAAGCTTCACAGAGCCGGACATTGATTTCACTGGGTATTTCGATGAGCCAGATGAGGACTTTGAAATCGAAACACTACACAGCAGTGATTCGGAAACAAACTAGCCCCCACTCAGCAGCAGATTGTTTAATGCTATTGTGTGAATGTCTTTGAAAGACCCTCATTGTAAATATGTTAACTGATGTTCTTTAAATAAATGTTAATTTTTTTAAGGTTACTGAAAATTGTTGTACTTTTTTCATCTTAGAATGAATAAACAATGACAAAAACTTTTAACAATAACGGTTTAATACTATTTACATATTTACAATTTTATATACAATTCTTATACTGCTTACAAATCAAACGTAAAAAAAAAAAAAATACACAAAAGCAGACTTCTACTTGAAATTATAGGGGTTAATCATCAACCTTTCACACTGGGTGATCTTGCCACTCTTTCAACTTGGTCTTTATCCATCCCCGTAGGTCAGAGATCTTGAGTTTAGCAAGAAGATCTTTGTTAAATCGGGGGAATGAAGAGAATTCTCTGCCAGGGTGATCCTTGAATAGCTGAGCCTCTCTAAAAACCTCCACCAGAACTAGAATGTCCTCAGTCTGATGAGGTACACGATGTGCACCAGTGGACTTTGAAACCTGGAGTTCTCGGTCAGTCTCATCCATCATGGTTTTCAGGACGCCAATCGACCTGCTCACCCGGTCAGCTGTAGTTTCTTTGAAATTTGGACCACTTCGTTTCAAGAAGGACTTGACAAAATGGTTAAGGTGTTCTAAATGTAGGTCTAGGGAAATGTTCCTTCCCTGTCCTCCCTTCCCATTCCAGAACCTATTCCATGTGATGCTGTGTGCTAAACGTGGGGAGAGGGTGAAATTCACCTGTAAAGTTAGGAGGAGAGTACTGTAAGCATACTGTGTATGCCCATAAGCCTTGTAAAACATTAGTGCTACAGTATATAATTCCAGAAGCCTCTCTCCATCTCCCTCCTTGACTGCATCCTGCATGTCAGCCAAGAAGAAGCCAAATCCCAGCCTAGCCTCAGTGTGTTGTTTTTTGTGATCCAACTCTGGACTTGTACTAGGTGTTTCTGGAACTGCCTGGGGGGCACAGTCAAACCATGCTTTTTTCTTTCATGGGTCTCTCTTGACTTTTTGTACGTGTAAGTCCGTATGCAGCCTGCGGCGCGGCAAGAGAACTTCTCTGTCTGTGGAGGTAGATCACCAGTTGAATCCGTGACACCGCTCACTATGTCTGAAATGTCCTTAAATATCACGTATTCATCAACAACTTGGGACACAACATCATGCAGCCATGTCCTTTTCTCTTCTTGTGTAGCAGTTAGAATGTGGTCAGGGATGAAGCCTTCAGGGATCTCTGTTGAGACATCAAAAAGATGGATAATGGGAGCCGTGAGACATGTGTTTAACAGTGAGTACAAAGCAATAAATTTGGAGAGCTTTAAAAATTATTTAACCCCAAGACCTGATGCGTATTTAGCAACACTGGGAGTGTGTGATTTGGTTTCTAATACCATGTGCCTTCTTGACTGGCACCCAGCATTAGGCGTTGGATGGGGGCAGGGAGTATATAAGAAGGAGAGGACACTAGCTACTGTTTCAAGTGTTTTACCTGACACATTCTGTAGTCCAAAGTGCTCCATAGAGGCGGCCAAGAAGAGAGCTGTAGTGTCCTTCTGCACAAACTCTTTGTAAGCATTAAATGCAGCATGCGGACCTTGTTTGGCATTGCTGCATCTGTAAGTAGATATACTGTTATTGGTAATGTTGATAGCATGTAATGGAGCAGGTTAAGTCGTGATGTAGTTCAAAACTGTAGTTCATGGTGATAAGACTAGGCTCCTAACTCTGTCCAAATGACTTTACGCACGCACGCACACACACACACATGCATGCACGCATGCAAACACACACACACACACACACACACACACACACACACACACCTCCTCAGCTACATTAGGGCAGAAAAAGAGATATACAGAATGGTGCCGAGCCATAATTCACAGGACAGAGTAAGGGAGAGGAGTTGGGAATTTCTAAAATGACTTGTCAGATGGATGAACACACACACACTTAATCTCACACTCTCACACACACACTTAAACTCACTCTCTCACACTCTTACACACACACTCTCGTACTCTCACACCCTCCTGAGCTAGATAACGAGCAGAAAAACATACATACAGACAGAACAGAATAAGTGTAGAAGTCCTTAGCCGTAATTCATGGTGGCTGGACAACATCCGCCTTCATGGGCAGGAGAGAGAGGAAAGAGTCATGAAGAAGCACCGAGCCTTAATTCATGGTGGCTGGTGATAGTCATGATGAAGCCCTGAGCCTTAATTCATGGTGGCTGGGGTTCATCGGTGGGGAGGGGGACCTGTAAACAGTAAACAATGCAGTGTTATGTGTAAGGAAACATTGATAGCAAACAACAACTACAACAAATAAACAAAGACAATGCACCAAATTCCAATGTTGTCATACTGAAACTCATGGTAGATGTGCATACCTCAACCTATTCATGTTGGCCAGGAGTGTTCCGTGGTCCCTTGCCGAACCGTCTTTGAAAAAAACCCGGTGATAGATCTGAAATGCAATTCATTTTGTAATACTAGACAAAATAATGTAGTGAGAAATGGGAGAAGAATGATGTAATAAAAGACAGATGTGTACAACCAAAAAAATATTTCACAAATGGCCATTCATTGGTAAACCGCCGGCAACATGAGTACAGGTACACAGACAGTGATAATTGTCTGACTTGAGACCGAAATTTATATATATAAAAAAAACTTAAAACCTGTTTGGTGACATGAAGGGGTACATGCTGATGTTATGTACCATATTTTATTAGGTTACTGGTGTCCTTAAGACTATTTTAAGTCCTGCCCTGATAAGGTCACTCACCTCAAAAAGATTTCTTATGGCGTGCCAATCTTCAAATTTTAAGACTAGTCCTTCCAGCCTGTCACCCACGTTGTCACCTTCGGCAAAGGTCCACTGAATGCTCCTACTGTTGCCCTCAGTCAGTCGGTCCCCACCAACTAAAATTGCCTGAGGTCCACCTGGGCCCATTGGAACATACCTACAAGACAAACGCGAAAGATTCATTATACAACACACTTTTTATAGTACAACATGTAACTCATTTTGCCCAACCACCTCAACTTACTCTTTTTGGATGTAGTGAAGAACATCAGTAAGGTCTGAAGACTGATTTTCGTCTTTGAATAGAAGACCAAGGGGATGCTATAATAAAACAAAACATGAGTTAAAATAGCTTAACAGTATGTAGTGTTTGCATATGTCGATTAAGTACAGTTTGAACACCCCTGTTCAGAAAGTTTACTGAAATATAACGTGGTGAAATGAAAAAAAGAGATGTATTTCATCTAAAACTCACATGAGTCGAAGCTTCTGACAGCTCCACAGAATATTTGTGTGGAATGTGATTTACCACGCTTGCTGACAGTGGCTTGAAGGCAGCTAAGTATCTGGTGAGGATTCGGCTCCCCAGGACAATGTAATCCCGCCGCATTAGATTCTGAGAGTCAAGACTGGGAAGGGATTTCCCAATGTCGTAATCGGCAAGGGTGCGATGTGGCTTGTGTCCGCTGAGGTGGTTTGTGGACACTCTGTCTTCCACAGCCATATGGTGGATCCAGTGAATTGATTGATTTGCTCTGTTGAGAGACTGGTGGTGTGTGCGTACAAAAAAGTCCAGATTATCAAAAATAATTGAATATGTGGATGGGACGGTTGGCTCTGTGGGCGCTTCTGCAGGTAATATGGCTACGCCCAGATCTGCCATTTCGTCATCCGTAATGGTGCTGAAGGCCAAGAGAGCCGCACCGCTGTCTGAAGCCTGATGCTGCTCCTCTGGTGGTGAAGGAGTAGTGGTGATACCAGTAGCCTGTTGTGTGATGGTGCCGTTGTCTTTATCGCCTTGTGTATGAACTTCTGTATTGAATAAATGACAAAGACATAAAGATCAATTTAAGATCAAACATTACGCATGACAGTGTGTTGATTACCTCACTCATGTCAGATGATACAGTTAGAGAGGTGCATCTGACCTGAGTGAGGTAAGTGTGTTGACACAAAGCACATAATTCGTCACCCATGGCAATAACAAAAGTTAATATTAAGTCCTGTTACAAATACCTCAAACAGTTGAATGGATATGTATTTTTTAAAAACATAAACAAATTTTTTTACCTGACAAAACAAACTGCCCCATGTCACGTGTGGCTCCATCCATGTCCCTCTGAGCTTCATTCACAGTGCTTGTTCCTGAGGCTCCGTTGGCACCTTGATTGTCAGATTTTTTTAGAAATAGTTCATTCGCTACTTTCAGTGAATGGAAATCCTCTCCACACGTATTTGCAAGCTCCTGCTGCTTTTTAAGGGCATTGGAGTAGCTGGTAGTAATTCCAAATTTTGATAGCCTTTTAAAAGCTGCCTCCTTTGCCCCTGCGTATTGTAGGACACTATTGATGTAATAGGAGAAGGCAGACAGGCGTGGATCTCTGCCTCTCAGCGCTATAGCTGTTGCAGCACACGCATGATTAGAAGAGTCTTTGGCTATGCGGAACAGAATGGAAGAAACAAATGGTGCAATTCGCTGTATATCCGTTTGCAAATTTGAAAATGAAAATGTGTTTAAGTCTGAAGCAGATGATTTGTATAATATGGAATTTGAAAAAGGACTGCAGATGTTTTTGCACTCATCCTCCACTATTTGGAGAATCTTCTCACGAAGTGGATCGAAGATTTCCTTGTTTCGGATGAGCTGATTGGCAGCTCCACTCCAATTCTGTTTAGCTATGGCCTCCACTATCCCTGCTGTGCCATCTGGACACGCAATCCTATCCCCCTTTGGCCTAGAGGGATAGTAGATAACCACCTAAGAAGAGCAAAAAACAAAACATATCTCCTTAAATCTGTGACAATTATTTACATGACTATTAATGATTGTTATGTGATGCAGTATACTTCATTAGTATTAATTTTGGGTGGTTGAGATGATGGAGTACTGGTAGGTAACATTAACGTAACTTGCTTAAGTGCATCCATTACAGTTCAAGTTCCATAGGCTAACATTACTAAAGTTACATACCTAGCTAACTAGCATGACACAACACAACACAACACAACACAACCCCCACGTCCAAACTCCCCGCTACGTTAACGTTATTCAAATGTGAAAACTGTTCATACTGGAAGCCTACTTGCATTACACAGGTTTAAATCATTCCATATCTTGCCATTTCAACCTACCTCAGTCACACTTGTGCGTGCTCTTTGCCCAGTTGATGGTCTCAACACCTTCGGAGCTGGGGGAGCAGTCGGTGTGGGGGTTGGGGACGCAATTTTGCAGGTGTCGGCTCCCTATCGCGTTTATGACTGGCAGACGACTCACCAACAGCACACGTAGACGGTCCTGTAGAAGAGCTTGATTCGTCTTCTACTGTAGACGGTTCTGTAGAAGAGCTTGATTCGTCTTCTACTGTCTGCCATCGTCTAAAAGTTGAGAAGTTTTCTTCTAGCCTCCCGATCAGACGAAAACAGCGCATACATACCCTACACGAGCGATCAGGAAGATTTAACAACGCCAAACCCAACACCGTGAGACGTTCTTCAATACTTTTCTGATTCGTTTCTTTGTTGAAGGCATGTCTGGAGTTTGAAAGGACGCCTTTTACTCGCAAATTCTCTTTGCAAAAACGGCAGTTGTCGTTCACTGCCATTGCGCTGCTCTTGTTTCCAATATGGCGGCTACTCTGTTTTGAAATCAGGCAGTGGTTTCCGGTCGCTCTCAACCAGCGTCATCGGTTGGTTTCGATGTGATTGGCTGAAGTGGCACGTCAATTTAATTGATGGACAAGCCGTTTGTCCAGTTAGATTCAAGGATTTCTGGGTCCTGAAATAAGTCTGTAATGGGTCGATATCAGATGCTCGCGCCTTGGCGCTGCATCTGACGTGAAGTGAGGTAAGGAGGAACCAGAGAGTTAACTTGTATCACTGAAATGTTTTGCCCAAGTCTCAGAATTGCGTAGACATGCCGTGTACAGCTCAAGGAGCAAGTCTAGTGAGCTAATAGTCTGGAAGCTGTGGATTAGAAAGCCAACTAGGAGGGGAGGCTGGCCCTGAACCTCATGATTAGTTGAAATATTCAAATGTAAATCCCTGTAAATGAAAGCACTTGCTAAATGCATTTATAAAATGTAAATTTATTTTCTGTGCGAACAGAAGTGTACATTTTCACTGGATGGGGCACTTTAACCAAAGATCATGGAATACTGACCAAGATAAACCATCATAATACATTTCAATGGGAGCAAACTGGAAGACTTCCTGTCTGCATAAATGCATTACATCACAATAAGAAAATTCTTTTAGTCTGCATGAAGGGGGATCCCCCCTCCCCCCCTTGCAAAAATAGAACCAGGAACTGAACAAGCATTGAGACCTCTCGCTCCGCTTGAATCCTCTCTGTTTACACTGGATGGGGCACTTTAACCAGAGAGGATTCAAGCGGAGCAAGAGGTGTCAACGCTGGTTCAGTTCCTGGTTCTATTTTTGCAAGGGGAGAGGGAAAAATCCCCTTTATGCAGACTTAAAGAATCTTTTCTTATTGTGATGTAATGATTTATGCAGACTTAAAGAATCTTTCTTATTGTGATGTAATGCATTTATGCAGACAGGAAGTATTCCAGTTTGCTCCCATTGAAATGTATTATGATGCCTTATCTTGCTCAGTATTCCATGATCTTTGCTTTAACCCCTTGAAGCTGGGTTCCATTGCTGCATACATTCATTATGACATCATAAACTGTATACAAATGAACAAAGTCTGTTGATGTCCGTTCTGATGTAGATGCTTAAGCTGGCAACAGACCTACCGATTATTAACCCCGATTTTGATACGATGGAACGTCCGGGCCAGTCATGGGTAGTCACGGGTAATCATGAGTAGTCGCAAGTTTCAGTCGTGGCTAGAATCGTTATGTGTGTTTGGGTGACAGATTTGTAACGATGCGATTCTTCCCATTGTTGACGCAATTACGACTGGGTCCGACTGAATCAAACATGTTTGATATGATCTTAACCGGTCCGTTCTGAGGTCGCTATGATACCAATTATGACATTAAAATGCCGACAACTCGATCGTTAGGTTTGTGCTCATGAACGACTGTCAATCGTCCCAGATTGAGTCTGTAGGTTTGGCTCACTAATCGTAAAAGACTGACGTTCCAATCGTAAAAGACTGAGAAAGTCGGTAGGTCTGTTCCCAGCATTAAACGTTCTAATAAAGACCCGTAAACAACCACAAGCAGCAGTAAGGTGCTGCTGTCCACATTGACAACCATCACCAAAAGATAATTTAACATGGGTCATATTGACCATACTGTTGCTACTGACATGACAGTCCTCTAGACAATCCACTAGTGGTCACGTGACCATTATCATTGGCTGTGTTCTGTTTCTGTGTAGAGACATGTGTACTGTATGGTTACAGTTATGCAAACCAGTCTGGATGTTGTGTGTGTGTGTGTATAAAAGTATTTTTATCGGAGTTACAAAAACACAGTTATGTGAACCGGTCTGTAATGTCTAAACACAAAAATGTTGCTGTTGTTTTTTAAACTCTGATAGAGTGATGCGAACCATTCCGGATGCAGAAACAACGTGTGTGGACAAAAATGTTTGTTGTTGTTTCAAACACTGACACAGTGCTGTGAGTCAGTCTTGTGGACCTAAGGGCTCTCGGAGGATACTTGTTGTTGTTGTTGTTGTTGTTGTTGTTCTTGAAGTTGGAGCTCGGAGGGTCCTTGTAGTTCCTGAGGTCTGTTGGTGTTGGTGTTGTTGCTGTTGTTGTTGGATCGGCTGATTATGTGGTCCACCAGTCTCTTGAAGTTGGCGCTCATCTCCTCGGCTGACGCGGCCAAGCGGTTCATCGTGCTGGCGAACTCACGATCCGCGGCGTCGAGCCGTTGAGCAATTCGCCGCTTGAGCTCGAGGTCCTCTTGCGCCACCCGACTTGGCGAGAGCTTCCTCTTAAGCTTGTCTCTCCGCTGAGACGGCAGTGTCATTTTAACCGGATAATTTCGGGTCACGATCGTCGGCGGCGCTTGTTGGTTCTTCATTTCCTGCAGGTCCACACCGCTGCCTTCATCATCGTCATCATCTCCACCGTCATCGTTATCATCCTCGTCGTCATCGATGACAACGTCCATTCCACCACCACCACCGTCATGTCCGTTTCTACCTTCGCCGCCATTTCTGCCATCGTCACTGTTCACGCCGTTTGTCACCGCGCCGGAGATGGACGCGCACGGGACTCGATCTTCCGGGAGAAGGTCTTCCGTCTCGATTCCCAAAGGGAGGGCGTGGCTAAAGGTGCGTTTCCCGCCCCAGATGTCCTCACAGAGCTTCGAGAACAGGAGGATGACTCGCCCGTGCCCTTGCTTGCGGCCGGAGTTCAGGGCGTGTCTGTACTTGTTACGAATGGCTTTCAGTTTGGCAGCGAGCTGGGCTGTAAAACATAGAAACACAGAATGACAGCACAGTTAAAGGGATAGTGTGTAAATCTCAGAACATGACGGCACAGTTAAAGGGGTAGTGTGTAAATCACACAACATGATGGCACAGTTAAAGGGGTAGTGTGGAGTTAATGTAACATCTCATATTCGCCTATTTATGTCCATGTTTAATGTTTTACCGCAGGGCTATTTGAAATGACCCCTGGACAACCCATCTTGGCCATAACACAAAGACTGACTTTTAACGTCACTTTTATCAAGTCTAAACCAAGAGTATGGCATGGCATTTGCATGCCACTAAGTAAAGTTAGCATGTTCAGGTACGTTAGCATGAAGCAATCATTGGAAGTGGATTGAAGTGTCTTGTGTAGCATTTCTTACCTTTTGTTATTTCGTTTTTTCTCTGTGGGAAGTCCTTTCCTTGTGCCTTGGCGTCCTCGGGAGATGGATATTTATCCAGAAATCGCTCCAAAATGTCCATATACTTGGCCTGCACGGACTCCCAGTCAATGTCCCGAGCCGCCATGGCGTTCTTGTACTCTATCGTTATTCTGAGTAGCAACTCCACCTCGTCGTCAGTCCACGTAAAGGACTTGGTTGCTCTAACGTTAGATCTATATCTACTCGGCAACAGCTTTGAAGATTTGTTGTTGTAACTAACGTTACTAACGTTAGGCTTTCTAGGAAGCCATTCCCCGTCCTTGTTTTTCTTCTGACAACCGTCTGGCTCCTCCAAGTCTTGTTCTTCCTTCACCTCAACCATCACTAGTGCCCGCTGTGTTTCACGGTAGAGTTTACCGTTAATGTCTATCTTTTCCTCATCATCTTCATACTCGATCTCGTAATCACACGACTCCTCTTTAGACTCTTTTAACGCAGTCAATACAACTTTAGGCTCCCCTTTAGCAAGATTACGGACAGGACGTAGTCCGTAACTCATTTTCACAAGGATCTATCTTATAGAAGTTGTTTTGCAGCCTTGAGTCAGAGGTACCGAACAGACCAAAACAAAACCAATATCTGCCGAACTGTTACAATAACTTGCAAACAAAATACCAGGTAGAACGAAATATGAGGTCCAGCATTTTAGGATAAAGACTAACGTTATGTTTACTCTTTTTTTTATGTATGTCTTCGTTAATCCGCACAAAAGTCGTGTTCAAAACATCAAAACTCTTTCCTTGCCGCCTTGTCGTAGCACTCGTGTAGGAAGTGATACCAGAGAAATTTAGATAAACAAAACAAGAAGTAGTTAGGCGGCGTTACTGCCACCAAGTGGAATGGAGTTGAATTGCAGACATTTGCGAAGCAAATTTTCAACTTCGGTCTCGCCTATATAGCACTTCAGGAACATAGAAGTGGCCTATGTTTTTACTATCGGCCTACTTATCAAGTAGGCCTTGTTGCTATTGAAATGCTGAAAGTGGTTATCATCACATAAAACAAATCAAGCTAGAGATGGACTGCAAAAGTTAATAATTAGACACAGGGGCGGTCCTACCCTCTTTGGTGCCCTGGGCCCCAAACCCCTCCCCTTTCTTGTGTGTGAGACTTCAGCACTGAAGTCTGAAAGCAGGCAAACCTTTAGGGATTTGGGGTGCTCACTTTCTGCAAATGAGTGATAGACAACTCTTCTGTTCAAATTATACCATAATGTGTAGGCTAGTGATTTTTTTGTCTAGTTTTATTTTTTGAGCTCTTGGTTATTGGACACCAGATAAAGATTTTTCCCTTGTCAAAATGCCAGTCATCTTTACACTGAAATTGATACATTACAAGTGGTACCATTGCATGTGCCTCGTTGTCTACTTTAATTTGATACCAAATACCTCCATTGTAGGCGCAGATATACCCATACCAAAGCTTCCCAAAGACAATGAAGCAAAACCGCTTCACCCGCAATTGTATTTTTCGGCGCTCGCGTGTGCAAAAAATAAATAAATAAATAAAAATCGGGTCCGCGATGCCGCCCCCGACGTTGCCGCCCTGGGCGACCGCCCATATCGCCTATGCCAGAAACCGCTCCTGATTAGACAGGATGCAAGGTTTAGAAATATACACATATTAGGCCAAAATGTTGGCTTGAAAAAAAAAAAAAAAAAAAAACACTCTTTTGTTCTCAAATTGTATCAAGAAACCACTTGTTCCATGGCGTGTTAGCCATATTCGTTGTGGATTATAAAATAAACAGAGTCAGAGTTCCCACACCAAATCAGACTTAAAATTCCCTGATTTTTCCATAACTTTTCCTGACCAAAAAGTTGAATTTCCATGACCTCCCGTAAAAGAAATGATTGGGTGCCGAGCAGAAATGGCCATTTAAAATGCCAAAAACTGCAAAACTAGTCCTAATGTCCTCCCTTGAGTGTACTTCCTGGAATGAATCAGCCAATCAGAGTGTAAATTCATTCCAGATCAATTGAAAAATATTGAGAAACAAGATAGAAGGACCCTGATCATACACATAACAACAAAATTCCCTGATATTCCCTGACTTTGCAATCAAAATGGTCAAATTTCCTGACTTTCCCAGTCTGGAACAGCCTTTATTGAAATTCCCTGATATTCCAGAAATTCCCTGACCCGTGGGAACCCTGCAGAGTAGACTAGTTGTTACTGACATTAGACATTGATATTCTCATTAGAATGGCTTTTGACCAAATATATCTATTGTGGGTAGTGGGATAGAGAGTTTCACATTTTATCTCTCCAGGCTGATGCAGACTTTGTTTTTGGTGCATGCCACCCAGGGCATAGTATGGTTCATGTGTTTCATTGTTGTACCAAATAAAAGACTTCAGCATTTTTTGAATATTCATCCTTCATACAGTACAGGTCTTATTTGTTCTGTGAATCACTTAAAAAGTTTTGTCTGTTAACATGAATTCTAAAGAGAAAAAAAAAGTTTCTGAGGCTCAATACATATTAATGAAGCAATTTCTTTATTTATTCAGCCATCACAATTCCAATTTACATTTTTGACAAATGCCTTGGGTGCAAGATATCAGGAGGGCAACATTATATATATATATATATATATATATATTAGTGCTGGCAAAATTAACTGATTAATCACGTGATTAATCCAAAAAATTTAACTTGGATTAAAAAAATTAACTCAGATTAATCCTGATGGATATGGTTCCACTTTCATGGCATGTATTATGTTAAATTTCAGATAGAAAATGGAACGGTTATCAAGTCAAAATATACAAAGATTATGGCCTAGCTCCTGACTGTCCAACAACATGTTTGGGGAATCCTTCGGGGTAGGGGACAGGTGTGAATTGCCCTATTTGAGACACACAAAGCCAACTATTCAGTATCAGGGCCTTTACAGGACAAAATAAGGATCCAATATACCCTAGCATCCAAATTCTTACTGAAGGAAATGAGTTGCGATTAAAAGTGATTAATCACGATTAATCTTTGAAAAATTTTGTGATTAATCAGATTAATTTTTTTAATCGTTTGACAGCACTAATATATATATAAAATTGGACTTCTATTTAAAAAAAAAAAAAAAAAGTGGGGCCGAATAATAACATAGCCAGCCCATAATACTACTATTCATCCGTATTCATGGTCTGGAGATTCTTAAACCTGACGCAATTATAGGGCGGGGGGGAGGCATTCAGTTCTGGTTTGAAACGATTGGACAGCTCGTCTAATCAGCTTAGCTTATTGACCAGTTGTCTCTTTACCTATGCAACCCCTCCCCAGAAGACCGTCCCCAGACCATGAATACGGATGAACAGTAGTATTATGGGCTGGCTATGTCAGGCTAGGTCAGCAGGAACAGCTAGATAACATCTAATGGGTACGATCATATAGCTGAGGTATCTGATAACTATGGTTGGTTCGGATCTATGCTGCATCCTGTTTGTTTTTTCCTTTCTTCTTTTTCTTCTACAGGAATTAGCCATTAGTCTGACATAGCCCGTCCATAATACGTTCATCTCTATTCATGGTCTGGAGACGGTCTTCTAGGGCGGGTTTACATCAGTAAACAGACAACCAACAAAGAAGCAAAGCTGATTAGAGGAGCTGTGTAATTGTTTCAAAACTGAATGCCCTCCCAGTGCCCTATAACCGCGTCAGGTTTAAGAACCTCCCGACCATGAACACGGATGAACATTAGCATTATGGGCCGGCCATGTCAGGCTTTCTAGCCATATCAACTGGCTGATGGCTGTCCGCTGGCCGGGGGCAACAAAATAAAGAGTGTAGGCACAACAGAGACCATCTGCAGCCCCGTCACGTGTGTTAGCACTGTGTCGGTGGTGTTAGCGGTCGGCTTATCGTTAGTGTGACTTAGCATGTGTTTCTTAAGACTCCACACTCGAGTAAAGGTTTTTCCACATTGTTCGCACACGATAGGCTTCTCGTTAGCGTGTTTAAGCATGTGGTTTTTGAGAGCGAGTGCTTGTGAGAAGCTTCTTCCACACTGATCGCATTTATGCGGCTTTTCACTAGCATGCATTAGCATGTGGTTTACGAGCGACACCGCTTCCGAAAAGGTGTCTCCACATTGCTCACATTTATGAATCTTCTCGCTAGCGTGCGTCAGCATGTGTTTTGTAAGAGCCGACGCTTCTGAAAAGAGTTTACCGCACTGTTTGCATTTGTTAGCCTCCTCGTGAGTTAGCATGTGGTTTTTTAAAGACGCTGCTTGCGAGAAAACCTTCCCGCATTCTTTACATTCATTAATCTCGTCGCCAGTGTGGGTTAGCATGTGGGTTTTGAGAGACGAAGTTTGCGAAAAGATCTTTCCACAATGTTTACATTTATGCGTTTTTTCCTTAGTGTGCGTCAACATGTGATACTGGAGATGCGCTTTCAAAGAGAACGCCTTACCACACAGGCCACACTTCTGACTCCTCTCTCCCGTGTGCGTCATCATGTGTCGTTTAAGCGTCGAACCGTGAGCGAACGCTTTCTCACACTCGGCACATTTATGACGCTTCTCTCCTGTGTGAGTTAACATGTGAATGCTACGAGCCGACTCCTGTTTAAACGCCCACTCACACAGGGAGCATTTATAAGGCTTCTCGCCAGTGTGCGTACGCTCGTGTTTTTGGAGACCCTCTTTCCGCACGAAAGTTTTTTCACAATAAGAACATTTGTAGGGCCTCCCCTGACACGGACTCTGCGTGTGCACTTGAAGGTCTGACAATTGTGCGAAACGTCTTCCACACTGCACACAGTTGTTTTTATTCGTTTTTTCATTGCCGATTCGATTATCGTTATCGTTTCCTTCTTCCGTATCTAAAACGTCTCCACACTGTGCACATTTATGTGGCATCTCTGTGGTGGGGGGTGTAAGCGTGCTAGTTTCGAAATGCGAAATGTGAGGGACGTACGACCCACATCGTTTACACGAACGGAGTCTTTCGCCATAGTGCGTCATCATATGCGCTCTAAGACTCGATCTTTGCGCAAATGGTTTCTTACACTCCGGACAAGAATGTGGTTTCTCTCCTGTGTGTATCAACTTATGGGCGTTCAGATGCGACGCAACCGTAAAACTTTTGTCGCACTGGTCACATTTATGAGGCCTTTCTCCAGTGTGCGTTAGCATGTGTGTGCCCAGATTCGATCGCAACGTAAACCCCTTCCCGCAAACGGCGCATTTGTGAGGCATTTCTCCGTTGGTGTGTATCAACATGTGTGCTTTGAGGCTCGCCGATTTCCTAAACGCTTTGTCACAGTGCATACACACATGTGGTTTCTCTCCCGTGTGCATCAGAGCGTGTTTCCTGAGAGTCGCTACGAACGTGAAGGCCTTCCCGCACTGAGGACATACGTGCGGCCGGTCTTCCGAATGTACGGCCGCGTGCGCTTTAAGCGACGACTTTAGCGCGAAGCATTTTCCACACTGCGCGCACTGATGGGGTCTTTCCCCCGTGTGTGCGAGCATGTGTGTGCCGAGCGACGCCTTGAGGAGATACCCTTTCCCACACACAGTGCAGACATGAGGCTTTTGTCCGATGTGGGTTAGCATGTGCTTCCAGAGGAATTTAGATCTCTTGAACTTCCTGTCACACTCGGAACACTTGTGAAGGCTTTCGTCGGAGTTGTGCTCTTCATCTGGGAGGCGGTCTTCGGAGTTCTGATCGTCCTCATCATCTAGAATGTTCTCTTCCTGATGATTGGGTGAAGCAGTCTGTGTTGGGAAACTACTGTCACCTGATTGGTCCAGCAGACTTTGTTGTTGGTTGAGGTCATCATTCTGTCCATGGAACTCCTTTTGAGTTGTGTCTTGGGATTCTGGAACACCTGTAACAATGAGAAGCAGAAGTTCTAAAAGATAAGACATCAAACTTCAAACAAACATTTCTTGATTAAAACCAAAATAAACAACTCTTTCAGGAATACACCACGGTTTGGGCATATTTACTCATTTTCTATCTCCCTTTGAGTTAAACAGCCGCTTCCGTTAATTCAGTTGTTCTCTGTGTTTTTAACTTACTGTACTTCAGAATAACTTAGCATCTTATGCATAACATCTTGGCAATGTTTAAATAATGAATTTTGACCAGGTTTCAGCAGCTAACTCTGAAAATGCCCAAGAAAGAGAAAGTCAGTTCTAGATCCAAACAAAGCATTTATTAAACAAACACACACACACACACATTC
This sequence comes from Sardinella longiceps, assembly GCA_027497455.2. Classification (NCBI taxonomy): domain Eukaryota; kingdom Metazoa; phylum Chordata; class Actinopteri; order Clupeiformes; family Clupeidae; genus Sardinella; species Sardinella longiceps. Next base: position 15,902,077 of record JAODXP020000033.1, on the reverse strand, counting down.
ATAAAACATTGAGATGAGATTCTGCAGTAAATGTTTGACACAAATTATGCACCAAATATGTGACATTTTGTGAGGAAGGAAAAAAAGTAGTACAGTTGGTACTGTATAACACCTGCCACAATCAGGCGTGTGTGTGTGTGTGTGTGTTAGTTTTAAATAACTGGTTCTAACTAAGTTCTAACTCTCAACTATTCAAGGGTTATGTGATCATAACAGTTAGTCTACCTATAGAGACATCAATATCACAACAGGTGTATTTTCTGTTTACAAAACCTTAGTCCTTAGATTCAACAGTCAACATTTCTCATCACTTTCTCATAACTTCACAAACATGTCATACAACAAACAGAAACTGGTCTGGAGACATAAGAGCACTGTGACTTTATGGCAGAAAATTCTTGCAAAATTTGTTTTGGGCAGCCATACATAGCAAATAAAGACAAGTTTAGACGAGATATGACATAAAATAAATTAAATCTTATTAACAGCACAAAGCAAAATCAGTGTCCCCATAAACCTGCCAAGCTAGATGGATGCATTACTTGTATGATAATTGATTGGTCCGCCCACACACAAGTATCCTTTTGGGAAGAAAAACCAGAAGATTCATACAAGTAATGCATTTGGTTGAGGTGCGCACAGAAACAATAATCCAGGTGCCAGACAAAAGTGGTAGACAAAATGATTGATTGGTCCGCACACTGGGTATAAGCTTATTTTAAAACATAGGAAGATCCCACTGGTGGATCGAAACGTTGCCGTTTATGTTTTAAAATAAAAAACTGCATTTTGGAGCTTATACCCATTGTGCGGACCAATCAATCACATTATCTACCACTTTTGTCCGGCACCTGGATTATTGTTTCTGTGGACGTGCACACCCCAACCAAATGCATTACTTGTATGAACCTTCTGGTTTTCGCTTCCCAAAAGGATAGTTGATAAATAAGTTATTAGCTACTAATGTATGTTGGTTGCAATGCTACTGTATCTCCTATTGCCAATTAACTACTATGCTTTTGGAACACAGACGCCAAATCTATTATGTTGTTTTTATTTATTTATTTATTTATTTATTTATTTATCTTATTTTATTTTCTGCAGTGTTCATAAGGCTTTTCCGATGGTGTGCACAAGCATATGAATTTTACGCTTAACAATTAGTCAGGGAGTCAAAGTCTCAAAAGAAGGAAAATGGGTTGAACCCAATATGAACCTGAACCTCAAGAAAATGGGTTGAACCTGACCTCGCTACTTTCCTCTGTCAAGGAAATATAGCAAAAAATAAACAAATAAAAATGTGGCCATTTTAGTGTATGCACTTCAATATTTATCAGAAAAAAAAATGTTTTTTTTGGTTTCCTCCAATCCTCTGTGCCTGTCAATAAAGAAATATCGCAAAAAATAATACAAAATAAACAAATAAAAAAAATGTGGCCACTTCAATATGTATTCGCAAAAGTGTTCTCAAATCCTTATTGCCTGTCGAGACTCCAGATTCCATTGTTTCATCATCACACTGGTTCCGCTTGTGAGGCTTCTTTGCAGTGTGCTAGCATGTGTCTTTTAAGACAAGCAGAAGTCCAAAAAGCCTTCCCACACCGGACACATTTATGAGGCATCTCTCCAGTGTGTGTAAGCATGTGTTTGATATAAACTGTCGAGTTCGCTAAAACCTTCCCACACTGTTTACATCTCTGAGACTTGGGCTTAGCGTGTGCTCGCATGTGCCACTTCAGATAAAAGTCTTTCTTAAATGTTTTGTCACACTCACTACATGTGTAACGCCTTTTCTCAGAGGCACGAGGATTTCTTGCTCCATCTTGCTGGGGTTTTCCCAATTCGGGCAGGTCTGTGAAAGTAATCTTGTAAAGTGTGCTATGGTGCTGCAAGACTCCTATGGGTTGTAGGTTGAGTTGTTCATTCTGTCCATGGAACTGCTGTTGTGTTCCGTGTGGGGGTTCTGGAACACCTGCAACAATGGAAAGCAGAAGTTCTGTCGAGACGGAACACAATATTTTGGGGCCTTCCTGACAGATACACCTTTTTAATCTTCAGGGGGTCGAATTTTGTTTCACCAACTAAGATCGTTGTTACACAGCTTGCGTTGTTATGAGTAGGGCCCATGGTGAAAAAGAATCGGTGCATGACATCACGAGGCGCTCAAACTTTAAAATAGTTAAGATTTGGGGGTTGCTGTGGCTCAGTGGGCTGGTGCGTCTTGCCATAAATCCAGCGACCAGGGTTGGATTCTGACCCGAGGTCATCTCCTTAACCGATCCTTAACCTTCTCTCTCTCCCGCTCATCTCCTGTCACTCTTTGTACTATCCTATCAAATGCCCTAAAAATACAAAAGCTCTAAAAAACATCTTTAAAAAAAAATCTCCTCAAAAAAGATTTTAGGTTGCAAAATGGGTTGTGGCCCAGCTGCCAGTCATAGCAAAGTTAGGAGTTGACAGTTAAGCCAAAGATATGTATGAAGGGAAATAAGCTGTCATAGTAATGCCTTGCATGAATGCATGAATGCATACATAATCAGTTTCAACCCAAATCAACCTTGCTCACTACTTGCTCAAAACTTGCATTTTTGGAGATGAAACTGTTATCTGTCTGAATGACAAAGGTACATTCAGACTGCAAGCGAAGCAGGGCACAAGTAATAGCAATGCAAGTAATAGACTTGGGTTACGGCTGCCAAACCGACTCAATGTCAATAAAACATACAAACAAAAAATCTCTGCAACATAGTTTGTCTTTTTATTCTGACATTTAGCAAGTAAAACAAAAATAAAAAAAGTGCCAATATTAACCGATATGGACAGACTTAATCCACAGATATACAAACTGGTGAGTTTTTACTGCTAGAAGCCTAATCTCTCTGCCATCTACTGGCCAATATTGATATTGCAGGTTAACTCTAAAAAGGTTTAATGTACCATGTGGTTTACTTTCTGTGTAGGCATACAGTATTACACTTATACAGTAGTTCTGTGAATACTTTTTTTTTTTTTTTTTTCAATAAAGCGAACAGTTAAGTAAAGTGATTGGCTTTAGAGAGTAAACAACTTGTCTAGCATTTCTATTGAAAACTAAAACTTAGAGGCAACGACTACTTTGGGAGGGCGGACAATGACGTAACAAAAATGGAAACTTAAGGGTAGAAAATTAAATTACAATTTTTCTACACTGTCCTATAAAATAAAGGTGAAAAAAGACCATAAAAATATCTTTTAAAAAGAAAAAAAAATTAATTAAACTAGGCTATGGCTAAAGCTCTTTCCACTGTCAAAAACATTTTAAAACATATTTGAATATATTGCTATACACTGTATACAAGTAAAATATTACAAGAGTTGTCAAACAAAAACAAAAGAAAAACACAGCTATCGCTTATTCTGGTGAGTGAACATGTGTTTCCAGCGTTGTAAGGCTATGGCAAAGGCTTCCCCACAGACAACACAAACATGAGGCTTCACCCCACTGTGAATCAACCTCCAGTGGGTCTGTAGACCTGTCTTCTGTGCAAACACTTTACCACACTTCTCACACTGATAAGGCTTCAACTGCACACAGGGGGGAGGTTTCTTTTTTTCAACGTGTGTGAGCAGGTGTCCCTGGAGGTCTCTAAACGGTTTGCCGCACTGAGGACACCTCTGAGATTTTAGGCGTGTCCTGCCCATTTCCTGGAGCAACTGATGTTGAACCCCAAGAGTCTCTGTGTCCGATTGATGTTGAACCCCAAGTATGTGGTTGTGTTCTTCTTGCTGATGAGTATCCAGTTGTGTCTGGTCTGTGAAACTCTTCCTGCAGACTGTGCAGTGGTGCTGCAGACTTGCTGTGGGTTCCTGTAGGTCGAGTTCATCATTCTGTCCATGGAACTCCTGTTGTGTTCTGTATGAGAATTCTGGAACAGCTGCAACTATGGCAAGCAGAGGTTCGGCTTGCTGATGACTTTCCAGTTGTGTCTGGTCTGTGAAACTCTTATGAGGCGTCTCTCCCGTGTGTATTAACATGTGGGCATTAAGACTTCCCCGTTTAGTAAAGCCTTCACCACAATGGTCACATTTATAAGGCATTTCTCCTGTGTGTTTGAACATGTGTTTTTTAAGGGCTGACTTGTTTATTAACAGTTGTCCACATACGGGACACTCGACATATGTGTACGCCTTCTCACCAATGTGAACGACCTTGTATTCTCCACACTGAGTAATATTAAAAGACCTCTTGTCTTGTCTTGTCTTGTCCTGATTCTGATGAACTCCTTCAAGAGTGTGGTTGTGTTCTTCTTGTTGATGAGTATCCAGTTGTGTCTGGTGTGTGAAACTCTTCCAGCAGACTGTGCAGTGGTGCTGCAGACTTCCTGTGGGTTCCTGTAGGTCGAGTTCTTCATTCTGTCCATGGAACTTCTGTTGTGTTCTCTGTGGATGTTCCGATACACCTGGAACGATGACAAACAGAAGTTCTACACGCAGTTCATCACCAGGAGAACAAGAAGTGTAATTCCATTTGATTCAGATTGGCTGTTGTGTAATAATTCTGGTCACTCACACTCACCCTACAAAGCAAATCTGGTGAAAACTTGAACTTGCAAACATCAATGGAATCAGGTGTTACTCGCAGTAACCACTGTTCCTTTCAAACCGAGTTCAGCACTTTTGTATGTTTTTGATGTATGTGTCAATGTGTGTATATGTTTGATATAAAACCAGTGGATTAGCTACTGCTGTTAGGCTACGTCCACACAGCAACGCAACAAGATTTTTTTTAGCGGGCTGAATTAGGCTAAATTGCTATGCTAGCGATTTTATAGCCTAGCTTACTGTGCCAGCCTAGGCATTTGAGACCTGACAAACTGATAGTTTGATAGTTAAACAAGGATTTAGAGGTTTTGTAGCAATATAGTGCAACTAATAACAACGCCTGCAGCAAAGCTGTCAAACAAGGTGGGGTTGGTGGTCACAAGGTTATTTTGGTCACGTGTTGGTGACAACGGGGCTAATACGCGTCCACAAGACACCAAAACAGTAACGTTGTGCCGTGGCAACGAAACAGTTGCACTCTGGAAGCCGTTGTGAAAAAATATCGGATCAGCCCACCCAGAACGCCGTTGCCATGTGGATAGAAGGCCCAAACGACACAAAAATACCGGATTCCATTGCCGTGTGAATGGGGCCTTAGAGCACTCGACTCCCATGCTGTAAATTTGTTGTAGATGACGGGGTGGGCAGCGGATTGAAGACCTGCGATAATATCAGTAAAACTGTTAGACTATAGGCGGGTTTACATGAACACTTTTTAATCTGATTAAAAAAGATTCCATGTGCATTCTATAGAACAGTATCCAAGGAGATACATTCATAAATGCCCACTGAAATGGATAAATAATCAGATTAAAAGTGTCCATTTAAACAGGGCTTATAACTGTACATTGCTTTGTTTTACTTCCAAAGTAGCCAGTTATCTGGAAATAATGGTCACCTAGCAGCCAATCAGAGAAGAGAATGCCGTTCTGAAGGGAAATAAGCTGTCAGAGGGTCATTCCATGTCAAATCACCCAAAATTTGGGGGATTTTAAACCTGACCCTCTCAGAAATTGGTGAAATTCGGTGTAAAGGATCATCACACCTGAACATTTCATATCTGAAAATTTTAGCTCAATCGGACCAGCGGTTTCTGAGATACGGCAGGTCCAATTTTCAGATTTTTGCCAAAAATGGGCTGACCAGCCCACATTGACATTACCCTAATTTGCTTATTTCTGGGTCAAATTCAATAATCTTGGTGTCGTTTGAAAGCTAAGACCCCCAGGAATATGATTATATGATTACTTTTTATGATTAGACCCATTTTGACTAAATGACCCTTTGACCTTTACTTTGGACCTGAATTTGACCTTGTGGATCATGTGACCATCAAGTGACCCCTGGTCTAAAAGTTAGGTCAACATGTTCTGTAGACAATATCAAAAAATCAGAGGTATAATATTTTTCGTTTGTCAGCAATTTTAAAACAAAGTTTGGTTGAACGTGACAAAATGGTCTTTCCATGCTATCTGGCTACATTACATTCCAGTGTCTATGCTAAGCTAAACCTAAAATAAAGCAAAGTTTGGGGTTGGCAGACTAGGAAAATGCATTCACTGAAACCAAAGTGATTTTACCCACATATGCAACTCTAGGTAAGAGAGTGAATAACCAATTGGGATATAAAAGAAGGTAGAATATTCCTTTAAAGACCATTTTATCAAGTTCAACCAAACTTTGTTTTAGTGCATGCATTTTCCTAGTCTGCCAACCCCAAACTTAGCTTTATTTTAGGTTTAGCTTAGCATAGACACTGGAATGTAATGTAGCCAGATAGCATGGAAAGACCATTTTGTCACGTTCAACCAAACTTTGTTTTAAAATTGCTGACAAACGAAAAATATTATACCTCTGATTTTTTGATATTGTCTACAGAACATGTTGACCTAACTTTTAGACCAGGGGTCACTTGATGGTCACATGATCCACAAGGTCAAATTCAGGTCCAAAGTAAAGGTTAAAGGGTCATTTAGTCAAAATGGGTCTAATCATAAAAAGTAATCATATAATCAGATTCCTGGGGGTCTTAGCTTTCAAACGACACCATAATTATTGAATTTGACCCAGAAATAAGCAAATTACGGTAATGTCAATGTGGGCTGGTCAGCCCATTTTTGGCAAAAATCTGAAAATTGGACCTGGCATATCTTAGAAACCGCTGGTCCAATTGTGCTAAAATTTTCAAGTATTAAATGTTCAGGTGTGATGATCCCATACACCAAATTTCATCAATTTCTGAGGGGGTGGGGTTTAACCCATTGGGTGATTTGACATGGAATGACCCCATAGTAACATGCCTTGCATGAATGCATACATAATCAGTTTCAACCTTGCTCACTACTTTTCAAAATTTGCATTTTTGGAGATGAAACCGTTATCTGTCTGAATGACAGTGCAAGCAAGCGAAGCAGGGCACAAGTAATAGCAATGCAAATAACAGACTTGGGTTACGGCTGCCAAACCAACTCAATGTCAATAAAACATACAAACAAAAAAATCTCTGCAATAGTTTGTCTTTTTATTCTGACATTTAGGAAATATAACGAAAATTGGAAAAAAAAAAAAAAATGCTAATATTAACAGACTTAATCCACAGTCAAAAAACAGGCGAGTTTTTACCACTAGAAGCCTAATCACTCTATTGGCCAATATTGATATTGCAGGTTAACTCTAAAAAGATTAACTGCACCATGTGGTTTACTTTCTGTGGAGGATACAGTCTCACTGTATGCAGTAGTAGTTCTGTGTAGGGATACAGTCTCACAACAATTATAGTTCTGTGAATACTAATGGCTACAGCTCTTTCCACTGTCAAAAACATTAGAATATTACAATAGTTGCCAAACAAAAACAAAAGACAAAAAAAAAATATATATATACAAAAAAAAAAAAAAAATTGTAGGCCTATGTGTTGTTTCTATCTATATTTGAACACTTGTAGCAACCAGAAGAAAATAGTGGTGTGTGAACATGTGTTTCCAATGCTGTAAGGATATTGCAAAGGACAAAAAAAATTGATTGAAATATACTGTATCTATTGCATGTGTTGTTTCTATCTATATTGGAACACTTTTAGCACCCTGAAGAAAACCCAAGAATATTTATATTTGTAACATGACAATAGTTGTCAAACAAAAACAAAAGAAACTAGAAAAGCGCTTAGGGAGCGCAGACCTCCACCAAGGCAATATGGTCACAAACACAATATACATTCCAGATCATGTTCTGGATCACCGATCGCCACCAAAATTTTATCAGCTCTTGCTTGTCCCAATATACACATTGTCCACACATCCAAATCCGTGCAGTACTTTTCGAGTTATCCTGCTGACAAACAAACAAAAAAACAGACAGACAGACAAACCAACAAGAACAAAAACATAACCTCCTTGGCGGAGGTAAAAAGAACAGCTACCACGTACTCTGGTGAGTGAACATGTGTTTCCAATGCTGTAAGGATATGGCAAAGGCTTCCCCACAGACAACACAAACATGAGGCTTCCGCCCACTGTGAATCAGCCGCCAGTGAGTCTTCAGACCCCACCACTTTGCAAACACTTTACCACACTTCTCACACTGATAAGGCTTCACCCCACTGTGCATCAGCTGCCAGTGAGTCTTTAGACCTGTCTTCTGTGTAAACACTTCACCACATTTCTCACACTGATAAGGCTTCGACTCCACAGAGGGGGGAGGTTTCTTTTTTTCAACGTGTGTGAGCAGGTGTCCCTGGAGGTCTTTAAACGATTTGCCACACTGAGGACACTTCTTAGATTTTAGGCGAGTCCTGCCCATCTCCTGGAGCGACTGATGTTGAACACCGAGAGTGTGGTGGTGTTCTTCTTGCTGATGAGTTTCCAGTTCTGTTTGGTCTGTGGTTTGCTGTAGGTTGAGTTCATCATTCTGTCCATGGAACTCCTGTTGTGTTCTGTGTGAGGGTTCTAGAACAGCTGCAACAATGACAAGCAGAGGTTCTGCTTGCTGAGGTCTCTCTACCGTGTGTATTGGCATGTGGGTCTTGAGACCTTTCCGTGTAGTAAAGCTCTTACCACAATGGTCACATTTATAAGGCATTTCTCCTGTGTGTTTAAACATGTGCATTTTAAGGACCGACTTGTGTGCTAATAGTTGTCCACAAACGGGACACTCAAAATATTTGTACATCTTCCCACCAACGTAAATCACCTTGTGTTCTCCACACTGAGTGATATTATAAAACCTTTTGCCAGAGTCCTGATTCGGATGAAGAGTTCGGTCATCTTCTTGCTGATGACTTCCCAGTTGTATCTGGTCTGTGAAACTCTTCCAGCAGACTGTGCAGTGGTGCTGCTGGCCTCCTGTGGGTTCCTGTAGGTCGAGTTCATCATTCTGTCCATGGAACTGCTGTTGTGTTCTGTGTGAGGATTCTGGAACAGCTGCAACTATGGCAAGCAGAGGTTCGGCTTGCTGATGACTTTCCAGTTGTGTCTGGTCTGTGAAACTCTTATGAGGCGTCTCTCCCGTGTGTATTAACACGTGGACATTAAGATCTCTCCGTTCTTCTTCTTGCTGATGAGTTTCCAGTTCTATCTGGTCTGTGGTCAGCTGTAGGTCGAGTTCATCATTCTGTCCATGGAACTCCTGTTGTGTTCTGTGGAGGGGTTCCGATACACCTGGAACGATGACAAGCAGAAGTTCTACACGCAGTTCATCACCCGGAGAACGAGAAGAGCAATTCCATTTGATTCTGACTCACCCTAGTTGCGAAATTGCGAACATCAATGGAATCAGGTGTTACCCGCAGTAACCACTGTTCCTTTCAAACCGAGTTACACACTTTAATGTACTTGTTTAATGTATGTTGTGTGCATGTTTTTGATGTAAAACCAGTGGATTAGCTACAGCTGTTAGAGCGTTCGACTCCCATGCTGTAAATTTGTTGTAGCCTAGATGACGGGGTGGGCAGCGGATTCAAGAGCTGTGATAATATCAGTAAAACTGTTAAGACTATAAACTGTACATTACTTCGAAAGAATCTCCATTTAGTGGTGTTTAGCGGCATCTGTTGGCATTCGTTTATTGTGATAAATGTAAACTGTAGAGATCAACATGGTGATTGATTACATGTGGGATTTTATTTTTATTTTTTTATTTTTTTATAACACCGCCCCCTTTGGTGGCCTTCAGTTCAACATTGGGTCCCTAAATTGGCCTTCAACTATCAAATCAGTAGCCCCGTTTACATGGACACTTCTAATCTGATTATTTAACCCAATATTCCATTTTAGATTGCATTTATGAATGCATCTCCTTGGATACTGTTCTATAGAATGCACATGGAATCTTTCTAATCAGATTAGAAGTGTCCATGTAAACTCGCCTAGTGTAAACTCCTTGCATGAATGCACTGTAAACAGGTACTAAGGTACTAACACCCTTCAAGATGCACGGACTGAAACTCTAACTTCTGCGCTTTTTTTGGCTTTGCCTCTTTCATTACATTTTCATACTGACTCGAGAAGACACACTCCAGGACACACACACACACACACACACACACACACACACACACACACACACACACACACACACACACAGCATTATGGAGACCCACAACATTGTTGTTGTTGTGTTCTACAATTTATTGTTAATATTGTTCTCATATCAAGACACGTTACCAACTGAATAAAAAGAGAAATCTTGTGTGAGCATGACCCTGTTGTTGGAGAAAGAATGAGAAACTACACTGAGCTGTGGACTGAAACACAGAAACTCAATTTTCAGTTACAGTCCTATGCCCAATTCTGTTAACATTAATGTTAGCCTGCATGTGGGTTTGCTTTTTGCTTCATGTTCAATCAAATTTTCTTGCTCTATTCCTACAGGCAGCACTTGGAAACTCAATTTTCAGTTACAGTCCTGATCAAATTTTCTTGCTCTTTTTCCTACAGACAGCACTTGGTGAATTTGGGGGCACAGCACCAAATTCAGACTGATCAAGCCCCCCCCCACACACACAGTTGACCCCAGTACCCACACACACACACTCTTGACCCCAGTACCCCTTTCCCTCCACTTAGACGCCCCTGGTGGCTGGTTCTCGCGTAGCAGATCGTGTGATCACCCAACACCATGGGAGTTTACTTTGGCCAATGCAATTGCCATTGAAATGCAAATACAAAATTCTAATATTATGATACGCTAAAACAGGTCGCCAAAACAATGCAACAGAAAGTGACTTACCTAAACCCAGACGATTGTCTTGTTCTTCCTCATCGTCTTCTAGCTGCACTTCAATCTCCACTGCTGTAATTTCCGTTTCATCTGAACTTCCATCAGTCTCTGTGTCCGTTTCTGTCTTCGCAACGAGCTCTGCATTGTAGCTTCCATCCTCGGCTGTGTGTGGTTCGGTTTTACAATGTAGCCCCAGCGCGGGTTTTTCATCTTCAGTTTGACAGCCAATAACATAGTCATGTGGCTCTTCTTTTATGTCTTCTTCCTTCACTGTAACTCTTTGTACGAACTGCTCCATTTCAGCAAAGGGCCTCAAATGCCGTCCGCGTTTATCTGTTTTCACAACGCTTCCAAGAGCATACTATTTGAAGTTATTTTACAGTAACGTTAGGCCCGACACAAGCGGTTAACGTTATCAGCCTGCTGGCTAGGTTAGCCTACTAGGTCGGCAGATGAAGTTGAGCAAGTAGATCTAGCCCAAAGATTAACATACGTTTTCATAATTACATACGCACGATGCAGTGTTAATTCGCTATCGCCATATTGCACACAGGCCTTGTTGAAAAGTGAAACATTCTTCAGCGAAACATCTGCAAAATACCGTAGCATGTCGCGCTGTCCTGGCGTATGGCTCATGAAGTTTGACGTTCACAACCTAAAGAAGAAGTAGAATCCTATCCTACTCGCTACTGACACGACTTGGAACGGAGTTTAATTGCATGCATTTGGAAATACATTTTTTTCAGTTCCCAACCGGTGTACTGGAACCAATATGAATAATTCAATGAAAAAAAAAACCACTATCTACTATGTACTGAAATAGAAAATGAAAAATGTTAGTCACCATCACTGCTCTTTACTCCCACCCAGTCGACACACACACACACACACACACACACACACTCTCTCTCTCTCTCCACACACACCACACGGAAGATCTGGTATCACCAAGTAATTAAGAGTCCGGGATCAATGTCAAACTTGTTTCCCTGGATGAATGGGTTAGGATTAGGGTTAGGGTTAAGGTACATTGATCCAGGGCAAACGTTTGGCGTTGATCCTGGACTCTTAAATACTTGGTGATATCAGATCTTGACACACACACACACACACACCATCGTGTTTCCATTTTCAGAACTTGTGATTACATTTTGTGGTTGGATTTAGAAAATGAGTAAATTAATTTGTTTTGCTTTTTTTTTTTTTTTTTCACTCTATTGTGTTTACTGGTAATTGTGCACCCTAGCAGACTGATACTATAAAGCGGTTTGATACCCGCAGTCTGAAAACATGTAGGGAAATATGACTCATCACTCTGAAGAGAACAGTGTGCTTGTGGTAGGCCTAATATAAAATAGAAATACAATCTATACAGATTTATTATTCAAAGATCCTGGATTCATATTCATGCAACAATGTCCCTTATTACATTGACATCCCAATTGTAAAAATACAGAGAGTAGCCCTTGCATCTTGGAATGTTCTTTATTCATTTTAACTCAAACAATATCCCAATAATTCTTTACTAATAGTAACAAACAGGTGTGATGGATCACCCAGAGCCCATTTACAGTATCTAGGGTCTACAAGACTTCTCCATCTAACGCAACATCTGACAGATCTCTGAGGTGGAGTACATAACAGAGGAACTCACTCTTGGCAGTAATAATAATAAACACTGATATTTTCAGACACATCGGGCAACTTAGTATTATGCCATGTCACCAAAGAAAAGCCCTTTGACTTTTAAAATTAGTAGGCTAGAAAACTAGTAGAAAATTGGTAGAAAACTATACAAAAAAGGAAACAGGTTTGTTTATACATTTTGTACATACAGAAGTTGTCGTTGTCCAAAAGAGTAAGGCATCATGTATCAGCATGTATTCAACAAAAAAAAAAATAAAATGAAAAACAAAGCACTTTTCATTGACTTATTAGAAACTAGTTAGTAGAAAACTAAACAAAAATAAAACAAAAATAAATACAGTTGTGAAAATGTTTATCTTGCTTTAGGCTTGTCTTGCCTATTGCAGTGCGTTGTGCAGGGAAGCCCACAGGGCAAACTGCAGGTCACTGCCCTCTTCCAAATCCGTAACACAGAACATAGAACATCCCATCCCATCACTACACTGGATTTAGAAATGGAACCCGAGAACACGGAATATGGAACACGGAAGTCTGAACACCCCAGTTTAGAACATCCCTTCACTAAAGATGGGACACAAGCTACTCAACCATTTACTGCTGTTTGCTCCAACAGAGAGGGCAAGTCTGAGGGGACTGAGATCTTCTGGATTTCCTCTGCAAATGGTGCAGGGTCCTTGAGAACCTTCATCAGAAGCAGCATGAGGTCCTGTGCATAGTCTGGAAAACAGCATTCAACCACTTTTATGTTATAATTCAAACAGCATTTGAGCACTATTACTTAAACATTCAAACAGCTTTCAAACACTATTACTTTAGCATTCAAACAGCTTTCAAACACCATTACTTTAGCATTCAAACACCATTACTTCAGCATTCAAGCACTATTACTTTAACATTCAAACACTACTTTAGCATTCAAACGCTATGACTAGCATTCAAACACTATTACTTTGGCATTCAAATGCACTGTTACTTTCAGTGATAACCCACCATTACTTTATGTAAAAACAACAACAACAACAGCAAGCAACCAAAAAAATCTTATACAAACTTACTTAACGTAACGTCTGTTTTCACAGCGTCTCCTGCAGATGTGGTCGATTCCTCCTTGCTGGCTGTTTCATTGTACTGCATAGCCGCCACATACAACCTATTGAAGGAGGACAAGTATCAAATTTATATTTCACTTAAGATTGACAGTCAGGATTTTGTCATCATTATTTCATAGGACCAACATAGAGATAACGCACAACAGGAAGTACGACAGTACGACAGGAAATGAAACAATTTTTCCATGACCTTCCCTGACCAAACAGCAGAATTTCCATGACCAATTTCCATTTTAAGCAACCAGTAAAAATGACTGGATAGTGATATGTCTGTCAAACCCAACTGCCATTTGTCCCTCCCCATTCGTTCCTGTACTCTGGAGGTGTGGCTTCAGGGGAAATCTAAACATAGGGGATTAAACTTCTGAATTATTTATTTTGAAATGCCTAGTATTCACAAATCGTTTTTTCTAGGATCCTGAGCTTTAAATGGCACCCACCTTTTAAATAACAGAATTTCCTGATATTCCCTGACTTTGCAAACAGAATGTTGAAATTCCCTGATTTCTCCTATCTGATACAGCCTTTGTTGAAATTCCCTGATATTCCAGAAATTCCCTGACCCATTGGAAATGCATGTGTGCATTGACAAGTACTATACTTGTATATTGCCAAATCTATACTTTCATACTGTACATGTGGCAATGATAGTATTCATTAGTTCAGTCATTCATTCGTACGTTCATTCATTCATTCATCCATTCATTCATTAATTCAATCAAGCAATCAATCAATCAATCATTCAATCCATCCATCCATCATTCAATCCATCCATCCATCCATTCATGTATTCATGCATAAATCTGTATTACCTGCACAGTGTTCCTATGAAGGAGAAAGCTGTCGTCTTTGGTGCAGACTGCGTACTGAGAGTGCGGAACTTCTCCATTGCTGGGGTCTGCTGATAGTAGCCCAGTCTCTCCATGTCCTTCAGGGCCTGCTCGTTAAGCATGATCATGTCAGCTTTATAGGAGGCAAGAGTCCCTGGAGGGAGACAAGACATGACAGTAACCCCGTTTACATGGACACTTTTAAGGCTACCGCACACCGGCTCCGACACAGTGTTGAGCACTCCTCTTCCAAAATTCTATTCCATTGTTTTCAATGCAACTCCGCACACCAGCGCCGAAATCTTCCGCTGTCGATTATGAATTACGATTGAAGTCTATTATGTCAGAGCTGCCCATTGACATCCATTGTTAATTTCACAGGCTACTGTGCTAGGTGCTAGGCCAAATTGTCAGATTCGAAAGTGCTCCGCAATGCTGGCGGAGCCGGTGTGCGGACGGCTTTAATCTGATTATTTAACCCAATATTCCATTTTGGTTGGCATTTATGAATGCATCTCCTTGGATATTGTTCTATAGAATGCACATGGAATGTTTCTAATCAGATTAGAAGTGTCCATGTAGAACTGCCAACTTGTGTCATTTATTATCTCCGCCAAGAAGGTTATGTTTTTGCCAGTGTCTGTCTGTCTGTCTGTATAAAATAACTCGAAAAGTGCTGCACAAATTTAGATGAAATTTTTGGACAATGTCTATATTGGGACAAGCAAGAAGTGATTCGATTTTGATGGCGATCGGTGATCCAGAACATGATCTGGAATTAATATTGTGTCTGTAACCACATTGCCTTAGCGGAGATCTGCACTCTCTGAGCGCTTTTCTAATTGTTTATTTATTTATTATTTTATTTATTTATTTAAATGGGGCTGAAAGGTGAATCTAGCTACAAGGAACAACCAACCAAGGTCAGGTCCAGTTTCTTTTTTCGAACAATGCCATCCCATCACCACATTCTATTTCTATAGCAACGCTCAAAGAGTGGCGGTTTTAATTTGGACTTACCGCCTTTTAGCCATTTGCTGGAGCTCCTTGAGACTTTGACTGGGTGCAGACACTTTGGGTACAAGGGGTCCTCATGCTCGTGAATATTGTGCATGTGATCGACCAGGGACGTCCATTTAGCCACCTTCTCAGCTCCCGAGGTCGACGACACGGCGCACCAGTAAACATGGTTTTTAATGCTCGGCAGCCATTTCCTCAAAACTTTACAGTCTTCGTCTTCGGTGGCCTCGTCCAGTTTTTGGGACAAGCCTGAATTTGAAACACACACAAAAAAAACACACACATTAAAAAGACATTACATTTATGTTTATAATGAATTACACAAGGACGCGTGGCTCATTGTGTCGATTCAAGAGATCGTGATACGATACGACACGATTCTGTATTGTGATGCAAGAAGGCAGTATTGTGATATGCCCTTTCAAAGTTCTGTAACCCTTCAAGTTCAGAAAACAACCACACGATATGGTGCAATGGTGCTTCCAAGCTTCAGATCAAAATTTGTGATACAAGCCATATCGTGAGTTGGGTGTATCGTTACAGCCCTACCTGACCCTTGTACGAAGCTTAAGCGTAGGCCAAGGGGATGATCAAAGCCAGGCTAGGTCTGAATATGTGCATTATGTCACAATATAAACGTTACTTATACTTATACAATATGAAATACGGATTATAATATTTACCCTTTACAAAGAGCGCTGAGTCGTAGAACTGCTTAACGTTCCTGTCCTTCAGAAATGTCTCTATGTGAGGTTGGCGGTCTGTGATGATGTAGTCAATCTGTAGGCCGCTGGACTCCAGATGATCCAGACATCTCTTCAGACTCTCCTGTTCTATCTGGCAACTCTGGCCCTCTTCACCGCTCTAATTGGGGGAAGGAAAATACATAAATAAACACACGCGCACACACACACACACAGAAATATAAGATGCATCCCACACACTACATCGATGGATGGCTTTAAAACACGCACAGAGAAATATAAGATGCATCACATACTACGTTGGTGGATGGCTTTAAAACACACACAAATAAATGAATTATGATATAAAATAACAAAATGGAGTAGTGATAATCAAACACAGATACTCACCTGAACAAGCTGAACATCCAAAATGGTGTTGCTCTTGAGATTCAATAAAGCACAGCTGCCTAACTTTGTAGAGTCCCCTGAACAAAATAAGTGTGAATGAATGAATGAATGAGTGAGTGAGTGAAACTGCCTTTGCAAAGTCCCCTAAACACAATGCCCAGGGCAGGTTTTTTCAGATATGACTTTAGGGTGCAAAGTACTCCGGCTCTACACTTTCAGGGTACAGAGAAACAACATTGAGAGAGAGAGAGAGAGAGAGTGTAAGAGAGTGATTAAGTGAGCGGGTAAACACGTTTGACTCACTTAAACGTTTCAACTAACTGGCGAGTTCTATAAATTGTGTGTATAATGTGTGTGTGTGAGAGAGAGATTGAGTAAGTGAGAGATAGAGTGAAAAAGGGGTGTATGACTGTGTTTAACTCCAAAGTCTCCACTAACCTCTTGAATGCATCTTCACATCTCCTGCCACTGCTACCGGTTCAGACTGATCTTTCTGTTCCTGGAGAAGAGCCCACTGGTCCCGCTTCCACTTGTGCACGATAGCAGGCTCCAAGTATTCCCTGGAGTGACTTATGAAGGTACTGGACTCCAAGATCTGCAGTTTCAGGGCCTGGCACAGCTTTTAAATAAAAATAAAAATAAAAATGAAAATAAAAGTAAAAATAAAAATAAAAAATAAATAAAATAATGATAATTGATTATGTTTCGTTTTGATATGCCCACTTCTGTAACAATTACCTGCCATTTTGCCATCTCGGTCTGCATTACATGAAATTTGGTCTTTGTCGTGGCAATAGATAGCATTTATAATTTATCACACAGCAGGCCTACATGTTGATTCACTCCAGATAAATACTTTAACTAGTTCAAGTCTGTCTGTTTTTGTCCTTTGGAATCAGTTGTTACTTCAGTTGTCCATGTGCACACGTTATCCAAAAATTTCATGCAAATCCATGCAGCACTCGTCGACTTATTTAGTACACAGAAGTCAACAAAAATATACTGTAACCTCCTTGATGGAGGTAAAAGAAAGAGAGGAGGAAAAAAACAAGACAATCTCACCTTCTCCAGTTGAGTGAAGGGTGTCCCAGTGAAGTAGGAGGCGGCTGAGAGCTGCAGGTCCCCCAGTGGGGTGCTGTTAACGACGGGCTGGCTCTCCCACTCCCTGTGGTACTGGCACTGAGGACACCGCTGGGTGAACGCCACAAAGGTGCCACTCTTCCGCTCCTGGACCTCACACTCCGTCTTACACACCGGACAGGTCTCAAAGAGTTGCCTCAGGCAGCTCTCGTAGACGATGAACTTCAACTCCTCATCACGGTTGACCTCCATCGAACTCCTGAAACAAAACAATGTTAAGTTAAAAGGAGTATACTATGGGACCAAAATGAAAAACACTTTTTAAAGCTTTTCAATGTGTTTGTTGGGTCTATGCAACCTCTACACACACTGTTAAAATAGCCAATTTACACTGTTAGTAACTGTTCAACGGCTGTGTGCTTAAACCACTAGAATTTTCCTAACTGCATTATGTCTATTGCCACTAGTCAGCACTCATGACCCCAAATAATACATGACTTCAATACTGTAACACCATATTTCTCCTTTAAATTCTAGAATGTTGTTACCCGCAACAACACAGCATATCCACTATTCTACACAAAAGTTCATATTCACAAAACTCACATTGTGTCATGTTCCTCTTTGATTTCACGTTTCACTGGGATGTCAGTGATGTCCACAGGCTCCTGCTGAATATCCTGTGAGGTGTGATCCTCCATCTCCTCTTCCTGGTGTTTTATCTCGAGCCGAAGCCTTCTTAGTGGGCCAACACTCTGGGTCAATCAGTCACTGATGTAGAGTCAAGCAGCTTTTATTCAAAGTATAAAAGTATATCTCACTTCCTGTTGGCAGGTGTTTGGAATGGAATTAAAACGAATTCACAATGGCAAAGATCTCAACCAATTTAAACCCCCCAAAAAGTCCTTATTTAATGGAATATTTCCAATTGAGTCATTCAGTCTTTGTGTTTGTAAATGCATTTTGGTCTAAGTGCATGTCATGTGTAAAAAAAAATGTTAAGCTTGTAAGATGTTGGTTATGCCCATTGACTGTAAAGGTTATGCCAGAGCCGTATACGGTTATGCGGTACCATACTCCCCCCTACTGTCCGTTTTATCGAATTGCAACTTAGTCGATTTTTACAAAGCCTACACAAAAACACGATTGGAAAAGGAAACATCGGAAAAAGTTATCAGTCCACACTGCAACTCCGACATATTTCTGTCAGGTGAGTCGTAGGGCCATGTCGTTATCTAAAAACCGTGGTAAGAACTAACGTTAGCGTGAAGTTTGTGTGAGTGTTAAGTGTGAAGTTTTCTCCCTAACGTTGCGTTAAGT
This sequence comes from Sardinella longiceps, assembly GCA_027497455.2. Lineage (NCBI taxonomy): Eukaryota > Metazoa > Chordata > Actinopteri > Clupeiformes > Clupeidae > Sardinella > Sardinella longiceps. Next base: position 15,883,180 of record JAODXP020000033.1, on the reverse strand, counting down.
CTATTTTTTTTGTTTGTGGACCTACCTCAAAACCCGCAGCAGTTCAAAGTGGCGAGTTGGTCAATTTATCCTGGAAAATTGGCATTCTTGTTTTGAAACTCGACGAAGATACTCAACAACCCTCTCTGGCAAACAGGCTCTGCAAACAAACGTGTATCCCTGCTCCCTCGAGTGCCAATCAGACATTGCGCATCACTGCCACCGCCTGGAAAGGAAATTCATTGCACCCTTCTGAGTCCATTTGTTCCATCGCTCTCCCCACAAATGCAAGCCTATGATTTTTTTTTTAAATGGCTGGGACATCTTTTACTTACATAAAAAAAAAGATTGGATCATTATGGGCGGACCATGTCAGGCTACTTGTCTGATAGCCTGTATTCTCGCACTCCCATTGAGACGAATCCCACACGGACAGGGCCGGATTAACCAATGGGTTTTATGGGCTAATATCCAGGGTCCCATCATCCTAAAGGGCCCTTTCTGCCCCAGCACAAGGCCTACTTCAGACGAAAATCAATATTGTAAAATTATTTATTCTTCTACAGTAGACTGAGATGAGTCTAAAATAAAATATGTGAATATGAGAATGCAGCTGCAGCATGGACAATATGTAACAATCAGACAAGACCCCCAGGATATTATTACATTATCCGGTTTTATAATTGGCTATGCTTTAGGAACTTCTCAGACATTTTGTATTGGGCTACATCAGGAGTTATTTTAGGTTCTACAGGCCAGCTTTTTGGTCTCCCTTTGTAAAACCCTGACAACTATTCATCTTGAGGAATATTATGATTACTCTGATACCTGATGATTTTAGTAGCAGCCCTGTCATAATAGCATCAACAAACTATGCACAGCCAAAACAGGCTACAGATGGCATATAGTATTGCAAATAACCAGAACACAAAAAAACACCACAAAAAAAAAAAAAAAAAAAGCGAAATACAGTTTCAGGTTTGTGTTCTTTAATTGCTGGAAAGGCTTTACATAGGCTACAACCTTTCAATGTTGACAAACTTCATCAGGCTTGTTGATTTTTAATTCACATGTTAAGAAATATATCAGTCCCCTCAGGATTTCGCCTTTTTTGTGATAGCTGCGATCCAAAATGCTTGATTTCGCGGCAGGTTTTCTGAAAAGTTGCGGCAGAAGTTGCGCTGATTTTAGGCATTTTATTGCGAGAAAATTGCGGGGGCCAGGAAAAGTTGCGGAAAGTTGTGGGTTTTTTTTTTTTTTAATAATGTGTTTGATGATGGTAGGTGGTTATAGCTATGCAGTGAACAATGGCATATTGCAACTATAGGTTTTCTTTTATCTTGAGGTTGTTTACATCTAGAACTGCAGAATGCACATCATGGATGGCTGATGGCAATTATGGTTTTAGTTATCAACCCTATGACTACATGCAAGTTCATCTGTAAACCAGAACAAAATATTATATTAAAAATATATCTGAAATAGTGATGAAAGTGCTGCTTTAAAGCAAAGAAGGAGGGAGTGGTTGTTGCCTGTCATCATCTTCCGCTTCATCATATTCATCACCATAACCTTAATCATATTGGGCTTGTTTGATTGCACTGAGTAGAATGTATTTATGCATTAGTAAAACTGTGGTATACCTAATGTGAAGCCATTGCCAGGGAGCTAGCACTCTTTAGAAGGTACAAGTGAAGTAGTTCCACAGCAAGAAGCAAGCCATGAGCTTTACTGTTTGTTATACAATAAATAACTTTTGTGTGGCAATTACTTGGCTGAAAAAAAAAATAAAAAATAATGCAAAAATATAAAAGGCATCTAATTAGCTTTGTACTTCACACAAGCCAAAACAGGATTTGATAGGCTATCTTAAAACATGGAAAAGATGCAGGCTAGCTTACACAAACAGATTTTTTTTTTTGCTGTTTTGAATTCTGATAGACCTAAAGAATGGGAATCAACTTAATGTGCGTTTAGTGTCCTGTGGCAAAGGGGGCTCGGTGAAAATCAATTTGGTCAAATTCTTTGTAGAGATAGTTCTAGTGTAGCCTACATTACCAATAACTCTCAACTCCGCTTGAATTCGTCATTTAGATAACTTGTGATTTTGGAATGCACACGCGCGCGCACACACATGGAGGGAGAGGGAGAGAGAGAGAGAGAGAGAGAGAGAGAGAGAGAGAGAGAGAGAGCGCGCGCGCAACGGAAGAGAGCTCATTCAGTCCAATGTGTAATTTAAGGTAACACTTGCCTCATAACATAAACGTAACGTAAATGTCAATTGCCTAAATGATCAAGAATATTGTGATTAGCCGCTGTTTTGCACAGTATTTGCACAGCAAAACAAGGAGCAGGAAAAGCTCTGCACCCGGATCTTTCACTCGCGAGTGATTGGTGATATTTCGAGAAACCTTCCAGGAAGTTGCGGGAAAGGTGCGGTGATTCCTCAAAATTGCATGGCCGCGATGAAGTGGCGGGGATTGGTTGAAGTTGCATTGAAGTTGCAAATCGCAACATCGCGAAATCCTGGAGGGTCTGATATATAGGCTACATGCAGGGAAAGTTCAGATTGAGAACAACTAGCCAACAGATTTTTTTTAAACTGAATCCACTCCAAGAATGCATTGAATGAATATAGCCTACTTTGTATAAAAGGTCATTATATACCTAAATGCATATCAATTATGTCAAGGCACAGCTTAGTTACATTAATATGGAAATCAACATTACAGATGTTTCTGATGCGTTATGAAAATACAGACACCGAACAATGAGTAATTTTTTTTTTATTTAGAGGATGAGACACACTTGTACAGCCAATACATGAGATGCGTCTGATTTCAACATGCTCCCCTCTAGATCATTTTAACAACAAGATCACAACCAGAAATAATATATTGAACAATGAGACAATCTTGAATGAAGAAGTTTGTTATTTTATCTTATTTAACATGGGTAGATTTAATCTCCAGAGCTTGTGTTGACTCACAAGATATAAACATAATTAGTATTTATTAAAACATAAGGTTTTCACTCAGTTTCAGTTCAATTTTCACCAGCTTGTATTTTCAAACTCTATTTCAAGCCCTTGTGACTGTGCTTGACAGTACCGGTGACCAGGGCCGGTTCTAGGCATAGACAAACGAGGCGGTCGCCTAGGTAACCATATATCAGTGGGGCATTGCAATACATTTCAGCGGGGCGGGTGCAAAACTCATGGGGCCTAGAGCACCAAAAAGGCTAGAACCGGCTGCCAAGAGAACCTTAAATCACACAGCAATGAATATTTATCCATCAAAAAGACTACGAAGTTCGTATACATTAGCATAAAACAGCATGTTGCCTGACAAAGACTCATAACTCTGCGGATTCAAGTAAAGCAAATCAAATCCTTTCTAATCAACACAACTGCTTGAATCCTGTGCAAGAACTGTGCTTCGGGGAGAATAAACATGAAGCCCAACTCTGTCCCCCCTTCACCAGTTTCAATGCACCATGCTTGGATCAAAAGGACTATTCAGAACTGTCAGTGTCTTACTAACGTTTCCAATCTTTCTTTCCAAAGAATTACGAATCTTCTCCCAGGAGTCCAACTCTGAGCGCCAAAGATCTACTCTGGAGCGCAAGTCCTGCCCAATCTCACTTTTTCTCCCTTTTGCTAGACTGACACTATCTCTACAGATGGTGAAGGCATCTACACCAATGAAAAGTGCATTTACAACAATAGCAGAGCGTGAAGCCTTTGCAATGTTTGCTGAAGCTCCTGCCACACCTTGTGCTGTTTTAACAGCTTTCAAACCTTTCACAGCATTAGCGCCATCTATTAATTTGTCTATTCCGCTCACGATTTTAGGAACACGTGTTGCATTTGTCACTGCAACAACTACATCACTCATATTGAAGCGTGAATTGAATTCACAAGTTGCTGCCAGATCCAATATGTCAGTAAACTCTTGCATAGCCTTCATGAACTTGTTGAGAAGGTCAGAAGCATTCGCTTCACAATTGGCATTGACACGTGACTCTGTCACACCCGTGGCCACACCGTTGACACCACTAGCCACCCCTAGAGTAACCCCAGCTATGGTGAGACCCAAAGAGGTGCCAAAGGTCACTGGAATCAAGGCCAGGCCAGCAATGGCTAATACTCCCCCTGTCAAGCCCACTGAACTGCCAGCTACACTGGAAATATTGGCACCGCGTTTCATATTATCCAGCTTGTTTGCTTGTTCCTCTGTCTTAGAGAGGAAATTTTGCATCTCGTCACGGTGCTTATCAAAATTATCAATGAATTTCTGAGCTGAATCTTTCAAAAGGAGTGTCAGCCGTATATCCTCAGTGTCCCTGTAAAGAATGAAACATATTCAGTCTTTAGCTCTCTTTAAAATTAATTGAATAATCTGAAGTACCATTCTTACTGTATATCAGACAAATATCATTACCTTAATCTTTTCAGCTGTTTTAGATGGTCACCAATAGATTCTTTCGGAACAGATTTTGCATCATCCTTGACAATATTATGTTTCTTTCTGAAAATGTAAATTTCAATAAAATCACATTTCTTATAGGCAGAAATAGGTAATTCGAATATATTTGGGTGAAAAAACTTTCACAATAGTTGAAAATAATTTGTCAAAGACATACTGCAATACTGTGAATAATCCTTGTCTGGTCAAGTATATAAGACAACAATAAACTTACAGTACAGTATACACAGACTATTTGTACTTGAATATGACATTCAGCAGGGTTGATTGTGTGTGTGTGAAATTAAAATTCTTTGAGTTAACTCCATTTATTCACCCCTGTTGCTTCACATGTGTGCCATCAACAGCGTCATTTGTAGGCTTTTTGTTATGCCAGATATTTGCAATAGTTAGGTTGGATCAAAGGATTCTATTATCTGCAAGACTTTATGTCATGCAGAGGCTCAATTAACATTGAGAATTTAATAACATTGAGTTTAATGACATATAAATACAAAATTGGTACCTGAACTTTTCACACAGTTGCTCTATGGCGTCCACATAGACCTCCAGTTTTAATGCCAAAACCTCAATCAAAGTCAACCTGGGGATGAAGAATCTAGTGTTGTCCCTCTTGAAGTGGATGACAAGAGGAACTGCTGCTCTTGCAGCCATGATGAAGGAACGAACATCTGCAGCAGTTTTTCCTTTCGGCAAATCGTGATCATCTGTGAAAGCGAAAATTGACGTAACGGCCACCTTCTCCACAGCTGTCAGGAACATCTCCAACTTTTTAAGGCCACTCAAGGTCTTTTTCAGAATAGCCCCCAGCTCTTTCTCTAGGTCCTGATGAGTATTGTCACCAGTAAAGAAAGTCTTCATCGACTTTCTAAATCTATAGTGTTTGCACTCAGAGTTCATCTTGATTTCTCTCATCTTCTCCACCTCGGTTTGTATTTGCTGACTCCACGTTTCTTGTTTGGCACAGAAATTCTCAATGACATCAATATAGGATAAAGTGTCAGAAATGTACTTCCCTAAAACTTCCTTTGGTGTGTCACTGAAAATGTAGCGAACACAATAGTTATTATTGAAAAGACTCTGGAACAGTGCATCAAATACAAAAAAAGTGAACTTAAAGGTACAATATGAGATCCTGCATGGATTTCCGAGCGATTTCACTTCTATCTCAAATCAGTCATCTCCCCTCAATTTGCTAGCTGTCTGCCCCCTCAATACACTGAGAAAAAAATCACTTACAAGATTGGTTGGGAGTCACAAACTTAGGCCTACTCCCATCCTTCCCACAACCGTCTTTAGCTGGAACCTACTGTAGTTTGCTATATTATGGTGGAGAACCCGACCTCATATTTTTGTTTGAGTTTTACAGCCCCTGTGCTGTCTCCCGTGACCGGACTTTTTCACAGTGTATTCAGGAGGGAGACAGCTAGCCTATCAAGGGGAGATGCCTGCGATTTGAGATAAAAATGAAATCACTCGGAAACTCATATTGCACCTTTAATATTGTCCTAGGCCTATGCCTAGAACCGGCCCTGGTCACAGTGAGTGGCAGTGAGTAGCGCTCCCTGCAAGTGACATTCATAACACATTTGCTGTACCCAAATGTTGTTTACAGTAATGTAGCCAATGTGATAGTTCTGATAGACGGCATGTCACATTGATTAGGCTAAATGTAGGATAGCCTCTTGATTAAAGGAAAGCTCCGGAGTAGCCTAAGCCTAAGCACAGCCCTGTAGCACAAGCCTTCTACAGCAATGTATTTTGCAGGAAATGAAAGAATTTCAAATAGCATAGACCTAATGTGAACGCTAAAACATGTTTCAATGAGTCAATGGCACCTCAGATCTTACTTTCGGTTTTGAATAGGCTTAATGAGGATCCATTGATTCAGTGTAAAGTGTTTGTTCGCTTCTGCGTTCGCGTTCCATATTATTTTGTTCCACTTGCTAACTTGTGCATTTGGCAGGCTCGTTCGGCAGGGCTGTGCTTGAAATCACTCCGGAGCACCGCTTTGATGAATAGGTGACCTTATTTCCCTCTGGAATTAAACAGGTGCCAGCTGATTTGATGTCTCACCTTCTTTGTGACATACTGATGAAATCTTCAGCACTGGATATGATGTGTTGTTGCATTTGTCTCCAGTTCACTGATGGACAAACACACTCAGAGGTTACTTCATTTTCTGCAAAGTTTCATGGCTTCACTCGCATTGGCTATCGGCGAGTCACATTGCTCCACATTTGCATTAAATACACTTCGTATCCTGGGCCCACTCACCAGGCAACTTGTCACTGGTCGTTTGCTCCCAAAAATGAATAGAAACTGGTCACGTTACCCACAGTTTTAAATTTATTTATTTTTAAAAAACAGGGCATAAGCTTTAAAATGAGGCGGATGGGACGTGAACTTGTTGGGGGGTTGTTATATGGTTTATGTTTCCCCTACACATCACAGGCTTAAATGTCACCAAATATTGCCCATTTTGCAAATTCCATAATTTGGGGATTTATTGTAATGAGGAAGGTGTCAAACCATACGATGTTATAGAATATCCGGAGGGTGTTTGCTTTCAGAAAATGTATAGGATACAGTATATGGTGAGAGTAGCTTCATGCTTCAGGCCAAAATGTTGCCTACTCCAAAATCCACCCGAATCCCATTCATTTCAATGGGAAATTTCATCCACTATTTTTACACTTCCTCAACTAAGATTTCTTAGGACTTTTAGTATGTTGTTATGGACATCTCACAGAAATGATCCAAGCTGAAAGCTATTTTGCCTGCACTATTAGGATCATTCACCGATTTTGTTTTTGTTTGTTTGTTTTTGATTACTGATGGCAAAAGATATCAGACTTACCATACCAGTTGTTTTCTGGTTCAAATGTTAGCAAGGCCTGGCTATCGCACGAGAGGACAGAGGCTCCGTCTCACCACTTGTGGAACTCCAATGTCAATCTCCACTGGCTGTGGTAAGTTAGGCTGTGAATGTCATCCTCCAATAGACACTCTCTCCCTCATGTAAAACATGAAAAATAGGCTAGTGGAAAAGGGTAGAAAAAGGGCAGACTGGTTTAGGCAGGGCCGTCGCAACAAGGCAGGCAAACCAGGCATTTGCCTGGGGCCCCAGGCTGAAAGGGGCCCCCAAGATTGACTGTTTAATCATTTTAGTAGTTATGTTGGTGGTGTTTTTCAACAATAAATGACTTTAAACTGGAGTTAGACAACTTGACAATACAAATAATTATATTGATGATGTTTGAAAATTATAACAATGTGGTTCATGTAAGTATTTACGGGGAGTGAAGAGCCCCCATGTCCTGTTTGCTTGGGGCCCCCCAAGTACCTTGAAACGGCCCTGGGTTTAGGCAAGTTGCACTTTGCACTATACTGCACTTTGTAGTGTAGCGTATACTGTATGTGGCCAGATCCAACCTTCCTGTAAGTCCTGCCTTCCTACGTCACTGCAATTGGTCAATTTATTAGCCTCCCTGTTGCGCCCTAATTCAGACAGCTTGCTCCTTGTACTAAACTGTGTAAAGATAATAACATAAATTAGGTCAAGGTAGGATCACAAATGCCCCTTAAGTTAAAAGTTAAACTTAACTTAAACTTAAAACTTAAAACACACCTTAACTCCCTAGCTTATAATGTCATGTAATTTATGTAGGCCTATCCTATCCAAAACACTAACGATTTCCCCTGTTTGACAGGCCACTCCTAAGCACATGCAGTTGAACAGTTTCTAACAGTGTGGTAAATTGGCTATTTGAGGTTTCTTTTTATTATTTTTTTTAATTCAAATTAACAATGTGTATAGTGGCAATATGGACCAAAAAAACACAAGAGAAAGAAAAATATGGGCCCATTATGGCATTGTAAAAAATCATTTACAGACCCTTAAAGTTGTCAGGGAAAATAAACAACACTTCAGATAACTTAAGATAAGTCCAGGTCAGGTTCCCGTGCCAATCACAGCATGACACTATAAAGTTGTAAATGCTGATAACCTAATGAAGCCTAATGGAACCTTTTGACACTATTTATCACAACATACTACTACTTGAACACTGGGTTGTCTTCAGTGGTGTTGTTATTAAAGTCTTGTTTAACAATAATTTCTGATGTGGTTAGATTGAAATTTTGACAAATGCCAATAGAATGCCTGAGAATTTCCGGCTTTTGCGATTGTTACATAATGACCACATAGGTCCACTGCTGCATTTGTAAAGACATGAAACTTATGCTGACACAAAAATCGCAGAAACGTATGGTTTCAATCAAGGTTTTTGATCTTTCATTCTCAACTGTGTGTGGACCTATTTTTCCTGTAGGATAAACTTCTGACTAAAAGTCTTAAAGAATGCAATGTATGAATACAAAAGGCCATCATTCAATGGTTGATCAATAGCTGACATTCCTAGCCTAGAACTCTACACACACTCTAGCATTAGCAAATTAAATTTGGATGAGCCATAGCAAAGACCTCAATTGTGTCTGAGCTGTTTATGCTGTAGGTTGTATTCAGACGTCATGGTGTTTAGCCAATCACGTTATATCCTCGAAGGGAGTTATTGGGCGGGCTTATTAGCATTGTATGAATCGCTTGTTTGTTGCGCTGATTAGTTTTAGACGTTTTACCCGGCTTTGACAACAGCACAAAATACAACAAAATCTACAAAGAACTCAAATTCTGTTGAATATTTTATTTGAACCAGTGTGTGTGTGTGTGTGTGTGTGTGTGTGTGTGTGTGTGTGTGTGTGTGTGGTGTCCTTAACCCAAGTCTTTTAATATTACTTCAGTCAGACTTTTATCAGTTTTGTGCCGTCTCTGGATATGCAGCCGTAAATTACGCCTGTTTAAAGTCAAACCGCAGTGTTCACACAGCACTGATGCTCTCATCTTATGTGTAAGAGGAGGTGGAGGAGGGGGAGGTGGAGCTGAGTCTTGAAAAGAACCACCTGAGGCTTCACACTGTGAAACACAGACAGATGGAGTTCTTGAAGGTTCTGAACTGGACTCAGGTGGAGAACCTGAAGATTCTGAGACAGAGACAAGTAGAGAACCTAAAAGTTCTGTGGTAGAAACAGGTCCAGAACCTGGACTTGAAATCAAGGCAGGTGGAGAACCTGAAGGTTTTGAAATGGTGGCAAGTGCAGAACTTGCAGGCTCTGAGACAGACACAGGTAGAGAACCTGAAGACAGTGATCTGGAGTTAGGTGCAGATCCTGAAAGCTCTGGGACAGGTGTAGAGGCAGCAGACAGTGAGCTGGACGGAGGTGGAGAGACTGGTGACTGTAAGATGGAGGCTGGAGGTGTGGAGACTGGAGACAGGTGTTCTTGTAAATGAACCACAAACTGGTCCTTGCGTATGATGGTGGCGCTGCAGTGAACACAGTGGAAATGTGCACAACTTCTGCAAGTCCGATTACATTTACAGATGGATATCCCTGAGAAAAAAAGGAAGAAAGAAAGAAAAATCACCAGGAAGTTAGTCACATAAATTACATTTATACTGGCATTGATGAGAAGATGCTAATATGAAGGCATTTCCATAGAAACATATGTTATTCCCTAGCCTGGCGTTGCCTGCCTAATTTGCCAGGCTAGTTATTCCCAGAAATTAAATTATTTTAAATGAAATTTCCCATAAATTAATAGATTATTGTTTAATCACTTATGTCCATATGTAAGGGATAATTTATACCATAAATGTGATACATAGTATTAATCCTTACCGTTGTGCTGCACTGCAAGCTGCATGTGGTTGTCCAAATGAAGTCTTATCTTGTTCAAATACTCTGTTGAGTACGTACAGCAAGGGCATTTATAGATTTCACCCTCGAGGTAGGATTCTACGTCAGGGGGACCCTCAAAATGTGTTGGGTGCTGAGGAAACAGAGATAAGGGTTAGAGTTTATTTTCCCTCAATCCCCATGGAAATATAAACAGATCCGATAGGAAACAATTCCAGTGCATTTGCATTAATATATGAAAGTTTCCCTTTTGAGTATACACTATTAACGTTCTAATCTAGAACCCATAAGAACCAAGAACACTTTGTGTACACACCGAGGCAGGGGCAGAAGCTGGAGGAGCGGAACTCGAAGTCCTTGAAATGGACAGACAAGCAGAGGCCGGTGACGGTGAGATGGACTTAGGTGCAGAAGCTGGAGACAGGTGCTCATGTAGATGAACTACAAGCTGGTCCTTGCGTATGATGGTGCTGCTGCAGTACATGCAGTGAAAATGTGCAGAAGTCCTGCAAGTCCGATTACATTTACAGATGAAAAAACCTGAAAAAAATGAAACACCATTACCATCAACATTAAATCTGATTATCATGGACATATCAACCATACAGTAAACCATGTGATTCATTATCCATCCAAACAAACCCAATCATTGATTTACCACTTAGATACTACATATTACATACTACTATATTAGTAGACTATCGTTAAGTGTTTAGAGAGCTAACACCTACCAAAGTCAAATTCCTTGCATATGTTACTACACTTGACCAGGAAATCTGGAATCATTTCCACAATAAATAGCATAGTTACACATTCAGTATTGTCAATCCATATAAAGCCCTACCTTTGTGCTTCACTGCCTGCTTCATGTGTTTTTTAATGTGAAGTCCCATGCTGTACAAAAACACTGTTGTGTACGTACAGCAAGGGCATTTATAGGTTTCACCCTCCAAATACGGCCCTAGGTCTGGGGGACCCTCAAAATGTGTTGGGTGCTGAGGAAACAGAAATAAGGCTTAGAGATTTTTTTTACCCCAATCCTCTTTTCCTGCATAATCTTTGGACTACTCTCCAAAACTTTATTTGGCAAATGTTTTAGTAAATTTACAAACAATCTCCATCACTGCAGTTTAAATGCTACCATCAAGTAAAATAAATAAATCCACATGGAGGTGGGTTTTTTTCTTGTGTGTTAAGTACACACAATTAATTTTCTAGAACCCTTTGGTCTAAAACCCCCCCTGAGTACACACTATTAACATTCTAGTCTAGAACCCATGCTAAGTACACACTATTAACATTCTAGTCTAGAACCCATAATAACCAAGAACCTGTCTAGTCTAGAACCCATAATAACCTTTTCTGGTTAAATAAAGGATAAATAAATAAACAACCAAGAACCCTTTGAGTACACACCATTAACATTCTAATCTAGAACCCATGAGAACCAAGAGCCCTTTGAGTACACACCGATAACTTTCTAGTCTTGCTCAAGGGTGGTGGAGGTAGTGGCTCTCGGAAGGAATCATCTGAACCTGCACACTGTGATGTAGATAGAGGTGCAGAACCTGCAGGCTCTGAGACGGAACCAGGTGCAGGACCTGAAGGATCTGAGACAGAGACAGGTGGACAAACTGGACTCTTTGAGATAGAGTCAGGAGCAGAACCCAAAGGCTCTGCAATGGAGGTAGGTGGAGAACATTGAGTCTTAAAGGCGGATGCAGGTAGAGAACAGGAAGTCTTTGAGGTAGAAGCTGCACACTGTGAGATGGAGGAAGGCGCAGAATCTTGAGACTTTGTCATGGAGGCAAGTGGAGAACCTGGACGCTTTAAGATGGAGACAAGAGCAGAACTTGAAGGTTCTGCAGTGGAGGCAGTTGGAGAACCTTGAGTCCTTGTGATAGAAGCTGGCAGAGAACCTTGAGTCTTTGAGATGGAGGCAGGTACAGAGGCTGGTGACAGTAAGATGAACACAGGTGCAGAGGGTGGAGGCTTTAAGATGGAGGCTGGACGTGGAGAACCTGAAGGCTTTGAGGTAGAAGCTACAGATAGTGGGAGGGAGGCAGGTGCTGAGCTTAGAAACTTTGAGGTGGAGACAGGTGCTGAATCTTGAGGCTTTACGATGGCGGGAGATGGAGAATCTTGAAGTTTTGAGGTGGCAGAAGGAGCAGAACTTGGAGGCCTTGAAATGGACAGACACGCAGAGGCTGGTGACAGTGAGATGGACTTAGGTGCAGAAGCTGGAGACAGGTGTTCATGTAGATGAACTACAAGCTGGTCCTTGCGAATGATGGTGCTGCTGCAGTACATGCAGTGAAAATGTGCAGATTTCCTGCAAGTCCGATTACATTTACAGATGAAATAACCTGGAAAAAGTAAATATCACCATTAAATCTGATTATCAAGGACATATCAACCATATATTCTAAACCATGCAATAAATGCCATTATCCATCCAAACAAACCCAACCATTGATGTACCACTTACATCTACATACTACCATATTTCTATTGTTGTTTAGAGAGTTAACACCTACCAAAGTCAAATTCCCTGTATATGTTAATACAGGAGTTCTCAAATTCTATTGGGCCGGGGACCCCTCACAGAGCAGAAATTTTTTCAAGGACCCCTCTTGATCACAAAAAAAAAAAAAAGGTCTTTCAGATGCAACAGTTTCAAATATAAAATCTGATTGTGCATAAGTGGTTTTCTGTAGGCCTGTTTAAAAATTATCAAAGGAAAGTGTCTTAGTAGTATTTATACCCCTTCACAAACCCACTGGCAATGTGCCACGGACCCCTGAGGGCTCCCTGCACCCCAGTTTGAGAACCAATGTGTTACACTTAACCAAGAAAATATAAAATCTGATTGTGCATAAGTGGTTTTCTGTAGGCCTGTTTAAAAATTATCAAAGGAAAGTGTCTTAGTAGTATTTATACCCCTTCACAAACCCACTGGCAATGTGCCACGGACCCCTGAGGGCTCCCTGCACCCCAGTTTGAGAACCAATGTGTTACACTTAACCAAGAAATCTGATTCTGGTATAAGGGATAATTTCCACAATGAATGCCATACACATTCAGTCAATCCACATTGTCAATCCACATACTGTAAAGCCCTACCTTTGTGCTTCACTGCCCGCTTCATGTGTTTTTTAATGTGAAATCCCATGCTGTACAACAACACTGTTGTGTACGTACAGCAAGGACATTTATAGGTTCCATTCTCAAGGTAGCATCGAAGGTCTGAGGAAGCCTCTATGTGTGAAGATCGCTGAGGAGATAAGGAAACATTTCATGCTGAGGTAGATGGGGAACTAACTGTCACAACTTAATAAATTAAATAATGTTTTTTTTGTTTTTATTTGTCCTTTGCAGGCTATTATGGCCTTCATAAACTAAATCAGTTTTCTTGAACACAAAAACATGGGTCCAACAACCCCAGATGGGGGAAGTGATGCGTTACAGCTGCGTAGTGTGCAACCACTGCATGCCTATTAACCAACCAACAAGTTACAGGCTACAAGCATTCAAGTCATGCTTCTTGACCACTACACTACTACAAAACCACCTTTTCTTTTATTTTATTGTTATTATTATTTTATTTTATTTTATCTAATTTATATATTTATTTGGGGGGGGGGGGGGTTACCAATTCCAGTTATACTCAACCCCAGTTGGGGGAAGTACAGTAATGTGTGCAACAACTGTGTGCTTACCAACTTCTTCAAAGGTGCACATTGTGTAGAAGCCACTGGTGATGGCGGTGATGGTGGTGAAGGCGGTGAAGACGGTGACGGTGGTGAACCCAAAAAGTGTTGAGTTGTTTCTGTGCCATAACTGAGAGGAGGCTCAGCTCCCGGTGTGTCTAAAGATCAAGAAGAAACAATTAACTGTAACTTTAAAAATAAAAATACAGGATTATTATTATTGCTGTTGTAGTTATCAATAATAATACAGTATTGAGATGGTGCTGATTATGATAATAATAATATAATAAAAATAGCTATTGTTATGCTGCATGAGGTAGTGAAAAATCTTGGCTGTCAATAATTACAGACATACACATCTTTGTAGACACCTTATGTATAGGCACACTTTGAGATCTCCTAATAGCCATGTTATATATGTAACGGAGGCCAGCTAGCTCGAGTAAATCCTCATCACCCAATTCCATGGGCGCTTCTAACGGCTGAGTTAGAAGCTCGGGTTTTAGCTCAGTTGGTTAGAGCGTCCCACCCCCAGTTTGTAGCTTGCGGGGTGGCGGGTTTGAGACCCGTGTGCGGTGCGGACCACCACCAGCTACATATATATTGTAGTATGTACAATAAACACTGGGAGATCTCTTTGTAGCTATTGTGATGCTTACTTTTGCTTCTTGTGAGCATCATCTTCAACGACCCCCAAGGCCACGGAGTTCCATCCTCCTCCTCCTCCTCCGCTGCCTTTAATAGCTCACACTGTGTTCCCTGTGAGCGAGTCACTACAGGCCTCGATACCACCGCACTCGTCTCCACCGAACAGGCCTGCGTTCCCACTGAAGTCGTCTGAGGAGAGGCGGTTTGGCAGCCAACATGATGGAATGGCTGGACAGGCAATTTTGTCTATTGAAGTAAACAAAAAGTCATTTTGGTTACATTTCATTACATCATATTTATTTAATCCATTTAATGTACAAAATGAACAACAATAATACTCTTAAATCTAAAAAAATAGAGAAAACAGCTACATTATAGAGGGCTTATAGAAGGAAACATATATATTTTTTTAAGGTCAGGAATAACATTAAAATGTTTAAAGTAGAAAGTTTAAGTGTTGGCCTATATAATGTATAAAGAAAGATAGGCTACCGGTAAGTGATTGAAAGATAACTGGAATAACATCCAAAATGAAAGATAATAGAGCAGGGTTATGTGTGAATATATGCCTGCCAACACCTCAACCCCCTTTGAGCACTTGTGGGATCAGCTTAGGGCCTTAGTTGTGCATGCTGCTGCTCATTCCAGGGTGAATGATAACACAACCACGTTGTCTGACTTGGGACAAATACTGGTTGAAGAATGGGAATAGGATGCCAACGTGTGTGTGTGTGTGTGTGTGTGTGTGTGTGTGTGTGTGTGTGTGTGTGTGTGTGTGTGTGTGTGTTCCTGGTGACCAGAAGAGAGGCGGAGGTGCCAGGAGGCTGGACAGCAGTAATATACCAGTTGAGTCCCATTGAGACATTAAGCCTCTTTTACAAGGGAGCCCTGACATTTAACACGTTACTCAAAATATATGACAAACTGGAAACTTTATCTACGGAGATGCGCAAAATAAGCAATAGCCTACTAGCAGCATGCTCGGGTTAGTGACAATGAAGAGAACACGCAAAGAAATCTCGGCAAAGTCAATGGAATCGACTTGAAAAGAAACTCTAACCACTTTGTGTGCAGTGGTTCTGACTTCGGCAAAGCGTACTGTACAAGGGACATGGTCCATTACTTCGAAAAAAATACACCTTTAGGTCTGTAGTCTTACCATATTAAGAACCTCTGCTGCAGCTGAACCCAATGTGCTGAACACTTTTTCTGCAAGAAATTTCTCTGAAGAGGGATCCCATTAGCAAAGTTGAATGTATTCCCTCGTGGGTGGGTGGCTGTCAAAACAAACATAGCGCACTACCGCCACCTTCTGGACTGGAGTTTCACCGTAATGATTATGAAATTCACTCTTCTTTGTATCGATTTGATAGGCTACATTTGCATTCGCCCAATCACTTTATGTCTATAATCAGTAGTATTTGTCACTCCGGTGACATTAGGAGGAAAATTTAATTGAACATTGACGCGCAAAATGTTTTGGAGACAAATCCCTGCATGGTCTACTCCAACCCAGGAGGTGATAGTACTGCGCTGTAGTTGCACGGTGCTTTGTTATTGTTGGTTAGTCTGCCACGATGAAATTTTCAGTTCACTTCCCTGATAGTTGTGGTGATGACAGCGACGAGATGAAATAAAGAAAGACAGGTAGGCCTACTACCTAATTCTAAAACAACAAATGAATGTGCTCACTGTATGAAGACACGGACTTTTTTTGAGGTATTTTTTTCTGTAGGTAGTAGTAGGCGATGATCAAATGTTAAATGCTGTGAGTGCGTACAGTGCAGTGTAGTCTGGACTCAGTTGGTGAACAGGGCGAGGGCTCCGACATACATTATTTTAAAATAAATTTACCGTTTGGTGCACCAGCCCACAGGACGTCTTCATTTACTTCGGGATAAAATGAAGTGTCTCTCTATCTCTAAGTGAACTTTTACAAGGAAGAAGTTGATAGAGTGACCACTTTTTGAAAGATAGGAAAGGCGGACAACAAGCAAGCATAGACCTCATAGCAATGTGGTAACGTTAGCCTACTGACATTTGTGCTGATATATTTAAGTAAACAAAAATAAATAAAATAAAATTCTCTCTTTTGATTAGGTATGTCAGGCATAACAAAGAAACTTTGCCTGGGCTGCAAGGCCAGCATTGGAGTTCCCTGTAAGACCTGCCCCTCATGTGGGCAAGACCAGCCCTGCAGGGAGAGACTTGAGAAGAGAAGGAGGCCTTTCCAACAGACACAAGTGGAGTGGGCCGCCTCAGTCAAGAGGAACAGGAACACAAGGGTTTTTGTGAAAAGCTGCCATGTGTTGGTAAGATAGATTGGGGCAAATGGGCCTCAGTAGACTTTTATCACGGCAGACAAAGCAGGGCTACTTCACTTCCTGTTGGCAGGCTAAGTACAGGTGTTCCCAAATACATTGAAGTTTCTGGTTAAAGTGACTTGCTGAATCTGACACTTCATTAGAAACATCTAGCTCACACAGAAGCAGGGCTGTTTCATTTCCTACTTTGGCTGCCTTGATAAAGGTCTAAACCGTTCTTGTATACACACAGATTTGATCTTAGTGATCTTAGAGAGTATGCTTGATCAAATCCATGGCAAAGTGCAGATTTATAAAAAAAAAAATGCAAACCAAAAACAGAACAGAAACATTTCTCAGAATTTCAGTCTTAGCCATTGTATTTCATCGCACATGATCCAAAAACAAGGCTTTAATGTCAAATAAATCAAACTTAACTTTAGTTAATAGTAAAATTCTGTCTCTCAGCTCGACAGGCTGACTGCTCTCGGGTTCCATCCGGTTCTTCTCCTGGGGAAGAAGAACACCAATTACATCGAGGCCGACGTTATATTACCAAAACAGAACCAGGTTCCTGTGGACGTGGCCATCAAGCTCCAGAAAGAGTTCACCTCAGCACTGATGGGTACGATGGGGATTTTATGAGGGGCGCTTTACATTTACGTTTTACATTCTATAAGCGTTTATTTATGCATTCAGAAGATGGAAAAAACAGCAACATACATAAATCCACTTATAAAAACAGAAGTAAAATTTAAGCAACACATTGAACACAATTCAAAAAGCTACAGTCATATCCTGGTAAACTTTCAATTTGTTGAAACTGAAAGCCCTTCACAAAATCTACATATACAATGTATTGTAATGTAATTAATAACAATGTACTATATATGTAATTAATGATAATGTATACTTTCTTGTGTTCATTCGATTCATCACTCTTTTTCCTGTTAGTTCATTTCCAAAGTCACAAGACAAGCTCAACTCCTCAGGAAAACCTGGACCTCCAGGTAAAGGCAAAAGAAGCCACAACAACTCCTCTGAGAGAAGGAAAGCCAAGCCCTCAGGAACACTTGAATCTCCAGGTAAAGGCAAAAGAAGCCACAACAACTCCACAGAAACACCTGGCCCTCCAGGTAAAGTCGAGAGAAGATACATCAACTCCTTTGGAACATCTGAAGCTCCAGGAAAAGGCCAAAGAGGCCACACCAACTGCTCTGAGAGAAGCAAACTCAACCTCTCAGAAACACCTGAACCTCAGCGTAAAGACGACAGAGAACACACAAGCTTCTCCAGAACATCTGAAGCCCCAGGAAAAGGCCAAAGAGGCTACAGAGGCTCATCTGAGAGAAGCAAGCTCAACCCCTCAGGATGTCCTCACTACTCGCCCTGATCCCCAGAACCCGAAGGCCAATAAAAGACAAAAAGGTGAAGTATATTACTTTGGGATTATTAGTGTCTTGGGACCCTTTTATTTGACTGTTTTTCTTCTTCTTCTTCTTCTTCTTTTTGTTCGTTTGAAAGAAGAGATATTGTATCTTAATGGGTTTTTGCTTTGGGATTATTAGTGTCTTGGGACCCTTTTATTTGGCTGTTTTTTGTTTTGTTTTTTTTTTCGTTTGAAAGAAGAGATATTGTATCTTAATGGGTTTTTGCTTTGGGATTATTAGTGTCTTGGGACCCTTTTATTTTTGTTTTGTTTGAAAGAAGAGATATTGTATCTTAACGGGGTTTTGCTGGTAATATAAAGGATAAATGAATTGTTTGTTTGTTTGTTTATCTGTTTGTTTTATTTTTGGTCAGTGATTTCTGGAATATAAGCCGCACTATGCAATGCATAAACCTCTCTTTTTCCTGTTAGTTTGCTTCCACAGTCTTGAACCAACCTCAGCCATTCACCCTGGAACTGCACATAAAGGCGATAGAGGCCACATCAACCCCTCTTAGAGACGCAAGACTCAACTCCGCAAGAACACCTGAAACTCCAGGTAAAGACAAGAGAAGCCACACTGGCTCCACAAAAACACCTGAACATCCAGGTAATGGTGAGAGACCGCACTTTAACCCTTCATGAATACCTGAAACCACAGGTAAAGGCGATAGAGGCCACATCAACCCCTCTCAGAGATGCAAGCTCAACTCCGCAAGAACACCTGAAGCTCCAGGTGAAGAAGAGAGAGTCCACACCAGCAACTCCTCTGAGAGAAGCAAACTCAACCCCTCAGGGACACCTGAATGTCCAGGTTAAGACAAGAGTGCCCACTCTAGCCCCTCAAGAACGGCTGGAACGTCACGCAACGACGAGAGAGGCCGCACCAAAACCTCAGGAAGCTGCATTAAACCGTCAGGAAGTCCTCGGTAGTCTCCCTGAACCCCAAATCCAAAAGGCCATGAAAAGACAAAGAGGTGAAGTATACAGTATTACTTTGTGGTTGTTGTTGGTATCTAGTGACACTTCTAGTGAGGTAGAGTCTACGAGGGAATTTCTCCTTGTTCCTAGGGTGCTCCTTGTTGTGTGTTTAGCGACACAGTTTTATAGTAACTGCCGCTTTATAAACATACTGTAATTGAATGAATCAAAAGCCATATCAGAGTCAAAATAGACTGGTTGTTATTATGACTTGTATCTAATGTTCCTTTGGCATGCAAAAACATTTCAGATGAAGACAGTGCCACTACCATTGAGGCTCAAGATGGAGAACCGAAGCCCTTTCCAGAAACACAGAAGCTTAAATCGGAGTCCAGGGATGTGTGTGCTGCTGGTGAAACACCGGGGCTAGCAGCACAGATGCAGGTGGAGATGAAGGACTCAGAACAGAATAATCTTCAGGAAAGTGAGTTTGGTAAAACATCTTTGAGTGTTTTAAGACCTACACTATGAATTGGATTACAACAAGTTCTTACATTAGACCACTTGTAGAATTAGAAACTTTTTAGACTTTAGATGACATTCCAATTGTTTTCTTGTTTTAATTGATTTGATGTGATATTTTTTCCATTATTTGTGTTTCTTTTTAATTGATAATTTATTATTAATTGCTTACTTTTACTTCTTTTTTTATTTTTCTATTTTAATTTAACATCTGCAAACTGATGGCATTGGTGTAAAAGTCGATACTCCTTGACTAAACATGACATGATGAAACTGATATAACATTTCTGAACAATATTTTTTTCTCTCTTTTGATTAGGTATGTCAGGCATAACAAAGAAACTTTGCCTGGGCTGCAAGGCCAGCATTGGAGTTGCATGTAAGAGCTGTCCATTGTGTGGGCAAGACCAGCCCTGCAGGGAGAGACTTGAGAAGAGAAGGAGGCCATTCCAGCAGACACAAGTGGAGTGGGCCGCCTCAGTCAAGAGGAACAGGAACACAAGGGTTGTTGTGAAAAGCTGCCATGTGCTGGTAAGATAGATAAAGTAGCCAAATAGTTTCTGTCTAGCTAGTTCACGTACATTGTAGCACCTACTGTATGCTAAGCTAAAGCTAAAATTGGGGTTGCCAGACTAGGAAAACGCATGCACTGAGACGGAAAAAAAAAAACCATCATATGTACTGTAACTCCAGATAAGAGGGTGAATAACCCATTTTCATAAAAAGGTGTAATATGCATTTAAGATGTTTTTAGGACACTGGGCCCAGGTTCACTTGCCCACATCTGTTGGGCTACTGTTAACTGCAACAGCAGAGACAGAATGATTCACTCCGGATATTCCTTTTGATGTGATTTTATTATTTACATAAAATATTGTGATTCTGTCTCCCAGCTCGACAAGCTGACTGCTCTCGGGTTCCATCCGGTTCTTCTCCTGGGGAAGAAGAACACAAATTACATTGAGGCCGACGTTATATTACCAAAACAGAACCAGGTTCCTGTGGACGTGGCCATTAAGCTCCAGAAAGAGTTTACCTCAGCATTGATGGGTACGTTGTTTGAGAGTTTTTAAAGCTCCAGAAAGAGTTTACCTCAGCACTGATGGGTACGATGTGGAGCTTTACATTTAACTATAGTTGATCTTATAGTTGACAAATGTACAAGGTTCCTTGAAATAACTACCGTACTGCAGGGGAGTGTTTCTGTCACATGTGTCTGTTGCTATTTGGTCTGTAAATGCCAGTTGTGCCGATATTGTAAAATGACATTGACCAAAAATAATTGAATTGAATTGTTGTCGAAAGTTCAAATGAATGATCTTTCACATCCTGAGTCTATCAAATGTTGTTTGTTTATTATTATTATTATACGTGCATTGTTATTGTTATTTTTATGCAGTAATAGATGTATGATTTATATTTCATAATAGCAAAAGTCAAATTGACTGTGAATGTGTTCCCTACTTTCTTTCCTCCATTTCCTGTTAGTTCATCTTCAAAAACACAAGTCAAGCTCAGCGCATCAGGAGGAGATGGAACAGGAATACGATCATGTGACTGCATTTCAACAGGATGAAGAGGTCGATGAAAAACCCCTTGCAGGGCTGCAGTGTAAAACTGAATCCGACGTTACAGAATCCACTGTTACCTGCAATAAAACACAACAGACATCAGTGAAGGAGGAAGAGGAGGATTAGGGAGATGAGGAAGAGTACGGCTGGATAGTAAGTCCTTTTAGACGCAATACCAGGCTTTTTTTTACTTTTTACTTTAAAACTAGCAAACTAGATACATAAATGTATACAAAGCTTTCAAATTATATTTTCCAGAGAGCAAAGCCTTATAGCAAAAAAGTTTGAATGTCATGCTGTAACTAGGTTTCATAGAGGAGAGGTATCTTTGGATACAGTACGTTCCAACCCAACTTTCTACTTGCGACTGTGGCTGTGTGGAATGTAGAGCATCTATTGGTCATTCCATTCCATATTCCATTCTTATTCCATATTCCATCTCTCTTTAGGTGAGTCAACTCAGAGCACCCACACATAGCAGAACAGAGGACCAAATGAGAGCATGGTGACCTCACCCTGCAACCAAAGAGGATTGAATTTGAAAGATCTTTGCTGCAACCCAATAAGAAGCTTTAACTTGATCATCACCAGCATCAGGCCACACTGCTAGCGTCACAAAGACCCCTTCCTCCCAAACTTTAACCCCAGAGTGCCACTGATGTGGGAAGAGATCCTATGGGACTGTGAACCCTAAAATAAACATGGTTATACACACAGGATAGAAGATGTACACATTGTGCTCAGTGCCGGACTATTTTTTGTGGAAATCTTGTTTTAAGATGCACACAGTATGCTAGCACACACCAGAGAGAAGTCTTGTGTAGAGAAGTCTATTGTGTGTAAATCTGTAAATTGTAAAAAATTGTTTAAAAAAAAAAAAAAAAAAAGCTTATTATTGCACTGCAGCCTTGGAAACTGTTCACTGGAATGCATCATGGAATCATGGATTTTACAATGTCCTTTTTCCTGAGCTCAGAAGAAAGGTCACCGGTTCCAATTCAGAGAATTCCTGGAGAACCTGGAATTTTAGAAACTATTTTTGTAGATACCAAATCCAACTTTAAGGCTGTTAAAAATAATTGCAATTATCTCTCATTTGTTAAATGATATGTTAGCCACTGGCTGTTGTGTTTTTAAATGTGTTTCAGAATACAGGTTTTTTTTGTATTAATTTATTTGTGGTAATTTATTTTGTTGCCTTCTTGAACATGACATACATGATGATGAACATGACAAATTTTGTCTATTTTTCTCTCTCCCTTTCTGTCCATCAGAGATGTATAGTAACTAAGTAGAACTACTTAAGTAGCCTACTTTAGTACTAAAATGCAGTATCTGTACTTTACTGGAGTATTCTTTTTTTCTCATACTTCCACTTTTACTTCACTACATTTTTTTGATGAATTTAATACTTCTACTTCGTTACATTTTTGATGTGCTGATTAGTTACTCGTTACTTTTATAAAAAAAAAAAATGTTATAAATCATAGGCGTACCACATCCCATGATAGGCTATCAATGCCAGGCGAGACCACACTGTAAAAAAGAAAAGTTAGCAGAACTTGAAATTTCAAAGTCAACCGATTTCACTGGCTTTTTTAAGTTAGCCCAACTCATTAAAGTAAGTTAACACACTGTTAAAAAAGAAAAGTTTGCTGAACTTAAAATTGTAAGTCAACCCATTTCACTGGCTTTTTTAAGTTAGTCCAACTTCAGAGTGCATAACTTGATATTTCAAGTTGCCAGGACTCATTAAAATAAGTAGTCAGAACACAGCATCTTAAGTTGCCGCTACCTTGATGTCAAATTGACATGTCCCAGAATCCCTCACCTTCCAAATTCGATCATGTTTATCCATGTTGAAATGTAATTGTGAAGAATCAGTGAGTAGATGAACAATTGTTAACACTATAAATTGCACAGTATAACCATCATGCTACTTGAGTACTGTGTTGCACTTTGTATTAAACATTATATTTATTATGACACACCATCATGGAGATGACTATCCACAATTTACTTATCCTTGTAGGTATGATCACTAAGGTTAAAAATAAAGCTTGTTTGGATATTTAAATTGTTGTTGCTGACAATGAATGAACATCAAAACTGCAGGTGTTCAAATCAGTGATAAATCATGATCATCTTAACAAGCTAAATATTTCGCTCAAGATAGTAGGTTTGGGAGATGTGATAATGGCATGATGTTTCTATTAAAAATAAACATTGCTTATGTAAGGCTTTCTGTGAATATAATCATTCCAATCAGGGTTGGATTGTAATGCTAACCAAAAATCACATTTATTTGAAAATGTGTTTATATTTACTAATAGGTTGCACTAGGAAGTGTGCAACCACAGCTTAAGCTAGGTTGCACTAGGAAGTGTGCAACCTCCGCTTAAACTAGGTTGCACTTGGAAGTGTGCAACCTCAGATTAATCTAATCAACTAAGATTAGTTTACTTACTTCTTCAGGCACACATTTTTTGGAGCCTGTCCAAATTTCAGTGATACCTTTGCTGGAGCAATCAAATGATGAATTTTGAGCTCAGCTGAAGATTATGAATTCCAGTTTGAAATCATCATTTGTCTTTTAAGAAAGGGCTTCTCAGTTACCCTTGCTCTTCCCTGAAAATCAACCAATAATCTAAACTTTATCCTAAATTTGGCATCAGTTTCAATCTTGCCTACTTTTCGAGAAACCGCACTGAGCAGTAAGACAATATTTGAATTGAAAATGAACAGTAAGACAATATTTGAATTTAAAATGGACAAATACTGGTACCCATAATTCTCGGACGTAACTCTGAAACACCTCTGTCATGAGAGTGTTGACTTGCGCTAGAGCCAGTGGGAGCTTAGCTCCAAGTGTGACTCCAAATGACCATTAAAACTAACTTGACATTAATCTTATTTAATTCATTTCTTCAGTGTCATAGAATTAAGAAAGAAAATGCTTTGGTATGAATGGTTATCACAGTTGTTTTTAAAAGCATTTAAAAAGGATGCCATGCACATCCAAATGCACAGGCTATCAGCCTTGGTTTTATGGTTAGAGCAGATGTACAGATGAAGCCATACATAGACTAATGGTTGGAGTTTCAGACTTGAAATCATAAGGTTGTTGGTTCAATCCCCATGTGCTCACTATTTGAAAATATGTTGATAAGGTCAGCTTTTTTGGTACTAAGAGATATTTATGTTGGCAGAGCAAGGATTTTTAAGTTGGTAGAACAAACAATTAGTAGTGTTTACTTACTTTAATGAGTCCTGGCAACTTGAAATATCAAGTTCTGCACTCTGAAGTTGGACTAACTTAAAAAAAGCCAGTGAAATTGGTTAACTTTGAATTTTAAGTTCAGCAAACTTTTCTTTTGTAGTGTATGCTTTTTAAAATTATATTAAAAATATGGCATTACTGTTTAGGAAGAATTTAAGCTACTGGTATGCATAGATTAATGGATAGGGCTTCAGACTTGGGACTCTAAGGTTGATGGTTCAATCCCCATGTGCTCTCAACCTGAAGATGTATCAGTAAGGACATCTTTTTTTGTACAAAGACCAATCACTTGACTTGAAATTTCAAGTTGGCAGAACAAGGAATTTTAAGTTGGTAGAACAAACGACTGTGTAGTTAAAGTAAGTAGTGTTTACTTACTTTAATGAGTCCTGGCAACTTGAAAAATAAAGTTATGCTCTCTAACTCGAGAAAACCAGTGAAATCGGTTGACTTTGAAATTTCAAGTTCTGCTAACTTTTCTTTTTTTACAGTGCATCACCAGGTTTTCATTATCATTATTAAGCAGCATAGAGACCTCATGCTCCCCTTCAACCTTTCGCAGTACTGAATGCAGTCAATTGGGAACGATTAGCAAGGGTCAGTCTACTGCTCCATTTCGAGATGGAAGAAGAACACCAAGTTCTTTAACTTCAAATGATTGTAGTGAGGGGATTAGAGGTGACCATCCATGGCCCTACTTAAGAGTCCATGGCCAAACAGACTATTTCAGCCATATAAATGTAAAACAATATGGTATTCAAACTTCTGACTGCTTTCTTTAATATACACAGGACTTCTACTTTTACTTTCAGTACTTGAGTAGTAATTTTTTAAATACTTATACTTGCAATACTTAAGTACAAAATATTTTGAATACTTTAGTACTTCCACTTAAGTATGGTGTTTAAAGAACACTTCTACTTTTACCCAAGTAATTTTTTTGATATGGTACTTTTACTTCTACTCCACTCCTCTACTCCAGTACTTTATACAACTCTGCTGTCCATCTATTTCAGGCCTATGCAAACTAAGGCCCGGGGCACATGCGGCCCACTGAGCTATGTAATCCGGCCAGTGGAGCCTTCCCAAAGTAGAATAATTTATCTTTACCAATGAGACTTACTGTAGATTACAGGCCTAAATGACCAAATTTGTTGTTCATGAAATACAAATCCCCCTTTTAACCCTGATTGCTAACATGTCCTCTGAAGAGAGTGACTGAGGCTACTGGTTTGAGACTTGCCAATTTACCGGCATAAATGGTTGACGCTTAACACCCGGCCCGTTAGTGAAAATATAAAAGCAAATGTGGCCCATTGGCCATAATAATTGTCCACCCCTGATCTATTTAGTCTTTCTCTGATTATCTGCTTCTGTGTGATCCAACCCATAGCCCTGCTGTTTGAGGTCACTGAATGCTATCAGCAGGGAAAAGATAGAGGAAATTTAATACAACAGATAGTGGCACGGTCTGCAGTAAGCCTATACAGCAGGGATGGGCAATTATTTTGGCCTAAGGGCCACATTGGCATTTAGATGTTCACTAACGGGCCAGTGTGAACCGTGAACCGGTTGATGCCGGTAAAGTCTCAAACCAGTATACAGCCTCACTTTCTTCAGAGGACATGTTAACACGCAGGCGGTTAAAAGGGGGGATTTGTATTTCATGACTACAACAAATCTGATAATTTAGGTCTATAATCTAAGTCTGCTTGGCTAAAAGATAAATTATTCTACTTTGGGAAGGCTCCACGGGCCGGATTAAATAGCTCAGCGGGCCGCATATGGCCCCCAGGCCTTAGTTTGCCCAGGCCTAGTATAGGCTACAGTATCAACTTTTATGGTTCTTATATTTGTGTAGAGAGACAGCACTTAGGGATTTAGATTTTTAATTCAGTTTATCTTCAAATCTCACAGTGAAGCTAAAAAAAGTTAATGTCTTTGTATAAAACATTCATGAAATGTCAAAGGTGAGTGAATTTTTCATCAATCCCTGGGGAATCACTCATACCTTCTTTGGAAGAAACTCAAACTAGGGCATGACATGACTAATCTGGTCATTTACTTACTTATTGACATTAATGTAAACATTGTCTGGGCAAATTATGTGCAGATATAATTCCTTAACAATGAAGAAGCCAGAAGCCATTACTGGCGTTAGGAACACTTAAAAACTGCAGTACCCTTCCATTCCGAACGATGGCAGTAGTGCATTTGTCTAGATTCGGTTCATCAGCCTTCGAGGAACTCCATTCACAAGCAGGACCGCTGAGCCGAAATCTGTTTACTTTTTTCAGCTGATCACTGTCGAGAGAACCTACGTCTGTAGATTGTCACTCAAGTCGACCATTTTCGGGATACCCCTTGAAGTATTTTTTTTTTCGTATCCTCCAATGACTACAAATTAACTGACCCGGTCATGTGCCCGCAGTTGGATTTATTGGAGGTAGGCTAGGCTGTTTGTTGACCAAAAGAGTAGCATGGTAAAGTAGCCGACTTCTAACTTTCACTTGTAAACATTTAACTTTAAATGTTAAGTCATTAACCCTAAACCTATTGTCCGTAGTCCAGTGAAATATGAAGTGAGTCGAGTCGTTCGTTGTGGCGATTATCAACAGTCCCCTTCGAACATTTCCTTTTTTACCCCCAACCTCCAGTGGGAGGGGAAAACATGGAGGACTGTCCATTCTTCCGACATCCTACGACGGCACCCAGACTTTCGACTCTGTTTCACCTGCTGCCATCTCGCATGTAAATACGTTTTATTTTCTTATCGGGTTACAATTAATACAGTATATTTAAGCTTTTACAGCCAGGCTTTGGGCTAGTCACTTAGGTCAACAGAGCTATTTCAGACAATGGCATCATTGCAACCAGGAAACCGCGGAGGGAAGGTTTTGGTGCACGCGGGCTACCGTTACCAGAAAAACAGAAGACGACCCGACAAAATCTACTGGCGCTGTTGGAGAAAAACATGTCATGCCTTCATCCAAACCTCAGCATTTGACATTAATGAGGAAAACCCCCATATTCGCGTTTTACAGGTGGCAAAGCACAACCACCCATACGAAACGAAAATGATCACAACCGGTGCTCTCAAACAAAAGATGGTTGAGGTTATTGAAGCTGACCCTTCAAAATCTGTAAAATCAGTGTATGATGAGGTCGTTAAGACAGTTGAAGGGTGCGATCAGGTCCCCAATTTCACCCATGTCCGTACTAAACTCTCCAGAAAGCGAGCCTCACTTTTGCCCTCATCGCCGCAAAATGATGAGTTTGTCTTTGAAAATGAAGGGGCCCACATAGGCCTACAACAGCATGCACAGGACAATAGGACTCATCAAGGCAGTGAAAGAGGTGTGCTGGTTTTTGGGACGGACATAAACTTTGCCAAGCTCAGCAAGTGTCAAGAAGTTTACATTAATAGCCCAAGGCCTTTTGAGCAGTCTGTGACCATCTATGGCAAATACTTGGGTAAGATCATGCCACTGGTTACATGCCTTATGACTGGCCGGACATGCGCCCAGTACACACACCTCATGAGTCACCTGAGAAACAAGGTGCGTCAGGTGACGGGTTACCGTTGGAGACCACGGCGCATCGTAACGGCCAACTTCACAAGTTCTCACCTACAGAACACTGAGTCCAAGCTGCTAGACGTCCATCGGTCATCTGACTGTGGTCTGACCCCTCAGACGAAGCTGCTCGATGACGTCCAACAGTCTGCAGGATGTGAGCTACTCTACAGCACAGGGGCCTGGAGGAGAGCTTGGGCTCTGGGCATCTTTGGTCCGTTTTGTCGCCATGGCAACCTGAGGAGATGCACTCAAAGGGTCACGTCACACGGCTGCCAGTTTTCGCCAGGGGCTTTGGAGCAGCAAAACATCAGAAACTTGGACTCTAACAGAACCACTACACCACAATCCCCCGGCCTGGCAGACATTCTAGAGCCTGCGGAGAGCAACAGTATCATGCCCTCGCCATCCCTCTGCTGCGTGTTTGACGGGAGGCTGAGTAGATGTTCCAACAACGTTGCCCAAGGTAAGTAGCTAAGATCTTTTACATTTTGTTATATTAAAACATTTTGAGAACCTATGTAAAACATTTCATGGAAACAACTACGTAATAATTAGCCTGTTTCTCACAGTGATCAGCTATAGGCCGGTGTATCGGTGTATGCCTGGCTTGTATGCCTGGCTTGTTGGCCTGTCTCTGACTGGCCTTTCTCCATTTCTTCCCATTCACCTGGGAACAACATGATGACTGAGGCAAACTTAATGTGTTTACAGTATTCTACAATGTTATGCTTGTGTCATAAAATACATGTGCACATGTATTTTAGACTCAGACACACCCGTTACTTACCGTATATTGTTTTTATTTATTTGTTTGTTCAGGTTTTCGTCAAAGGTGGCGACATGAAAGCTTGTGCCGTAGGCGCTGTACTTCCAAGTCTGTGTTGGAGGTAAGGCCAAAAGTCATCCCCTCTCCTCTCTTCCTTCTTCGAGAGACCATTCTCAATTGATTCTTTTATCGGACTACTTTTGCTGCGGAGTGACACAATTTTATTAAACAATTTTACCTTTTTTGTCATTTTATAAATTTAAATATTCAAATATTTACAATTTCACTATTAAACAAATAATTAGTTTTTTTTTCAAGTGTAAAGTGATTCTTTTTCATTTTCTTTTTCTAAATGGAAAGCTGATGATATGTTCTCATCCCTGTGTGTTCTTTGTCATCTTTGTCTCCAGGCAACAGTTAACACTGAAGGTTCTAATCTTCAGGCCGTTGAGTTTGGCCAGAGCGTTATTGTGAAGCAGGAAGAGGAAGAACAATATGAAGACACACAGCCCTTCTCTGAGCTCTGCTGTAAAACGGAAATGGACGTCTCAGAATTTACAGTGGCCTACACTGAATCTCTACAAACACTGGTCAATGAAGGTAAGTAAGAGTAAGAGTACTTTATTTTGTCCTTCGAGAAGGAAATTCTTTCTCTGCATTTGATCCATCCGGGGGGTATACACACACACATGCATACAGATACACACAGTTGTTGGGAAGTGTGAGCGCAGAGCTTCACACTTCTTAGGGTGCGCACACCCACACACAGAGCAGTGGGCAGCCGCCAGTGCAGTGCCCGGGGAATAATCTATTTAATAGTGCTTTAAAATACCTTATGTATGCATTATCTATCTGTCTGTCTAGATGGATAGATAGATCTTTCTGTTGACATTGACAGATTTGACAGTCTCTATGGAGACTGTCTCTATGGAGATGGATGGATGAATGGCAATCCATATCCTCACCACTGTGCCCTTGAGCAAGGCTCTTAATCCTAAACTACTCTAGGAAAAAATAAGTAATTGATGGTTGACACATTGCTTTTTTGCATGTGTGTACTACTTCACGGTACCCAAACTTTTAAGTGTGCAGTGTACCCCCTTAAACACTACCCGCTCATCACTGATTTAAGCAACAGTAACTTAACCTCCCAGAAAATCAGTGTTGGTGTTAGAGACCAATATTTGATGTGAAAAAACACATCCATGGATTTTGATTGTGTGTGTGTTTGAGAGAGAGAGAGAGAGAGAGAGAGAGAGAGAGAGAGAGAGAAATCTGTTGTTCTAGAAACCATAGTCCCAGTGTTCTGCTAGGTTTATAACTTGGTTGATCTGAGCAATAAGTATCTTTCCTTCCTAGCGATGACTGGTGGAAACCCAAGACTTGCGGTGCTCCACCTGTCGACGGAAGATGCCGTAAATTCACACCATTGGGTCCCAGTACAAGCTCAGCCCATCCAGCAGACGCCAGCCCCGCTCACCACAACTCTGCAGACGCTGCCTCCAGCAATCCAGCCAACTCCGTCCACCCCAGCTCTGCCTGCGGCACCTCAGCCATCTCCACTGGACACTCCAGCTTCGAGAGGCCCAACAGGTCCTGATTGCAAACATTGATTTAAACTGTGGCTTAAATGTAATTCTGATTCTGATGTTAGCTTAAAAGAATCATCCAGTGTGAATCAGTCGGTTCCAGTTCCAGTCAATTCTGTTGCTGAAGGTCACTGTGCCCCAATTACTTAGAATCAGTTGCTAGCTCACTATTTGGTCTTCGTTTGTTTTCCTACTGACTGCACTTGGTGACAGGGCTGGACTGGGACCAAAATATGGCCCAGGCATTTTTGACCATGGTGGCCCACTATGTTATGATTTTATTCAGTACTTCCTTTCTAAAATAACACAAGTTGGACACATTGCATGAACATGGGAGATTTAATTGGACTAGCCCAAAATCCTGCAAGAAAATTATGAGTAAATTATGACCGCCCTGGCCCAGAAAGGACCATGAGCCCATCGGGCATTGCCCTGTATGCCCTATGGCTAGTCTATGCCTGTTTGGTGACCCTGAATTATTGTTTGATTTATTTATTTTACCCACAGAAACAGAGAGGCAGATAATGAGCCAGTTGGGGAGCATCAAACAGGAAGTGGACGGTCTGAAACAGGAAATGGGGGTCATTAAACAGCTCCTGCTGTCTCTGACGAACCGTACCACCTACAACACACCACCAGAGGGCGTCCACCTGCCCATAGCAACCTTACATGAACTACTCAACACAGAGGACTTACTGGAGGAGGAGGCAACTTACAATGAAATGGTAAATATTTATTGTCCTTAAAGGGGAAATCCTGTCAATTTTCAACAAGAGCTCTATTGCTCAAGCTACTTGAGATTAGCTAATACTGAAGACGCAAGACATTTTGGTCCAACCATATAGGTTTCCTTGAACAGAGAATAAGCCCTGACCGTTAACCCAATGGGGCAAGTTTTCAAAACTGTGTTTACA
This sequence comes from Sardinella longiceps, assembly GCA_027497455.2. Lineage (NCBI taxonomy): Eukaryota > Metazoa > Chordata > Actinopteri > Clupeiformes > Clupeidae > Sardinella > Sardinella longiceps. The sequence goes on along the minus strand of JAODXP020000033.1, from coordinate 15,851,726 downwards.
GCATTTAAACATGCTCCAAATATCACCCCAAACGTTATGCAACATCATCAGACACATTACAACACAGAACTGTATTGTATATGGCAACAAATGGCTGGAAAAGTGGTTAAAACTGTGAGCTTATGGAAGCAGCCCAATATTGTTTGTTTACAAAACGGTTTTGTAAACACTGCATAAAAACACAATTTTAAGCACTTTGTTAGACATTTGTAGTCATAAACACTACAGAGGTGTGTTGTAATGTGTCTGATGATGTTACATAGCTTTTGGGGTGACATTTGGTGCATGATTTGATGCTGAAAAACTGTTTTGAAAACTTGCCCCATTGGGTGAACTGTCAGGGCTTACTCTCTGTTCAAGGAAACCTATATGGTTGGACTAAAATGTCTTGCGTCTTCAGTATTTGCTAATCTCTAGTAGCTTGAGCAATAGAGCTCTTGTTGAAATTTGACAGGATTTCCCCTTTAACTGTTTATTGTTGTTATTTTACTTTTACCTTACTAATGTATATGTATGTATAATTAAGTTGTAACTTATAGTTTTTTTGTTTTGTGTTTTTCCAAAAGATGAATGAAAAGCCAAAATTTGAAAGTCGAAAGTAATCGACACATGAAATTTTGTTTTATGACCTTGTCTGTGATCTTATCTTAAAGGATATTATGTCCTTTACTTTATTACAAAATTCACATGTGTTATAGGGAATTGTGGATGCTAAATAATATTAAAAAAAGGTTAACTGTAGGGGGAACTGTAATTGTTACGGCGCTTTACTTTGTTACCAAATTCGCGTGCATCATAGGGAATTTAAGATGCTAAAAACTATTCAAAACAAAACAAACTGGCAACATTAGGAGGAGTTGAAATTGTAAACAAATCCCAGACAAGCACACAGTGCCTTTAATTCTCCAAAATATTTCTTCATCTGTTTCAGGTGAAGTACTTGGAAATGATTAGAGGGGCAGATGCGTCCTCCAACACACGCCGGATCCTCATCCGTCTCTTGACGACTTCTCTCGCCCAGCAGCTGAGTTGGCGAGGCTCAGATCAGAAACTGTCTTTCAAAGACCTGAGGATCAACCGAGCTATTTTAGGTATTTACTGTAGTAACAACTTATTGCATGGGGGTGAAATTACTGTACTCTTCCTCACTGCAGTCAGTGTGTACTGCAGGGGTGGGCAATTATTTTGGCCGAAGGGCCACATTTTTTATTTTTTTCGATTTTGACTAACGGGCTGGGTGTTAACAGTCAACCTGTTGATGGGGGTTGATGCCAGTCTCAAACCAGTAGCCCCACTTTCTTCAGAGGACATGTATGTAGGTGAACCTACCGAACTAATTAAGGTATTTGCTGTAGTAACAACTAACTGTATGGGAGTGAAGTTACAGCACTGTACTCTTTCACTATAGTCAGTGCGTACTGGGGGCATACATTGTCTGTTTTCGTTTATGCATGATAAACGATCTGGGGTTCGTTTCCTAAGTATACTTGCTAACCACTTAGCAGCTTGG
>JAODXP020000033.1:15761860-15850116 GCA_027497455.2 Sardinella longiceps | reverse complement strand
GTCCTGAATTGTGTGCGTGACAACTCCTGACTCACTTTGCCTCGAACTTAATCCTATAAGCGCAGGTGTTTTTTTCTCACTGGAAAGACTAAACCTATAGACGAGAGGGAAAACGAAAGGAAACTTCATAATGTTATCACATTGTTTGAACAACTTTGTGCAAAGGAAAACGAACTGTTTGGCAAAGGCACAATTTAAGTTTGATATGAAATGTGTGTAATGTCAACGTATCACGGCAAAATATCCGAATCGCGGGGATGAGAACACTTTTTAGGTAAATCAGCCAGTTGTAGAAAATGACCAATAAATGGCATAATCTAGGCAAAATGCTTAGGAAGGCCTAGTTGGTCCTATTTGCATTGGCTATTTTTTATGCTCAATGCCCTGGCTTTCCTCACAGTTGCAAAAGAAATTTAACAAAAAAAAAAAAAAAGGTTAACGTTTCCAGCGCACCTCCGCGCGTACCGTCGGACCCAACGAATGTCTCGTCAACATATCTCTGAGCTATCAAAGTAATTTGGCTATTATCGGCTACATTAAACAATGTAATCTGCAGCACTTTATTTAAATAGGCTATTTAACACACCGCAAGCAGCAGGAGGGTCTGAACGAGAGAGTTTCTAAGTTTTGTGAAAAATGTCATTTGTCAGGATTGCGTTCTACACGCAGCAGCAGTAGTCACGTGAACTGCGGTAGCCTATTTCAGAGGCATCTGGTAGACACTGCGCTGTAGAATAGATTGTTTGAGCGCATGATTGTTTTAATGAATGAATAAACAGATTTTGTATTTTTTTGGGGGGGGGGGGGGGGGGGTTGGGAGAACCGGCTGTTTCTGGTAATGACGTCACCAACGCAATACCGTTTCAGAAACATCCCCCCCTCTGTTTTTTTCACAAATCGCACCCTGTGTGTGTGTGTTGTTAGCCTGGAACACCATGGTCTATGATTCAAGTATGGGGTTAGTGCTCTTTAGGGTACAACCATGGCCAGCTTGTCAAAGTCAAAGGTCAAATGTCAAAGTTTCAGAGGCTTGCCTTGAGGACATTGAAATTCACAAAGATGTCTTTCTTCATCATTTTTCTCATAAGACAGTAAAACAGTATATGGTGTTACCCGATTTCTCCTTAAAGGCACAACCATGGCCTGTGTGTCCAGGTGAAAGGTCAAAGGTTACAGTGTTGTGATGTCATTTGTTGCAGGTTTCCCAGTCTACATCTCCCTGCCCCACTTCCTGCATGGTAGCCCCCATCTGATAGAGGAGGTGAAGGGCCTGAGCCCCAGCGATGAGGAACACTTTACTTACCTGGACGTGGAGCCGGTAATGTGGGCCCTCTCTCTCTCTCTCTCTCTCTCTCTCTCTCTCTCTCTCTCTCTCTCTCTCTCTCTCTCTATCTCTGTCTCTCTCTCTGGACGTAGGAGCCGGTAATGTGGGCCTCTCTGCGGGGGTCCATCTTTTATACCAGCATGATGGACACAGACTAAACACACAAATATCAATCAAATATACTTCTCTCTCTCTCTCTCTCTCTCTCTCTCTCTCTCTCTCTCTCTCTCTCTCTATGTCTCTCTCTCTCTCTATGTCTCTCTCTCTGTCTCTCTCACACTCTCGGCCACAAACACATACACAGACACACATGGGCACACTCACCCATACCCACCCACACTCACACCCGCGTGTGCATATACACATAGATACACACCTACACACTTTGGACCTGTATATTAGTAAGCGTCTGACGATCTGTCTAACACCATATCTCCTTTTCAGAAGACTGGCTTCACTCTGAGGTTCGTCAAGAGACTCCAGGTCAACATGATGTATGGGCCGTCTTCTAAGATCGAGTGAGTTCCCATCATGTCTTCCTTCCTCTCTCCATCTCCACACACAGAGTTTTCAGTCTGGCAGAGTACCGTGCCCATGCAGGTTCCCACATCTAATCTTCCACCGGCCGACGTGTTCACACCAAAAATCAGAGCGTTCAGGAAAACGAACAATTAATTGGCAAGATTTGAACTCCAAATTTCCAGCTGATTTTTGTGAGGCAGCCGCAGTAAAAGGAAACCTTGACAAAGGCCACAGTACCGAAACATTGATAAAATAAATGTTAAAAAAAGACACTTGCAGTGTGCGCTATAATTTTCATTTGTAGTTCATTGTGCTGTAGCACTAACTCCAAGAGTGTGCACTCCAGTATATTTCTCTATTCACTGTAGGTAGCAGTAGAAAAAGTTAATATGCTGAACTGGCCACTTTGTTGATAATATGCCATGGGCATTTCATTTGGTAAGGACACAGGATAACCTGGGCCCACCCATACTTCCTGTCGCTGAGTTGGGAAATTTTGCGATCAATGGTCACTTTAGCTAGGCTAGATGCAGGCTGTTCTTGGTCAACACTTTGGTTCCCAGTGTAGCTGGTATTCTGTGTGTCTGTACATCTGCAATACACCACAGTCAGACAGGCCAAACTAATTACAGTAAAACATCTGTCTCATCTTCTACCACAGTATATTGAAAAACATCTCTCTCCACACAATCTTCCCAGTGGTGTGGCTCAATGAGGTGAGTGTCATATCTTTACAGTTTATAATATATATATATATATATATATATATATATATATATATTTTATATATATATATAAAATATATATATATATATATATGGGCAATTCCACGAAAAGTAAACCTCACCTTAAAACTTTTTAAGTCTTTAAGTTATGGATATATATATATATATATATATATATATATATATATATATATATATATATATTGACTGATTGATTAGGTACAATATTTTATATCTACACACAAAACATCATCATCATTACTTGCAAGAGCATGTTTTTTTTGACACTTTTTTACCAAATGCTTTTTGCTAAACTTTTTTAAATGGTATTTTTGTACACAACACTACCTATGCACAACCCATTAGATTGATACGTAGACAAAGCACCAACTGAACACTGTCAGAAAGAATGGAAAACATAGTTTGGCTTTTGCTTACTTTACAGTATGTGCAGGGCATGTCAGTTTTTTAAATATCTTTTATCTTATAACTTTATGTGCAGTATCCATAGATATTATAGTATTCTCAGATGCCTCCAAGGGCCTCAAAACATATAGGGCAGGGGTGGGCAACTATTTTGTCTGAAGGGCCACATTGGCATTTAGATTTTCACTATGGGGCCGGGTGTTAACCGTCAACACGTTGTCTCAAACCAATAGGCTGGAAGAAAGTCTCACTTTCTTCAGAGGACATGTTAACATGCAGGGTTAAAACGTGGGGGATTTCATGACTACGACAAATTTGATAATTTAGGCCTATAATGTAAGTGTCCTTGGCTAAAAGATAAATTATTCTACTTTAGGAAGGCTTCACGGGCCAGATTAAATAGCTCAGCCGCATGTGGCCCCCGGGTCTTAGTTTGCCCAGGCCTGATATAGGGTATCTATAGATTAATAAATCTATGATTGTACCACTCACTCACTTCATAAAACCTTTTGTCCATCTCATCTTCTTAGACGGCTGCCGTGGATGACGCAACAGCAGATATGTTTAAAGAGGAGCTGGTGTCCAAGTTCGATCTGCTGAACAAACTCCAAATCGTCCTGATATCCGCAGGCCTAGGCCTGGCCCTGGCCCTGGGTGTGTTCTGTGCCGTGGTGGCAAGGAGACACAACAAGAGCGAGATGAAGGGAGATCAACAACACAACAAGGGAGATGAAGTAATAACAACGAAGTTTTAGTATAACGTTACTTTTTGCAGTAACGAGTAATCAAATGAATTACTGTTTCCATAGTCATAACGCCGTTCCCGTTACCGCCAATAGAATGCTTCACGTTACTATACTTTTTCAGACCAGTGCAGGGGCCGGATTCACAAAACTTTCTTAAGAAAGAAAATGTTCTTAAGTGGTACTTTTTTTCTTAACTTTTGTCTTAGGGCACAAGTTAAGAAGATTTGATATTCACTAATAAAATTCTTATGTTGTTTCTTAAGTTTCTTCTTATATTTTGTCCTAAGAAAAAAGTTAAGAAGAATTGAGATTCTTGAAACATTTGTTCTTAAAATTCTTCTCAGTTTTCTTCTTAACTTTAAGACAACCCTACACCAGTCTTAAGACAAACCACATCAATTTTGGACACAACCCTACACCAGTCTTAAAACAAGCACAATTAAAAAGGTAAGCCTCTATTTTTTAAAGAAAATTATATATAATCATATCTCTACAAGACTTAATCAGAATAGTTTAGTTTTATGTCATTTAAGCTTGTAGTTTTTGGAGCATGTGTAGACAGTGATGTTCACAAGTCATTTTTTCCAAGTCCAAGTCAAGTCCCAAGTCTTTGTAGTCAAGTCCAAGTCAAGTCTCAAGTCCTTGGGAGCAATGCCAAGTCAAGTCTCGAGTCTTTCGTCCCAAGACCAAGTCAAGTCTCAAGTCAAGTCTCAAATGACTGAAATTAACTATTAACCTTTTTTTGTCTTTTTTTTTTTGGTATGGTGTGGTGCATTGTATCTTAAGAGGGCTATTTAAATTCCAAATTGTGAAGAAACATGAACGTTTTGTTTAAACTTAAATATTTAGAAAACAAATACCACAGATAGGCTATATTATGCATTTCCATTCTTGAGGTCTAAAATCCTATTTTGATCAACTGCATTTTCATAGCATATTACAGAAACTTCCTATCTTAAATCCATAGGATCTAAAATTTGGTATTACAGAAACAAATCATGTAGCCTATGGGATGTTTTTTTTCTTCGCCCTATATTAGTAGGCCTATAAGATTATTCATCATGTATTTCAATAAACTATATTATTCAAGGAAATGTACAGGCTATTATATTTATCAGCTTATTATTGTTGGTTTACAGAAAGTTTTAAATAGTTTGATCTTTTCATGACAGCCAGTTATAGGCCTAGATCTAATATAATGGATAATTACACTACTCACCTCAACATGCTTTTTACAGTCATTCAAGCCACCATGGGCAATACTGAATTCACTGTTACCAACGGTGCATCTGTTGAAATTGTCATTATTTTTTAACTCTTATCAGGAAAGGTTATTGTTTTGTATAATCAGAGGTAAAATGGGTCTTATACAGTATTTTCTTCTTTTTTTTTTTTTGACACTCTTTCTCTGCCACACCGATCCTGTTGACATTACCGAGCTGAGTTAAAAGACCGCCCAAACTGAAAGCTGATTGGTTTACTCAGCCAATTAGTAAGCCAATCAGGACGCTCTATGTATTGCACGCACCCTCCATGCATGCACACACACACCGTTCCCTCAGGCACCGCTTCTCTCTCTGTCCCTCTCGCTCACTCTCACATGCGCGCATATGCGCGATGTAGACGTAAATGTTTCACGTGCATGCCCTGGCTTACTAGCTCTAGATTCCGGGAGATATTATTCTATTTGCGGGCATCAGGGAGGCATTATCAATATCAGGATGTCTGCACAAACTAGGCAATATAACATAGTATACCATCATTAGATCCTCTAGAGGCGAACCCCGACTGTTGGGTAACATTAAATACTGTCGGTCACAACCAAATCACGGTTAACAATCAATTAAGACAGACTTATGTTTGCAACCTATACATTGCAACTGCGCAAGCATGCAGTACCCCTTTATCATCAGAGAACATAGCATGCCAATAAGGCAATAACACAAAAAGAAAAGATAATCAAAAACACCCCATAACAATAAGCGCTTCCCTGCTTGTGTGTCGTTCTGAGGTGCCTGATAAAGTTGGATGTAGTTGAGCCAGCATCATTTATCCTGACACCACACTCTTTGCAAAGGGCTGTTCGCCCTGTGTGAGAAGTCTTTATATTCAAATGCAACAACAAATGGTGAATTTGCCGTCGCCATGGTCATTGTTGATTTCTGACTGCACACATGCGTTGGGCGTAATCTGGGAGAGAAATATTCTGCCAGCGCTCCGCGTTTCCCATAAGGCAAGGGAACACATTGGAAAAACAAAAAGATGATTTTTTTTTTCAGCGAAATGATCATTGTTCACGAGTCACAAGGCTCAAGTCCGAGTCAAGTCTCCAGTCATTGAGGGCAAGTCTAAGTCCAAGTCTCAAGTCTTTGTTTGTGCGACTTAAGTGCGACTCGAGTCCAAGTCTGGGACTTGCGTGAACATCACTGTGTGTAGATACCAAAGTAAAAATAGGCTACTTGACAGTTAGGCTAGTTACATGACAGTTAGGCTACAGTTATAATTACAGCGTACAGTTACATAGTTATAGTTACAGTTACAGTTACATACAGCCTAACATTTAATAGACTTTTTACCTAATGGGTTTCATAGACCTGTGTAGCCTATTCAGTGTAGGCCTATTGATAGACTACTGCTGTAATTAATTAGATTTATTTATTTATTTATTTTAAACTTAAGTCAATACAATTTGTTCACTGAACTTGCCCCCGTCCTTTTTTTGTAGATGGAGATACTTTGGGTTGCAGCCAGGGAGGAAAATCCACCAAGGCCATTGAGAGACCGAATGGATCCCCTTAGACTGCCAGACAATTTTTTAATTAGGCAATATAGGCTTCCTAGGCCCGCTATAATGTCCCTGGTAAACCTTTTGTCAGGAGATCTCCAGCGGAAGACAAGACGCTCCTCACCCCTTCCTGTGGTGTTACAGGTTATGGTGGCTTTGAGGTTCTTCGCCTCAGGCACATTTCAGATGGTGTTAGGGGGCACTTTGGGTGTGAGCCAGTCATCTGTTAGCAGGGTGGTCAGAGATGTTTCAGGGGCGTTGAGCAGAAGAGCAAGACAGTTCATCAAGTTTCCAGCAAGAGCGGCAGAGTGTATACAAACAAAACAACAGTTCTTTGACATAGCAGGCTTCCCTAATGTACTAGGGGCAGTAGACGGCACACACATTGCGATAAAAGTAGGTTGTTTTTCTATGTGTTTCTGCAGTTAGCAATCTAACCCTAAATGGCAGCACTTGTATTACATTATTAGGAAATTGTGTTAGGAGTAATGTTAAGTTGTTAAGTATGTCTTCATTGTAAAGGCACCACATGATGAGGAAGAAAGCTACATCAACCGAAAAAACTTCCACTCCATCAACGTTCAAGTCATTTGTGATGCCAACCTCAGAGTCACTGACCTTGTGGCAAGATGGCCAGGGTGCACCCATGACTCCTTCATGCTGATGAACTCAGGCACGGGCATAAAATTCAATGAAGGAGAAATGCCAGATGGATGGTTGCTAGGTATTTAACTACACTGACTAGTTAGATTTTTCTGTAGGCTATTGTATGTCATTGTGATGTCTAACAGATGTGATACCATACTTGCAGGTGACAGTGGCTACCCTCTAAGGCCATGGTTGATGACACCAATACTGCATCCAGCCACGGAGGCAGAGGAGCGCTACAGCCGAGCACAATGCAAGACCCGCAGTGTTGTGGAGAGGTGCATTGGTGTCGTCAAATCAAGATTCAGATGTATTGACCTTTCTGGGGTAGTGCTCCAGTACAGCCCTGAAAAAGTGTGCAAGATAATCACATGTGCATTCATTCTGCACAACCTTTGCCTGCTTTACCGTCTGCCGCTCCCAGACATCCCAGACGACCATGAGCCAGAGGAAGAGGATGGTAGGGATCTCCAAGTGAGGCAGGACCTCATAAGGAGGAGATTCACATAGGCTAACATTCTCCGATAAACAGTAACTTTACATGAATAATAAATACAATTTGGAACCAATCTGTGCATTCACATTTTTATTTTAAAATTAGTATTCTTTTTGTTTTAATTGTAACTTAGCTTTGGCTATGGCCAGTTTTTCTTTTTCGACCTGTAGCAATTCCTGTTGAACTTGTCGAAGTTGGCTCAGTTCTCTGAGGATCTCCTTCTGTAAGCTGATCATGTCTTCTGTGTAATGGTGGTCTGCGACTGGCATGAATTCCGACAGGGAAAGGGCATCATCAGGCTTCTGTAAAAAATGTGAAAGTCAATCATAAATTAATCAGTGGCTTAATTGCCTTGTGTTTGTTTACGTTTTTTTTGTTCTTTCAGTTCTAACCCACCATAATTGATTTAAGTAATGGTGAAACTAAGACTAATTGTCTGAAAGACACAGGTGCATGCATAGGCTAATTGGGTGTGAAGTAGGCCATGTGAAATATATCACGATGTGTGTGTGGGAGGGCTGCTTGTGAACTCACTTCAATGTTGATCACTGATAATGGAGTGGGGTCGATTACCGGTGAAGGTGTTGGGTTGATCAGAGGTGAAGGTGTGGGGTCCAGCGCAGATACAGGAGGTGAAAGAAGCTCAAAATTGAGCACTACAGCATCTAAAACAAAAGAACAGGGATATTATTTGTCTATACACAAAAATGTGTAATTTATCAGTAAACTCTGAGTCATTCAAGTAGCACCTGCAGCCCAACCAATTAATTAAATGTGAGAGGCAGTAGTGTGTATGTTACACTGTGTAGGCCTACTAATACACATACAGTAACCTATGTATGATAGCACAGCAGCATGCCATTTCTAAACTTAATAGGCATTTCTGAAATAGGCCTAGTCTACTATGATATTTCTTGCATGTGCCCCAGTAGGCTACAGTCTAGTTGCCTCTTACAATTAATTTGGCTACAATAAATAACTGCAAGTGGTTTACCTGACGACCTGACTGTCTCAAAGTTAAGTGAGACCCATACCAGCCTAAAAGAAGCATGAACAATTGTAAAATGACATCTACCGATACAAGATATAGCTTAGGCCCTCCTTTAGAAACAAACTTCGATTGGTGCATCAGGTAGGCTAGTGTAACGTTAACCTGACAAACAGCATTGACTGGGTAAATCTGGTATCATAGGGCTGTTGGCTTGTAAGAGTCAGATTGTATCATTTAATGACTGGACCTAATGAAAACAGTACGTCTTGATTCAATGTAACAAGGACGATTTATGCTAACGTTACGACGTTATCGATGGCTAACGTTAGCTTACCTTCTTCGTCGTTTTCGTCTGCTCCCGTATCCACGCCTCCTTTCACTCCATCCACTGCTGTCTCTCCCACGCATGGAGGTATTAATAAACCTGGAGAAACATACCAAGCCCCGCCTCCCATTCATTCCAATGTGGAATGCTAGGCTAGTGAATTCATCCAAAATTGAACAAAATTTTCAGTTGTCAAGATGGCGTTTCATGGAGCTCACTTCTGACTCCATTTCATTAGGCCAATGAGGGCCCATGTTACTAGGCTAATGGAGATGAGGGCGGCTCTGGCGTCCGTTTCCCAAAAGCATAGTTGCTAACCTGTTAGCAACTTAGTTAGTTGTGAATGGAAAATTGCATTGCAACCAACATAGTAGCTAACTTAGTTAGCAACTATGCTTTTGGGAAACACACCCCTGGCCCGGCCAGGTTGATGGTTCAATCCCCATGTGCTCTCAGAAAGGACAGCTTTTTTGTACAAAGACCAATCACTTGACTTGAAATTTCAAGTTGGCAGAACAAGGAATTTTAAGTTGGTAGAACAAACGACTGTGTAGTTAAAGTAAGTAGTGTTTACTTACTTTAATGAGTCCTGGCAACTTGAAAAATAAAGTTATGCTCTCTAACTCGTGAAATCCAGTGAAATCGGTTGACTTTGAAATTTCAAGTTCTGCTAACTTCTCTTTTTTTACAGTGCAGCTCTGCTGGGGAGACACACAGAGAGACAGTGGGGAGAGAGAGTCCCAGATAGGAGCAGCTCTGCTGGGGAGACACACAGGGAACGGTGGGGAGAGAGAGAGAGGCCCATATAGGAGAGCTCTGCAGCTTTGCTTTTTTTACAGTGTTCTTACTACTAACGCATCCCATCCTAGAGGAGAATGGGTAAACACCAATCAACAGAATATTGCTGCCTCTCCTACTCAACCGGCTACTATTCTGACTATTCATGGCAGATATGCAATTAAAGCCTTAAAGTAATGATCCTATTTGTTTGAAGATTTTAGCCAAGGATTTTAGTGTTTGTGTTGTGTTACCTTGGGAAAAAGTGTCTGCTGAGATCCACTGAACATAAACACACACACACACACACACACACACACACACACACACACACACACACACACACACACCCCTGATGTGATCTTCTCAACCTCTTCTGTCGAAAAACAATCAGTAAATTAATATCAAATATCAAATATCAAGTTACAAAATATAGCAGCAATGAAAAGGGTCTCTTCATGGGTCCGTGTACTTTTTCGTTCATTCATTATTCTATTTTGGAATGAAAGATGAAATTGAAAAAAGGGTGCAACTTCTTGTCTTGTTTAAAGCCATACACGCAGAAATGGCTGTGTTTGGTTTTTTGCATGTGTTGTCTCATACCATAATAGCAATGGAAGAAATTACAACATTTTTGATCGTTTTTCAATGTGTGGCATTTGTTTATTAATTTATTGAAATTCATTTGACTGACCTTTCCGTTTACCCGGAAGGAAAGTTTGCAGCAAAAAAGGTCTAGCTTGTGCATACGCAAAGACGCTCCAGATATAGCCGGAGCCAGAGACATAACAGAAAAATAAAAGAGTATTCTTTAACTGGCAAGTTTATTGAGCTGAAGCGCGCGCTCTTGCTCTTCATCCCACTGTTTTACGCACGTTTAATACACATTTCTCTTTGATATATTTGGGGCATTATCGTTGGGAAGTCCATGTAGACTACACATGTAAAGGCTGGAGATGAGCTGGGAAGCTGATGGAAGATGCTGATAATCAGAGCTGTCAAAATCCTATTTCAATCACAGTTGGTCTACCCTTCCTGTCCTCTGTCCCTATTCAATATTGTGGTGACGCTTGCATGCACTTGCTTGTGGCGCTTGCTTGCTATGGATATACGCAATCATCTCACGAGGTTGTGAGCGTCACAAAATATTATTCGCACACTCATCTCAGATCAACCACATCTTTTGAAGTGTAGCAACAATGCTTGCAAAGTCGGCATTTACCTCCAAATAAACCATGTAATAAAAACTCAACCACCTAGGCCTACTTCCAGAATTACTTCCAAATAATAATAATAATAATAATAATAACAAACCAAAGACGCAACTCAGATGGACGCTTTTCTTTATTGCTCTTCTCTTTTTTCTAGGATTCAGCGTTTCATTTTCAGTTCCTAAAAGATATCAAAACATGGTGCTTGGTTCCATTTCATAAGTGATATTCAAGCGTAAAACACTATAAACGAGTCCTTATTCATTTCTCGTGCGACTTCCAAAATAGAATAATGAATGAACGAAAAAATACACGGACCCAGGACTAACACTTTTAAAACTCGTCAGATCTCAATGTGAAAAAAACAAAACAAAAACAGATTATATTCGATATTTATATAGATATGGATAGACCAATGTCTTAAAGAATAACTCTGGAGTAAGTTTAAGCATAGCCCTGTTGCACGAGCCTTCTAACAGCAATATAATTTGCATGGAATGAAAGCTTTTTGAACAGCGTAGACCTGTGTTAAAGTATTAAAGTAAAGTTTATTTAAAAGTCAGAGCGAGTTGATATGCAAGTTTGAATTATGGACAGAAAAGTGGAACTACTTTATAGCCGTGCAGTTACCTGAAAAGGAAGCATGTTCTAAATTATGTTCTAAAATCTAAATAGTGCATCACAATAGGAAATTTGACCAAGCAGTGGTATAAGCAATGAACAATAACCAGAGGTATAGAAAAAGCTGATCCCACGGTAACACTTTAATTTACAGCCCGTGAAGTACTGGGTAAGTATTAGGTAAGAATGGTGTAAGTACTGGGTGAGTACAGGTAGCACATAACATATTCAAACATATTCAAAAGCTGTTTAAAGTTTTAAAAAATATAACATGGACCCTCTTTGTTTTCTGGCCAAGGAGTGTGCTTCTCTTATTTAGCAAAGTCAGAAGTGCGGCGAGAGGTCTGCAGAGTCAAAAAGCAAAATTATGTTTTATCACTGTATTTTGGCAGCAATTGCCAAATGCTACTCTCCTGTTTGAAGCTGGCCATCTGCACACACATTTTGCACTTTCTAAATCACGAATTAACGACGGCTTCAAGGGACACCGGCTGAGGAAGAGGCAGCATTCTTTCCTATGCCGGACTAAATTGCATAAACATCAGCATGCCACTTTGGCTATGTTCAGACTGCACTCCAAATCAGATTTTTTTCATATCTGATCAACATCTTATCTCTCTATCGACCGCCATCACATTGCTTGTCATATCGGATCTCCATGTCCGCTAATCACCTGCCATATCCATGTGGGTTACTATGGTACCCTAACACATCATGCCACCGCTCTGTAGCTATCCCGGGCACTAGTATCAAAACAAAACAGAGGGCGGGGCATTACGGGCGGAGCATTGACTGCATAGACTTCCATTCTACAGCCGTCGATCAAAACCAAACAACAACTTCAAGCTATGTCAAATGACTTTTAAAAGTATCAATTTCAATTTTAGAATTTCCCACATAATTGTGTTAGATGACATATGAAATTCAAAATGCCATCAAATGCTTAGTTTGGACATATGAATTACATTGACAACATCCCGGATATCCCCATTGGCCAACATTTATAAACCTCTAAAATGTACAGGGACTTATGATTTGAAAAATTTACAGATCTCACCCCAAATGAGTGAAATATCAAATCTGAGCCCAAAAAAAAACAAACAGTTTACCCGCAAGGCACTGTTAAAAAAAAAAAAAAAAAACATGAAAAATTTGCATATTTATGAGACTGAGCGCTTAACCCAGAACATGTGACAACGCAATGGCACCAAAGGACCACGTATCAGTTGTTTAAAAGAATGGTTTAACATTGCTTGAGTTTGGAAAATGCTTTTTATGCAACTATCTGCAGTTATTTAAATAAATGCAGCACACTAGCCTGGGAGTTCCCATGCTCCTTTGCGTGCTCATTTCATTTCACTCTGCAAAGCAGCATGGTGACCATGGCCGTTTTTCTCGCCTGGTGTCGGTATCCAATTGCAGAACAAAAAGGGATTTGTACGGCCCTCGATTGCATTTTACGTCACGTGGTGGCTCTGGTGTTGGCTCCGAGGTATGTACAGACGCTATGATAGACATTCGTAGCGCCCAATAAACGGCTCTGGACAATCGTAAACGATGCTTCCGCTACGAGAAATGCAATAGGTAGGTCCCCAGACTAAATATCACTTGTGATTTTAGTTTGGCATTCGCCAGGCTAGCAGTACACAATTTGCAGAAACAGAACAAAACAAAAAAACGACAGCATGAATCGGCCATCGGTTGACCCTGACTTCCATATATCGTATCGGCCAAGAAAAAAACCCATATCGTTCGATCTCTAGTTTCAAGGTACTTAAAGGAGAGTACCGGAGTGAATTCAAACATAGCCCTGTTGAAAGAGCTTGGTAAATGTGCTAGTTAGCGAGTGGAACAAAATAATTTGGTACAGCACAGACCGAACGCGAACGCAGAAGCGAACAGGCACTTTACACTGAATCAATGGGACCTGACTGTTGGAAACCGAAAATAAGATCTGAGGTTACATTGACTCAATGTAAAGTGTTTCGCATTCGCGTTAGGTCTGTGCTGTTCAAAAATCTTTCATTTCATGCGAAATATATTGCTGTTAGAAGGCTCGTGCAGCAGGGCTATACTTATATACAATATACTCCGGTATATTGCTTTAAGAGGCACAAAGCAAACGGGACATGGGGGCTCTTCATCCCCCATTAACAGCTACATGAACCACATTGTTTAAATCTCCAAGCATCTTTAACATAATTATTGGTATAGGTTGTCTAATTCCAGTCTACAGCCATTTTGTTTTGAAAAACACCACCAAAACACAGTCAATCTTGGGGGGCCCCTTTCAGCCTGAGGCCCAAGGCAATTGTCTGGTTTGTCTGTCCTGTTACAATGGTCCTGTTTGCTAATGGTGCACTTTAGGTCAGACATTCTCAGGTCGCCAGTGGACTTCCCGAGCATTTAACGGGTCGCCCTTCCATGGTGCCTCCACGCCTTTTTTATATGCGTTTTATGTGCAATTGAGTACCCATATTCTCTCTGTCTTTGTTGCAAACACACACACACACACACACACACACACACACACACACACACACACACACACCTCTGAGTGCAAATAGATAAAATTCTCTCATATCCTCTCTCTCTCTTGCACAAACACACACATGCGCACAAACACACAATCTCACACACACACAACTTAATGTGCAAACGGGTGGTAATACAGGTAGAACAAGAGGTGTGGCTCATTGCTACTGCTGTCCATACTTGCCTGACACACATACACTCGAGAGAGAGAGAGAGAGAGAGAGAGAGAGAGAGAGAGAGAGAGAGAGAGAGAGAGAGAGAGAGAGAGAGAGAGAGAGAGAGAAAGTCATGCCTCAGAGACAAGAGAAATAGGTGTGGCCCATTCCTACTGCTACTATTTCTCCAGACTCACAGGGGGAAGGAGAGAGAGAGGGAGAGACTCACAAACAGATTTTTTAACTTTAAAACAAAACTGTAACAAACTAAAAAGTTCATGATACACATGTGTGGCCTATGCCTACTGCTGCCTTTTGTCAATACGGAGAGAGAGAGAGAGAGAGAGAGAGAGAGACTCACAAAGAGAGAGAGAGAGAGAGATGGAGGAAGACGCTCACAGAGAGAGAGAGAGAGAGAGAGACACAGACGCCTCAGGCAAGAGGAAGAGGTGTGGCCAACTCCTACTGCTGTGCTGCTATTTGTCCACACTTGCCCAACACACACACAGAAAGAGGGGGAGAGACGGAGAGAAAGAGAGAGGGGAGAGAGAGAGAGAGAGAGAGAGAGAGAGAGAGGGATTCCTGAAGAGGAAGTAGAGGAAGAGCAGGACATTTGCAGTATGCGAGGTAAACACTTTCTACTACTTTAAAACTTTGACCACACCTAAAAGAATACTGTGATCAGATGTCAAGATTAGCCTAAGTGTACTACTGCCAATAGTGTGGTATGTTTTTATGTTGAGTATACTGTAAATAGCCTGCATGGGTTAGTTGGTCTTTGCGCAAAAAGAACGTCTGGAAACCATCAAAAAACAGATGAGAAATCTACCCATCTGTGTTACTCTCAATGGTGTAATGTATTATGTCGATGTTGTGGTTGGGTCGTGTTACAGTGAGTGTAGTTTTAAAGGTGTTTAGCCTTCAACAGCGTCTTTCAGGCAGCCCTGCCCTCAAGGCATTACCTCTACAAATGTAGGGTCAAGGGGGTTAGGGGGGGAGGATTCTGGCTGTGCCTTTCAGACAGTGCTTCCTGGAAGGGGACATAAGGGGAAAGAACAATCTAGAATGACTTTAGAATGATACACATACATAGATTCTTAGTATTCATAGCAGGGATGTATTAGCCTTTTGATACTACCCCTTCGGCCCAAAATCTCATGCATAGCCTACTCTGGCCCAACCCACGTTGTTCCGTTTGTGTACGGTTTAGCAATTTGATGTAGGAAAGCCACACTCTCGAATGTAATTTTCTTATTTTATTTTAACGGGTTAGCATGACAAGACAGACGTTTTGGCCTGAGCCATCTTCAGTGTGTGTACGGTTTAGCAGCTGAGAGTGGTGACACAGAATTGGCCTGCCAAGTTGCTTGTAGTCCAGTGAAGCTTGTAGATCATACCTGGGCAAACTAAGGCCCGGGGGCCACATGCGGCCCGTTGAGCTATTTAATCCGGCCCGTGGAGCCTTCCCAAAATAAAATAATTTCTCATTTAGCAAAGTATAGAGTATAGAACTGGTTCATCAGACTTGTTGTATCCATAAAATGCAAATCCTACCCTTTTAAACCTGCATGTTAACATGTCCTCTAAAGAAAGTGGGGCTACTGGTTTGAGACTTGCCAATACCGCCCCTTAGTCAAAATCTAAAACCCAATGTGGCCCTTTGGCCAAAATAATTGCCCACCCCTGTTGTAGATCAACATGGGAACTCGCTTGTTATTCTCTAGCCTGATTTGGGCGCAATACCTTGGCTTCCGTTTCTCACTATGTTCGCTGAATTTGGCCCGCACAGATCAGTGTCGAGAAAACTAAACTGCTTTCTGACTACCTGGTGGAACAAAATGAAACAAGCAGAGCCAGTAGGCTGCATACGCCTGGCTAGTTATTATTCTCTCCCCTACTTCCAAATGACCTTTGCAAAATTGGCACGTCATTAACATCCATGATCTAGAGGACTGGAGCTTGGAGATCCCAACTCCCACACAAACCTTCTCTCTCACTCTCTCTGTCGTTATCAAATAAGCTTGGAGATCCACTAAATGGAGTCTCAGTCTGCTTTATCAATACTAAACCAAACCCTTTTCTCTCTCTCTCTCTCTCTCTCTCTCTCATGGGTAACTTCTTGGAGATTCCTTAACTTTGAGTCCGATTAACTAACCTTGACTGCCTGCCTCTCTCTCTCTCTCTCTTCCAGAATGGGTAACGCAGCGATAGCGATCAATTACCCAATCAGCTTGGAGCATGAGGTCGCCTACTTGGAGGCAGGGAAGTTGGTGGAGTCGGAGAGGGGCGTGATTCGTCTGGAGAAGAGGGAGACCTCTGTGACTGGCTGTGGTGGCAGGGTCGTGTTCCGAAGAGATGCCGCAGGTAACCAGTGGACGTTCAGGTTCAAACCGCAGGTCTCCTCGAACTTCGATATCGAGGAGGAAGAAATAACCATCGAAGCTTGCGACGAGTCCGAGGCGAGAGATAAACTAGCGGCGAAGTTCGGGATGTCCTGGTCGGCGGTGAGCGGAAGTGTGTGCCTCGTCAAGAGCGTGGTCTGCGATTCGAGCGTCCTCTCCGAGCTCTATTGTTACGTGGACTACAGCGTGAAGAACAACTCGGGGAGCTACCAGTGGACGAAGAACGACTTGGGGCTCAAAGCCACACACAGGTGGGCTGAGAACTCGGAGATGGTCATGGACGTCACGTTTCTGACCGATGAGGAGAGAGAGATCGAGAAGGAGAAGCAGAAGGAACAGACAGAAGCTATGAGGAACGCTATATTTTTCTTTGGAAATAACGAAATGATTAACCTAGGTCAATGATCTCCAAATGGTGGCA
The DNA here is from genome assembly GCA_027497455.2 of Sardinella longiceps. Taxonomy (NCBI): domain Eukaryota; kingdom Metazoa; phylum Chordata; class Actinopteri; order Clupeiformes; family Clupeidae; genus Sardinella; species Sardinella longiceps. The sequence continues at coordinate 15,833,006 of JAODXP020000033.1, read as the reverse complement.
CCATTTGACTCGTAAAGTGCAAAGGAAAATAAACATGTGCCCATCTTTTTTCCATCAATATTCCGTTTTTGTGCTCGTAGCAGTTTACGAGACAACAGGGGCGCTGCTAAAAATTTTGGGCCCTCCAAGCAGTGATTTTAATATTAAATATTTCTCTGGGGCCCCCCTGCCCCCTTTTCAACGAATAGTTTAGCGGGTTTGGCCCTCGACATGGCAATGCCTGACAAAATTCGGACCTTAAGTAAAAAAAAAAATTGGGGACCACTGACCTAGGTTAAAACAGCTTTGAGACATCTGACAGATGTGCCAAATTACGCATTAGGCATACTGTATGTTGACAATGTATTTTATTTTTGTTGTACTAGTATAATACACTGTATCGTTTGTTGCATTGCCCTGCTAGTTGGCCTACAGTAGTTATATTGCCATGCTAGTTTAAGTATTACACTGTAGTGCAGGGGTGTCAAACAGGATAAAGCTTAAAAATGATTTTAGGTATGCAGGCTGTTTGAAAATAGTTCTAGTGGTGCAAAAATGGACAAGTCATATTTCTGAAACACAATCCTGGCACAATCCTTACTCCCATTAGGGTGGTAAAAGTAGGGCACTCTACGCATCAATCCTCGTCCTGCAGTATCAGTGCAAAACTGACTAACGTCATGACTCTGACGATGACTGACCGAAATGTCGAGACATTAGTCAGTTGTGCACAAATAACTCATGTCTACTCCTCCTCAATATTCCCTTTTGGGTGGATTATGGACCTGCTTACCAACAGGAAGGTGGTGGACTGTGTTAGCCTGGTCACAACCAGCCCCTTGGTCTATGCTTCTCGTCATACAAGGGTCTGGGATCTCTGCCATTGAGAAACAAGTTACTTGCTGGAGATGTGTAAATTTAAAACGATTGAACTAGCCCAGTTTGACTGATAGTCTATCGTATTTTCGTGCTACATTCTCGCAGTTTGCTGATTGGCTCGAGGTTGATGCAAACAAGCATTAATTCAGTTCGCTGATTGAGCTGAGGTCGATACGAACAAGGTCAATCAAGGTCAATCAATGGCTTGCATCCCAGACAAGACTCTCGTAGGAAGAAGAGCGTAGACCGAGGGGCTAGTTACGAAGTAGTGATCCATTTAGGACGACACTGAATGTCAATAATGCACAATATCAAAGCACAGCAGTAATAATAAACATGTTTCCCACTACAGATCAGAGTTCTAATTCCCTGATTTTTCCATGACCTTTGCTGACCAAAAGGCAGAATTTCCATGACCTCCCGTAATACAAATGATTGGGCACGGAGCAGAAAAGGCCATTTAAAATTTAATTGAGCCCCAAACTACTCCTATGGTATTGGTAATGGTCTGTACGATACACACTACTTGCTGCAGAGATCAGTATTCACCTTTTCACCTGGCCGCTATATTCCGAACAAAAACGAGGCTCGGGTGGTAAACTAGAGGAAATGCCGATGAAACCTTAATTTAATTCAATTCAATTTTATTTGTAGAGCGCTCAAATACAGTGCATTGTTTCGCGGCGCTTTACAGACAGTACGGGAAGCATCCGTGAGAAACGGGCAAGGAAAAATTCCCTTTGCTTTTTAAATAATAATTAATCATTTCTCACAGATGCCGGACAGAAAATCTATTGCTGGTCCCCTCTGTTACTGTTGGTCAGGTGGAAAGTTGGGCAGATTAGGGGCATCCCATCCCCAGAAGCTACTTCTGCTGAAGTTTTACCACCCAAGCCTCGTTCTAGTGCCTCATAGTGACGTAGGTGAAAAAGGTCCATAGGCTACGAGTAGTACATAGCAGTCAAGCAGTAGCCTAGACATTTTCGGAAACAGATAACTAACTGGCATACTGATGAAATGAATCTCCATTTAATGGTGTTCTGTGGCATCTACAGGCATGTACAGTATTATTGCAATAAATATAAACTGAAGAGATGTAACCTGGTCATTAAAGTAATTACAAATGAGAATTTTCTTTTCTTTTTCGGCCCTCGCCCCTTTGGCACCCCTTCAAATGTTGGGTCCTCCTTGAATTGGCCCTCAACCATCAAAACCTTGAGCACCCCTGGTTTAGAAGTTCTACATGCTTTTAAGGCATAATTTATAATTTTGTGAGTATGTCTCTGCTTCCACCTTGGAGTTGACTGATAGATATACTCGGCCATATACTCAGCCAGACCGGTTCTAACTGGTGATGAAGAGAAAGGAGGTGATTTTTTGGGCCAGGCACCTCAGCATAGACATCAAACCAGTCAGGGGATTCAAGACTGTTTCTGCATATTGCAGTCCACTTTGCAGTGATTAGAATTCATACCCTCTATTTTACTATTAGGCTGTAACAATGGCAACAGGCTACTAGGCTAGTATTAGTAATAGGCTTACTGTAGAAAAAAAGAGAGCCTATACTTGGTGAAAGTTAACAACCAGTGTTGATCTATGAAACATTTACATTTATACATTTAACAGACACTTTTATCCAAAGCGACTTACATTTGTCAACTATCAATTAGTTCAGGGCAAATCTCCCCTCGAGTTACTAGGTTAAAATGCCTTGCTAAAGGACACAACGGTGTCCTTTTGGGTGTTTTTGTCCATTTTTGCAACCTTATGACTTTTTCTTATGGAATAAATAACTATGAGCTGAATTCTTGTTGTGTTCTTTTTATGTCACAGGCTTAACTTTGAGAAAGTCCCTAACACTTGAAGACAGAGACAGTTGGCGAATTCAACGAGCGTAACGTTTCGTAACATAAAGTAACAGCTCCCATTCATCCCTATGGGTGACGTAGTAAACGTTTTGTAACGTTACGTCCTCTTGAAAACGCCAACAGACTCGGGGGGTATTCCATCAACGGAGCTATTCGCTAAGCCGCGCTAACTTCGGCAAGCGGCGCTAGTTTTAGTGTGAGTTCAGTTCCATTACTCTCGCTAACACTAATCGCAGCTGAGTTGCTGGGGTAACATATGCTCCCAAACTAACCAGCTCCGTGGCAGGTTAACTGCAAGGCTTAATAAAGCGGTGTCTCAGAAAATGCAATCAGTCAGAAACACAAGTCACCCAAAAAGGTTCCATACACCTACAGGTTTTGCAAACACTGTGATCATGCATGAATTCCCCTTTTTACTAAATTACTATTGATATTTCGATGTATCTATTAGGAATAATTTTAGTTACTAATTAAAAACAAATGCATGCATGATCAGAGAGGTATCACATGCCGGCCCATCACGTGGTGTCTGGAGTTGTAGGCTACGTCTTAATTGAATGATTGATTGATTTCAGTTGCAGGTGCAAGTCTGCTGTGACAGAACAACATGAGACTGGCAATTTGTTCCAACAAGCAATGGTCAAACATTATGATTCAAAATATATTTTCAATCACCTTTTCAAATTTCTGCATTGCCAGTAGGCCTACTACTATAAAAATGTGATATTCAGTTATTTCACACAAAATTCAACAGATGACGTATGGGTCATTCCGTGCCAAATCAACAAATCTCAGACAAAAATTCCGCCTGACCATCTTGGATTTGCTTCAAACTTTATGTGAATGATCTTACCATACCCAGGACCTATAATGTGAAATATTACCATTGTATCTTGTATAGTTGTTGAGATATGGGGTCTTAAAAAAGGGGGTCGTGTGTCAAGAAAGTGGAGCTCTGAGAAAATATCCATGTTCCACAAAGCGTTACTCTTAGAGTTTTCATGCTACATTTATGAAACTTTCAGGACATATTCTAAAGTAGTATGTGTCTTTACACTGTGAAGTACACCTTTCACGGTAGCACATTTGCTGAGTAATGCTTTGCTGAAAATGGCAAAAAAATTACATGTTCATTTTTTCCTATCTATTTCATAGTACTGTATCTTGTACACGAATGACATCAGATCTTTGGTATTTCTATGTAGTTCACACAAGTTATTGTACATTATCTTCAAGTAGGTAAATATTTGATATTAATAACAGCTTTTGAGTTTTGAGACATTAAAGATGATAAAAATGAATTAAGACCTATAGTTTAAGCATATTTTCCAAATTACTGGTTGAGTGTACCTTAAAATCAAAGTTACCACCACAAAGCCCATGTTTTATTTTGCAAATGCTCAAGATTTTGAAATGGTACCTTTAGCCAAACCACATAAATTACTATATCAAAGATGGCTTTCACAGTCTTGGTGATTGGTTTTTCTGCCTTCGTTGCTAGGTGTGTTTGTTTATTTGGTCCCTTGGTTGCTATGGACTACTTTGCCCACATAGCCATGTGCTTCTGGGCCTAGGTTCTGCCCCTCCCTTTATTCATCAATTAGGCTTTTCATTGGATGTTTGGTGTCTGCCTGTTCCTTGTATGTTTAGCCAATAAGGTTTCTTTTTTAAAGGCTTCTTGTTATTATTAATGAGCATTTTGCCTGCTATTGTTGATCATGATTATTGTTGGTTTCCTGGTCATCGTGGCTTCATGGAGGATTATCACAAATTGCTTTTTGTGCACAATCTCCAAAGATAGGCTACTTCAAATACCACATTACCATACATTGAATGTATAGCTGTAACTGTAATATGCTCAAAGGAAATGCAGTCTGTGATCCTGAGAGTTAATATGAGATGGCTTATAATTGTAAGAAACTAAAACTTCTTATGACTGATCACTAAAATGGAGCATAAATCGGCAGGTGACAGTAAATTCAGATTTATTGTCATGGGCCTAAAAGGACCAGCATTGCAATGTCTTCAAATATTTGCAAATTGATTGATAGATAGTTTAATTGATAGATGATTAATAAATAATAACCTAGATATTTTGTCAAAGTATTTTGTAATTTTTTCTAGCCAATTTTTTCTTCTTTAGTATAGTGAATTGACTTATCTGCAATGTTAGTAATGTTAATGATCATATCTATTCAAATTCAACTAAATGTTGTAACCCCAATTGTCAGCAGAAGTGACACATGTTCAAATTGTTTCTAAAATTGAGCTTTTGAGTTAAGGAATTATCAAAAGTCTGTGGAGTTGTACTTATAAAACACAGACCAGAGTATAGCAGTTTAGTAAATTGGCTTATGAACACAGTAAATTTTGATGTATGACATACTTCCAAATATATTCTATAACCATGGTTGCCAGTAGGAATGACATTTCTTCAGGTCATTACTAAATCTGAACATTTTAGGATATAAGAATGAACTAAAAACCTGAAAAACCCCAATTGTAAAGCACAAACCATCATACATGATGATACCTTTGACTTAATCAGGGTAACTAAGTTCAAAATACATGCATTGTGACATACGTTCTCGCTGTACCCACATTCTAGCTTCTAAGTAATAGGCCTTGGCTTAAACATTAAAATTGTAGCACATGATATAACAATGGAAATGAAAAAAAGGAAGTCTCATCAGGCGCTAGGGCTCATGGGTAATGACTTTTTTTCAAAGGGCACTAGTGTTGGTTGTGGGCGGGGCCCTTAGATTACTGCCAGCATTGGGTTCAGAAGGCTAGTATCTCAGCCACCATGATAGAGAAGTATATCAAAATAAACTAGTCATTTTCTTGACAACATTTACATCATGTTTAATGACAGCTCTGCTGTCAGCACAAAGCAATTGAAAATCAATGAATGAATTAAATTAATGTTGTGGATATGGAGCATCATAACATTTTGGGGCTTTCCAGCCGAATGTGTTGACAAGTGGTTTTTTCTCGACTTTTTTCTTGACTCTTCAGATTCATGCTTCAAGCACATAGGCCTACATAGTGGTCAACACAATACAATAATTTTTTTTTTTTTTTTTTAATAATAATGAAAACCACGTGTCATGTGGTTTTGAAAGGGGTCTTTACATGCTGCCTTGATAACAAAACACACGGGAGTTACAGCAGTTAAATATGTACACAGATGCTTAACTTAAACTGTATATATTATGACATGACATCAGACGGGGATTGATCCCTGGTCTCCTGCGTTCACGACAGACGTGCTACCCGTTAGACCACTTTACCTTTGTAAGTCTGATGGGTTAGTCCCTAATTATCCAACATATTGTTATTAGCCTACTACTTTGTTTTGTTACTATTATGTATTCTTTGTCATGATATTAAACTGAATATGAAACCTCTTGGTTTGGAATAGATTTGTTATGACATTAGTGATGAAAAACACAATTCTTGTCTTCAACCACTTCATGACAAGCCACGAGTAGCGCCTGCTGCATGGTACAGAGTTTGACCCAACGCAATTCAAGTACTTGTCGGAGCCACGGAGCAGCGTATCCCACACGATGCATTGCATGGTGAATGACGTCATCTCACTAAATGCGAGGCTTCGTCTGACATTAATCACGTGGTTTTTTAGTAACGATACTGCTCGCTAAGCCTCGAATCGTGTAACCCTAACCCTAGGGTCAAGAATGTAATTTAAATTCTAGTTTGTGTATTGGATTATTGATCTTATTGACATCTTTAGTTATGACTGTCATCTAAACTGAATCAGTTCTTGATTGCTCCAATACTGTCATCCAAATCTGTGCAGTTTTACACAGGCTGGCAAAAAACATAACCTCCTTGGCGGTTGTGAACACTCTAGGCCTATTGCATCTGTTTGACTTACTCATTGATAAAATGCTTTCCATATAAAGCAAAGCAAGTGTGCTCACAAACTTTTAGATCTTCCGCATCTGTATCCCACTCATCATATGTTTATTGAGGAAATAAAATAAAAATAGTTAATGAAAATAACTAAAATTGCTTTAGAAATAAAATAAAAAAAAAAAAAAAATTAATTAAAAATTTAAAATAAAAAAAAAATTGCTTTAGACAACTAAATACACTGATTATTCCACTTTTCCCTGGGGTACTAGAAGAGGTTATTACTGTTATCAGTATTATAATAACAATAATAATAATAATAATAATAATAAGTAGTAGTAGTAGTAGTATATACAAAATAATGTTGTTCTTGTTGTTAGAGTCGATAGTTGATGTCAGTACTGCTAAAATTGGGGGAGGAGACTCAGTTCTGTGAGAGGGAGGGACTGTGGCAAAGGTACCAAAAGCACATGGCTACATAAACAAAACAGAACATGGTTAGAAAGGCAGAAAAAAATCTATCACCCCATGCCTTGATAGCTGTCTTTGACAGACTATTTTATGTACTTTTCTTTTGGGTACCACTTTGGAATTTGGTGTATTCAGAGTCTAAAAACTTTTCTTTAAGTTGATGTTTTTGTTTTTATGGTTGACTCTACCAGTAAAATTGTAAATGCTCTTAAAAGTTGGATCCAATATTATCTTTGTCAATTTTGAAGTGCCATAAATCAAAAAGTTTGAATTCTTTCCGAAGTATTCCTCCAGTTCAATACAACATGATTACTGAAGTGATATATATTTAATTATCAAAGATTTCATATGCTTCAGTGTGGAAATATTGTCATCAAAAGTGGCCATCATTTTGTGTTTATACCATTTTCAGGAATCCATAACTTGGCAATTGTCTTACTCTAAGCTAAAATATTTGACAGTTCAGAACGTCTACATATATGCAACACCGCCTGAAATTTTCAATTTTCTAACATGAAGTATGTGTAAGTAATGGCCAACAGAACTTAACAAAGTTAAAAAACTGCATTTTTCCATGATCAAGACCCTGTTTTTTAAGGCCCAATATCTCAGAAAGTAAAGTAGATACAAGGTTAATATTTTGCACAATTGCTGATGGGTACGATGGCATTAGGCACCTAAAGTTTGAAGGAAATCCAAGAGGGTCAGGCGGAATGCATTTGTTGATTTCACACGGAATGGCCCGTATGCATATCGAAGTTTCTTTCTTAAAATTCTTTTAGTTCTGCCTTAATTTTACGACAGTTCATCAGGTATTCCTAAATCACCTATTTAGGTCTAGTGTTGAGCTCGTGCACGCAGCCTTGTTTAAGTTAACGAGAGGCAGGCGCAGCTAACTTGCGTTGATGGAATGGCTTCAGCCTCATCTCTGAGTTGACGCTACTTCAAACGAGGCTTAATCACATAAGCGCCGATATCATTAGCGACTTTGCAGGAATACCCCCTCGGACACAGAGACAGACAGACACACAATAAATAGTTTATTGGTTCAGGTGCAGCTTTAAGGCCTTGTCACATGATGACTCACACCTGGAAGAATTCCACAGTAATTGGAAGCACTCTCATTAACCAATCAATTTGTTAATTAACATGCAGGATGGTGTTGGGTTATCCCAATTATTGTGGGCTAGCCTACCAGCCTGATTTTTTTTTTTTTTTTTTTTAATCTGGAAAAAAAAAAAAAAAACATAGCACACAAACGTAAATAAATCTCAAAAGTGGCAATCATTTAGCAAAATGTCAGCTCTTCAAAGGCACATTGAAACTTTGAGTGTGAATTATTCAACAGAATTTCAGCTCTTCATATGCAGGCACTGTCCAAATTTGTGTGAAGGTTTCTGTGTGAATACCGGTAGGCTATTTTGCTACAGTTCATATAAAACGTAGGCCTATACAAATGTTTTGTTATGTAGAACTCAAGGTTGGATGCAGTTCATTAGGCCTATGTTCAGTGAATTTGGCCTTCACAGCGTAGTGTCAGTGAAAACAAAACAGTAATATGCTATATGTATCTGACTAGTCTACACAGCATATTTTTTGTCAGCTAAATGTGTACCACTACAAGTCAACGTCTTGGTCAATAAACTGATTCTAATTCAATAATTTGTTTTTGGATTATTTTTATACCTCCGCCAAGGAGGTTATGTTTTCACCGGCGACCACATTGCCTTGGCGGAGGTCTGCGCTCTCTGAGCGCTTTTCTAGTTTTTAAATGGAGTAACGTTAAGAGTAAATGGAGAGAGTGGGCTTCAATTTCATATAGTCTTAATAGGCCTACAAATAGCAATATGTATTCCTTTTTGTCAGTTGGTAGAATAGCTGGTTGTTCCTTAGAAATCCCATTCCTTTTCATGGGAAATCTACTAAGGAGAGTAATTTCCCTGATCCACTTGCATGACCCTCAAATCAAAATGATTGTGTAGACAATTATCTTTCATTTAGAAATAAAATGTAATATTTTGCTTCAATTTGAAATGACTTAAGTGCCTACTGTCGTGGTATAGGTTACCCCACTCAACTGGGAATTGTTGGAAATAGCAGCAGTTCCACTCCATTTCGAGGGGTGGCAGTAATGTTGTTAGGTGCAATCCACAACTTACGTGATTTCCCCCGAGAAAGAGTTACTCCACAACAATGTTTGTATGGGGAAAGTTTTTCATTCAAGGCGACCGCTTATCAAAGTTTGCATCTCAGTGGGTGGATTTGGAAATTTAGTCTGAATAGCACTGGGGTTCATTTGAGTTTAGTCAACAACTTTGTCGTAGTTGCGGATGCTGATCGTTCCAATCAGCCTCTGTCGCCTGTAACCTTAACCCGATGGGATGACTTTAACTGGTTACAGTAGCCCAACGTTCCTTGTTTTCACTGCACATTTTGAAGAGAAACGTTGCTTTTGTCCTGAACATCTGGCTGGCAAAAAACTTTTTTGCATTAACGTTATCATCTTTGAAGCGGTGTGCAATTGGATCATGGACTGCATTTGAACTCTGACTGTGAGGTTTTAAGCACACCGAGTCATGAAAGAGCGCCTAAAAGAGGAACCGTACGATGGTAAAGAAAATCAACTTGCGGATGATCAAGAGAAAGACTCCGAAGGGTGCAAGACCGACACAATGTATGAAGAAACAGAAGAGATAACTGTGAGGATGGAGGCGCGGAAAGAAGAGGCTAAAGTCGCCAGTCGTGCGGGGTTGAGTAAGTAACGTTAATTCAGATGCGATTAAAACATTGAATAATGGGCTAGTTTACAGAATAAGAGTTAACGTTATTATTCAAGGAGTGTGCTTTATATGCGTAGGCCTCCATTAGTGATGAATGGTTTCAAATTTCATTTTATAATGTCCAAATTCAAGCCCCCTGATATACCTTAAACTTTGAGCGGAAACCCCCTGTCACCTAACGTTAAATTGAGCAAGAGACAAGCTAGGATGAAACATGATACTCTCAAGTGGAAATTGGGGAAGTTACCAAATGAACTTGTTTCTAAATGCTGTGTTTTACAACTGTTCTGTGTTGCAGGTTTATGAAGTGTTCATATGTATTAATATTGTTTGGATATTATTTGATGGGGAATCCATGAAAACAATATTTGTTGCTTGTGTGTTCAATAGGTTAAATATGAGTACATTGATAGGATCTATATATAATAATATATTATATGCAGGACTGTTAAAGTAATTCAAATCTCATTTTAATTTCCCCAATTTTGAGTCCTTATGAAATATACTTTCACCCTGTGCCCACAGACACATATTGAGAAATAGGCCTTTCCTCCATTTTTGATTGACAGGCCATGTTCTAACAGACCTTGGCTTAGGCAGCAAAGGGAACTTCCTCTTTTTTGAACTAAAACTAAAGTTTGGTTCCTAAAACTGTGTTTCACAAATGCTCAAGTTTACTTTCTTGAAATGTTCCTGTATGTGTGTAAAACTTATAAGGGACCCTTAAAAACCAATGTGCTGCTTCAGGTGTTTTAGGTACAGTAGGTAGTCAGTGTGATCATATTATATCTAAGATACAAACCCATTATATAATCTTATGACAATTAGGCCTATATCAAGTGTGGTAAACTCAATTTGGTGATAATACTAACCCCATATATATTGTTTGTAACTTCCTTTCCTCTCCTAACTTATAAGGAAGGTGGGTTGGTTATTTCAATGCTCTGACAATCTCAAAGGTGCCTCAAAATCTAGCCGTAGAGAGGTGTCTCCGGTCTAAATTCTGATAAGGTGATAAATTTAGGGGATAAAGAGCTATAGATATAAGATATAAGACCACTCACGCAACAATAGTAATAGAGGAATTGTAACCTAGGGGTTCCCAAACATTTCCGGCCCGTGGGACCCCTCTTTTTTTATTATTATTATTATTATTATTATTATTATTATTATTATTTTTTTTTTTTTTTTTTGTCTAGCGGCGCAAGAGGAGGGAGAAGGGGGAGGGGCTTATTTCACACCTGAACATTCCAAGATTCTAAAGCCATTCCATGGTAGTAAACAGAACATTCTACTAGGCCTATTGAAATGCATTGAATTGATTCCTTTTTCTGACTTGGGGAAAAAAAATGGTAATAACATTTAAAACCTGTTCATATGTTAAATTCACTTTCTTTCAAATAACACACCTGAAGCCCAGAATAGATAAAAGTTGTAAGGCAGATGTTTCTGCCATATTCAAGGGCTGAGGACCATCCCCTCCCCCATATTTGGATAAGCCACACTGTCTCTGCTCTGCAACCTTAGCTCCAACTGTGTCTTATCTTCACTCCCTGTCCCCTGCAGTTTCACACTCTGTGGGAAAGCCACTCTGAAGACAGACAAAGGGACAATACATATAAGTGTTGTATGAATTTACAGAATGTACTGTGTGTCATGTTTGGTCTCATTTTGATGGTCAAGGTCGAAATGATTTAAAGTTTTTAAGCTAGTTTCACCGTAGGGGTGATGGGGCCTGGATGTGATCATTCTCTAGAACTTCTGCTTTCCATTGTTGCAGGTGTTCCAGAACCTCCACCCAGAACACAACAGGAGTTCCATGGACAGAATGATGAACCGATGGAAAGTCATCAGCAAGAAGATCAACACCACACTCTTGAGGTTCCTCAGAAGCAGAAGTCTATCAAAAAGCCTTACAAATGTAGCGAGTGCGGGCGAGCATTTCTGTGCCCGTCCCTTGTAACGATCCATATGTACACTCACACTGGAGAGCGGCCTCACGTGTGCACACAGTGTGGCAAACGGTTTGGGCGATACAGGTGTCTTCAGCGACACATGCTCACACACACAGGAGAGAGGCCGTACACTTGCGACCAATGTGGCAAAGGCTTTATAAGATCTAATACTCTTAAACGACACATGCTTATTCATACAGGGGAAAAACCTTACACTTGTGACCAATGTAGCAAATCGTTTGCTCGGCTCTCGGCTCTGAGAACACATAAGTTACGACACTCGGGAGAAAAGCCTCACGAATGTAGCCATTGTGACAAGGGGTTCATGAGCCTCCGAGATCTCGAAAGACACACGTCTCAGCACACGGGCGAGAAACCGTTCAAGTGTGAGATTTGTGGGAAACGCTTTCCGATAAAAGTGTGTCTTACGAATCATATGCTGAAACACACCGCAGAGAAGCAGTACATATGCGCTCGTTGTGGAAAAGGATTTCCGTCGCTCTGGTACCTCAACAGTCACGTACGATCTCACAACGAAGACGTCTATAAATGCGCTAAGTGCGGGAGAAAATATACGACGCTTTCAGCTCTCGAAACGCACATGCAAAGTCCATGCGCAAGGTATCCGCATAAATGTTCTTCCTGTGGGAAGTCGTTTGGAAACAAGTCGGCTCTAAGACTTCATAAATGTTCGTCGACACACGCAGGAAAGAAAACTTATGAATGTGTAGAGTGCGGTAAAGGATATGTACAAGAGGCAAGACTTAAGAGTCACATGTCAAAACACACAGGAGAGGCACACGAATCAAGTCTCCAAGCTCACATGAAAACTCACACAGAAGAGAGGGCTTATACGTGTACAGACTGTGGCAAAGGCTTTGCACACATGTCAAGTCTTAAAGCTCACACACTAATCCACACAGGAGAGAGGCCTCATATATGTGGGCATTGTGGGAAAGGGTTTACACAGAAATCAGGTCTTCAAACTCACATGCGAACTCACACAGGACAGAGACCACACAAATGTGGCCTGTGTCAAAAAGCGTTTACACAGAAATCTGCTCTGAACACTCACATGCAGGCACACACAGGAGAAAGACCTCACAAATGTGACCTAAGACCTCACAAATGTGACCTGTGTCAAAAAGCATTCAGACAGAAATCTGCTCTGCAATATCACATGCAAACTCATACAGGACAGAAACCTTACAAATGTCCTCAGTGTGAAAAAGCATTTACAGCAAAGAAGAATCTTACAAATCATATGCGGAAACACACAGGAGAGACGCCTCATATACGTGCTGATTAATTTCAAGACTTTCGTGCCTTAAATCCCACTTACACACTCTAGAGAGTGACCTCATACGTGAGCATACTGTGGGAATGTTTTTTTTTATTTACCTCCGCCAAGGAGGTTATGTTTTCAGTCTTGTTGGTTTGTCTGTCTGTTTGTCAGCAGGATAACTCGAAAAGTACTGCACGGATTTGGATGAAATGTTCGGACAATGTGTATGTTGGGACAAGGAAGAGCTGATTAAATTTTGGTGGCGATCGGTGATCCAGAACATGATCTGGAATGTATATTGTGTTTGTAACCACATTGCCTTGGCGGAGGTCTGCGCTCTTTTGCGCTTTTCTAGTATTAAGTATTTTTTTCAGGCCGTTTTGGCTTGGACAGTGAAGAGCGTTCCTGCGACGTTCTCTTAACGTTACTTCTTTTGAGATTTTTTTTTTTTCTTTTTTAATCAGATGACATCTTTGACTGCCATGGCCAGGAATCAAACCCTGGTCCCTTGTGTTGCATACGAGTGTTCTACCAACCATACGAGTGTTCTACCAACATGCCATGTCATCAGTTATGTTATAATGATAAATAAAAAACATAGCTCTGGTACATTGTGAATTGCGAGTAACAAAATCTCGTTGCGGATCTTCAGTCTTATTTGGCCTTAACATAGAGCCTGTTAGCACCAGGGTTCCCACAGGGATTTCAATAAAGGCTGTTCCATGGAAATTCTGCTTTTTGGTTCGGGTAGGTTATTGAAATTTGAGTCATGCAATTTTAAATCTGATCTGGAGTGGGAACCCTGTAGGCTAACACGAGTTATTAGAATGTGTCTTGGGTTAATCTTGGATTGCTAGTCGTCAGCCAAAAACACATTTCTTTCACACCGGTCTGATCACTTGCAATCAGATTTTCAAACCGTATTGGTTAGTTCAAAGTCAAATGTAACTTTATTGTCAATCTAATCAAACTCTGCAACAGTACATTATAAGCAAACTGAAATTGCGTTTCTCCAAACTCCAAATGTGCAGCAAGTTAAAATCAGACATACAACCAAGATGTATAACTGTCTTTAAGACCTCACAACTCATTAGGACATAAAGTGATATCAAGATTCAAGCCTGTATTTACAACAAGCCACTTGCAATTAGATTTACCCACATTGAATTCACTAGTGTGAATGTACAGGATTAGGCCTGTGTGTATATTGTTGCCTTTGTATTGCATACTTGTCTACTAAATGCACTGAATACTACATGTCAAATTCCTTCTGTATGTCAGCCAATAAAATGATTCTGATCTCATCATTGATTAGGTTTTTTTTTTTCTTCCCCTTTCTTTTTTTTAATGCAGTAGGCTTATTGATTACATGTCTTGAGTATACATACATGGCAGTACTGTAGGTCTTCTTTTTTTTTGTCTGTGCTAGAATCATTTTCCCCTTATTTAGAGACCATAATGATAATAATAATAATTATTATTATTACTATTATTATTATTATTATAAATGTTTATATTAATATTATTATTGTTGTTATTAATAATAATAATAATAATTATTATTATTATTATTATTATAATAGCCTAATGTCATTTTATTTGCAGGGGACCATGTACAGTTTTTAACAAAAATGTTTCCATTTGATGCAATGTACTAGAGTTACACTTGGCTATTTCACATCCGGAGTCTCCCTGGCAGGCAGGGCACAATTACACATCTGGAACACTCTGAGCATTCATCTCCAATTCAAGTCCAAAAAATCTGATTCCTTTTTAATGTGAACTCTACATTAACTCTTATTGGGGAGTAATTCCTTAGCTTGCTTGGTCCTCTAACTAAAATATTGTTCTATAGACTCTTGCCCTTGAAATGAAATTGAAACTTTTTCAATTGTGCCCCTGGATTGAGGATTGGTAGGAAATGGATGCAGTTTCACTCCATTCCAATGGGTGGCAGTAATGTTATCTGGATCTACTGCATAGGTGGTGTGTCAGCCACGAGAAAGAGTGTTCCACAACAACAACGTTTCTAAAGTTTCTCTGGTTCCATGGAGAAAGGTGTTGAATCAATGTCACCTCACGTTGATCAAGGATGATTCACATGTTATCAACGTAGTCATCACTGTGGGTGAACCTGAGAATTTAGTCTGAATAGCACAGGGATTAACACGAGTTTAGTCAACAACCTCCTAGATTGGCTAACTGAATACAGTTACTGTAGCCTACCCACCGTACGTCCCATGTTTTCATTGCATATTTCGAACAGGACCGTCGATTTTGTCCAGATAGTTTGACTGTCAAAAAGTTAATTGCATTATTATCTTTGCAGCAGCGTGTAAATGGACCACCGACTGCATTTGAACTCTGGCTGTAAAGATGCCGAAACGGGTGAAGTTGTAAGCCTAGGCCTATGCGTACAGTCAGTCATATTATTGAAGGAAGAACATATAAAAGAGGAGCCGTGTGATTATATCATTGCACGTGAAGATGATGAAGAAAAACTATTTGCGGATGTTCATTGTAACGTTAAAACCGAAACTGATGTCACTGAAGACGGTAAAATCACCTACAGTGAAGCAGGGTGCAAGACAGAAACAATGTCTGAAGAAACACAACAAATAACGGTGAAGATAGAGGTGCTGAAAGAAGAGGCTAAATTCGCTCATCATGTTGGATCGAGTAAGTAAAAACAAATGTGAATGGGCTATACCGAATAAGATTTAGGCATATTTGGCTATCAGTAAGCTCTCATTTTTCAGATGGTACTAGTTGGCTGCTATGATAAATGGAGTTTGCAGCCAGTTTAAATGCATGTTAAATCTTTTAAATTGTCCAGCTCTGCCATATATCGGGGTTAATAATCGGGAGGCCTGTTGCCAGCTTTTAAAGTGGTCCTTGGTCTGAAAAAAATGTGAGGAACACTGCTCTAGAACCTGTTTTCCATTGTTGCAGGTGTTCCAGAACCCCCACACAGAACACAACAGAAGTTCCATGGACAGAATGAAGAACTCAACCTACAGGAGCCCACAGGAAGTCTGCAGCACCACTGCACAGTCTGCAGCGAGAGTTTCACAGACCAGACACAACTGGAAACTCATCAGCAAAAAGGTCACACTCTTGTAGCCCATCAAAAGCAGAACTCTGTAATAATGATAAAGCCTCACACATATATTCTTTGTGGAAAGGGGTTTTGGTGGCCAACAAATCTTCAGAACCATATGTACACTCACACTGGAGAAAAACCTCACACATGTTGCCATTGTGGGAGAGGCTTCTCATGGCCATCAGAACTTAAGGCTCATATGCTCATTCATACTGGAGAGAAATCTCACACATGCACGCGATGTGGCAAAGCGTTTGGGAGATTCTATACTCTTAAGCAACACATGTTAACGCACATGGGAAAGAAACCTTACACATGTAGTCACTGTGGCAAAGCTTTTATGAGATCAAATTATCTTAAGAGCCACCTGCTTACACACACAGGAGAGACACCTTACCCGTGTGACCGGTGTGGAAAAACGTTTCTGAGGCGTTTCAATCTTCAAAGACATATGTTCACACACACAGTTGAGACACCTCATAAATGCACTCACTGTGAAAAAGGGTTTCGAGAAAAATCAGGTCTTAAAATTCACATGCTGACACACGCAGGAGAGAAATCTCATGAATGTCTCAAGTGTGGAAAAACGTTTCTGAGGCCCAAAAATCTTCGGCAGCATAAGCTTACACACACAGAAGAGAGACCACACAAATGTAGCCTGTGTCAAAAGGCGTTTAGAGACAAATCAAGTCTTAACAAACACGTGAAAACACACACAGGAGAGAGACAACACAAATGTCTCCAATGTGGCAAAGCATTTCTGAGGCCCAAAAATCTTCGGCAGCATAAGCTTACACACACAGAAGAGAGACCACACAAATGTGGCCTGTGTCAAAAGGCGTTTAGAGACAAATCAAGTCTTAACAAACACGTGAAAACACACACAGGAGAGAGGCAACACAAATGTCTCCAATGTGGCAAAGCATTTCTGAGGCCTAGAGGTCTTCGGCTGCATACGTTAATACACACAGGAGAGAGATCACACAAATGTGTTCACTGTGGAAGAGGGTTCATACACACGTCAGGGCTTAAAACTCACATGCAAACACACACAGGAGAGAAATGTCATGAATGTCGTCAGTGTGGAAAAACGTTTCTGAGGCCTAGATGTCTTCGGCTGCACATGTTCACACACACAGGAGAGAGACCACACAAATGTGGCCTGTGTGAAAAAGCGTTTACAATAAAGGGGCGTCTTAAGATTCATATGCTTAAGCACACAGGACAGAGGCCGCATGTATGTGCTGATTGTGGAAAAACATTTCCAACACTTTCGTGCCTTAAAAAACACTTACGAATACACACTAGAGAATGACCTCATACATCATCAGCATACTGTGGAAACGGTTTTTCTTTTCTTTTAAATTTCAGTTTGCTTTTTGTTTGTTTGTTTGACTTTTTGACTTTAATTTGATAGGACCGTGAAGAGAGTGACAGGAAATGGGTGGGAGAGAGAGATGGGTAAAGATTGGGAAATTACCTCGGGTGGGTGTTGAAAAGTTTTTTTTTTTTGTTTTTGTTTTTTTCAAAAAATTAAAATTTGTAAAACCCACACATTAGCTTAACACTTAAACAGAGAGAAACCACCAAAGTGTGAAGCATTTTGCAAAATGTCAGCTCTTCACAGGCGCCGTCAAACTTTGTGTAAAGGCAAGCCCCAGAAGTGATCTTTCTGTGTGATTGTAATCTAAGGGTGACCAAAACATTTAGTGGAGACAAAGGCAGATGACCGTTTAGAAAAATCCGGAACCAAGTTTATTTTTTTAGTTAAAAAATACCTAACGCATGATGCACGCAAAAATCCATCAGCTGCTCAAACTAGACAGGGAACTGCGTGACTGTAACGTTCCAGGTTGACGGGAGATGTCGTTGACATGGACCACACAGAGACGGTCCGTAGGGCCTGCGTGGGAATGAGACTGGAGGTCCAAACGGATAATGGCGCTTTTCGCATGGAACCTAAAGCAGAGCGCCATTGACGCAGAGGTCAAACGTAGACACAGACAATAACAAGAACATATACTGTACATAATATTCTGCCTTATCTGTAATAATGGGAACAGCAGGAACAGAATGACATAAATTATTCAGGGAAAGTCAGTCGAGTCAGTTCAAACATAAAGACATAAAATGCATATGGTTATGCAATTTACATTCTGATCCCAGTTGACATTTTGCCAGAATTTGATTGACGGCCGATCTGGCCAATCAGAAAGAATAATAAATTCTGATCCCATTTCCTTCATGTGGAAAAGCATTTTCCCAAAAGCAATTTCACAAAGTGAAGCCTCATAATTGTTCAGTTTTGTTTGTTTGTTTGTTTGTTTTACACAAAAACTGCTCACCTTTTCCCTATACACCCTTGCTCAGCTCTTTTTTGATCATTAATGTGAAAGGTGTGATAGATTTACATAGGGTATCGTATAGATTGTTTTGTTTAAATCTGTAGGTCTACTGCTATTGTTGTATGGTCTTATATTTAAATCTCAACTTGTCTTTTGATATTGTGCAGTATGTTGTATCTTTGACCTTGAAAGGTGCCATAGAAATAAAGATGATTTTCCCTCCCTAAAGTAAACAAGGCCTTATAGTTTTTTTCTTTTACTGATGGATTTATTGGTTCTCGCCATTCGTCTTGTTTTGTCACATCAATTAAGCCAAGCATAGGCTAACTAAATAACTAAATCAAGTTGAATAATTGTCAAAATAAATTCCAAAACATATTTGTGGGTCAATGACGTATAAGGCCTTTGAGAGGTCCATTTTTAAAATACTTCAAATAATAATATATTTGCCAATTTTCTAAACATTTGGAATGTAGTCTACACATGCATGTGTGTGAAAACTTCAAATAATTATATTTTAGTGCTTTTACACTCAAATGAATAGGGCAACGACCTTAAAAAAGTCATTTGGGGCGACCGTGATTTCTCCTAAAATTAATAGATTTCCTTAACATAACTTATATTTTAATAAGTATCAGTAATTAATTGAACTGTTTAAGAATGATATACTCATGTGCCCTTTAATTTATTGCAAATTATGTTAAATACATTTTATCTATAATGGCAGTGTCACCGTCATAAGGCAATTACATTTTTTTTTACGAATATAATCCATAAAACTGATTTAAAATGTGTAGATATAGTATCCACTTATTCATGTTATACCAATGAATTATATTTAATCCAAAATGGACAGCTATTGTTTGAATTTACTACAGAAATGAATATGGTTGGTTACCCCACATGACACGTGGTCGCCCCACATGATGAAAAACACCAGGCAATTAAGACTATTCAATGATTTTGATAGTTAAAACACATTTTATGAAATCTTATGAAGAATCAGCATATCCATTTCATTTGACACATTTCATAACATTAACAGTTTCCTTTCTATTTCATTTAACACATATATCATATTAACATTTTCAATACTATTGCATTAAACGCTTGGAAATAACAGCATTTTCCTTTTTAATTTTCCTTTCATTAATCACTTATACAATGTTTGCCTTATCATTACTATTTCATTTCACAGGTGAACATAGCAGCATTCTGCAGACAGATTGAACAACATTTTCCTTTTTTCCATTGGACATCTAACATATCATATTAATATTTTCAATACTAATGCATTAAAAACTTGGACATAACATTGAACAGCGGTCCGTGTAACGCTTTGCAGTGCTTTGATCCATTTTTAGAATCAACATGGAAAAAATGAAAATTGGGTTCAAAACTTAAATTTTCCATTTATCAGACAACTCAGATAATAGGTAATTGATGCTATTTGTGTATTTCATTGTTGTTTGTCGGTTGCTTTTGAAAGAGTGGATAGTTGAATTTGATACCAAAGTAAAAATGAGTCATTATTTCAATATTCCATTTCTGCGCCGTGGTTGGACTGAACCATGCGCGCTGAGGGATGTCTTGGTTCAGGTAGGGTAAATGAGATGGATATACTGGAGACCCATAACGTTACAGACCTGACAGAACTACTGGCCCACCATCTGGCTTACCTGCAAACTCTCTAATACAGAAACCTATGAAGTTGTTGCATGGTTTAATATTTTCATGTTTTACCGTGGCCTATTAGAACACCTCCACCGGCACCGCCCTTACGCACAATAAGTCAGGTGAAGAAACGGTGATGCCGAGTGTTATTCCACCTTGGATATATTTGGGGACGATATAGGAATAAAATTTTGTTTAGACCAGGGGTCTCCAACAGGTAGGCTAGCTCATGAGCTGGTCGCCACCTGAGTAGCTCAAAGAGTCACAGGAAATGTAAATGAATTTCATAACAGCCCAATCACAAAATCTTGATATCTTTACTGCTTTAATGCTCTCTGATTAGAAGTTATGTTGGTAGAGTGCACCAGATTTGGCTATACCTACAGAGACGCAGATGTAGCCTACATTAACAATGTGACAAGAGTAAGTTCGTGAAAGACCTCTAGGCTACTTCAAAAGCAAAGCAGACATATCTGCTGAACCGAAACCGCATATGGTTACAGCGCAACTGTACACGGTAACCCCCGACCAGGTGGCGAGAAGCTCGAGCTACCAGTGGAGACCCCTGGTCTAAACAAAATGTTACTTTTATATTGTGACGATTATGCCTAGGTGGCATAGGCAACACTCGGCATCACAGTTTCTTTACTGATTGATTGAGCAAAGAGCGAAGTGTTCCAACTTGGCCACGGTGAACATAAAACAACTTCATAGGCTTCTGTATTAGAAAGTTTGCAGGTTAGCCTGCAGGTGGGCCAACTGCCAAGTAGTTCTGTCAGGTCTGTACGTCTCGGGCTGACTTGGTAAGTCTATCCATCTCATTTACAGGCTAGCTAAGGCCTCTCTCTACAAAAGACAACTGGCGCTACCTGAACCAAGACATCCCTCCGCGCGCTTGGTTCAGTCCAACCACAGCGCAGAAATAGAAAATTTAAATATTGACTCATTTTTACTTTGGTGTCAAATTCAACTATCCACTCCCTCAAAAGCAACCATCAAACAACAGTGAAGTACACAAAAAGCACCAATTATCTATTATCTGAGTTGTCTGAAAAATGAAAAATTGAAGTTTTGGACCCAATTTTCATCTTTTTCATGTGAATTCTAAAAATGGATCAAAGCACTGCAAAGCGTTACACGGACCAACAGCATTTTCCTTTTGCATTTTCCCATTTCATTTTCCTCCCATTAATCACATACATACAATGTTTGTCTTTTCATTACTATTTCATTTAACAGTTGAACATAGCAGTATTCTGCAGACACATAGTTCATCTGACTTCATGTATTTGATTGTGCCCTTTTGCTTTCTTCTCTCGTAACTGAAACAAATTATTGTATAATAAATTAATGACATTAGTATACTATAACTGATTCTGGTGGCCAAACATTACATTTAATATACTGTAACTAACTATACTAACTATACTGTAGATTTTACCTTTCTTTTTTCCTGGCAAGATAGTCCGCTCTTGCTTCAGGATCTGCATTGATCCGCTGTCTGTAGCGAGCAGTCTTTTCCTTGCTTGTTAGTGGGGCCATCTAGAAAAAAGTTGTATATTTAAAACATACACAGAGTTAGAAAAGGAATTGGAAAAAGTAGAATGAATGCTTAATATTCACACATTTATCTGATAAAAACATAATAATAATCAAAAAGAAGTAAGCTTAGTTCTCTCTGAAGTAGGATGGAAATTATTGAAATTTAGAAAAAAAATGTGGTGAAATGTATACATTTATTTAAAACAAATAAATGCATATAATGAAAAAACATTTGCATACAGAAACTACAAATACAGGATATGCGTTTTCTTTCATTCAAGCAATCAGTGGCGGTCGCCCCACATGATGCACGGTCGCCCCAGATGATGTTTTCAAGTTTGATCAAGTATAACAGGCTAATGCTTAGCTATAGAACCCATGCTAGCTTCTTCTCACCACACATCACTAACAAATTTACATTAAAAATAAAAAAATGTGTATAAAACTTATTATTTGCAGTTTTAGGTTGGTCGCCCCACATGATATCAAAATGTGACGGAGACACTGTTGCAGTTTAAAACAGGATTTGTTTGTGAAAATGAGAGTGACTACTCACCTGCTTGTTTTCTGTGTGGGATCCTCACCATGAGGTTGGCTGATGCAACATCCTCTTTGAGATGGTTGTCAAAATAAAAGTCCCTTATTTCTATTTTTTTGATGGTCGCCCCAAATGATATTTCAGACAATGAACATCTCCGGACAAGATTTGTTTGTTTATTATGATTGAAATGTGTGTTCAAATGTTTCATAACTTTGATAATCAATGAAAAACAAGTTTAAAATTATGCCAAATAGGTTAAGGATTATATTTTAATTATTTTAGTTTGATTTAAAACCAGTTGTCCACACAGAAGTCAAGGCCGGACGGTCGCCCCACATGATGTTTTCATACTTCAGATGGCAGAAAATGGCCAATAGCCAATTATTTTTAAAGAAATAAAAGTGGACATATGTATAAGGGAAGTGGTAGACATACATGTTATAATTTTATTCATTTTAATGTTTATTAATTGGTAAAAAAAATCAGTCGGACAGAAAAAGCAAGCGTCACGTCTTTGACCCTTATACAGACATTACAAAACAAGGAAAAATAATATAAATCCCAAACAAAAAGTAACAAAAAATAAACTTGACCTTTTGGCAGTTACAATGAGGATGATGATTTAACTGGATAATATGGGTCTTCAAAATAGGCCTCTCGGTATGTGGCCATGTGTGAATAGCCCTGGGATGGATGGATGATAGATAGATAGAGAGAGAGAGAGTGAGTGAGAGAAAGAGAGAGTAGGCCTCTCAGTATGTGGCCATGTGTGAATAGCCCTGGGATGGATGGATGGATGGATGGATGGATGGATGGATGGATAGATAGATAGATAGATAGATAGATAGATAGATAGATAGATAGATAGATAGATAGATAGATAGATAGATAATCCCAGAGGGAAATTCAGATCTCCGGTAGTTCAGTATTCGTACAAACACAACACATAGAGGTACAAAAGACATAAAAAGATATTGATACATATGGCCACATATCCGAGTCAACGGACATAAAATGGGGCTGCTAGTTTAGGAATACAAATTAATAAATAAGTAAAAGTCCAATTAAAAGTAGTCCATGAGCTATCCTATACCCTGTCAGTGGTCCCTTGCCTTTTCACAACCCCCCTTTCCCCCTTCAGTGAGGTGTGGTACAGTCCAATAGCTCTGGGGATGAAGGATCTTTTCATCTGTCTGTGCCACAGATTGGTCATTTAGAGATTAGTCAAGTCAGAAACTTACCGTTTCAATGCACCAGTCTCCGTGAAAATGTAACGGTACCAGGTTTGCCCTGACCATAAAACCTGGTAATACTAATTCATTGTGACCTATTTTCCATAGGTGGCTAGCTGGGTCGATTTAGCCAAAGGTCATGGAATGCTAAGGTCCGCTTCAACCCTCTTTGGTTTAGCTAGACCGCTAGAGGCAGCGGTACGCATCCATAATGTAATGGAAATGTTCCTCAAAAATGGGCATAAATTTTCACAGCAAGGTGTTGTTTCAACAGGACTAGTTTCACTCCGGATAATTCCTTTATGTTTTCATAGGCTCCAGTAGACCTACTGTATATGAGACGAACCGAGATGGAGTAAGGTGATATTTTGATGTCAATGTTGTAGGCATATCGTGTTCACATTTAGGGGTCTCTTTCCCAAAAGCATATATCAGAATGTAATAAATGAGTTTGTTTTTATCTATTTTTGTTTTATGAAGCTGTCTAAAATAAATAAAAAAAATCATGAATGGATTGGCCCAAGGTGGATTTACAGTATAACATCCATCTGCAGAACAGTGTTGATTAACTAGCCTGTGATATCTCTGATCTGTTCTGCTTCAATCATGCAAGTTCCATGACCTCTAACCTGACACGCCAGACCATCACAAACACACAATTCAATTTGCTACCGCTAGAGTGTGTCAAGTTACAGGACCTCTGTTGGTGTGATCCGTATAATGCAAAGAGCTTTTCAGAGAGAGAACTGGCGGCTTTTTAGGGAGCCGTTGGGTTTTGAATGGGCAAGTTGTTTACGTGGAGCTGGTGTACTTAGTCACAGTCTTGGTTAAAATGCTAAGCTTAAAAATCAGTGTGCATGTTATAGCGACTATAAAGTATTCACACCTCCTCTACAGTTTTAGTATTGTGGCAAATTCATGCATTTAACATTTTTTTTCACTACATCTACACACAGTGCTGGAAAGCCCCAGCTAAATAGAAATGTAAAACACTTCGTGTGATTGAAATGGATAAAGCTTTTCAAAGAGAATGTGGGTGGCTCTTAAAAGAGCCGTTGGGTTTAGGGTGGGGAGATGATTTACTTGGAGCTGGTGTACTTGGTCACAGCCTTGGTTCCCTCAGACACGGCGTGCTTGGCCAGCTCACCGGGCAGAAGCAGACGCACAGCGGTCTGGATCTCCCTGGAAGAGATGGTGGAGCGCTTGTTGTAGTGAGCCAAGCGGGAAGCCTCTCCGGCGATACGTTCAAAGATATCGTTCACGAACGAATTCATGATGCCCATCGCCTTGGAGGAGATACCGGTATCGGGGTGGACCTGCTTCAGGACTTTGTACACGTAGATGGCATAGCTCTCCTTCCTGGACTTTCTGCGCTTCTTGCCTCCTTTTCCTGCCGTCTTCGTGACGGCTTTCTTGGATCCCTTCTTGGGTGCGGACTTCGCTGGTTCAGGCATAATAATCTCTTCTGTAGAAACAGATCGAGTGTGGCAAGAAATCGAGCAGAGGCAGTATATGAACCCAGCGTATGCAAATAAGATACGGTAAGCTGCCACACTCGATTGGCTGAGATGAATAGTGACGTAAAATAGCTGACCTATCACAAAGCTGGACAGCAGTCAATGAACAGGATGGCGGGTTTCCGCCCGTTAAACAACAGGTTGTAAAGTAAATATTCCCGCTCATTCAGACAAAGTATTTATCTAATTTTATTTTCTCAAATTCTCAAATAAAATAAAAAAATTTAAAAATTTAAAAAAAAAAAGACGAATTGTTTTCATACACAAACTTGGGAAACTTTTTTGACCATGGGGGCTAGTGGAGCTGACGACTCCCTTCAAACAAAGAATCTGACATGGACAGTTCTGAAAATTGTTCTGTGGTAATAGCTCATACATCGTAATGTGCTATTTAAGAAAACATACATCTATATAAAGAGTTTTTTTTACCACATGGTGAGCAGCATACGTTTTAAAATGAAACGTTGTTTAAGGACATTATCGGACATGCACACAAAACAAGCCATTCTGAAGCAGAAAAGGGGGGATTCTAAATGAGCCAACATTTTCGTCAACATTTTCATGTCGATTATTCTAAACTGGTCCCAAGACAACTCAAAGGGAGTAAACATAGTAAAAGGTTTAACTTTAAATTTAACCCCTTTATCGACGTTGGGGCAACAGGCTCCACCCGCCGTAGTGGTGCATCGATGGGGAGATTTGTAATACATAACGGCTCATAACCCCATGGGTCGCTGTGTGGAGAAAACCACCGCCACAAAAGCAAGGAAGCTTTGTAAACGTAATTACCCACATACAAAACACTAATAGATTTAGTGCATCTTTCAGATCTAAAACTCACCGATACTAAAAGAACCAAGGTAGCAATCTGTGCAAGATCTACCTATTTTACTACATAGTTTACAGTTAACTATAACTAGTCATGAAGTCATGAGTGCACAACGGAAATGCTTTTAAAGACATTTGTGTGGCTCTTAAAAGAGCCTTTGTTTTTGGATGTTGGTGAAACAGTTTAAGCGCGCTCTCCACGGATGCGACGAGCCAGCTGGATGTCCTTGGGCATGATGGTGACCCTCTTGGCGTGGATGGCGCACAGGTTGGTGTCCTCGAACAGACCGACCAGGTAAGCCTCACTGGCCTCCTGAAGAGCCATGACGGCAGAGCTCTGGAAACGCAGATCGGTCTTGAAGTCCTGAGCGATCTCCCTCACCAGGCGCTGGAAGGGCAGCTTGCGGATCAGCAACTCAGTGGACTTCTGGTAGCGACGGATCTCTCTCAGAGCCACGGTACCAGGCCTGTAACGATGGGGCTTCTTCACGCCGCCGGTGGCTGGGGCGCTTTTGCGGGCAGCCTTTGTGGCGAGCTGCTTCCTTGGGGCTTTGCCACCGGTGGATTTACGAGCGGTCTGCTTGGTTCTTGCCATTGTTGATTCTCAAATCTCTCCTGAGATAGAAATGAATGATGTTTAAAAAGTCCGCTGCCATGGGTATTTATACTGTTGAGGTCTCGCTTGGTCTTCAGTGATTGGGTAACGTCATGGGCGTGCTCAAATTCTATTGGTCAACCCGTCTCATTTCCATAATGGCGCCTGAAATTCAAACACGTTTTATCAACTGAACTAACCGCCTCAGTGGTTCAGGCGGGAAATTAGTTTGTGTTAATTTTAAACGCGGATTAACTCTTTGGGATGATATTGTGTTTATTTTATGCAACAATACGTTTCCCTAAAAGATGTACAGCCCTTTAAACTACACAAATAAAGTCAAGTAGTCAAGTAGCTTTTGTCCCAGCTTTGGGAATTGTTTTGCAGCAGTAGCACACACACATACACTAAACCATTCCCACAGTACATTATCCAAATAAATAAATAAATAAAATACATTTGTAGTATATAAGATAGACATAGGGGGGAAACCTAAGCTGACATATGGCTATCTGTGTTTCTTAATAGATATGATAAACACAAATAGTCATCCCCTTGTGTTTTCAACAGGAACATGATGGGAGTTTTTAGTGCCACCTATCTAGCTATATGAATTAATATTTAGCCGAGCCAAATGGCTATGTTAGAAGATACTTATGGATGTTGAAAATAACTATAAATAGCCTAACTAAGACATACCATACTACCTCTAACAAATATCAATCAAATCAATTCAGAGTTAATAATAATGGGCTGGGAGAAGGCTTAAACCGTATCTAGGAATGTCAAAAGAAATTCATAGCTAATATGAAGCAATCACAAGGAGACTCGCTGTGAAATTGTATGGCAAGATAATGGGAGGCACTGCTAATAGATATAATCATATTTAGGTACTGTGGTTATAAATATGATATAAAGTCAGAATATATGAAAATTGTTAATTCTGCATAAAAATTGACTGATTGGTGTGACATTGTGTTAATATATAAATATAGAATGGTCTTTTGCTTTTGAAAGATATTTGGGTGGCTCTTAAAAGAGCCGTTGTTAGTTTCCTAGAAAGCCATTTACTTTGACTTCTCGGTCTTCTTGGGCAGAAGTACAGCCTGGATGTTGGGCAGGACACCACCCTGAGCGATGGTCACTCCGCCGAGCAGCTTGTTCAACTCCTCGTCGTTACGGACAGCCAGCTGCAGATGGCGGGGAATGATACGAGTCTTCTTGTTGTCGCGGGCAGCGTTGCCGGCCAACTCCAGGATCTCAGCAGTCAGGTACTCAAGCACGGCGGCCAAGTAGACTGGGGCACCAGCGCCAACACGCTCGGCATAGTTGCCTTTGCGCAGCAGCCTGTGCACACGGCCCACGGGGAACTGAAGTCCAGCCCTGGATGAGCGAGTCTTGGCCTTGGCTCTTGCCTTTCCTCCGGTCTTTCCGCGTCCACTCATTTTTGGTCAATTTAGTCTCTTCAAGATATGATGAGAAAAATATGTCTATCCTTTGTCGGCGAACTGTATTTATACAGACTGCTAAACTATCGTCTCGCTGATTGGCCAATGTAGAGAGCCAATCGTTGGTGCAATGCAAAGAACTGCGTCACGCCTACATTTTAAAAATCATTTTTGGCGCCTCGTTTGAATAACAGACTTGTGATTTTTTTTTATATAATACTAATATAATACTAATCGTAGATTGAATTGATGGTGCTCTTCTTGATTATGTTTTGTTAATGTAATATTTTGTGAGGGACATCAAATGACATTGTTTTACTTGAGAAAAAAATTGAAATGAACACTGTCCCTGCAATACAGCATTTCTGAGAGTTTATGGCAGTTTTAACAGACACTGGCAAACACCTTACAAGTGAGATTTTGCTGCTGCATTAATTGATTTTACGAACACACATTGTGTATGGCCTAACGTAATAGCAATAGGGTGTATTGGTGGTAGTTTTTAGACCTTTCTTTAAATTATTTTTATACTATAACTGAGAACCCATTCACAGATTAATTTTGCCTACCCCCTAGAACCCAGCCAAGTATCCCTAGGCATAGGGGTGCTTGTACCCCAGTTTGACAACCACTGGTGCATTGGTCAAACATCTGCATCCCCATTTCCACCACCGCTGTGGTCTAGGCCTGGGGTTGCTGGTTTGAAGTGTGCACTCGAAAAATACATACAGCAAAGATGTGTAAAATGAGCGGCGTACTCGTGGTGATGGAAAATTGACCTACTGTACATGAACTAGACCTCTCAAGCGGTGAACATTAAAATTTGTTGTAACTTATAAAACTAACTACAAGCCAAGAGTGGGGTGGGGGTTTTATACCGAGTCTGTGTGAAATTCTGGAATAATTGTTTTTCTTTGGAGAAGTGGGTGGCTCTTAAAAGAGCCTTTTTGTAGCCTCCAAGGAGGTGAATTTTTTGATATTTACTTCTTCTTGGGTGCTGCCTTCTTGGGCTTGGCGGCTTTAGGCTTGGCAGCCTTGGGCTTCGCTGCCTTTGCCTTCTTGGGGCTCTTCGCTGCCTTCTTAGCGGCTGCGGGCTTCTTCGCCTTCTTGGGGCTCTTGGTGGCCTTCTTGGCAGCAGTGGGTTTCTTGGCTGCCTTCTTCGGGGACTTCTTAGCGGCGGCGGGCTTCTTGGCTGCTGCCTTCTTGGGCTTCTTTGCTGCGGCGGGTTTCTTAGCAGCGGGCTTCTTCTTGGGAGCAGCCTTCTTGACGGCCTTCTTCTTGGGCTCAGCCTGCTTCTTGTTCAGCTTGAAGGAGCCGGAAGCACCAGTACCTTTGGTCTGCACCAGAGTTCCCTTCGACACCAGACTCTTGACGGCCAACTTCACCCGGGCATTGTTCTTCTCAACGTCGTAACCACCGGCAGATAGAGTTTTCTTCAATGCCGCCAGGGAAACTCCTTTCCTCTCCTTGGAAGCGGTCACGGCCTTCACAACCAGTTCACCAACACTGGGTCCGACTTTCTTGGGACGAGGTGCCGCCTTATTCTTGGGTGCTTTGGCAGGTGCCGCAGCGGGAGCGGGAGCAACTTCAACCATTCTTCTTCTAAAATAGGGATACTCTCAACTCTGAAATGACAAAGAGCGGAAATGATGGACAATGACAGTTGGCTCCGCTTTAAACTGCACATGAGAACGTTTTAGACTCTACCCGGCAACTCGGTGCCTCAGCGCTTCGCTTCACATTGCCTTTGTGTTTTCTTTGGCAACTTTCACAATCATTTAAAATTGTATTAACGCGTCAAACTCCAAATAAAATGTCCAGTTCAAGGCAACAGAATGGCATCTCTTTATTGACATATTCTTTGAGATATATGCTTTTTACACAAATGTGAGAAGCCTTGGAAAGTACATGTTGTGTGTAGGAAATTGCCTATATTGTCTTGATGTTAACACACATTTGCGTATATAAAAACTGCAAAACCACACATTACATAAAATTCAGAGCAGGTCGATAAAAGACAAACGTTTCAACAACGGGATGTGGTGGTGTAAAGGGAATTTAAAACTAATACAAGTTGTGAAATCTGCTAAGATTTGTATGAGGTAAAACACAGATGGGGAGTACACACAGATAGGGAGTAGCACGATTAGGACCATTTTGCCTTGGGGATAACGGGTATTAGTATATAACACAAAGAACAGCAATAAGTCTGAGAGAAATCTAAAGAATAAACCTAAATGGGAAAACATTGAATATTGCGATAGCTTTTGAGATGCCAGACTACACATCTTTTGATTCAAATGAGTTAACTGCCTCAAAACACGTTTATTGCTATTATTTAATCATATAAAGAGCGTATGTTTATTTGTGATTTTGATGCAAACGGTGAAAATATACCCCGTTGAGTTAATTTGTTAAACTGAAATGTCAACACAGCATGAGAATTTCACTGTATTACTAAATTGAACCATACAAGTCTTTGATTAGGGTATACACTTAAGAACAATGAAGAAAACGAGGTTGATAAATTCATCTGACATCAGTGCGGCTGTAACCTGACTCCGCCAGGTGGTCTCACGAGGCTACTGCAGCTGGCCTACAAACCCACAAACAAAAATCTCTGCTTGGGCGTATCAGTAACGACGTAACGCGCAGACTCAGATTTATCGAAGTCTTCTATCAGGTCCGCACATACAGTATATTAACACGGTGCACAACCATGTATCTTCATTCTGACTGACGTCGACGTAAAAGACAAAGAAAGGAAACATGTCTGGAAGAGGCAAAGGAGGCAAAGGACTCGGAAAGGGAGGCGCCAAGCGTCATCGCAAGGTTCTCCGTGATAACATCCAGGGAATCACCAAGCCCGCTATCCGCCGTCTGGCTCGCCGTGGTGGTGTGAAGCGTATCTCTGGTCTGATTTACGAGGAGACCCGTGGTGTGTTGAAGGTTTTCCTGGAGAACGTGATCCGTGATGCCGTTACCTACACCGAGCACGCTAAGAGAAAGACCGTTACCGCTATGGATGTGGTCTATGCTCTGAAACGCCAGGGCCGCACTCTGTACGGATTCGGCGGTTAATCTGATTGATCAAACCCATCCCAAAACCAAAGGCTCTTTTAAGAGCCACCCACATTTTCTTAAAAGCTTTATTCAGTGTTCATATTTGTTAAAGTTGTCTTGAAATAATAGTGATTAGTTATAGTGTAGTTATTATACATACTTTTGGTTATTAACTTTAATATTACTCCTAGTTATCTCCAAACAATGCTTTTCAATAGTGTGCTGGCCGGCTTCGGTCTCGCAACCGAGGAGATGCCGGATTGAAGTTAGCCTGACATAGCCCGCCCAATACGGATGAACAGCAGTATTATGGTCGGGCTATGTCAGGCTAGATGTGCCCTTGAGCAAGACTATTGCATCCCGGTTTCTGTGGTAGTAGGTATCTCTATCCGAATCAGCCAAGATAAAGAAATAGAGGTGGTGAGGCATAACAGGTGGCTATCAGACAGATAGTATCAGTTCTTTTGCATGATTGCGCACTTTGTCCAACAACCATAGAAATATACGGCCGCCAACAATGTTTATTTGGAGGGAATCCTTTACTTCATTGAATGAAATAAGTGAAAATTTTAGAGGCACAGGCAATACTGCTATATTACATTTGATTACAATTACAATTAATTTAGTCATGTCGATTTTTAAAAAATTATTATCATGTGTATATAGTTGTGCTGGGACCTGAAATCCCCCCCCTTGGGAATCAATAAAGTATCTATGGCAATGTGCCTTTACTTTTTAACCTACCACCTACTGTTTAATGAGTTGTGAACATGAATTATACTTTGGTCACTGACCTACTATATCTCCGTGTGATATCCATTCCAATCTAGTTTATATTCATACACATAAAACATCACATAGATTGACTCCACATCC
The DNA here is from genome assembly GCA_027497455.2 of Sardinella longiceps. Classification (NCBI taxonomy): domain Eukaryota; kingdom Metazoa; phylum Chordata; class Actinopteri; order Clupeiformes; family Clupeidae; genus Sardinella; species Sardinella longiceps. The sequence goes on along the minus strand of JAODXP020000033.1, from coordinate 15,801,146 downwards.
ACTGGACAATTTAAAAATGTTATTACTTTGGAAACAACTGTTAAGCGGAAAAAGTGCGGGAAAGTAAACTAAAAAGAGAGGGAAATGTGAGGGGGCGTGGTGTGCTCTACTACTCCAACCAGAATCGTCCAAGCGTTTTCAAAGTATCCAATCCTGGTCAGGCTGCAGAGATGACGCAACTAAAGAAGCTCTTCTACTGGGGGCTCACTAGTGCTTCATTTGCATACCGTTCCGTATAAGTAGTACTGAAACGCATTTAAAGCAATAGTTGACTTCGAGAATCATCGGACGAAACATGCCTGAGCCAGCGAAGTCTGCACCCAAGAAGGGATCCAAGAAAGCCGTCACAAAGACGGCAGGGAAAGGAGGCAAGAAGCGCAGAAAGTCCAGGAAGGAGAGCTATGCCATCTACGTGTACAAAGTCTTGAAACAGGTCCACCCCGACACCGGTATCTCCTCCAAGGCGATGGGCATCATGAACTCGTTCGTGAACGACATCTTCGAGAGGATCGGAGGCGAAGCTTCCCGCTTGGCTCACTACAACAAGCGCTCCACCATCTCTTCCAGGGAGATCCAGACTGCAGTGCGTCTGCTTCTGCCCGGTGAGCTGGCCAAGCACGCCGTGTCTGAGGGAACCAAGGCTGTGACCAAGTACACCAGCTCCAAGTAAACCATCTGGTCAATCAAAAAACCAACGGCTCTTTTAAGAGCCACCCACTTTCTCTTTGAAAAGCTGATTCCATATCATGAAAAACCTACATCTCAATGTTATAGGCTACTTTATTAGGAAACGGTGTAACTTGTTTTAATAAAGTAAAATGAATCAGATTGCAGTGTTCAAAACGTAAAAACGCTGGAAAAGGTATGAGCCTTGCCCACAAGGACAATGCACCCTCATTCGCTGTAGGCTCATCTCTACGATCATCATTTGTATGTCATTTGTAGCTGGTGCTTATCCATTGATGTTTGTATAGCCTACTGCTCGATTTTATAAGAGCAATATGAACTCAGCTTTTATTCTACTTCCAAATCTAAGATTAATTTTAAGTAGCCTACATCGAAACAGTAGTATTAAGAGTGCACACACAAAGAGTCGAACTCAAATGCAGCTCACAGCCAGAGAAATTCTAATAAACAGGCTCTGTCACCAACCTTGTCACAGCCTACATAACGGTTACAGCAAAAGATCACTCCACACCTGATGGTGGCAGCACATAGTTGTTGCTACAAACAAGCGTGATGTATTTCCACACGAGTTTGGTTCCTGCAACCCCTGTGGACTTCGTTGTTGGAGAAAAGAGTTGTTTCCCACGTGTTTTATTGGATATAAGCATCAAATGTCGGAGTCGGGTGCGTTGTGCAAACATCTTCATTGAGGTAGGTTACGGTTCACGAAGTTTCTTCTGAGCGTCAGCAGCCACTCTGGCGAAATACACATCTGAGGTGCGTTCAAATTCGCCTAACATAGCGAACGTTCGCTAACATAGGCGGACAGTTTGCGAATCCTTGGAAGTTCTTGGCTAACGTTAGCGAACACAGACGAACGGTCTGAAAAGGTGGTGCTCCGCTAACAGTCCTGTATGTTGGATGGCAAAAGATGTGTGTCCCGATTGCAAATATATCCCAAAGAGCTTTAAATGTTGTCAGCATGTCTCACAACAACTTTGTCTCTCATTAATAGCCCCCTCCGAGTAATTTATTCTCTGTTTGCCATTAGTGTTTACAATTTAAAACGAACACTCTGCAGAATCGTTCAACGCACCTGTTTTCATCCCACATATGTGGCATCTGTATTAGCCTTCTCGAAAGACCGTATAACGATACCAATTAACATGTTATTCGTTTGCCTTCAGTAAAACTGCGGGAGGAATAAAGCAGTAAGAGTTTTGTGTTTTCAGAAAGAAAAAAAAGCCTATGACGTATTAGGAACTTGATTTGACAATATAACGTTACAACCAATCTGATTATTAAAGTTGCCTGTGAATAGCCTATCTTTCAGCAGCACATCACCGATAACCGTGAGTTGTTGAGTGTGTGGCATACTAAAAGTACAATCAGCCCATATGGTCGAAATGTGGTGTGTGTACTACCATCTGAAAACAGTAAAAGTGGGAGTAATTACTAGACAGTGCAGCATGTTTGAATTTGATTCATAGAGATTTTAGTAGGGTTTTACTATTATCTTCTGAGATTTAATCATAACCTTTTACCCTTTGGAGAGCTAACGTTACTGGTTGCTCCCCAGACCCCGGCATCAGACCTACAGCCAGGGATAAGCAAGTAGACAGGCAGAAAGACAACAATGCCGTTTCCGAAAATGTCTACTATTTATATTAACTGCTACGTACTACTGGTATATTGATCTCTGCAGAAAGCAGTGTGTAGCATGCAGTACTACATGTTATTTGGTATCAGAGACTAGTGACTAGTAGACTCTCACTGGAAAAGTTATGTTGTGCAGTAGCACATGGTAAATGACAAACAGCACCAAAAAAATGAAATGTAACGTTAAGTAGCCAATGCAGTACTGTATATGGTAAAGTAGCTTTTGGAATTAAAGTGTGTGTAGAGGCAGTATAGACCCAAGACACACATTCAAAAGCAATATGACCCGATTAAATAATAATATCTGTAATCACTTCCCTCTTTTTCTGTTCTCTGACCAGGCTAAGGCATAAAACTTGTGATGTTTCCATGGTGATGCCATTGTGACATGGACCTCAAACTGCACAGCGCTGGCTCTGGTCCTCCTATGTCACACCCGGACGACCTGGACTCGGGAGAAATCAATGACGATATTACAGTCATAATAAAAACGGAGGAATACGATCATGTCGGCGCATGTCAAACTGATGAAGATGACGAGGAAGAGGAGGAGGATGAAAAGCCCTTTGTAGAGTTTCACTGTAAAACTGAATCCAACGGCACAGAGCCCAATGTCATCGCCAGTGAAACACCACAGACATCGGTGAAGATGGAGATGGAGGATGAGGAGGAACGAGAGCGGAGAGGTTACTCCAAGGTGGTCAAGGAGGAGGAAGAGGAGGAACTGGAGCGAGGATGTTACTTGGACGGTGATGCATCAGCACGTCCTGCATTTGCGGAGCAGCTTAATCTGAGAGTGATGGTGAAGGAAGAGGAGATTATAGGCAAGGAGTATGATCACGTGCCCGCATGTCAAGATGAGGAAGAAAAGTACGAGGAAGAGGAGAAATGTTCGATAAAAGGTAATCTGAGCAACTATTATTAGTAGTAGCAATTATAGTAATAACCACAACAATGACACTTATAATAATAGTATTAGTACTACTGTAGTAATTATTAGATGCTCATAACTACTAATCAATGCCGGCCCGACAAAATCAGTCAAAGAGTTTAATGCATTTGCACAGACACTAGCGCTGGGAGAAGGACAGCGACACTGCCACAGGGGCAGGTCCTGGCTCCAACTCCTCGAACAGAGCTACAGACAGACATTTATCTGCACACGAATTGCCCCTCATAAAACATGTGGTCAAACCGTAAACATTCCGGACAGACTGAACAAAAACAGGATAGGAAGTGGAGCTTTCTTTGGACCCTTTGTGCGTGCTTTTATGACAGTCATTTGGGGTGATGACACTGATGCCTGGACCAACACAGATGCAAACACAATACAAGGCAAACAGCTGACAAACCATTTTAAAGTTGCACATCCCTGAAGATTAGCTGACAGACTATTTTAAAATTGCACATTCCTGAACATTTTCTCACACTACTATTTCATTGTATTAATTTGGATCATTACATGTCAGATCACCCAACTTGAGCAAAATTTCACAAGTCACCCTCAGACAAAAATTGGGTTCTAATTGGGTCGCATTCCACCAGCTATCTAGTGCAGTCACAGGCTTGTGCAAAGCTCAATGGTGTTTTTTGCCCCCAACGGCACCTTCCAGGCAGCACAGACTAAAAGACCTTAACCTTTACCCTAAATCTAACCCCCTCAAACCACATCCTAACCGTAAACTGGGGGGAATTGAGGGCAGCGCTGCCTGGAAGGCACAGTTGAGGGCAAAAAATATCAAAGACCTTGTGCAACAGGGCCAATCTTGAATGACGTCTAACTATCGCTTTAGTTTGCAGGCAGTGACTACAGTACCTGAGGTCTTGAACCTATACACTAACCCAACACTGTGTGCGTGTGTGTGTGTGTGTGTGTGTGTGTGTGTGGTGGTTAAAGTGGGATTTGGCAGGAGGGGGAACTCTCATATTTTGTGTCGGCACCTACAAAGAAAAATGTATAGAAGAAGAATAGGATCATATTGTTCATTTATCTGAGGTGCCCCCCCCCCCCACACACACACACACACACTTTAACCCCTGTGTGTAATACTGTATATAGTATAAAGATTGACAATACTCTCTCCTTTTTGTTCACACAGGAAAAAAGTCCTTCATTTGCACTCTCTGCGGGAGGACCCTGATGACAGCACAGGGTCTGAAACTGCACGCGCTCAGCCACACAGGAGAGAGGCCTTACCACTGCGCCCAATGCGGCAAAAGCTTCTCCCAGAAGGGGAATTTCGACGTCCACAAGCGTCTTCACACAGGCGAGCGGCCGTATGTGTGTCGCCAGTGCGGCAAAAGCTTCAACGAAAACAAAAACCTCAAACAACACCAGCTCCTTCACACGGGAGAGAGGCCTTATCATTGCTCTTGGTGCGACAAGAGCTTCACCGAACAAGCTCACCTGAGGAAACACGAACGCACACATACGGGGCAGAAGCCGTACCCCTGCACTCAGTGCGGGAAGTGTTTCACAGAGTCTCAAACTCTTCGGAAGCATCAACGCATACACACAGGAGAGAGGCCGTACCACTGCGCTCAGTGCGGAAAGAGCTTTGCCGAAGTCGGAAACCTTAAGATGCATCAGCGGATTCACACGGGGGCTAAGCCTTACCACTGCACTGTGTGTGGTAAGAGCTATTCCCACGGCGGGGACTTTAAGAAACACCAGCGCACTCACACAGGAGAGAAGCCGTTCCACTGCGTGACGTGTGACAGGAGGTTTGGGCAGAGCGGGGGACTAAAGAGCCACCGGTGTGTTGGAGCGGGAGAGACGAGCTGACAGCGTGACATGGAACACAGCGACGTCAGTGTTAAAGAGGAAATATTGTGTGAATGAACCAATAGTCTTGTTGTTCAAGGTCACACTGTAACTTCACACCAGGAGCTACTAAAGCTGTAAAATCGCTGGAAGTCACTCACTTTCTATGGGCAAGAGTGACAAAAACTAAAAAAGCTACCAGCTGTAAAAGTTGGGCAATTTGAGCGACTAAAAAAAGCGACAGCGTGACATGGAGCATAGCAATGTCAATGTTAAAGTGGAAATCTTGTGTGAATGAACCAATAACCTTGTTGTTCAAGGTCAAACAACAGGTTGATTGACATTGGATTTCTCCTCCGAATTTATAATAGTTATATATTATTAATTAAATAATGGTTCATTTAATTTTGAGAAATACTACCATATTTTCCCCATTATAAACTAAGGTTAATATGTTGACTTTACAAAGTTTAGAATTATCTATGAGATTAGCCTAATACCTGAGAATACACCTCTTTTCTTTTCATCTTGTTACTTCATCATGAGATCGTCATCTAACTGTCATTCCAAAGATAATGTTTAGTAAACTGAGGTTAATATAAGGGCAAGGTTAATTAATTACACCTCAAAACAATGTTATGGTTTTTTTTTTCTTTCTATATAACACTGGACTAAAATGTATACATGGGGTGGCTTATACAGTACTTGCTAAATTACTTAACAAATTACTGCAACAGAATTTGTCAGCTCACCATTGTGACAAATATTTTCCTATTGAACAGGACATTGAGGAGACCAACATCTGTATTCAGTTTAAATGGAATGTCACGTCCCAAACAAAACAAAAAAACGCCAGTGAGAGAGAAGACTCTGAACTGACTATTTATATGGCAAAAAAGTCTTCTATTATATTTTGTTCCCACAATACGTTCAGTAGCCTACGTATAGATCACATGAAATGGCTATGTGGAATGTTAAAATGTAAACCTTGTCCGATCAGCTGATGGAAGTCTCTAGATTCTAGAATATGATGTAGAGCAACGGCAATGTTTACAGGTCGGAATTGTATCACTTCAGAATACAGAAACTGTAACGCTGTAGCAGATGCAAACAAAAAAAATAATATTTGTTTTCTTTCTATATCTTTAATGCACAACTTACTAAGTCTTGGTCACTACAATTCAATCACAATACTTTAAATAAATAAAAACAATACTGAATCTTACAAACAGAAATTGTTCATTGTTCATTTGTTCTGTCTGGACCATTTTGAGTCTGAGGACTTGGTTCAAGCCATTATTTGCCATTTGTTGTTGTTGTTGTTATGTGGGGAGATGGAGTGATGTAATCAATATCTAATTCAAGGCTTACAACAGGCTATCAAGAATAAATAGAATAGTCAATGAAGATGAAGGCACATGTGTGAGGACTTGGTTCAAGCCATTATTTGCCATTTGTTGTTGTTGTTCTTGCAATGTGGGGAGATGGAGTGATGTAGGCTAAATACCTAATTCAAGAAGGCGTACAACAGGCTATCAAGAATAAATAGAATAGTCAATGAATGAAGATGAAGGCACATGCAGATTTACCCAAGGCACATTTCTAGTGTTAATAACAAGCTCAGTCACTCACCGTGGTGGTCTCTAAGTGCATTTCACACTTCTGTACGATAGGTGGCGGCAGTGGCGGAACAACTGAACCTAAGGCCCCGGGGCAAAACGCCAAACAGGCCCCCCACCCCACTCCCAAAACGCACGCACGCACCCCCAAGCGCACATAGGTGCCGGCGCTGAAATAATCTCTACAACAATTCAGACAGAACAATGTATATCGCTCAGTAATGTGTCCATTCGGCATGTAGCCTACTTTAAGGCATAATAATACAACCAACCACATTACAAAAAACAGCCCTGGTATTTGCACTTCCATATTTCCAATAAGTGGCTAACAGGGACACGCGCACGCAATTCACAGTTCACAGATATTTTTTTGACACACGGAAACGGCTAGTTCAAGAGCTCATTTAGTAGCCCATGCTAATAATCCATGCTTTAAACTACTGCACCAAAACAATGACACACCAATGCATATAAAACATAGAGCCAGCCGCTCAAATAAAAACCTGAGAGTCTTACCTTCATGCAGTTAACGAAATACGAGACAGCTTGCTCTTCTCCACAACCTTGTCTATGGATAGCAGTGTCATTACTAGCCTACTACTAGTGCAGCTAGCTAAAGCTGCAATTGAGTTGACAATTTCGTGCATGTTTCGCTATCAGTAAACAGTGCTCTCTTCAATTTGTCTCGTTTTTGCTCCGCTCCCTCCCCCTTGTGTTGCTTGGAACCCCTGTTAATTTTTTAGCCTGGCCAGCTCAACCTCTCCTAACTGTGGCTAGATGACTTTCAGTTTCCAATTGAAGAGTTGTTTTGCTACTCTGCCTTGATGCTCCCAGAAGGCATTGCTTTTTAAAACATTATTTAAAAACAATCAAATAAAAAACAGAGATTTCTTTCATTTCAAACAATGCACAATTTCTAACATGCCAATGAGACAGCTGGTTACAAAATAATGACTGACAAACAATTTCCTGATTCTCAATCTCCCTCTCCACATTCCTAACCCTTCTCTACATTGGCCAGAGCTACAGCCAGTGTTAGCACAGGGACAGGGAACTGAGTCATGTTCACAACTAGTAGAAGCAGACGGTGAATTAAAAACTCAAAGAGGTCTAAAGATTGCCTTCTCTTTATTATTCTGTCCATCCTCTATTGTGTCCCGCTTTTACTTTTAAACATGCTTCATCCGTACATATTCTCGTACACAACCAACAGAGAAGCCACCTCTTCCCTAGTCCACTGACAGCTGACGCAGCAGGACGATGGCTTTCATACTAAACTACCCATCATGCATTGCACTTTTTGCAAATTGCAAAATGTAAAAACAACCATTCTAAATACATAACAGCTTAGTTTTGCTCGAAAACCTTGTAATTTAGTTTATTTTAAGTGTCTTTAAGGAATTTAAAAGATTTTTTTTTTTTTTATATATAAGTAACCATGATAAGAATGATAAGCAAAGACAAGGGGTATATAATGTAATGCACAACTGAGGACTTTCACTGTTTTCAGACTTGTCTGCTGCAATGCAACTAAAGTGTGGTCTAGAAAATTTTCGTGATGCAGTTGAAGGTTGATGAAGGGGCCCCTCCTCCATAGTGGGAGGGTCCTGGGCCCAGGGGCGGTGGCCGTGCCCGCCCCCTATAGCTCCGCCCCTGGGTGGCGGTATATTCACCAAGAAATGTTTTACCCGCATAAAAAAAACAAGAAGAAACAACTACAACTACTTGAAAATACACGATGGAAGACGAGGAACAGACTTTGGTGCCCCTGCAGTCTTTGGCAATGAATTTACTTCAGTTAAATCACGCAATTAGCAAAGTTGGTCAGACATACCTGAAACGAAGGCGAGATATTCTGCAAGGTTTCATCACCAGCGAAACGACCCGGTGCCGTCGGCCGCACATTCAGCGCCGATTTTGGATTATGCCGGGAAGAAGCAGCGCTTGGTGGGACAGCTTCATGGACCAGACTGTCACTGCAGAAGAATGGCATAAGAACTTTCGAATGTCCAGATCATCGCTGATAAATATTTGTGAAAGACTACGTCCATATTTGGAGGGGCAAACGACGGTAATGAGAAAACCCATTAGTGTCATCACTAAAGTTGCAATGACATTGCATTACTTAAGAGATGAGGAGAAACTTCGAAAAACTGCCGATGCATTTGGAGTTTCGCTATCAGCTGTCTCTCTGATCGTCCGGCAAGTTTGTAAGGCGATTTCCACAACTTTGGGTCCAGAATACATCAGAACACCTACGACAGAATCTGAGGTCCAAGAGCTCGTCGCCAACTTCTACAAAAGTCACGGTATGCCACAGTGCTTGGGGGCAATTGACTGCACACATATCGAACTGAAACAACCCCCAGGCGATTACACACAATTCATAAACGGTAAAGAAAACGTCTCTCTGAACGTGCAAGCACTGTGTGACTACAGATACTGTTTCATGGACGTTTTGGTGGAAAGCCCGGGCAGTGTGCATGATGCACGCATTTTTGCGAAGTCGGCGCTCTGCGGCGACCTGAGAGATGGAACGATACCCACCTGTCCGAAAGAGTTGGTGAAGGGAGAGGATCCTGTCCCTGTGTTCGTTGTTGGCGACTCAGCTTATCGTCTGGCTCCTTTTCTGATGAAGGAATATCCAGATGGTGGAGTTACCCTAGGAGAGCAGAATTATGGACGAGCACTTTGCAAGGCGCATGGCGTCATTGAACGTGCGTTTGGCCGTCTAAAAGGCCGATTTGGGGTCCTGAAGGGGCGAATGGACATTAATCTGAAGGACCTTTACTTCGTGATCTACGCCTGCTTTGTGCTTCACAATTATTGTGAAATGCAGGGTGAACCAATGGACGAGGTTGACGTGAATTCTGCCGTGCAATATGACAGAGACCTCCAGCCACAATCTACTGCGCTGAGAACAGATGACGATGAAGAGGGGGGAGAACGCGTGAGACGTGTTGTGACAAAGTTTCTGGAACCATGAATGTCATTCCATTGTGTGTGTTTTTTTTTCTTTTTTTTTTTTTTGGTACAATTTTTATTCAAACGAAACTGTAGGCCTATAATACAAAAGTCAAAGTGTATAATATTTTGAAATGCACTCTCTGAATCTCATATATTGTTATATATTTTATTTTTAGAGCTGCAACTTCTGCTTAAAAAAAATACAGCGTTTATGAATCTGTAAGTTGCACTTTTTTATGATTATTCATCCAGAATGATAACTACACCTCTTATAATAGGCCTACATGAATGAATAGATCATTCAAAATAAATGCTTTACCTGTTTCATAAAATAACTCATATTAAATAAAATAACAGTTGACCCTGATTTGATATTCCACGTTACTGACATGAACTACACATGCAAGTAACTCAATAATTTAAGAAATGAAGGTGTAAGGGAAGCAACTTATCTGTCTCATTTACCAGTAGGCTACCCATGGCAGTTCAATATCTGTGGTGAAAATTTGTTAGAATTTGTTCATGAATGTTGAGGATTGAATAGGTGCAGTCAGGATAGTGTGATTGGGTCCAGAAGGAGGATATGTCAAGAGTGCTGAGGAGTGAATATGTGTCAGTAGGAGGTGGTCATCAGTGCTGGTAGTGAATGAATACGAGTCCAGAGTAAGGGTAGCCTGACATAGCCCGACCATAATACTGCTGTTCATCCGTATTCATGGTCTGGAGGTTCTTTAACCTGACGCGATTATACTGCGGAGGGGAGGGCATTCACTCCTGGTTTGAAACGATTGGAAAGCTCGTCTAATCAGCTTCGCTTATTGGCCGGTAGACTCTCTACCAATGTAAACACGCCCCAGAGGACCGTTCTCAGACCATGGATACGGATGAACATTCGTATTATGGGCGGGCTATGTCAGGCTAGAGTAAGGGTATGTTTATGAGTGCTGCGGAGTTAATGTGCGAAAGGTCCATATAGGCCTAATGTGATGGCAGGAAAATTGTGGTAGTGTCTAGTATCAATGTCAATGTCAAGTTTATTTGTAAAGCACTTTATATATAACATCAGTCAACCAAAGTGCTATAAAAAATAAAATAAAATAAATAAATACAATAAAAAGGGTATCAAAAGCAAAATAGACAGAAACTTAATATAACTTCAATTAACTAAGAGTAGTTTTTTTTAGTGTGCATACAGTACATGGATAAATCAATGAGATGTAAAGACAAGTACATAGAGTTTGACTGAAAATGACTGAGCGATTGCATGTAACCTTCAAGCTCCAGCAGGAAGTCCTGGAACTGGAGGTGGTTATTAACCAGTAACTCCATCTGCTCTTTGCTGGAGCCCTCCTCACTCAGCACAGCCTGAGCCATACGGACTTTGGGATTTTGTTTGCCCTCAACTGTGCCTTCCAGGCAGCGCTGCCTTCAAGGCACTAATTTACCCCTCAGTTTAGGGTCTGGACAGGGCCGGACTGGGACCAAAAAATGGCCCGGGCATTTTTGGCCATGGCGGCCCACCATGATTTTATTCAATAATAGTAATGTTGTGTCTAGCTAAAATAACACTGTAAGTAGGACATATTGTATGAATATGTGAGATTTAATTAAACATGCCCAATATCCTTTATGAAAATTATGAGTAAATGACAGCCCCGGCCCAAAAATGACCATTGGCCCACCGGGCATTGCCCTGTACGCCCTATGGCCAGTCCATGCCTGGGTCTGGATGTTGAAGGGGTTAGGGTTAGGAATAGGGTTAAGGTAATGCCTTTTAGGCTGTGCTGCCTGGAAGGCGCCGTTGGGGAGCAAAAAACACCATTGAGCGTGGCATATATGCACCAGAAACAAAGTCAGCCTGGACAGATAAAATGTATTACAGAGGCCCAATGTCGTCCCTCTTTTCAAAGGTAAGGTGGCAGGAGTTGAAAATTTGCTTCGCAAATGCCTGCAATTCAGCCCCATTCCACTTGGAGGCAGTAACGCCGCCTAACTACTTCTTCTTTTGTTTATCTATGCGTATCCATGGGAAACACTTCCTACACGAGTGCTACACGAAGGCGGCAAGGGAAGAGTTTTGTCGATGTTTGAACGCGGTTTTGTGCAGATTAACGAATACAGACATACAAAATAGTAAATATAGTCTTTATCCTAAAATGCTGGACTTCATATTTCGTTCAACTTGGTATTTTGTTTGCAAGTAATTGTAACAGTTCGGCAGAGACTTGTTTTGTTTTGGTCTGTTCAGTTCTTACTCCAGGCTGCAAAACAACTTCGTTAGATCCTTGTGAAAATGAGTTACGGACTACATCCTGTCCGTAATCTTGCTAAAGGGGAGCCTCGAGTTGTATTGACTACGTTAAAAGAGTCTAAAGAGGAGCAGTGCGATTACGAGATCGAGTATGAAGATGATGAGGAAAAGACAGACATTAACGGCAAACCCTACCGTGAAAAACAGCGGGCACTAGTGATGGTTGAGGTGAAGAAAGAACAAGACTTGGATGAGCCAGACGGTTCTCAGAAGAAAAACAAGGACGGGGAATGGCTTCCTAGAAAGCCTAACGTTAGCAGTAACAGCAACACACCTTTAAAGCGGTTGTCGAGTAAATATAAAGTAACCAGGTTCTTTACGTGGACTGACGACGAGGTGGAGTTGTTACTCAGAACAACGATAGAGTACAAGAGGGCGATGGCGGCTCGGGACATTAACTGGGAGTCTGTGCAGTCCAAATATATGGACATTTTGGAGCGATATCTGGATAAATATCCCTCTCCCGAGGACGCCAATGCACAAGGAAAGGACTTCCCACACACAAAGGACGAAGTAACGAGAAGTAATGCTACACAAGACACCTAACCCACTTCCAATGATTGTTTCATACTAACGTACCTGAACATGCTAATTTTACCTTAGTGTCAGCTATTGGCTAGCCATGCAAATTGCTCTTGGTTTCAGCGAAACTGTGACAGACTTGATAAAAGCAACATTAAAAGTGGGGGTCAGTCTTTGTTTTTGTTTAGGGACACGCCTCTTTGTTATTGTGTTCTGCTCGTTGGTGTTAGTTATGTTGATTGTGAGTTGGCTTACTATATACGTACACGTTTAATGAACATTGTGTTTACAACTTATCTGATGCAGCCTCTCTTTTTTTGGTGTTATGGCCAAGATGGGTAGTCCAGGGGTCGTTTCCCGAAGGCATAGCTGCTAATTAAGTTTGCAACTGCCAGTTAAGTAGCTAACAGGTTAGGTGCTGTGCCTTTGGGAAACTAATAACTAAGCCTTGAGATATAAAGAGGTGGGATTAAAGGAATAGTTCACCTCTTAATGAAAATTGGTTATTCACCACCTTACCTGGAGTTACATGGGCAAGAGCATTTTAGTCTCAGTGCATGCGTTGTCCTAGTCTGGAAACCCCAATTTTACCTTTAGCTTAGCATAAACACTGGAAAGTAAAGTTGCCAAAGAATTGCTATCTGGCAACTATGCATTCCAGCGCCTATGCTAAGCTAAAGCTTAAAGATAGGGAAAATTGGTAATGCCATACTAGGAAAGCACAAGCAATGAGACCAAAATGCCTTTACCCACATATGTAACTCAGAGTAAGGAGGTGAATAACCAATTTTCATAAAGAGGTGGACTATTCCTTTAAACTTAAAGTGCAATATGGGAGCCTGCAGCCATATCAAATAGCTTGGCGGTAGGACGTTAGACATGGACATAAATAAGCCTATATGGGATGTTATATTAAAGGAAAATACCAGAGTGAATTCAAGCATAGCCCTGTTGAAAGAGCTTGCTAAATGTGCTAGTTAGTGAGTGGAACAAAATCATTTGGTACAGCACAGACTGAACGCGAACGCAGAAGCGAACAGGAACTTTATACTGAATCAATAGGACCTGACTGTTGGAAACCGAAAGCAAGATCTGAGGTTACATTGACTCAATGTAAAGTGTTTCGCGTTCGCCTTAGGTCTATGCTGTTCGAAATTCTTTAATTTCTTGCGAAATATATTGCTGTTAGAAGGCTCATGCAACAGGGCTATGCTTGAATTCATTCCGGTATTTTCCTTTAACAGTGTAATCATGTTCTGTAATTAAAACACTTCTCCATTAACTGTGCCATCATTCTGTGTTCTATGTTTTACAGCCCAGCTCACTACCAAAATTAAAGCCATTCGTAACAAGTACAGACACGCCCTGGACTCCGGCCGCAACCGAGGGCACGGCCGAGTCGTCCTCCTGTTCTCAAAGCTCTGTGAGGTCATCTGGGGCGGGAAACGCAACTTTATCCACGCCCTCCCTTTGGGAATCGAGACAGAAGACCTTCCAGAAGATCTTCTCCCGTGCGCGTCCATCTCTGGCGTGGTGACAAACGGCATGAACGGCGACGATGGTAGAAATGGCAGTGACGGTAGAAACGGAGATGACGATGGCTGTGGTGGCGGAATTGACGTTGTCATCGATGACGACGAGGATGATAACGATGACAGTGGAGATGACGACGATGACGAAGGCAGTGGTGTGGACGTGCAGGAAATGAAGAACCAACAAGCGCCGCCGACAATCGTGACCCGAAATTATCCGGTTAAAATGACGCTCCCGTCTCAGCGGAGAGACAAGCTTAAGAGGAAGCTCTCGCCGAGTCGGGTGGCGCAAGAGGACCTCGAGCTCAAACGTCGAATCGCTCAACATCTCGACGCTGCGGATCGTGAGTTCGTCAGCACGATGAACCGCTTGGCCACGTCAGCCGAGGAGATGAGTGCTAACTTCAAGAGACTGGTGGACCACATAATCAGCCGATCCAACAACAACAGCAACAACAACAACAATACCAACAACCCTCAGGAACTACAAGGACCCTCCGAGCTCCAACTTCAAGAACTACAACAACAACAACAACAACAACAACAACAACAAGTATCCTCCAAGAGCCCTTAGGTCCACAAGACTGGTTGTTGTTTTGAGCACTGTGTCAGTGTTCGAAACAACAACAACAACAACAACAACAACAGAGCCAACAACAACACCATCGGCCCTCAGGAATTGTAAGGACCCTCTGAGCTTCAACTTCAGAAACTGGTGGACCACATAATCAGCTGGTCCAACAACAACAACAACAACAACAACAATTACACCAAGAGCCCTCGGAGACCCCTTAGGTCCACAAAACTGGTTCAGAACATTGTATCAGAGTTTGAAACAACATTTTCATCCACCCACATACACACGTTGTGTCTATATCCAGACTGCTTTGGAGCACTGTGTCAGTGTTCGAAACAATAACAACAAAAACATTATTATCCACAAACATGTTGTTTACATCCAGAAGGGTTCGCATCACTGTATCTGAGTTTAAAACAATAACAACAAACAAAACATTTTTGTCCACACACACGTTGTTTTGACATTACAGACTGGTTCATATAACTGTGTTTTTGTAATTCTGATAAAAATATTTTTATCCACACACACACACACACACACACACACGTTCCTACATCCAGACTGGTTCGCATAACTGTAACTATTCACGTCTCTACATAGAAACAGAACACTGCCTATGATAGTGGTCACGTGACTCTTCATTTAGATGTCATGTGACAGGAAGTGGATTGTCATGGCAGTAGCAACGTTATGGTCAATATGACCCATGTTAAATTACCTTTTGGTGATGGTCGTCAATGTGGGCAGCAGCACCTTACTGCTGCTTACGGTTGTTTACGGTTCTTTATTAGAATGTTTAAGCATCTACATCAGAACGGACATCAACGGACTTTGTTCATTTGTATATGGTTTATGATGTCATAATGAATGTATGCAGCTACTGAATCCAGCTTCAAGGGTCAAAGTGCCCCATCCAGTGAATGTGTACACATCTGTTCCATCAGAAAATAAATTTACATTTTATTAATGCATTTAGCAGGTGCTTTCATTTACAGCGATTTACATCACACTGGACAATCATATTGGTATGTAGCCCAACTTTGGGGGAAAAAAAACAAAAAAAAAAACTTGAGTTGGGCACAGAAACAAACTTTAAGTTTCACTTTCTTATGGCTAATTCGGTTGACATTAATTATCTGTTTGCTGTTTGGTCTGTGTCCTCCTCCCAAAAGATAACACTCTGTGGCCAACAGACTTGTTGACTGGTTCACACCGGATTTCTCCTTTAAAGGAATAGTTCACCTCTTAAAGAAAATGGCTTATTCACCCCATTACCTGGAGTTACATGTGGATAAGAACATTTTGGTCTCTGTGCTTGTGTTTTCCCAGTATTTCCCACATTTTTTAGCTTTAGCTTAGCATAGACGCTGGAATCCCCAGGATCTCCTACCCTACCTTTAACAGCAGCGTCATGAAGTCCATTTGACGAGGTTCAGTTGCAAAACCCTCTTGCACCCATTTTCAAAAATATGCAAAAATGAAGTTACCCATCGGAATGGATACTGTAATGTTACTCAATAGAACATGAAACACTGGCGCCTCACTCAATGTTCTCTTTAATGCTGTATTTGACATTTATTTTAAAATCAAATTTCGTAGAATTGTCACGTTATTCTGGAAGTAGTACAGCACATGAAAAAGTCCATTTAGGGACAAAAAAAATAACAAATTCTCTAGCTCCATCTAAAGCCTGTAATTGTGGTTGCAAAAATCCAGTGCTCCCTAGCCTGGCACGCCCTCCCAGTGACGTAACACCTTATGCATTGCTGTCGCTGGTCTGGCCAACTGCTGATCTGAACGGATTTCTGAGTTCCCTAAAAATGGGGAACTCAGAAAGCATTTTCTAACATCGACCAGTAGCAAACTGAGGCATCAGAGGTTGGCGGGTCAACCATGCGCTTAAGAGAAATTACAGCGCTATAGGCTCTTGGTCAGACCAAAGTCTCACAGAGCTTTGAAAGTCGATGGCAATCAGGCTAAGTGCGCCCTGCAGTCTTCCACCAATCAAGGTCGGACAGAGGGATAGCTGCCTGTCGATCACAGATATGAGCAAGCCGTTGAAAGCAAGGGAGGGGTATGAGTGGCCTTTGAGGAGCGTAGTAGAGACTGGGGGAGGAACCAGAGAGTTAACTTGTATCACTGAAATGTTTTGCCCAAGTCTCAGAATTGCGTAGACATGCCGTGTACAGCTCAAGGAGCAAGTCTAGTGAGCTAATAGTCTGGAAGCTGTGGATTAGAAAACCAACTAGGAGGGGAGGCTGGCCCTGAACCTCATGATTAGTTGAAATATTCAAATGTAAATCCCTGTAAATGAAAGCACTTGCTAAATGCATTTATAAAATGTAAATTTATTTTCTGTGCGAACAGAAGTGTACATTTTCACTGGATGGGGCACTTTAACCAAAGATCATGGAATACTGACCAAGATAAACCATCATAATACATTTCAATGGGAGCAAACTGGAAGACTTCCTGTCTGCATAAATGCATTACATCACAATAAGAAAAGATTCTTTTAGTCTGCATAAAGGGGGATTTTTCCCCCCTCCCCCTTGCAAAAACAGAACCAAGAACTGAAGAAGCATTGAGACCTCTCGCTCCGCTTGAATCCTCTCTGTTTACACTGGATGGGGCACTTTAACCCCTTGAAGCTGGGTTCCATTGCTGCATACATTCATTATGACATCATAAACTGTATACAAATGAACAAAGTCTGTTGATGTCCGTTCTGATGTAGATGCTTAAACGTTCTAATAAAGAACCGTAAACAACCACAAGCAGCAGTAAGGTGCTGCTGTCCACATTGACAACCATCACCAAAAGATAATTTAACATGGGTCATATTGACCATACTGTTGCTACTGACATGACAGTCCTCTGACAATCCACTAGTGGTCACGTGACCATTATCATAGGCAGTGTTCTGTTTCTGTGTAGAGACGTGTACTGTATGGTTACAGTTATGCGAACCAGTCTGGATGTTGGAACGTGTGTGTGTATAAAAGTATTTTTATCGGAGTTACAAAAACACAGTTATGTGAACCGGTCTGTAATGTCTAAACACAAAAATGTTGCTGTTGTTTTTTAAACTCTGATAGAGTGATGCGAACCATTCCGGATGCAGAAACAACGTGTGTGGACAAAAATGTTTGTTGTTGTTTCAAACACTGACACAGTGCTGTGAGTCAGTCTTGTGGACCTAAGGGCTCTCGGAGGATACTTGTTGTTGTTGTTGTTGTTGTTGTTCTTGAAGTTGGAGCTCGGAGGGTCCTTGTAGTTCCTGAGGTCTGTTGGTGTTGGTGTTGTTGCTGTTGTTGTTGGATCGGCTGATTATGTGGTCCACCAGTCTCTTGAAGTTGGCGCTCATCTCCTCGGCTGACGCGGCCAAGCGGTTCATCGTGCTGGCGAACTCACGATCCGCGGCGTCGAGCCGTTGAGCGGTTCGCCGCTTGAGCTCGAGGTCCTCTTGCGCCACCCGACTTGGCGAGAGCTTCCTCTTAAGCTTGTCTCTCCGCTGAGACGGCAGTGTCATTTTAACCGGATAATTTCGGGTCACGATCGTCGGCGGCGCTTGTTGGTTCTTCATTTCCTGCACGTCCACACCACTGCCTTCATCATCGTCATCATCTCCACCGTCATCGTTATCATCCTCGTCGTCATCGATGACAACGTCCATTCCACCACCACCACCACCGTCATGTCCGTTTCTACCTTCGCCGCCATTTCTGCCATCGTCACTGTTCACGCCGTTTGTCACCGCGCCGGAGATGGACGCGCACGGGACTCGATCTTCCGGGAGAAGGTCTTCCGTCTCGATTCCCAAAGGGAGGGCGTGGCTAAAGGTGCGTTTCCCGCCCCAGATGTCCTCACAGAGCTTCGAGAACAGGAGGATGACTCGCCCGTGCCCTTGCTTGCGGCCGGAGTTCAGGGCGTGTCTGTACTTGTTACGAATGGCTTTCAGTTTGGCAGCGAGCTGGGCTGTAAAACATAGAAACACAGAATGACAGCACAGTTAAAGGGGTAGTGTGTAAATCACACAACATGATGGCACAGTTAAAGGGGTAGTGTGGAGTTAATGTAACATCTCATATTCGCCTATTTATGTCCATGTTTAATGTTTTACCGCAGGGCTATTTGAAATGACCCCTGGACAACCCATCTTGGCCATAACACAAAGACTGACTTTTAACGTCACTTTTATCAAGTCTAAACCAAGAGTATGGCATGGCATTTGCATGCCACTAAGTAAAGTTAGCATGTTCAGGTACGTTAGCATGAAGCAATCATTGGAAGTGGATTGAAGTGTCTTGTGTAGCATTTCTTACCTTTTGTTATTTCGTTTTTTCTCTGTGGGAAGTCCTTTCCTTGTGCCTTGGCGTCCTCGGGAGATGGATATTTATCCAGAAATCGCTCCAAAATGTCCATATACTTGGCCTGCACGGACTCCCAGTCAATGTCCCGAGCCGCCATGGCGTTCTTGTACTCTATCGTTATTCTGAGTAGCAACTCCACCTCGTCGTCAGTCCACGTAAAGGACTTGGTTGCTCTAACGTTAGATCTATATCTACTCGGCAACAGCTTTGAAGATTTGTTGTTGTAACTAACGTTACTAACGTTAGGCTTTCTAGGAAGCCATTCCCCGTCCTTGTTTTTCTTCTGACAACCGTCTGGCTCCTCCAAGTCTTGTTCTTCCTTCACCTCAACCATCACTAGTGCCCGCTGTGTTTCACGGTAAAGTTTACCGTTAATGTCTATCTTTTCCTCATCATCTTCATACTCGATCTCGTAATCACACGACTCCTCTTTAGACTCTTTTAACGCAGTCAATACAACTTTAGGCTCCCCTTTAGCAAGATTACGGACAGGACGTAGTCCGTAACTCATTTTCACAAGGATCTATCTTATAGAAGTTGTTTTGCAGCCTTGAGTCAGAGGTACCGAACAGACCAAAACAAAACCAATATCTGCCGAACTGTTACAATAACTTGCAAACAAAATACCAGGTAGAACGAAA
Organism: Sardinella longiceps; assembly: GCA_027497455.2. Taxonomy (NCBI): domain Eukaryota; kingdom Metazoa; phylum Chordata; class Actinopteri; order Clupeiformes; family Clupeidae; genus Sardinella; species Sardinella longiceps. Next base: position 15,781,512 of record JAODXP020000033.1, on the reverse strand, counting down.
TATGAGGTCCAGCATTTTAGGATAAAGACTAACGTTATGTTTACTCTTTTTTTATGTATGTCTTCGTTAATCCGCACAAAAGTCGTGTTCAAAACATCAAAACTCTTTCCTTGCCGCCTTGTCGTAGCACTCGTGTAGGAAGTGATACCAGAGAAATTTAGATAAACAAAACAAGAAGTAGTTAGGCGGCGTTACTGCCACCAAGTGGAATGGAGTTGAATTGCAGACATTTGCGAAGCAAATTTTCAACTTCGGTCTCGCCTATATAGCACTTCAGGAACATAGAAGTGGCCTATGTTTTTACTATCGGCCTACTTATCAAGTAGGCCTTGTTGCTATTGAAATGCTGAAAGTGGTTATCATCACATAAAACAAATCAAGCTAGAGATGGACTGCAAAAGTTAATAATTAGACACAGGGGCGGTCCTACCCTCTTTGGTGCCCTGGGCCCCAAACCCCTCCCCTTTCTTGTGTGTGAGACTTCAGCACAAGTCTGAAAGCAGGCAAACCTTTAGGGATTTGGGGTGCTCACTTTCTGCAAATGAGTGATAGACAACTCTTCTGTTCAAATTATACCATAATGTGTAGGCTAGTGATTTTTTTGTCTAGTTTTATTTTTTGAGCTCTTGGTTATTGGACACCAGATAAAGATTTTTCCCTTGTCAAAATGCCAGTCATCTTTACACTGAAATTGATACATTACAAGTGGTACCATTGCATGCGCCTCGTTGTCTACTTTAATTTGATACCAAATACCTCCATTGTAGGCGCAGATATACCCATACCAAAGCTTCCCAAAGACAATGAAGCAAAACCGCTTCACCCGCAATTGTATTTTTCGGCGCTCGCGTGTGCAAAAAAAAAAAAAAAAAAATAAATAAATAAATAAATAAAAATCGGGTCCGCGATGCCGCCCCCCGACGTTGCCGCCCTGGGCGACCGCCCATATCGCCTATGCCAGAAACCGCTCCTGATTAGACAGGATGCAAGGTTTAGAAATATACACATATTAGGCCAAAATGTTGGCTTGAAAAAAAAAAAAAAAAAAAAAAACACTCTTTTGTTCTCAAATTGTATCAAGAAACCACTTGTTCCATGGCGTGTTAGCCATATTCGTTGTGGATTATAACATAAACAGAGTCAGAGTTCCCACACCAAATCAGACTTAAAATTCTCTGATTTTTCCATAACTTTTCCTGACCAAAAAGTTGAATTTCCATGATCTCCCGTAAAAGAAATGATTGGGTGCCGAGCAGAAATGGCCATTTAAAATGCCAAAAACTGCAAAACTAGTCCTAATGTCCTCCCTTGAGTGTACTTCCTGGAATGAATCAGCCAATCAGAGTGTAAATTCATTCCAGATCAATTGAAAAATATTGAGAAACAAGATAGAAGGACCCTGATCATACACATAACAACAAAATTCCCTGATATTCCCTGACTTTGCAATCAAAATGGTCAAATTTCCTGACTTTCCCAGTCTGGAACAGCCTTTATTGAAATTCCCTGATATTCCAGAAATTCCCTGACCCGTGGGAACCCTGCAGAGTAGACTAGTTGTTACTGACATTAGACATTGATATTCTCATTAGAATGGCTTTTGACCAAATATATCTATTGTGGGTAGTGGGATAGAGTTTTTCACATTTTATCTCTCCAGGCTGATGCAGACTTTGTTTTTGGTGCATGCCACCCAGGGCATAGTATGGTTCATGTGTTTCATTGTTGTACCAAATAAAAGACTTCAGCATTTTTTGAATATTCATCCTTCATACAGTACAGGTCTTATTTGTTCTGTGAATCACTTAAAAAGTTTTGTCTGTTAACATGAATTCTAAAGAGAAAAAAAAAAAGACCAAAAGTTTCTGAGGCTCAATACATATTTATGAAGCAATTTCTTTATTTATTCAGCCATCACAATTCCAATTTACATTTTTGACAAATGCCTTGGGTGCAAGATATCAGGAGGGCAACATTATATTTATATATATATATATATATATATATATATATATATATATATATATATAAAATTTTGAGTTATATTTAAAAAAAAAAAAAAAAAAAAAGTGGGGCCGAATAATAACCTATCAAATCTGGCCTACTGTGGGTCAGCAATAGCCTGCCATAGCCAGCCCATAATACTACTATTCATCCGTATTCATGGTCTGGAGATTCTTAACCCTGACGCAATTATAGGGCGGGGGGAGGCATTCAGTTCTGGTTTGAAACGATTGGACAGCTCATCTAATCAGCTTAGCTTATTGACCAGTTGTCTCTTTACCTATGCAAACCCTCCCCAGAAGACCGTCCCCAGACCATGAATACGGATGAACAGTAGTATTATGGGCTGGCTATGTCAGGCTTGGTCAGCAGGAACGGCTAGAGACCATCTAATGGGTATGATCATATAGCTGAGGTATCTGATAACTATGGTTGGTTCGGATCTATGCTGCATCCTGTTTGTTTTTCCTTTCTTCTTTTTCTTCTACAGGAATTAGTCTGACATAGCCCGTCCATAATACGTTCATCTGTATTCATGGTCTGGAGACGGTCTTCTAGGGCGGGTTTACATCAGTAAACAGACAACCAACCAAGAAGCAAAGCTGATTAGAGGAGCTGTGTAATTGTTTCAAAACTGAATGCCCTCCCAGTGCCCTACAATCGCATCAGGTTAAAGAACCTCCAGACCATGAACACGGATGGGCCATGTCAGGCTTACTAGCCATATCAACTGGCTGATGGCTGTCCGCTGGCCGGGGGCAGCAAAATAAAGAGTGTAGGCACAACAGAGACCATCTGCAGCCCCGTCACGTGTGTTAGCACTGTGTTGGTGGTGTTAGCGGTCGGCTTATCATTAGCGTGACTTAGCATGTGTTTCTTAAGACTCCACACTCGAGTAAAGGTTTTTCCACATTGTTCGCACACGATGGGCTTCTCGTTAGCGTGTTTAAGCATGTGGTTTTTGAGAGCGAGTGCTTGTGAGAAGCTTCTTCCACACTGATCGCATTTATGCGGCTTTTCACTAGCGTGCATTAGCATGTGGTTTACGAGCGACACCGCTTCCGAAAAGGTGTCTCCACATTGCTCACATTTATGAATCTTCTCGCTAGCGTGCGTCAGCATGTGTTTTGTAAGAGCCGACGCTTCTGAAAAGAGTTTACCGCACTGTTTGCATTTGTTAGCCTCCTCGTGAGTTAGCATGTGGTTTTTTAAAGACGCTGCTTGCGAGAAAACCTTCCCGCATTCTTTACATTCATTAATCTCGTCGCCAGTGTGGGTTAGCATGTGGGTTTTGAGAGACGAAGTTTGCGAAAAGATCTTTCCACAATGTTTACATTTATGCGTTTTTTCCTTAGTGTGCGTCAACATGTGATACTGGAGATGCGCTTTCAAAGAGAACGCCTTACCACACAGGCCACACTTCTGACTCCTCTCTCCCGTATGCGTCATCATGTGTCGTTTAAGCGTCGAACCGTGAGCGAACGCTTTCTCACACTCGGCACATTTATGACGCTTCTCTCCTGTGTGAGTTAACATGTGAATGCTACGAGCCGATTCCTGTTTAAACGCCCACTCACACAGGGAGCATTTATAAGGCTTCTCGCCAGTGTGCGTACGCTCGTGTTTTTGGAGACCCTCTTTCCGCACGAAAGTTTTTTCACAATAAGAACATTTGTAGGGCCTCCCCTGACACGGACTCTGCGTGTGCACTTGAAGGTCTGACAATTGTGCGAAACGTCTTCCACACTGCACACAGTTGTTTTTATTAGTTTTTTCATTGCCGATTCGATTATCGTTATCGTTTCCTTCTTCCGTATCTAAAACGTCTCCACACTGTGCGCATTTATGTGGCATCTCTGTGGTGGGGGGTGTAAGCGTGCTAGTTTCGAAATGCGAAATGTGAGGGACGTACGACCCACATCGTTTACACGAACGGAGTCTTTCGCCATAGTGCGTCATCATATGCGCTCTAAGACTCGATCTTTGCGCAAATGGTTTCTTACACTCCGGACAAGAATGCGGTTTCTCTCCTGTGTGTATCAACTTATGGGCGTTCAGATGCGACGCAACCGTAAAACTTTTGTCGCACTGGTCACATTTATGAGGCCTTTCCCCGGTGTGAGTTAGCATGTGTGTGCCCAGATTCGATCGCAACGTAAACCCCTTCCCACAAACGGCGCATTTGTGAGGCATTTCTCCGTTGGTGTGTATCAACATGTGTGCTTTGAGGCTCGCCGATTTCCTAAAGGCTTTGTCACAGTGCATACACACATGTGGTTTCTCTCCCGTGTGCATCAGAGCGTGTTTCCTGAGAGTAGCTACGAACGTGAAGGCCTTCCCGCACTGAGGACATACGTGCGGCCGGTCTTCCGAATGTACGGCCGCGTGCGCTTTAAGCGACGACTTTAGCGCGAAGCATTTTCCACACTGCGCGCACTGATGGGGTCTCTCCCCTGTGTGTACGAGCATGTGTGTGCCGAGCGACGCCTTGAGGAGATACCCTTTCCCACACACAGTGCAGACATGAGGCTTTTGTCCGATGTGGGTTAGCATGTGCTTCCAGAGGAATTTAGATCTCTTGAACTTCCTGTCACACTCGGAACACTTGTGAAGGCTTTCGTCGGAGTTGTGCTCTTCATCTGGGAGGCGGTCTTCGGAGTTCTGATCGTCCTCATCATCTAGAATGTTCTCTTCCTGATGATTGGGTGAAGCAGTCTGTGTTGGGAAACTACTGTCACCTGATTGGTCCAGCAGACTTTGTTGTTGGTTGAGGTCATCATTCTGTCCATGGAACTCCTTTTGAGTTGTGTCTTGGGATTCTGGAACACCTGTAACAATGAGAAGCAGAAGTTCTAAAAGATAAGACATCAAACTTCAAACCAACTTCTTGATTAAAACCAAAATAAACAACTCTTTCAGGACTACACCACCGTTTGGGCATATTTATTCATTTTCTATCTCCCTTTGAGTTAAACAGCCGCTTCCGTTAATTCAGTTGTTCTCTGTGTTTTTAAATTACTGTACTTCAGAATAACTTAGCATCTTATGCATAACATCTTGGCAATGTTTAAATAATGAATTTTGACCAGGTTTCAGCAGCTAACTCTGAAAATGCCCAAGAAAGAGAAAGTCAGTTCTAGATCCAAACAAAGCATTTATTAAACAAACAAACAAACACACACACACACACACACACACACACACACACACACACACACACACAAAACATTGAGATGAGATTCTGCAGTAAATGTTTGACACAAATTATGCACCAAATATGTGACATTTTGTGAGGAAGGAAAAAAAGTAGTACAGTTGGTACTGTATAACACCTGCCACAATCAGGCGTGTGTGCGTGTGTGTGTGTGTGTTAGTTTTAAATAACTGGTTCTAACTAAGTTCTAACTCTCAACTATTCAAGGGTTATGTGATCATAACAGTTAGTCTACCTATAGAGACATCAATATCACAACAGGTGTATTTTCTGTTTACAAAACCTTAGTCCTTAGATTCAACAGTCAACATTTCTCATCACTTTCTCATAACTTCACAAACATGTCATACAACAAACAGAAACTGGTCTGGAGACATAAGAGCACTGTGACTTTATGGCAGAAAATTCTTTCAAAATTTGTTTTGGGCAGCCATACATAGCAAATAAAGACAAGTTTAGACGAGATATGACATAAAATAAATTAAATCTTATTAACAGCACAAAGCAAAATCAGTGTCCCCATAAACCTGCCAAGCTAGATGGATGCATTACTTGTATGATAATTGATTGGTCCGCCCACACACAAGTATCCTTTTGGGAAGAAAAACCAGAAGATTCATACAAGTAATGCATTTGGTTGAGGTGCGCACAGAAACAATAATCCAGGTGCCAGACAAAAGTGGTAGACAAAATGATTGATTGGTCCGCACACTGGGTATAAGCTTATTTTAAAACATAGGAAGATCCCACTGGTGGATCGAGGAAGATCCCACTGGTGGATCGAAACGTTGCCGTTTATGTTTTAAAAAAAAAAAACTGCATTTTGGAGCTTATACCCATTGTGCGGACCAATCAATCACATTATCTACCACTTTTGACCGGCACCTGGATTATTGTTTCTGTGGACGTGCACACCCCAACTAAATGCATTACTTGTATGAACCTTCTGGTTTTCGCTTCCCAAAAGGATAGTTGATAAATAAGTTATTAGCTACTAATGTATGTTGGTTGCAATGCTACTGTATCTCCTATTGCCAATTAACTACTATGCTTTTGGAACACAGACGCCAAATCTATTGTGTTGTTTTTATTTATTTATTTATTTATTTATTTATCTTATTTTATTTTCTGCAGTGTTCATAAGGCTTTTCCGATGGTGTGCACAAGCATATGAATTTTACGCTTAACAATTAGTCAGGGAGTCAAAGTCTCAAAAGAAGGAAAATGGGTTGAACCCAATATGAACCTGAACCTCAAGAAAATGGGTTGAACCTGACCTCGCTACTTTCCTCTGTCAAGGAAATATAGCAAAAAATAAACAAATAAAAATGTGGCCATTTTAGTGTATGCACTTCAATATTTATCAGAAAAAAAAATGTTTTTTTTGGTTTCCTCCAATCCTCTGTGCCTGTCAATAAAGAAATATCGCAAAAAATAATACAAAATAAACAAATAAAAAAAATGTGGCCACTTCAATATGTATTCGCAAAAGTGTTCTCAAATCCTTATTGCCTGTCGAGACTCCAGATTCCATTGTTTCATCATCACACTGGTTCCGCTTGTGAGGCTTCTTTGCAGTGTGCTAGCATGTGTCTTTTAAGACAAGCAGAAGTCCAAAAAGCCTTCCCACACCGGACACATTTATGAGGCATCTCTCCAGTGTGTGTAAGCATGTGTTTGATATAAACTGTCGAGTTCGCTAAAACCTTCCCACACTGTTTACATCTCTGAGACTTGGGCTTAGCGTGTGCTCGCATGTGCCACTTCAGATAAAAGTCTTTCTTAAATGTTTTGTCACACTCACTACATGTGTAACGCCTTTTCTCAGAGGCACGAGGATTTCTTGCTCCATCTTGCTGGGGTTTTCCCAATTCGGGCAGGTCTGTGAAAGTAATCTTGTAAAGTGTGCTATGGTGCTGCAAGACTCCTATGGGTTGTAGGTTGAGTTCTTCATTCTGTCCATGGAACTGCTGTTGTGTTCCGTGTGGGGGTTCTGGAACACCTGCAACAATGGAAAGCAGAAGTTCTGTCGAGACGGAACACAATATTTTGGGGCCTTCCTGACAGATACACCTTTTTAATCTTCAGGGGGTCGAATTTTGTTTCACCAACTAAGATCGTTGTTACACAGCTTGCGTTGTTATGAGTAGGGCCCATGGTGAAAAAGAAGCGGTGCATGACATCACGAGGCGCTCAAACTTTAAAATAGTTAAGATTTGGGGGTTGCTGTGGCTCAGTGGGCTGGTGCGTCTTGCCATAAATCCAGCGACCAGGGTTGGATTCTGACCCGAGGTCATCTCCTTAACCGATCCTTAACCTTCTCTCTCTCCCGCTCATCTCCTGTCACTCTTTGTACTATCCTATCAAATGCCCTAAAAATACAAAAGCTCTAAAAAACATCTTTAAAAAAAAAAATCTCCTCAAAAAAGATTTTAGGTTGCAAAATGGGTTGTGGCCCAGCTGCCAGTCATAGCAAAGTTAGGAGTTGACAGTTTAGCCAAAGATATGTATGAAGGGAAATAAGCTGTCATAGTAATGCCTTGCATGAATGCATACATAATCAGTTTCAACCCAAATCAACCTTGCTCACTACTTGCTCAAAACTTGCATTTTTGGAGATGAAACTGTTATCTGTCTGAATGACACTTAAAGGTACATTCAGACTGCAAGCGAAGCAAGTAATAGACTTGTGTTACGGCTGCCAAACCCACTCAATGTCAATAAAACATACAAACAAAAAATCTCTGCAACATAGTTTGTCTTTTTATTCTGACATTTAGCAAGTAAAACAAAAATAAAAAAAAGTGCCAATATTAACCGATATGGACAGACTTAATCCACAGATATACAAACTGGTGAGTTTTTACTGCTAGAAGCCTAATCTCTCTGCCATCTACTGGCCAATATTGATATTGCAGGTTAACTCTAAAAAGGTTTAATGTACCATGTGGTTTACTTTCTGTGTAGGCATACAGTATTACACTTATACAGTAGTTCTGTGAATACTTTTTTTTTTTTTTTTTTTTTTCAATAAAGCGAACAGTTAAGTAAAGTGATTGGCTTTAGAGAGTAAACAACTTGTCTAGCATTTCTATTGAAAACTAAAACTTAGAGGCAACGACTACTTTGGGAGGGCGGACAATGACGTAACAAAAATGGAAACTTAAGGGTAGAAAATTAAATTACAATTTTTCTACACTGTCCTATAAAATAAAGGAGAAAAAGACCATAAAAATATCTTTTAAAAAGAAAAAAAAAATTAATTAAACTAGGCTATGGCTAAAGCTCTTTTCACTGTCAAAAACATTTTAAAACATATTTGAATATATTGCTATACACTGTATACAAGTAAAATATTACAAGAGTTGTCAAACAAAAACAAAAGAAAAACACAGCTATCGCTTATTCTGGTGAGTGAACATGTGTTTCCAGCGTTGTAAGGCTATGGCAAAGGCTTCCCCACAGACAACACAAACATGAGGCTTCACCCCACTGTGAATCAACCTCCAGTGGGTCTGTAGACCTGTCTTCTGTGCAAACACTTTACCACACTTCTCACACTGATAAGGCTTCAACTGCACACAGGGGGAGGTCTCTTTTTTCAACGTGTGTGAGCAGGTGTCCCTGGAGGTCTCTAAACGGTTTGCCGCACTGAGGACACCTCTGAGATTTTAGGCGTGTCCTGCCCATTTCCTGGAGCAACTGATGTTGAACCCCAAGAGTCTCTGTGTCCGATTGATGTTGAACTCCAAGAGTGTGGTGGTGTTTTTCTTGCTGATGAGTATCCAGTTGTGTCTGGTCTGTGAAACTCTTCCTGCAGACTGTGCAGTGGTGCTGCAGACTTGCTGTGGGTTCCTGTAGGTCGAGTTCTGTATCATTCTGTCCATGGAACTGCTGTTGTGTTCTGTGTGAGGATTCTGGAACAGCTGCAACTATGGCAAGCAGAGGTTCGGCTTGCTGATGACTTTCCAGTTGTGTCTGGTCTGTGAAACTCTTATGAGGCGTCTCTCCCGTGTGTATTAATATGTGGGCATTAAGACTTCCCCGTTTAGTAAAGCCTTCACCACAATGGTCACATTTATAAGGCATTTCTCCTGAGTGTTTGAACATGTGTTTTTTAAGTGCTGACTTGTTTATTAACAGTTGTCCACATACGGGACACTCGACATATGTGTATGCCTTCTCACCAACGTGAATAACCTTGTATTCTCCACACTGAGTAATATTAAAAGACCTCTTGTCAGAGTCCTGATACTGATGAACTTCAAGAGTGTGGTTGTGTTCTTCTTGCTGATGAGTCTCCAGTTGTGTCTGGTGTGTGAAACTCTTCCTGCAGACTGTGCAGTGGTGCTGCAGACTTCCTGTGGGTTCCTGTATGTCGAGTTCTTCATTCTGTCCATGGAACTTCTGTTGTGTTCTCTGTGGATGTTCCGATACACCTGGAACGATGACAAGCAGAAGTTCTACACGCAGTTCATCACCAGGAGAACAAGAAGTGTAATTCCATTTGATTCAGATTGGCTGTTGTGTAATAATTCTGGTCACTCACAATCACCCTACAAAGCAAATCTGGTGAAAACTTGAACTTGCAAACATCAATGGAATCAGGTGTTACTCGCAGTAACCACTGTTCCTTTCAAACCGAGTTCAGCACTTTTGTATGTTTTTGATGTATGTGTCAATGTGTGTATATGTTTGATGTAAAACCAGTGGATTAGTTTAGCTGTTAGCTGTTAGTCCACACGGCAACGCAACAAGATTTTTTTTAGCGGGCTGAATTAGGCTAAATTGCTATGCTAGCAATTTTATAGCCTAGCTTACTGTGCCAGCCTAGGCATTTGAGACCTGACAAACTGATAGTTTGATAGTTAAACAAGGATTTAGAGGTTTTGTAGCAATATAGTGCAACTAATAACAACGCCTGCAGCAAAGCTGTCAAATATGGTGGGGTTGGTGGTCACATGTAAGGTTATTTTGGTCACGTGTTGGTGACAACGGGGCTAATACACGTCCACAAGACACCAAAACGGTAGCGTTGTGCCGTGGCAACGAAAACTTTGCATTCTGGAAACCGTTGTGAAAAAATATCGGATCAGCCCACCCAGAATGCGGTTTCCATGTGGATAGAAGGCCCAAACGACACAAAAATACCGGATTCCATTGCCGTGTGAATGGGGCCTTAGAGCACTCGACTCCCATGCAGTAAGTTTGTTGGAGATAACGGGGTGGGCAGCGGATTGAAGACCTGCGATAATATCAGTAAAACTGTTTACATGAACACTTTTTAATCTGATTAAAAAAGATTCCATGTGCATTCTATAGAACAGTATCCAAGGAGATACATTCATAAATGCCCACTGAAATGGATAAATAATCAGATTAAAAGTGTCCATTTAAACAGGGCTTATAAATGTACATTGCTTTGTTTTACTTCCAAAGTAGCCAGTTATCTGGAAATAATGGTCACCTAGCAGCCAATCAGAGAACAGAATGTCGTTCTGAAGGGAAATAAGCTGTCATAGTAACATGCCTTGCATGAATGCATACATAATCAGTTTCAACCTTGCTCACTACTTTTGAAAACTTGCATTTTTGGTGATGAAACCGTTATCTGTCTGAATGACACTTAAAGGTACATTCAGACTGCAAGCGAAGCAGGGCACAAGTAATAGCAATGCAAGTAATAGACTTGTGTTACGGCTGCCAAACCCACTCAATGTCAATAAAACATACAAACAAAAAATCTCTGCAACATAGTTTGTCTTTTTATTCTGACATTTAGGAAATATAACGAAAATTGAAAAAAAAAAAAAAATGCTAATATTAACAGACTTAATCCACAGTCAAAAAACGGGTGAGTTTTTACCACTAGAAGCCTAATCACTCTACTGGCCAGTATTGATATTGCAGGTTAACTCTAAAAGGTTAACTGCACCATGTGGTTTACTTTCTGTGTAGGGATACAGTCTCACATACATACAGTCTCTAGTTCTGTGAATACTAATGGCTACAGCTCTTTCCACTGTCAAAAACATATTAGAATATTACAATAGTTGCCAAACAGAAACAAAAGACAAAAAACTTTTTTGTCAAAAAACATTTTGTATGTGTTGTTTCTATCTATATTTGAACACTTGTAGCACCCAGAAGAAAATAGTGGTGTGTGAACATGTGTTTCCAGTGCTGTAAGGACATTGCAAAGGACAAGAAAATTGATAAAAAAAAAATATTTTACGTGTGTTGTTTCTATCTATATTGGAACACTTTTAGCACCCTGAAGAAAACCCAAGAATATATGAAGAGTTCAGATGCAAAACCCCCTAAACACCATTTTTGTGAAAACTGAGTTAATGATATTGTGTGAATCCTGTATAAATCTAGAATATGTAGATTAAATGTTTTTGTGAAAAAATAAAATAAAATCTGCTCCCCGCCGTGTTTAAAATATCTATTTACAATCAAAAGACTGTAAACGCCTGATAAAAAATGGCCTTTTTCTCAAAAAGTGGTCAAGTGGAGTTAGGGGGTTTTGCATCTGAACTCTTCATATATGGGTGGATGACAAATAAACCTGAAAAAAGGATTTTTAAAAAACTTCAAATATCATCCCTAAAAAGTGTTTATATGTGTTGCTGTGAGTCTAAACTTAACCAATACGTAAATATTTTTTACATTTTTTAATTAAAATAAGTATTTATATATGAATTTGTCAAGGTAGTGCCTAAAACTGTCATATGGTGTGACATCAAAACAATTTCATATAAAAAATTAGGTATTTTTTTCTTCTTTAATTTACGTCAATGTACTTATTAATCATGTTTGCTTTGATATGCAACATTTGCTTGTGAATATTTAGGATAAAAACTTAACATTTGACAAGTTATTATGTCAAGGAGGAGAATGGTCTGAACTCTAACCAGATATTTTAGCATATTTCTGACATTCTTTGTCAAAAGTTGCTCAAAATTCTTGAGATTCTTGCAGATGTCATTTCCTTTCTACACTATTGATTTTGTCATGATTTGTCAGTTAGAAAGTCTTGTTTTATGACGTTTTCTATGATTATTTGACGTCACACCAAAATGACATAGTGTCACGCCACATGATGAAATGCACCAAATCACAATGTATCAGCGCAAAAAAAGGTATTTCATGAAAATAAAATCATTAACACTTTGAATGCCAGAAACGTAATATGCCGTTATTACTTGTCATGCGTTGAGTGCCAAAAACGTAATGTTACGTTTTTGCCTTTTTTTTAATTTACGAAAATAGAAACCCTCACACAGGTTATATATGATTTTTGGAACTCTGTGATAAATAGAACTGAAATAAATTACGATCGGAAACTCATAAAAACTCACGATCTGCACATTTTGTCTGGACATTTTCACATCACAAGGCAGCATTTGATTACTATTGCAGCATTCGTGTCAAATAATGCACGTCATGTCATGTTGTCCTTTCGCGGGTTCGTCACTAGGTGGCAGTCTCACCACAGGCATGATTCGGCTTGTGTCACTCCTCGAAACTTGACAGAGAACACGCCATCATAATCATAAAAGAAGCGATATCTCCTTTTCTAGAAAAAAACAAGGATTTTGATGAAAACTACCCACTGTTTAGCTTGGGATTTCTCAGGAACGGAGGCATGTAGAAATAAACGGTTTTCACCCACTGAGAGCTCAGAGTCTTACCTTTCAAATGACCCATAGTATGTGTCCATAGCTATAACACAGAATACGCTGTGGCTCTATAAAAATAGGCAACAGTGGCCTGGATTGCTGGCACTCTGGGCCAAAGCTTGTTAAAAACACCTGGCATTCAAACTGTTAACAATGAATTTTGAAGTCCACTGAAAAGAACTTTAGGGATAACATCTATTTTTCAACTGCATATTACATGTGAAACATGGTGACATGGGGGAAAAATGGGAAAGGGAAATATAAATTGTACAGATCCTATTTTGCTAAATTTTTATCACAGATTTAATATATTTCATATATGATTTTTAAATTGAATTCGTGTTTTTACATATATTTCAATATAAAAATGCAGTTTGGTCATAGAGTGTGACAGAAATGTCATATAGTGTGACTGTACATTTTCAATGTCCCAATGTAATAACAATGTAATAACAATGTCACTCCATATGACATAGTGTCACTCAATATGACATTTTGACAGTTTATCTAATTTATTAGACAACTAAATACAGCTAGATATTATTTAGCATGCAACTGACCACATGGCAGCAATGCTTTCTAAGAATTCATAAAGAAGATTTGTGAAAAATAACAATTTTTATTGCAAATGATGTCACACCATAAGACACAATTTTTTGGCCACTATTGATGATGTCGGATATGGAGCTTTTTATATAAAAATCTAAAAGGCAGACCTGACCTCCTGACCATGGCAATCACTCCTGACATGCTATTGTAACTTCCTGATGAAGCAGGGTCCGTGTCATGGCAATGATGTCCAAATTAATGCCCGTTGAAAATATAAAATACAGTGTCACACCATATGACGTCCATTGTAGGGACAAAATATATTTGATTAGAACTTAGTTGGACGTTATGCATGGGCATCGAAACTTTCTGTGGTTATAGAAAACATCCACTTATTTTATTTGCCTGGTAAAATTTTGAAGTATTTATACTTTATATGGATATACATTCTAATTAGGAAAATCACACGCATAGTGGACAGTCACACCATATGACATTTTTTATGTTTGGATAGTTGTTTTATGTCAAAATTTAAATACAACACCAAAATTTTTAGTATGCAGGACGTTGATCCTATCAGACCAACAACATTTCCATATCAATTCTTAACAATTACCATTTTTTATACCTGTGTGACAAAAGGACAGTCTGAATTTTGCTATCCGTCATCCACCCACATTCATATTTGTAACATGACAATAGTTGTCAAACAAAAACAAAAGAAACTAGAAAAGCGCTCAGGGAGCGCAGACATCCGCCAAGGCAATATGGTCACAAAAACAATATACATTCCAGATCATGTTTTGGATCACCGATCGCCACCAAAATTTTATCAGCTCTTGCTTGTCCCAATATACACATTGTCCACACATCCAAATCCGTGCAGTACTTTTCGAGTTATCCTGCTGACAAACAAACAAACAAACAGACAGACAGACAAACCAACAAGAACAAAAACATAACCTCCTTGGCGGAGGTAAAAAAAAAAACAGCTACCACGTACTCTGGTGAGTGAACATGTGTTTCCAATGCTGTAAGGATATGGCAAAGGCTTCCCCACAGACAACACAAACATGAGGCTTCCGCCCACTGTGTATCAGCCGCCAGTGAGTCTTCAGACCCCACCACTGTGCAAACACTTTACCACACTTCTCACACTGATAAGGCTTCACCCCACTGTGCATCAGCTGCCAGTGAGTCTTTAGATGTGTCTTCTGTGTAAACACTTCACCACATTTCTCACACTGATAAGGCTTCGACTCCACAGAGGGGGAGGTTTCTTTTTTCAACGTGTGTGCGTAGGTGTCCCTGCAGGTCTTTAAACGATTTGCCACACTGAGGACACTTCTTAGATTTTAGGCGAGTCCTGCCCATCTCCTGGAGCGACTGATGTTGAACACCGAGAGTGTGGTGGTGTTCTTCTTGCTGATGAGTTTCCAGTTCTGTTTGGTCTGTGGTTTGCTGTAGGTTGAGTTCATCATTCTGTCCATGGAACTCCTGTTGTGTTCTGTGTGAGGGTTCTAGAACAGCTGCAACAATGACAAGCAGAGGTTCTGCTTGCTGAGGTCTCTCTACCGTGTGTATTGGCATGTGGGTCTTGAGACCTTTCCGTGTAGTAAAGCTCTTACCACAATGGTCACATTTATAAGGCATTTCTCCTGTGTGTTTAAACATGTGCATTTTAAGGACCGACTTGTGTGCTAATAGTTGTCCACAAACGGGACACTCAAAATATTTGTACATCTTCCCACCAACGTAAATCACCTTGTGTTCTCCACACTGAGTGATATTATAAAACCTTTTGCCAGAGTCCTGATTCGGATGAAGAGTTCGGTCATCTTCTTGCTGATGACTTCCCAGTTGTATCTGGTCTGTGAAACTCTTCCAGCAGACTGTGCAGTGGTGCTGCTGGCCTCCTGTGGGTTCCTGTAGGTCGAGTTCATCATTCTGTCCATGGAACTGCTGTTGTGTTCTGTGTGAGGATTCTGGAACAGCTGCAACTATGGCAAGCAGAGGTTCGGCTTGCTGATGACTTTCCAGTTGTGTCTGGTCTGTGAAACTCTTATGAGGCGTCTCTCCCGTGTGTATTAACACGTGGACATTAAGATCTCTCCGTTCTTCTTCTTGCTGATGAGTTTCCAGTTCTATCTGGTCTGTGGTCAGCTGTAGGTCGAGTTCATCATTCTGTCCATGGAACTCCTGTTGTGTTCTGTGGAGGGGTTCCGATACACCTGGAACGATGACAAGCAGAAGTTCTACACGCAGTTCATCACCCGGAGAACGAGAAGAGCAATTCCATTTGATTCTGACTCACCCTAGTTGCGAAATTGCGAACATCAATGGAATCAGGTGTTACCCGCAGTAACCACTGTTCCTTTCAAACCGAGTTACACACTTTAATGTACTTGTTTAATGTATGTTGTGTGCATGTTTTTGATGTAAAACCAGTGGATTAGCTACAGCTGTTAGAGCGTTCGACTCCCATGCTGTAAATTTGTTGTAGCCTAGATGACGGGGTGGGCAGCGGATTCAAGAGCTGTGATAATATCAGTAAAACTGTTAAGACTATAAACTGTACATTACTTCGAAAGAATCTCCATTTAGTGGTGTTTAGCGGCATCTGTTGGCATTCGTTTATTGTGATAAATGTAAACTGTAGAGATCAACATGGTGATTGATTACATGTGGGATTTTATTTTAATTTTTTTATTTTTTTATAACACCGCCCCCTTTGGTGGCCTTCAGTTCAACATTGGGTCCCTAAATTGGCCTTCAACTATCAAATCAGTAGCCCCGTTTACATGGACACTTCTAATCTTATTATTTAACCCAATATTCCATTTTAGTTTGCATTTATGAATGCATCTCCTTGGATACTGTTCTATAGAATGCACATGGAATCTTTCTAATCAGATTAGAAGTGTCCATGTAAACTCGCCTAGTGTAAACTCCTTGCATGAATGCACTGTAAACAGGTACAAAGGAACTAACAACCTTCAAGATGCACTGACTGAAACTCTAACTTCTGCGCTTTTTTTGGCTTTGCCTCTTTCATTACATTTTCATACTGACTCGAGAAGACTCACTCCAGGACACACACACACACACACACACACACAAACACACACACACACAAACACACACACACAGCATTATGGAGACCCACAACATTGTTGTTGTTGTGTTCTACAATTTATTGTTAATATTGTTCTCATATCAAGACACGTTACCAACTGAATAAAAAGAGAAATCTTGTGTGAGCATGACCCTGTTGTTGGAGAAAGAATGAGAAACTACACTGAGCTGTGGACTGAAACACAGAAACTCAATTTTCAGTTACAGTCCTATGCCCAATTCTGTTAACATTAATGTTAGCCTGCATGTGGTTTGCTTTGCTTCATGTTCAATCGCTCTATTCCTACAGGCACTTGAAACTCAATTTTCAGTACAGTCCATCAAATTTTCTTGCTCTATTCCTACAGGCAGCACTTGGTGAATTTGGGGGCACAGCACCAAATTCAGACTGATCAAGCCCCCCCCCCCCCCCCCCCCCACACACACACACACAGTTGACCCCAGTACCCACACACACACACTCTTGACCCCAGTACCCCTTTCCCTCCACTTAGACGCCCCTGGTGGCTGGTTCTCGCGTAGCAGATCGTGTGATCACCCAACACCATGGGAGTTTACTTTGGCCAATGCAATTGCCATTGAAATGCAAATACAAAATTCTAATATTATGATACGCTAAAACAGGTCGCCAAAACAATGCAACAGAAAGTGACTTACCTAAACCCAGACGATTGTCTTGTTCTTCCTCATCGTCTTCTAGCTGCACTTCAATCTCCACTGCTGTAATTTCCGTTTCAT
Source organism: Sardinella longiceps (assembly GCA_027497455.2). Taxonomy (NCBI): domain Eukaryota; kingdom Metazoa; phylum Chordata; class Actinopteri; order Clupeiformes; family Clupeidae; genus Sardinella; species Sardinella longiceps. Next base: position 15,764,187 of record JAODXP020000033.1, on the reverse strand, counting down.
CTGAACTTCCATCAGTCTCTGTGTCCGTTTCTGTCTTCGCAACGAGCTCTGCATTGTAGCTTCCATCCTCGGCTGTGTGTGGTTCGGTTTTACAATGTAGCCCCAGCGCGGGTTTTTCATCTTCAGTTTGACAGCCAATAACATAGTCATGTGGCTCTTCTTTTATGTCTTCTTCCTTCACTGTAACTCTTTGTACGAACTGCTCCATTTCAGCAAAGGGCCTCAAATGCCGTCCGCGTTTATCTGTTTTCACAACGCTTCCAAGAGCATACTATTTGAAGTTATTTTACAGTAACGTTAGGCCCGACACAAGCGGTTAACGTTATCAGCCTGCTGGCTAGGTTAGCCTACTAACGTTAGGTCGGCAGATGAAGTTGAGCAAGTAGATCTAGCCCAAAGATTAACATACGTTTTCATAATTACATACGCACGATGCAGTGTTAATTCGCTATCGCCATATTGCACACAGGCCTTGTTGAAAAGTGAAACATTCTTCAGCGAAACATCTGCAAAATACCGTAGCATGTCGTGCTGTCCTGGCGTATGGCTCTTGAAGTTTGACGTTCACAACCTAAAGAAGAAGTAGAATCCTATCCTACTCGCTACTGACACGACTTGGAACGGAGTTTAATTGCATTTGGAAATACATTTTTTTCAGTTCCCAACCGGTGTACTGGAACCAATATGAATAATTCAGTGGAAAAAAAAACCACTATCTACTATGTACTGAAATAGAAAATGAAAAATGTTAGTCACCATCACTGCTCTTTACTCCCACCCAGTCGACACACACACACACACACACACACACACACACACACACACACACACACACACACACACACACACACACACACACACTCTCTCTCTCTCACACACCACACGGAAGATCTGGTATCACCAAGTAATTAAGAGTCCGGGATCAATGTCAAACTTGTTGCCCTGGATGAATGGGTTAGGATTAGGGTTAGGGTACATTGATCCAGGACAAACGTTTGACGTTGATCCTGGACTCTTAAATACTTGGTGATATCAGATCTTGCCTCCCACACACACACACACACACCATCGTGTTTCCATTTTCAGAACTTGTGATTACATTTTGTGGTTGGATTTAGAAAATGAGTAAATTAATTTGTTTTGCATTTTTTTTTTCACTCTATTGTGTTTACTGGTAATTGTGCACCCTAGCAGACTGATACTATAAAGCGGTTTGATACCTGCAGTCTGAAAACATGTAAGGAAATATGACTATTCACTCTGAAGAGAACAGTGTGCTTGTGGTAGGCCTAATATAAAATACAAATATAATTTATACAGATTAATATTCAAAAGATCCTGGATTCATATTCATGCAACAATGTCCCTTACATTGACTTCCCAATTGTAAAAATACAGAGAGTAGCCCTTGCATCTTGGAATGTTCTTTATTCATTTTAACTCAAACAATATCCCAATAATTCTTTACTAATAGTAACAAACAGGTGTGATGGATCACCCAGAGCCCATTTACAGTATCTCGGGTCTACAAGACTTCTCCATCTAACGCAACATCTGACAGATCTCTGAGGTGGAGTACATAACAGAGGAACTCACTCTTGGCAGTAATAATAATAAACACTGATATTTTCAGACACATCGGGCAACTTACTATTATGCCATGTCACCAAAGAAAAGCCCTTTGACTTTTAAAATTAGTAGAAAACTAGTAGAAAATTGGTAGAAAACTATACAAAAAAGGAAACCGGTTTGTTTATACATTTTGTACATACAGAAGTTGTCGTTGTCCAAAAGAGTAAGGCATCATGTATCAGCATGTATTCAACAAAAAAAATACTAAAAATAAACACAAAGCCCTTTTCGTTGACTTATTAGAAACTAGTTAGTAGAAAACTAAACAAAAATAAAACAAAAATAAATACAGTTGTGAAAATGTTTATCTTGCTTTAGGCTTTCCAACCGTCTTGGTTGGAACAGAGGAGGAGCAAACTGCAGGTCACTGCCCTCTTTCAAATCGGGAACACAGAACATAGAACATCCCATCCCATCACTACACTGGATTTAGAAATGGAACCGAGAACACGGAATATGGAATATGGAACACAGAACTCTCAGCACCCCTAGTTTAGAACATCCCTTCACTACAGATGAGATATGACTGATCTACTCAGGCGGCTCCTCCTTTTACTGCTGTTTGCTCCAATAGAGAGGGCAGGTCTGAGGGGACTGAGATCTTCTGGATTTCCTCTGCAAATGGTGCAGGGTCCTTGAAAACCTCCATCAGCAGCAGCATGAGGTCCTGTACATAGTCTAGAAAACAGCAATCA